>JAODJW010000127.1:9598640-9613800 GCA_026777045.1 Hyperopisus bebe | reverse complement strand
CCCCCCCCCCCCCCCCCCCCCAATAACCAGTTGTGCTCCACAGTGAATCTCATCATTCCCATGAGATTGCTCCTTCCCCACTCACCCTCCCCCTCTTTCCTTGGCCCTGCAGTGAGTCCCTGGAGGCCCTGCTGCAGAGAGCGGTGGCCCACTGCCCCAAGGCTGAGGTGCTGTGGCTGATGGGAGCCAAGTCCAAGTGGCTGGCAGGTGACGTGCCCGCTGCCCGCAGCATCCTGGCGCTGGCCTTCCAGGTGGGGCATTGCATTTGCAGGGATGGGTTTGGCTTGTGTGACTGCCTGTTATTGGCGGCTCCTTGACGATGTTTCCTCACCGCCTCAGGCGAACCCCAACAGCGAGGAAATCTGGCTGGCGGCCGTGAAGCTGGAGTCCGAGAACAATGAGTATGAGCGTGCCCGACGCTTGTTGGCCAAGGCCCGCAGCAGCGCTCCCACCGCCAGGGTATGCATGGTGGGGCCTTCCTGTAGGGGGAGGGGCCATGGGTGTGGGCATCAGGGAGCACTTGGAGAATATGGGCGGGTCGGCTTGGCCTGCTAGACCACATTATCAGCTCGGTGGCCAATCTGCCATGTTCTCGCGTCCTCCTGCAGGTCTTCATGAAGTCCGTGAAGCTGGAGTGGGTGCTGGGCAATATCGAGGCGGCCCAGGAGCTCTGCACCGAGGCCCTGAAGCACTATGAGGACTTCCCCAAGCTGTGGATGATGCGGGGCCAGATCGAGGAGCAGTCAGGCAACATGGACAAGGCGCGGGAGGCCTACAACCAGGGAGTGAGTGGCTCAGGGTCCTGCCGGTCCTGCGGGGGCCTTGGGGCAGCCTGCTGCAGGCTGTGCTCTCTCCATGTTATTGTCAGGATACAGGGAGTTTCCACAAAGAGCCTCCTTGCTGTGATTCAGACCATTTGATATCAAATAAGGTTCTTTGCAGCCGTTCTTTTTAGACCGTGGCATTTCGACCCTGAAGCTGTGATATGATTGGCCGCATAACGCTCCACCCTCTCATCCCCGTGACAGCTGAAGAAGTGCCCCCACTCCATGCCCCTGTGGCTGCTGCTCTCACGGCTGGAGGAGAAAGCAGGCCAGCTAACCAGGGCCCGTGCCATCCTGGAGAAGTCCCGTCTGAAGAACCCCCAGAACCCAGACCTGTGGTGAGTAGGGGCCCACACACGTTTAATTGGGCCGTCGTCAAAGGCGTGTGTGCACCGTGCTGTGTTCAGTGTGCTTTGTGTCAGTGTCAGAGGTGTAATACACTCAGTCCCTGGGGATGGGGTGGTGGGGGGGGGGGGGTTCCCTGTGCCGCTTGTGTGTGTGTGTATCTGACGCCACCTCTGGTCCAGGCTTGAGTCTGTCCGGCTGGAGTACCGGGCTGGGCTGAAGAACATCGCCAACACATTGATGGCCAAGGCCCTGCAGGAGTGTCCCAGCTCAGGTGAGACCTGCGCTGACCTGAACCTCTCACTGTCTGCTGTCTCTGCCCATGTCCACCCTGAAGTCCTGTTCTACTCATCCTCAGTGGTGGGGCCCATCATTTATTAGGCTTTAATACATATATTAATAGCGAACACTTTATGGTGAATGTGAGCGTGCTTTTTGTCGTCACTTTTGTGCTGTGAGACCACAGAAGTGGCAGCCGTGTCGAGCTGGGTGGCCCTGGCGTGTGCTAACTGTGCTTCTCCGGCAGGCATCCTGTGGGCAGAGGCCGTCTTTCTGGAGGCCCGGCCCCAGAGGAAGACCAAGAGCGTGGACGCACTGAAGAAGTGTGAGCACGACCCCCACGTCCTGCTAGCTGTGGCCAAGTATGTCCCACCGCCACAACTCGATCTACACCCACAATGCACTGCAAAACACCTTACTGTCTGTCATTCAGATGTTTTAAAAGGCTTTATTTTGTCAAACCCTTTCTAAGACATCGCCAAAGATCTTTATTGCTCTACTTAACCTCCTTAAGTTCCTTCATAAAGGTACAGCAGGTCCATCACACTGTTCCTGTCTTAATCTCCTCCCCCTGAAATCTATGGTACCTCCCCTTTCCTCCTGCCGCCACACCTCAGATTGTTCTGGAGCGAGCGGAAGATCACCAAAGCCCGGGAGTGGTTCCAGCGCACGGTGAAGATCGAGCCCGACTTGGGTGATGCCTGGGCCCTGTTCTACAAGTTCGAGCTGCAGCACGGAACGGAGGTGAGCTCACGGGTCACCATAGTGCATCTCCTCTCAATATTTGAAGCTGGCTGAGTGCTGAGACCCCTTCCCATGACACACAGGAGCAGCAGGAGGAAGTGCATAAGCGTTGTGAGAATGCGGAGCCCCGGCACGGCGAGCTGTGGTGTGCAGAGTCTAAGCACATCCTCAACTGGCAGAAGAAGATCGGCGAGATCTTGGTGCTGGTGGCCGCCAAGATCAAAAACACCTTCTGAGCCTTAGGACTCCGCTCTCCACCTCGCGTATCTCAGCCAGGACTCATCCCTCTGTCTTCAGGAGAAATACACTTTCTAATCACTTGCCAGTCATGTTGGTCCCCAGCCCTGCTGTTTACTGAGAATAACCTGTTCTGACTGCCTATAGACTGTGGACATACCCAGTGTGTGTTATTCCAGACAGAATGCTGTGTGAAATGACGGCTCTCAAGTCGGCAAAAGTTTTGGAACCTGCATTTGGAGTGTTCAGGACACCTCACTTTGCCTCCCTCAATATTCTGACCAAATCTTAATGTCCTCCATGGTTGATGGACATATTTCTTTTGCTGTATTTCCTCAACAATTTCTCTCTCCCTCATATCTTTGGCATTGTGTTCCTTATTACATGAAGTACTTGCAGTTTTGTGTTACACAAAATGCTTGTCATTTTGGAATAGCTATACAAGGTCTTCAAGTTCATACAAATTAAAAAGGTTCTTGTAAGGATTTAGTCTTGCATGTGTAAATACAAGCTCGTTTTTAACTGTTTTCTTGGTCACAGATAAGGGTAGTGCTCACTCTCGTCTTGCTGTACTCATGTCGTACTTGTAGGCGATAAAGACCTCCTGCTCTTGGTCTTCCATGTTTGGACAGATGGCTGTCACCTGCCCGCTGCTGTTGGCTTTACATTGGCCTCCTTCGTACGTTTTAAGAGGCACGTAGCAGTAGCTTGTCCACAGCCTCCAGTTCCTCCATGATCATTGGAAATAAATGGTGTTGATCAAGCTTGTCAGTTTCCGTTTGTTGTCCTGATATCTTTGTGTGTCCACCACCCCCACCTCACCCATGGTCTTTTGTATTCTCTATTTGGTGTTTCGGATCAATATGTCGATGAGCTTTCACCTTTTTCACCCATCAACCCCCCTGAAGATGCTTGTGTTGATTGTATACAGCTTTCCTGAACACTAGATGGCAGCACTTGCTTAATGTTTGGCTCATTGCTTAGCGCAGACTATGTGCAAAGAGCTGGTCTGAAAGCCCCAGGGAGTGACATTGGCTCTGTATTAGTCATTCATCCTGTCACATGAGCAGTGGCTGTGCAGCAGTACTATGAGCTTTGTCACCCGCCATTGCTACTGTGGTCATGGGCCGGAAAATGCTGGTCGTTAGCCTTGAGCCTTGCACAGGTGCTGTAACTGGCATAACCCTGACCCAGTACCGGAGCACCAGGCCTGTTCCCTGTCCTGATTTATTATTGGACCCAAGTTCAGTGTTTGCCAGATGGCTCGGGTATGGGAGCTCAGCTGGTCAACGAGGCACCGCTGCCAGTGAACATCACTGGGCCGCCCTGCAGTTTGCCGAGCCCCTTGGGTTCTCCCCGTCATTGTCAGGACATCCAGGCACTGTTAAGCGGGAAGGGCCGGGTCAGCACTGTTCTTATACAAACACAAGAATGGCCTCTGCAATCTACCCCAAGTGAAATACACAATATGAAGGTCGCGCCAGGTGACATAGCAGCCAGCAATGCGCTGTGAAAAGCTGCTGTGGTTTAGATTGCCCTGCAACTTGTGGGTGGCAGTCTGGTACAGGGTGTACGCAAACAAAACATGGCAATACGTACAAGTCATTTCACAGTAGAGACATGAAGAACCAGGCCGCGAGTCAATGTTGAACCTGGGGGAGAAGCCGACTTGACACGACAGATTTTAAGTACGCTGGACCAACATTTAGCTGGAGCGACTAGCATGAAAGTTGTTTTCAAAAGGTAAAAAATGGAGTGGTGTGGTAGTTAAATTAGGTCAGTGGGGTAGATAGTCAGCGAGGAAGCAAAAGTCAGTAAGAAGGGAGGCAGCTGTTCCTCTGCTCTGGAGGGAAAGAGGCTCCTGAGGCAGCAACAGGGAGAGGGACGTGTGTCTGAGCCAGTTAGCCAATCACTGCTGTACCTTACATGTGTCTGATCCAGTTAGCCAATCACTGCTGTACCTTGCCAGATTAATCGGGACAAACCCAGGTGGAGAATCGGAATCAAACAGCTGATTATTGCCTTACACTTGTTGCCAAATAAACCAAATAAACTTTACACACTGCCCCTGTCCTCAATAGCGTGACTAAAGGAGCTTCTTAAGGAATTTCTAATGGCACCATGCAGTGTTGGTGGGTTGTAAGTACTGACAAGTGAGCTCCTTTAATAAGTCTAATCCTTCTCTTGTGCTCTGTCTCAGATCACATGCTTTCCTTTCAATGTTCTGCATAGATCAAAAAATTGACTCACAGATGCCTGAATTGATTGGTCTCATGATTTAAAATGTGATTGGATTTACATACCAACAGGTCCCTTAATGTACTGAACAAGGGAAGTTCCAGTCACAAGTCTGGTTTCTTCATTACTGCCATCTTATACAGATCTAAAGAGTTTGCTGCTAGGCTATTATTGCACATGGTGTATTCTATAAACTCATAAGAAAAGTTTTTGCAGCCGTTTTCAGGGGCTGGTTGTGAATCAAAGGGAATGAATATGAATGTTTGACTTCCTTCTCAGGAATGATGGAGGCTTTAGGGTTCTACTCTGAAGAGCCTGCAAACAGAACCTGAAAGACTTGAATGTGACCCACCTCAGCTGCAATGTGTGCATCACCGAAAAAGGGCATTAAGTGAAATTGGGGACCAGCATTTCAAACCTACTAAACCCACCGGTCTTGAGTGCACTATGAATGAAAATTCTCACATAGCATGCAGTGCACAGGAAATCTTCTGAAAGCCCTGGTCCCAGGGACAACCTGGCGGTATTGGATTTTAATCCTTTAATTTAATCCTTTAATCCTTTGATTTTTTTGTGCAATGTATTTTCTTGCTAATAAAGGTACTCAAATGGTGAACATACTGTAAATTTATGTTAGCAAAAGATATCAAATGTATTTATAGTAAATATTAAGTGAGTAACATCAAATCAACAACCTCAGTGTATGCAACTACTTTTGACTTGTAGTGTAGTTGGTAAGATGCAGATGAGAAGCAGAGCAGGTCATCTTCTGCCAGGATGTGATATTACTCTGGGAGAATAACACCCAAGGGAGTCATCGTTGAAGTGCCGTTTATTTAATGAACAACTGTCCTCATTCAGGGAGACTTACAGACAGCAGTCATTAGGTGAGCTGTAGTCTCTGAGAAACTAAACACAGTGTCCCAGGGGACCGTGGCTTGGAGACAGTCAGCATCCATTCCTGATGTCTAGTCTAGAGTAACATTTAAAATACATAGCATGATTTATACTGGTACTTCTATATAAATACCAAAGTGCCATTTATAAAACAAAACTGAAGCCCATGCACTCTTGTGCTCGTTTAATGATACCGGATGGAAGAGGGAGTGGCAGGTGTGATTCAACACCCAACCTCCCTTCTCAGACACCAGTGCTGGCTAAATGCAGTCATGGCCCTCACTACTAGGGATCTGAGCTCAGCCATTCTACTCTAACCCAGATTTTCACTGACTTCCTGCCTATCACCAAACCACAGACTAAACCGCAGTGTGCTGCACCATGCAGCCCGTCTCATCTTTGATCCACGGGGAGCTGGCAAAGCAGCACCGTGCAATAAACTGCGATGTGGCAAGAGTGGGTGCCAGGTGGAGAGCAGGTCTACAAGAGCTGGGTTTTCATTCAAAATGGTGCCCCCATGTCCCAAAGTGCATCTGCAAATGAGAGCTCCTGCTTACAATCCAACGTCGATGGCATACAAATAACATAACAGCTGAAAATAAAATTATAAAAAAAATCTAAACAAGAGGCCAGCCCCTATATTGGCTAATTTATACTTCTGTGGCGAATTGACGCCATATGTACGGTGCAGCCGTGGACCCTGACGTGCAGCTCTCCAGAAATGTCACTACATGCAAACCATGAGATCTGTCATTGATCTGCTTGCTAGCATTGTTGTATCGCTAACACTGAAACGCTATATATAGTGCTCACAGAAAGGCATGGGAAGCTTGCTTAATTCAGTAAAAGAAATACAAATTTGTTGTTTTCATAACAACAATCATCCCCTTATTCATTTGTTCACAAAAAATATACATCGCATTAGAAACTACCAGTAGTTTTAAATAAAACATTAATTTCAAGCAATAATAAATTAAAACCCAAATTATAGTTCTAAACGAGCTGTTCTGACCTAAAATGTTAATTGAGAGGCAGTCTCATTAGGTGCTTTTTAATTAGTAACTCCTTTGCAATAACATAAAACAGCAAAAACTTGTGTTTAGTATCCCTTTGGGAGGCAATGACTACAATAGCAATTAATAGCAAGAACAGAACTGAATGAGTCAAAACATTATGACACTTAATAAACAGAAAATGTCTGTGAGGAAGATATTGTCATGTCCTACCCTGCTTGACCCTCCTGTCTTCTATAACAAGCCATGCCTGGTGCTCGTTAGTCCTACCTCTCATTCCTGCCCTTCTGTGATTCACTCCAGCTGCCTCTCAATGTGCTCCCTTGTTAGTCCTGTATTTAAGTGTTTCCCAGTCCTGTGGTTCCCCAGTTCCATCACTGAAATCATATCTCCCCATTGCCTTCTCCTTAGCCTCCCTTTTGATCTTGTTTATTTCTAGTTCTGTTCCACTCTGCTAATAAGTCCTGTTTGCCCTGATGCCTCCTTTCCTCTCGCACGTGACATATGTGCAGATATGTTAAACGTTGCTTGTCAATTGACTTCTGTTATGAAACAAATTTGCAACAATTTTCACAGAACTAAGCAATCATCTGAAGAATTTTTGTGAGCACTGTATATCTAGCCTTCAATAATCCACCCTAGGCATTGTAGTAACAGGTCTACAAAATACTTAGGATGACAGGGCCAATTTCACTTATCTCCATTAAGTTTGTTTGTACTTTTCAAGACTAAGTAAAGTAAGAAGTAAAGACACTAACTTTACAAGGGAAATGCATTAAAAAGTGACTTTTCCCACATTTTCCCAAATTTGTCAATGGGAAGTTTGGAGCAGCACAAATGTAACCAGGACTTGATAAATGGATGCTTTGTTATTTCTTTGTTTTTTATGTTTCAATTGAGTGATTCAACATTTGAATATGTCCCAAGGGGATAGACAATAAATGCAACATCCGAAACTATGTACCATTTAGTGTTTTGGTGGTGTAATTGCGGAGTGACACAGATACACCAGCACACAAGTATAAATGGTTGCAATGGCGTAGGCCACAGCGTAGATCACAGCGTAGGCTTGACGCAGAAGTATAAAATAGCATTAAAATTGCTGTGTACTGTAAGTTCATTCATCATGTAATCCTGTGCAGAGAGAGGTTGCCACAAATAGCCCCTCCCCCCGTGGTTGCCTCGTTCCTCCTGGTCTCTCAAGGCCAACTTTCATTTCATGTTTATCACACTCTGAGGTGTGAGTTCTCTCCAAGGTGCAGGACGGCTGTTTGGCAGGAAGAAGAGGGCTTCTGTGGTTCTGCAGGATGGCCTCTCTTTCAGTTTCCACTCTGAGGCCTCTTCCTCTTTCTGCCTGCAGAGTGTACTATTTTCTGATGACCCGCAAAGGATCGAGCAGTTCGCATGGGGAGGGGGCATTCACAACACGGAAAGTCACAATATATCTGCCCCCTCCCTTCTCGGCATGAGTGGGGCTGCGAGTAAGCACAGGGGCATCTCAGGAACCCCCGGCAAGGTCAGAAGTAGCTGCACATTGAGCAAAAATAATAATAATAATAACTCTGGCTTGTAAACTCATTTGTTCCAGCCTGTCCCACAGCACTGGCTTGGAGGAGCTCCAAAGAGCAAAAGTGGGGCGATTAGAGCAGAAGACAGTAGGGGAAGGAAAGGCAGACAGCAGATGGAAAATCCAACTGAAGGCTGAGCCTCAGCAGGGCTACAAGTGTTCGGCTTCATCCAGATCTCAGAGGGCAGAGGTGTGAATGTTGATTTTCGTTCCCAGTGAAAGGAATTGTGTAAATGTGCACACCCAAGTTGGTTGTCCAGAAGCGCATGGGTATCAGCAGCCCTCCCTGATGTGTCCTCACAAACACTGAGGTCTGAAGGATGAAGGACGAGGACACTCATGACGTACCCGTGATCAAGATGGAGCCGTGACTTCAGTTACCATCCAGTGGGGTTTTTTCTCTTTGTGTAAAAGGGGATCAGTGCATGTCACCTTAGCTGAGGATGTCTGGTAAGAAGAAAAAAACACTGAAGCAGGTCGGAAGTCAGAGTTAAGGGAGTCAGAGGGGAAAGATCAGAGGGTGCCTCAGGAGTCAGAGGTGAAAGGTCAGAGGGTGGCTCAGGAGTCAGAGGTGAGAGGTCAGGGGATGGGTCAGGAGTCAGAGGTGAAAGGTCAGAGCGTGGGTCTGGAGTCAGAGATGAAAGGTCAGAGGGTGGGTCAGGAGTCAGAGGTGAAAGGTCAGAGCGTGGCTCGGGAGTCAGAGATGAAAGGTCAGAGGGTGGGTCAGGAATCAGAGGTGAAAGGTCAGAGGGTGGCTCGGGAGTCAGAGGTAAACGGTCAGGGGGTAGCCATAACGGGGGCCATGTCGGGGCTCAAGGTGACAGTGATGTTGATGTACAGAGGCTTGTAGGACACCTGTGGTGAGTACCTCAGGTTGCTGAGCCCATCCAGGCTCTGCCTCTCCTTAGAGTGCCACAGGAGGGCATACCTGAGGGGGAAAAAGCCACAGAAAGCATGAGTGAAGGAAACAAGCAGCCAATTCTACACGAGGGGTGCGTTTCTGCCAAACAGCAAGGGTTGCTCTCCAGTTTGGCTGTTCCTGTGTCACTGTTCTATACTCTCTTAAGATGCACATTATGGGCTGGAGTCATGTGGCAAGGCTAATGGTTGATTGAAGGACTGGATAGTACTGTGCGGTATAAACGGTATACGATATAAATTTGGCTATCAGGAGAGATTTTGATTATACCGCCCTACCGCAGAAATTTCTGCTCCTCGCCCGCAAAAATGTTGCGTCAAATAATAAATTTATTATTTACATGATTTATATGAAAAATGTTTATATGATTATTGCTGCACCCAGCAGCAGAGTCCTGCACGGGTCTGATTTTGACAAACCACACCCGCCCATACCCGTCATACTTAAACCCGTATCCGAACCGTTATCCGACAGAAATAAAATAAAATTCCGCACCCAATCTGCTATATATAAATACCGACACCCGACCAGCACCCGAATGAAAATGAGTCAGATAGCCAAAATTAAACACAAAAGTTTATTGCCACAACAAACGACCAGTGACATGTGCAACATCAGTTGAAAAGGCATAGCCAAATGCAAACGTTGCTTAATAACAGCCTAGTAATAATAATAGTAGTCTACCTCCAAACTCAAATAATTTGATATTGCCATGCCCACACATAGCCTTACCAGCTTACAATTAAATGTGTTAATAAAACTAATATTATATAAAATGTACATTAGGCTACCCTGCATATTATTAGGTTTTATAGGCTACCTACGTGCACTGTCCATTTTCCTTTGATCACCCGATTGGAATTCCTATGCAAAGGCGAAGGCTAGTGTTTGGTGTGGTGCTTTATATTACTGTGTTAAAAATATATTGTCCACAGTTGATGGCCTCAGTTGACTACTTCAGCATCCATTTCGAACAACTGGAGGAGATCACATGCGTTTTTTGAAAATGAAAGTGGGAGAGATTTCCAGGAATGCGTGTGCAGGGTTAAACTGATATGGATTTTACGTTTCATCATCTTGAATGCAGGGATTTTGTCACTAAAATATAGCTCTAGGGTATTTTTTGTTGGCACATGATGTTTTGAAACCGCAATTTAGCTCTCCTGCATCCGACCCGACCCCGTATCCGACACAGTAGAATATTTTTCACCCGTTTCATCAAAATTTGCGGGTCACCCGTTGGGTACCCGAACCCGTGCAGTACTCTGCCTGGCAGAACCTTATGGGAGAGATGGTCGTTCAAATATCGATGGAGTTATGTAAGATATAAGTAATATATTTTAAGTAATATAGATGGAGTAATATAAGATAAAACCAGGGAAGTTACTTGAAATGTTTTCATATTTTTTCTATAATTGCAGATTTGCACAATAAATATTCTACGTTCATGACTACTTTGAAATGTGTTAACAGTTTATTATACAACTTCCTGCTGCAATGCCTTTGCTATGGGCATATGTTACCCTTTCAAAAACAGCTATATTGAAATTTATAGATCAAATCATATACTGCAATATATACCGTCTACCGTCTATGGTTCAAATTATACCGCAATATGAATTTTATGCCATATTGCACAGCCCTAGGACTGGGGCATCTTCACTGTTGGTAACAAGCAACTTTTATTTGAAGTGTACACTCACTACTGACAAATGGACCTCTCTTGTACACTCACTACTGACAAATGGACCTCTCTTGTACACTCACTACTGTGGGGCATGTATAGAAAGTTTTAAATGTCCTGCACACTTAGGGCTCTGGACATGGCTGCTATCGTTTAGGACCCCGTGTGCCGCCTGGCTCACCTGCCCAGGAACTGCGCCTCCCCATGGTGGTGGTGGGGGATGGACATGTAGCGGCCTTCGTCTCTGCGGGGGCGGCTCACTGAGTAGCCTGCAAATTGCACCCTGAGCACAGGGAGCAATCACCGTGGCACACACAGAGAAACATGGAGGCGTTACACACACACACACACACACACACACACACACACACACACACACACACACACAGACACACACACAAGGACAGCAGAAAAGGGCAGCATCACTCTCCAGTCACTTGCACACACAGTCCTTATCATTCTGTGCTTCTGAAGGTCACACTATGAAAAAGATCCTCATGTAATATGCAGTCAAAACATGATTCCTAGACGTCCATCCAGTGTGTATCCCCCCCCCCCCGGGACTGGCTCCAGGTCCCCCACTACCCTGACCAGGATGAACTGACAGACACGTGTCTGAGAAAATGTAAAAGGCAAGGGGTTTGGCAACATCTGTACCTGTTCCAGAGGTCATCGTCCTCACCCCCCCAGCCCCAAAAGGCATTGGGGAAGCCGTTGATATTTTGGAACTGCTTGGCGGTCAGGCCAGTGACTCCACCAAAGAACTCTTTGTAAGGCAACCTGTGGGGGACAAAAAGGTAAAACTCTGTTTAAGCACAGATGAAGACTGTCCATATATAACCATGCCACAGGGACATTTTTAGGGAAACTCAATTTTATAAAAATCTGTGAATGCAATCAAAAAACTAAAAATTCCAAAAAAAAAAAGTTTTTTGTTTGGTTACTGGTGGTTCAGGTTAGGGCTGGGTAGGAGTAAAGTTATCATTGCTGGGATTAGGGTTATGCCCATAGAAATGATTGGACGGCCCCCACAAAGATATGAATGCAATCGTGTGTGTGTGTGTGTGTGAGAGAGAGACACTGACATATAAAAGTATTTGTCAAGCTTGACGGCGAAGTGCCTCGGCATGTCCGAGCAGCCGTAGTAGTTGCGGTTGCTCTCAGGGATGTGGTCCACGTCGTGGAAGATCATGCAGTCCCAAGCGAGGTCTTGCATGGCTTCACGGAAGCCCACGTTGAATAGCATGCCTCGGTTGAATGACTGGTCGCCTGCCTGGTGGAACAGTGCGCATATATCTCATCATGCTCGGCTTCGGGGGGGGGGGGCGGGCAGATGCATGACAACACTTCCTGTCTTTGCGAGGACTTCCTAACAGGTGGCTGCCCTTCGCAGACAGCTTGCTCTACAAAGAGCAAGTTGAGGGAGGCGTAAAAAGAATTTCCTCATGGGGATTAACAACAGCTCCCATCTTAGCATAAGTAATTATTTATAGCTCAACATCAAAACTCTAAAAGAGATGAAAAGAAGCATAAAGTTTCAGCATATATCATCTTATTATCATATTATTTTCTGGCAGCGATGCTTGTCCTCCTGGCACTGTACAGCTGTGAGCTCCCTTTGCTGTGATCCTTGTTTGTGTGGAGCCGGCAGACTCTCCCATGTTCATACGAGTTTCCTCCCACAACCCAGAAGCATGCGATTTAGACAGATCGCTGACTGACACATACGGACACAACACGGAGACATGCACTGATGCACACGCACTCACACTGACTCAAGTACTGACACACTCACTGATACAGACAGACGCACAATGACACAGGCACTGACACACAGACACTGACACACAGACACAGGCACCGACCTGCTCGATGACATAAATGGCAAACTGGAGGCGCTGTCGCTGCAGCATTGGCACCAGATGGCGCAGCAGAATGGGCAGGTGCTCATGGCGATTCCGAAATGGGATGAGGATGGCCACCTGGGGGGGGGGGGGCGTGGGGGTTTCGGTCAGACCCAGAAGATAATCAAAACACCCAGTGAATAGAGTGGCAAGAAATGAAGATCATATCTTCAGCTCAAGTGTGCAGAGACACAGAGGACTATGCCCAACCTGTTTCGGTAACAGCGCTGCGGAAGTCGATACTGTAGGGTGCCAGTTAGGTTTAAACTGGCATGTTTGTTAGAGCTGTGTTTCTGCTGGGTGAGGGGGTAGGGTGAGGGGAAACACCCCCCCTTATTGGGGGGGGGGGGAATTTTTTTTAGGCGGAAATGTCAACCTCTCACCCCCTCATTTATTTCTCAGGTAGTAGTAATTATTGTATGCAAAATATCATCCAGATGGGTTGTCATTTAGGGTATGCTAAATGCACAAATGCTTTCACAACGGGTACTTCAAGCTCTGATTGGTGACAGCAGTGGAGGTTTCTTTGACTGATAAACTCTTTTTCTGCCATCAAATAACCACTTTACATAGACAGGATGAATATGCTTGCTTCGAGGCAAGAAAAAGTCTTTATGAGGTTGCAAGCTTCTGTCCAGTGGCAAAGTGCTCTGTGTATATCTGTACACATGGGAGAAAAGGGGAGGGTGAAGCATTACGCAGCAGTGCAGACCATGAAGGAGGTCCAAGACTTTGGGGAAAAGGCCCACATTCCCATCTGGCCTCTTCAGCATCCTCAGCCGGGACACTCTTCCTGCTCCCGAACTGAAACCAGCCATCATTACACGGTACAACCTCTGCTGCGCTTCTGGTCAATGGGTCGGTGAGTTCAGTTCTCGTAGTAATTTCACATTTTAATAGCAGTGTTCTACATTGTGCTTTTTAACCAGACCTCCTAGGGTACAAAAACATACCCACGCAGACAGACATGTGGCTGGCAATGACGTCAATGTCCAGCCAGAGGGTTTGACCATCTACATTAACAGTAACTGTGATCCTGTAGACACACTATCATTTGTATAACTAAGCCCTTGCTCACCTTCCAACGTGGTAGGCAGTCCATAGGTCTCCAGCTCCCCCCGGGGGCCAGCCCAGAGTCTTCCTGCAGCAGGGCCTTCTCCACTTCTTCCATGGTCACCTCGCTCATGTTCACTGGTATCTGGCCTCCTGTGAGACAAACAGACCCACGGCAAGAGATGTGGTGCCAACCTAACTACAATTTCATTTTCAGGAAGGCGAGCATGTGCTTCGGAAGGTAATATAAAGGAAGGAAGGAATGAAAGAAGAAAGGAAGGAAGGTTGGAGTGAATGAAGGATAGAAGAAAGGAAGGACAGAAGGAAGGAAGGAAGGAAGGAAGGAAGGAAGGAAAGAATGAAGGAAGGATAGAGGAAAGCAAGGACATAAGAAAGCAAGGAAGGAAGGAAGAAGGGAGAGAGAGAAAGAAAGGAGGGAAGGAAGAAAAGAAGGGAGGAAGGAAGGAAGGAAGGAAGGGAGAAGAGAGGGAGGTAAAGAATGAGAGAGAATGAAGAAAGTAAGTAATGAAGAAAGGAAGGAGGAAAGGAAGAATGAAAGAAAGAACGGAAGAAAGGAGGAAGGTACATTAGAATGCATCCGTTTTCACATATCCCTTTGAGACACACTGGTGAGGGTGAAGCCTTTGGTCTGAGTGTAGACTCAGCAGTTTATCTGGCACCCCTGGGGCATCTTCCTCCTAACAGACACTTAACTGAAGTCAAATGGGTGGAGGATCAGGGAAGACTGGGAGAATTTTGCCAGATTGCAAGGCAAACTCAGCTCAAGCTGCTAACAGTGAGCCTGACACCAGCAAAAGTAACTGCAACTGCCAAAAATAGGTAGTGTTGTAAAGGAAAGCAGCCAGATTTCCCAGGATGCCACTGGAGTGATTAACCGTGGGGTGGGGACAAGAGCCACTCACTCATAGAAGGCAGTTTTTCCGGGCAGGGCTGGCCAGTGTGGTACGTGAAGTCCAGTGGGAGGTACGTGGCTGTCGGTATGTCCTGTTCACTTACACTGATGTTGTAAATGAAGTCTGTAAGAAGAGCAGAATGGTGGTAAGGACTTAATGGAAGGCCTTGCCCTCAGACTTCGCCCTCAGGTCCTGCCCCCAGGCTCTGCCCTGAGACCGCAGCCTGACCCCAAATCAAGCTCATCCTTCAGCAGCAGCTTCATTTGCTGTAAGGATCATAGATTGTCACCATGACAACACAGTTTCATTTCCAGATAACACCCCATCACCCCTTAGAGACCTGGCTATTCAGTGACTAACACACAAAATTAGCAGGGCCCCAATCTCATTTGTTTGTAATTTAAATCCTTCTGCATACAATTTGTAGGTTGGTTGTTAAGCTAAAAATGTGTGTCATTTATTTCAATTTATACTACGGGACCGTTGAATGCTTGAATCTGATTGGCTGACGAACGTTCTGAGGTGTGCAATTATTTTCAGGG
>JAODJW010000127.1:9543082-9567449 GCA_026777045.1 Hyperopisus bebe | reverse complement strand
ATCGTGATTAATCGAAATTAATCCACAGCAACCCTGTGATTAATCTGATTAAAAATTTTAATTGTTTGACAGCACTAATATATATATATATATATACACACACACACACACACACACACATACAAATGGAGGGCCATTGAAGAATAGTTGTTTTTTTGCTTAAGTGCTTTTAGCTGTACACTGCTTGTCGGACCCATGAAGACAGACTGAGGACAGAACTGGAGACACTTAAAGAGCATATCATTGACTGAAAAGGAGAGCAGACAGGCTCGATGACACAGATCGTCTGGCAAACTGGGGCGATCAGGCTCAGTGACATGACCCATTTGGCAGACTGCAGGGACCAGGCTTAGTCATACAGACCGTTTGGCAGATCGTGGGGACCAGGCTCAGTGATGCGATCCATTTGGCAGTCTGTGGGGAGCAGGCTCAGGGACACAGACCATTTCACATAACACGGGGACCAGGTTCAGTGACACAGAACACTTAGCAAACCATCAGGTCCAGGTTCAGTGACACAGACTGTTTGGCAGACCACAGGGACCAGGCTCGGTGACTCAACCTGTTTGGTGGTCCTCAGGGCCCAGGCTTGGTAACACAGACCATTTGGCAGATCACAGGGACCAGGCTCGGTGACACAGACTGTTTGGCAGATTGTGGGGACCAGGCTCAGTGATGAGGGCTGTTTGGCAGACTTCGTGGAAGAGGCTCGCTGACACAGACTGTTCGGAAGACTGTGGGGACCAGGCTCAGTGACACAAACTGTTTGGAGGACCGTGGGGATAAGTGCCAGCTGCTTGCTCAGGGTGCCAAGAGTTTTAAAGCAGAAGTGAAAAGAGTGAGAAATGAGGCTGGAGACCGCAGACTTAAAAGACCTTCCGATGGTCTGCTGAAGTCTGTCACGGACACTTATTAATAGGCATCTGTACCCTGCTTCTTCTCAGCATGCTACCATCAATCTTCTCTCTCAGACACGGACTGGTGATCCCCCAGCCGCAGTGACAATGAGATGGGTGAGGGGAGTGAGTATGTGACTGAAAGGTGTGGCGATGTGGGGGTGATTAATGGGGTGGGACAAAGCAGGGGGGGGTCCCAGCTACCTCCTTTGCTGAGTCAGTAACCCCACACCTTCCTGGCAGTGCCTGTTACGTGGTGGGTGGGACCTGCCTGTCATATGGGGGGTAGGGTGTTATTCACTCATACCTTTTTTCTCTCTTGCTCTCTGTAGGAGACACCTCAGCCATTCACAAACATCTGGTTTAAGTGTCTGGCTGCAGGAAGTATCCACACCGATTCCCTGCTTAGCCAGATGATTCGAGGGTGATACTCTGGAGCGGGCCATTTAAAAAGTCACTTTTCTGGAGAATCTGAAGATCGACATTCAGTCATGCCCTGAGACACCCAACTTGTGGCTGCCCATCATCAGATGTCCAGTGGAGGCAGTTTTTCCCCTCAGCGCTCGTCTTTCTTCTCCTTCTTGTGACTAATTTGATCCAGCAGCCGGTTTGCCTCACCTGCCATCATCTGGGAATCAGAGACCCCCGGCTGCCCCTATGATTGCCTATGGCTGCAGCATCGTTACACCCGTAAAAACCACCTTAGCTTCTTACATCTTAAGACACAGGCATGAGAAAAGCCAGAGAATTCTTGGAAAATGACTGTAAGACAGCTCATGAAAATGCCTGTAAGATGTGTAATACTGTCCTGTTGGACTTCAAGCTGCTGTACTTTCCGCCCTGTTACTGGTTAATCTCTCCCCTAAAGTAATACTATAGCTAAGTTAAAAAAGATATCCGTACAAGTTCAGTACCTAAAGACAGGCTAAATGTTTACCAAAGGTAGGAATGTCCCACTCAGCCAGCGGTGTTTACTCGAGACAAGGCTTTGTGTGTGTTTGATAGTGTCGCTACATTACTCTGCACAGGCTGGTTTGTCAGCTATATATATCAGCAAATCAGTAGGGAGAGTTTCTGGCCATATTGCTTAGAAAAAGAGGTAGCATAGGCTAGGGAGGCACCAGAGATGCATGGGCTGTCATGAAAAAGAGAGCTGGCATACACCGGGATGGCACCAGGGATGACCTACCAAGATACAGAGAGCTGGCATAGGCCGGGGTGGCACCAGAGATGGGCTATCATGAAAAACAGAGCTGGCATAGGCTGGGGTGGTATGGGGAATGGGCTGCAATGACAAAGACAGCTGGCATAGCCCACACAGCATGGGAAATGGGCTGTCATGAAAAAGAGAGCTGGCATAGGGTGGGGTGGCACAGGGGTGGGGCTGTCATGAAAAAGAGAGCTGGCATAGGCCACACAGCACCAAGGATGGGCTATCATGAAATCGAGAGCTGGTATAGGCCGGGGTGGCATGGGGATGGGCTGTCATGAAAAAGGGAGCTGGCATAGGACGGGGTGGCATCGGGGATCAGCTGTCATGAAAAAGAGAAATGGCATAGGCCGGGCTGGCACTGAGGATGGAGTGTTATGGAAAAGAGAACTGGCATAGGCTGCACATTATTGGGGATGGGCTGTCATGAAAAATACAGCTGGCATAGGCCAGGGTTGCACCATCGATGGGCTATCAGGAAAAAAAGAGCTGACATAGACTAGGCACCACTGGGGATGGGCTGTCATAAAAAAGAAAGCTGTAGGCTAGGCCGACACCAGGGATGGGTTGTCAAGAAAGAGAGAGCTGGCATAGGCTGGGCAGCACCAGGACTGGGCTATCATGAAAAAAAGAGCTGGCATAGACCGGGCAGCCCCGGGAATGGGCTATCATGAAAAAGATAGCTGGCATAGGACAGGCAGCATGAGGGATGGGCTATTATGAAAAAGAGAGCTGGCATAGGCTGGACAGCACCAGGGATGGGCCATCATAAAAAAGAGATCTGGCATAGGCTGGGCAGCACCAGGGATGGGCTATCATAAAAAAGAGATCTGGCATAGGCTGGGCAGCACCGGGGATGGGGATGAAGAACCGTCAAGTGCACTTAAAAACATAGAAACCAGGGCCTGTGCTGCATTGTCCTGTTTATCCCGCAGTCACATCACATTTAGCTTGCATGTTTGTACCTAAATGCATTTATTAGTAGAACTAAGTCCATGGATTTTCATAGTTTTATTAATTTAGTATTATGTACCTCCTCGTATTCAGAAGCATTATAGGTAAAATCTAACTTATTTACTTATTCAAACCTGGATTTGCATACTGTCGGGTGTATAGTATTACTAGGTTATACAGTTGTGTTCAAAATAATAGCAGCCCAACATCACTAACCTGATCAATCACTGTTTTTGGTCGAAATTATATTTCCACATGGTAGGTGTAGTAGAGTAATGGAAAACCAACAGACCCAACAGTCATACATGCATGCTGCTGATTCTGTGTAATTGAATCATTCATTGAAAGGGGCATTTTCAAAAATAATAGCAGTGTGAACTTCAATTAGTGAGGTCATTCGTTCTATGAAAAACCAGGTGCCAACTATGGACGTTTTTAAGGAAGGAAGGCAGCAAATGTACATACTGGTCATAGTGCATTTCTCTCTGAAATTCTGAGTAAAATGGGTCGCTCCAGACATTGTTCAGAAAAACAGCGTACCTTGAGTAAAAAGTTGATTGGAGAGGGGAAAACATACTGTATAAAAAAGTGCAGAAAATGAAAGGCTGCTCAGTTAAAATGATTGCAAATGCTTTAAAATGGCAACCAAAACCTGAAAGATGTGGAAGTAAACGGAAAACTGTCATTCGAATGGATCGAAGAATAGCCAAGATGGCAAAGACTCAGCCAATGATCAGCTCCAGGAAGATCAAAGAAGGGTAAAGTTACCTGTGAGTACTGTTACAATTAGAAGACGCCTATGTGAAGCCAAGCTATTGGCAAGAAGCCCCCACAAAGTCCCATTGCTGAAAAAAACACACGTGCTGAAGAGGTTAAAATTTGCCAAAGAACAAACACATTGACTGGCCTAAAGTGAAACACCGCAACATTTTGTGGACTGATGAAAGCAAGATTGTTATTTTAGGGTCTAGGGACCCCAGACAGTTTGTCAGATGACCCCCAAATACTGAATTCAAGCCACAGTACACTGTGAAGACAATGAAGCATGGTGGTGCAAGCATCATGATATGGGGATGTTTCTCATACTATGGTGGCAGGCCTTTTTATCGCAAACCAGGAATCATGGATCAGTTTGAATACCTCAAAATACTTGAAGAGGTCATGTTGCCTTATGCCAAAGAGGAAATGCCCTTGAAATGGGTGTTTCAACAAGACAACGACCCCAAACACACCAGTAAATGAGCAACATCTTGGTTCCTGACCAACAAGATTGACGTTATGGAGTGGCCAGCCCAATCCCTGGACCTTAATCCAATAGAAAACTTGTGGGGTGACATCAAAAATGCTGTTTCTGAGGCAAAACCAAGAAATGTAGTCCAGTCATTGTGGGCTGGAATACCTGTTCACAGGTTTCAGAAGTTGGTTGACTCCATACAACACAGATGTGTAGCAGAAACAGTGGTTATACAACTAAATATTAGTTCAATGATTCAAAAAGAAGGCAAAATCTTAAAACATTTTTCAGTTCATACAGTGAATCTTTGAGTTTGTAAAGAAGAATGTGGACACTATTTTTTTGAGCAGCCTAATATTCCCGTTCCTTCACTTTCTGTAAAGGAATAACACAAATGTGATGAATTTCTCTTCTTGTTTTGATTTGCAATAGAATTTGTAGTGTTCCCAATGCATTCGCTTGTATGGAAATAAAAACTATTATAAGGATTTTCAGCTTTATTCACTTTTTTTAGACACACTTATTATTCTGAACACAACTGTAAGTCTGTCCATCCATCCATCCATCCATCCATTTTCTGTTACTGCTTGTCCTCTTCAGGGTCAATGTGGGTATAGTGTCTATGGGAATTAATCAGAAAGCGTACCAACCTATTGCAGGGCACACTCACACACCATCCTCTCAAACATGCACACTTATGTGGAATTTGGCAACTCCAATAAACCTCAGCATGTTTTTGTACTGTTTTTGCACAAGAAACCCCATGACAACAAGTGGAGAACATGCAAACTCCACACACGTAGAGCCAGGGCAGAGACTCAAACCCGGTGCCAGAGGTGTGAGACGACAGCCTGAAGCACTGTTGTTATCTAAGTGACTATTTATTAAGTAAGAAGCTTAATTATCAAGAACAAATTTGCCAAGAAATATGTTTTGCTTTGTGTATTTATTTTACAGATCCCACAAAGTATTAAAATCTTTCATTATTGCATTTTACTTATTAGATTAAATTTCTGACTTATGGTTTAAATTCCTTAAAATCATTCATCTTGATACATAAACCAGTATGCCTCAGAAACCAAAAAAGTGTGCATTTAAAATCTCAACAAAGCAAACAGAAATTTGTTTAAATAGAGGAAAGCAACTGCATTTATAATTTAAAGTGAGATATGATTATATATCACTGTATATAAAGGCTTTGGATGTCCATGCCAATAGGCTACCTGGGAAAAGATTTATATGTCAGTTGAGATAATGTGAGAGAGCAGAGACGGACAGACAGGAGAGAGAGTGAGAGAGAGAGCGATGGAGGGGGGAGTGAGGGAGGGGGAGAGAGAGAGAGAGGGGGAGAGGGACGCATCCAGGGAAGCGTCACAATGCTCCTCAGCTGTGGGGGTGTGCGGGGGTGTGCGTGCTGCTCTCGCCTCCTGGCACACACCAGCCTGCCTCCGTCCCCCCGCTGAAGGACAAGGGAGCCCCACCGCGGAAAACAAGACAGGAGGTCACCCTTCACCCATGAGCCGCCTCTGTGAGTGGAGCGCTCTCCCCAGAAGGTAGGTGCCGCAGCCACCACTGCTGCCGTCGCACTTATCTGGGGGGGTCTGAGATTCTGTTTTGGCTGCTGGGGGGGGGCAGCTGACAGAAGCTGACTGACCTTTGAAGCTCCTCACTGTCTAGGTGCAGCCTGGTGGATGCACCTCCCTGGCTTGTGGATGGTGGTCTCCCTGGCTTCCCCTGAGCCGCACTGGCTGTGATGTTGCTTTTGAACTCGCCGAAATGTGACCCCGGCATGGCAACCATTTATTGGTGGCTAAAAAGGGTAGCAGCGCTGTCTGGCCACTCAGCAACGTGTTGCACGATGTGCGGTGTGAGGCCGCTGTGCCACATCTGCCAGACATGCAATCTGTTTGTGAGACCTGCCTGAATCGTCCTCCGTCTGACTCTGGAGGGTTAGGGTTAGGGTCCAGGTCCAGCTGGTTCCCGACTCACCTTCCTCTCTCACTCAACAGGTCACATGGGGGTAGGATCAGTTATAAACGAGATGAACTTGTTAGCAAGAGTCCTAAAAAGGAAAGTCTGCTGGGCCTGAACCTAAACTGATTCTGTAGATATTCACCGCTGTAAAGCTGCCCGGAATGTAACTGCATGATGGGGGGTGAAGGGGGGGAGGCATTGTCTCAGGTGACTGAGTCAGCTGACCATCCTGGCCCACAGTGATTTGCTCAGCCCAAACACTTAATCGTCTGTGAAGTGCCCTGTTACAGCTGGTCACATGGTCATCAGGCTTAAACAATCAGAAATCAGGTTTGGATCTGACTGAACACTCACTGTTGTTCAGGTACCTGGTGGACATTTATCCATAGCACCCGTTAACTGAAATATAAATGGCTTTGTAAATGTCAACCTAACAGTTGTGTCCTTGAGGGAAACATTTGAACAAAGCTTCTAAGCAGGCAAATAACTGAAACATGAATTTTTAATGGCTGTCATTTACTACAGGCATGTGACTGCCTATCCAGGGAAGAAGAGGGTAGTTTTTGACAGTGGCTATTGCATTTTTTGTGATTAAATGGTTTTTGTGGCCTTATGTGAGAAATCTCACACACACACGCATGCATGCATGCACACACGCATAGACGGGTGGGTTTTTTTAGTAGATTTTGACACAAACCTTTCTGTGGAGACTTTGGACCTGGGAGACAGCAGGAATCTTGCTTTTGTTGGGCACTTTTTTTCTCATGTGTATGTCACATGGCTTTGGTGAAGTAA
The DNA here is from genome assembly GCA_026777045.1 of Hyperopisus bebe. Classification (NCBI taxonomy): domain Eukaryota; kingdom Metazoa; phylum Chordata; class Actinopteri; order Osteoglossiformes; family Mormyridae; genus Hyperopisus; species Hyperopisus bebe. Next base: position 9,560,386 of record JAODJW010000127.1, on the reverse strand, counting down.
TCCTGTAAGTAAGACACTGCATAACTTATTCAGCTGCCCTGTATTTGCAAATGGAGAAGATTAGTAAGCTCCGGTGCTCACCGGTGGGATGCCATGAGTAAGTGTGTGTCGTGGTCCGTGGTCAGTCAGTCCGGCCTCTGAGTCTGAGAGTCACGCCATTGTTGGGCCCTTAACTCACTTGCCTCAGGACGTTGGTCAACCCTGCACTCTGACCCCACCATTTCCTCATTTGTATGTTGTTATCATGTAGAGCTTCCACCAGAGAGGACTTGTGTCCCATCCAGGGTGTTCAATCCAGGTTGTCCCATCCAAGGTTTCCCGTTAAAGGTCGCCTCTGGTTTTTAAATGAATACATTGTCCTAGGAATCAGATCATGGCTTCTCAGATCAGAGCTGCTTGTCCCTGTTAGCAGAGACACCCACTGAGCATGTTGTTTAATCTTATATGGCCAGTTTCCCAGTCAAGGATTAAGCCTAAGCCTAGACTAGCTTTGAGTTACAATGGTGAACCTCCATTGAAACAGCAATTTAGTCCAAGACTAGTCTTGATCCTTGTTCGGGAAATCGGCCCATAGTGTCTGGCTGCAAAAGAAGTGTCTTGATGGACAGATTAGAAATAAGGTCAACACCTTAGCCCCCCCCCCCAAAAGCCAGCATCATGCAAAGATGTTGTGAGTGTGACCCGTTACCTCACTGTGTATCCCACCCCAGGGGGGAATATTATTAATCAATATTAGCTTGAATGAGACGCAAATCCCAGCCATGGACATGACGTCCCTGCCCCGTTTGGGGGAGAGAACCTGGGCCCTGTCAGTACTTTACTCCAGACCATAGCCTATCTCTTCTATCCAGTGATGTACTTATCCTGTGAGTTGCTTCAGTAACAATTTAGGATAGATTATGTGTATAATACGGTAGCGTATCAGGAATGATGTTGACCCTGTGACTTTTGTCTTGTTTTTTGGTGCTGCTTGCTTCTGACAGAGATGTTAAGTGCATTCAGTTTTGTTTGGCCTCCCTGGGTAACAGACCTGCTCCTGCAGATATGTACGGCTATGCCTGTTTGGGTCATAATGCATATGGGGGGGGGTGTGCGCTTCTCCCTCCTGGCTCCAGGGGGCAGCAGCATAGTGGTTTATGAGCTTCCCCCTCAGGCCCCAGCCAGAAGTACTCACAGCTCTGTATATGAAGGCGGCACTAGCTGAAGGAGGCGGAGCTGTGTGGCAGGCTGGCCCCCTGGGAGAGACACCATCCTGAATGACCCCCGGGATGCTGTCACCATGGCAACAGCAGGAGGACCAACAGCTGGGCAGTTACAGCTGCAGCAGGAACCCCTCAGGGTCACACCCAATGAGGAAAGAGTTTGCCTAGAAATAAATGGGGGGATTTCAGGGAGTGCAGGGCGATAGCATGACTGAGTGAGGCACTAACTGACCAGGCAAAGTGTTTTCCTGACTGGGCAAGGCACTAACTGACTGGGCAAGGTGCTTACTGTCCAGACAAAGTGCTAACTGACCGGGCAAAGCGCTAACTGACTGGGCAAGGTGCTAACTGTCCAGGCAAAGCACTAACTGCCTAGGGGAAGATGGTGGCGCAGGAGGTAGTGCTATCGTTTGGCAACTGGAGGGTTGCAGGTTTGAGGCCAAGATACTGAACCCCAGGTAGGGAAATTAAAGCGAATAGACAATTTTATAAAGGTGAGTTTTAAGCCAAGATTTGAATGTAGAAAGACAGTCAGTACCATGGATATCAGGAGGAAGAGAGTTCCAAAGACAGGGGGCAGCATGACTAAAGGCCCTGAACCCCATGGTGGTCAGGCAAGAAGCAGGCACAATGAGGAAGGTGAACTGGGGGGGAGGGTCTAAGAGTATGGGAGGGGGTATGAATATGCAATAATCAGCGTGATATGGAGGAGCCAGATTATGGGGAACTATGGAGGTTAGGCTTGGTAGATAAGTAGTGCTGGGTGTCATCTGCATAACAATGAATCAGTATATAAATTTTCCTAAAAAAGTTTCCAAGAGGTAAAAGGTAAATGATGAATAAAAGGGACCCCAAAACAGAACCTCGTCGAACACCCCTAGTAACTGGAATAGTCTGAGATCTAAAAGTTTTAAGTCGCATAAACTGAGTACAACCAGAAAGATAAGAGGTAAACCAGGTAAGGGCATAATCAGTTATTCCAATAATAAATCATTAGTAATTTTAATCAAAGCTGTTTCTGTCCTATGAAATGGACAATATGGAAACTGAAACTGTTCTAATAGATTGTTATCACTATGATGAACATGCACCTATGTTGCAACAGTCTTCACAAGAATTTTGGACAGAAATGGTAGATTTGAAATTGGTTGAAAATTATTCAAATTGTTGGGATCAGCACCAGGTTGTTTCAAAATAGCAGCAGTTTTGAGACATGAGGGAAGTGTAAAGTACTCTATTTCACTATCCACCAAGAGGTTCCTGGCCTGGAATAGGTTGAAGACAAACCATCCTACCCAGAAAAAGCATATATGTGATGCTTTGATCTTTTGAATAAAGCCTCTGAAGAAGACTACATATTCCATTCCCCACTGCATACTGGGAGTCCTCATCTGTCATGGGAGTTCACATAAGTTCATCTTGGATGGGAGGTCATGTGACCTAAAACCCTAGATGGAATCCACCGGAACTGAAAAACCATTTCACACCGTTCGGCACAGGTGGCCACAGTTAATGTACAACTATCTGTAATGTCCACTAACTGAGTAATCAAAATTGTAGTGGAGCAAGTGGGTTCAAACCAAAGGCTGTGGAGTTCTTCCTGTCACCTCTAGGCTGTGCTATTTCTCAGTTGAAAGCTGTAAGTAACTGGTGGTTAATTATCTGTGACTTCCACAAGGTTGAACTGTGCATCACAGAAACCAAATGGCCATCCACACAGGTGGAGTTCACTTCCCAGCGATTTTCTCAGAAACACCAGTGCTTTAGCTGCTCCATAACTGACAACCACTGGGTTCAGAAACTTGGTGTAAGTTCGGGCAGCTTGAATGCAGGAAGGTTTTCTATGTGAGGCTTAGGTTGTGAAGAAACACCAGAAAGTATTCTGGATGTCTCAGATGTCCGCTGACTGCTGGACCTGCACTCTGTAGTGAACCGGCTCCTCTTTTGTGACCCTAAAGATGACAGTGTCACCAAGCTGGCTGAAATGGAGATGCCAAAAGTCTTGTATTTCTTTGGTTACTTGTGGTTAAGGTTATAGCTGGGTAGGGGTTAAGGCTGTCATTGCTGGGATTATGGTCTTGCCCATAGAAATGAATGAATGGTCCCCACAAAGATATGAGTACAGGTCTGTGTGTGCGTGTATGTGTGTGTGTGGGGGGGATCCTCTGGGAACAGCTGCAGAAATGGGAGCATGAAGCACCAGCAGAAATTGCCAGCAGCGAACCCTAGGCAATGGTGACAAGTGAGCTTGGGAGACTTTGTTAAATCAAAGTTTACCTTCTTCAAAAGAGCTCAAGTGTGAAATTAAACCAATTAATTCTTGCAAATTAAATTGCAGAGCCGTTACTATGGAAATGGATAGATAGAACATTATTGTCTTAATGAATAAATGAATTAATGTAATATATTACACAAATGACCTTTTTGCAGATTAATTTATTTGCTTTACCATTTTGGATAATGTCCACATTCTAAGTGATGACTTAAGTATTTCTTTCAGTATACAGCACTTAATATAGACAGCAGGTTTGCTGAGTATTTGCCCTAAACCCAATCCCATGCAATGCCCTGCTCAAGGATGCCTAATGAGAGCCCCTCCTGCCCCTCAAACGTGCAGCATGGTGTGGTTTAACACTGGCCAGTCACTGTGGTTAAAACTGGCCAGTCGCTGTGGTTAAACACTGGACAGTCACTGTGGTTTAACACCGGTCAGCTTTGGTTAAATTTAAGGTGAGATGCACAAAGATGCACCATATATGCATTGCTTATGAGTTCATGAGCAAGAGGTCAATGATGGTCAGATTTTGTGCATCATCTCAGAAAATGTGTCATGGACAGAACCCTCAAACGGATGATACACGAGGCTGATGGAGAAACACAGAGAAAAATATAAATATTTATTTTATATATTTTATATATTTATAAATATCTTGAAAAATAATCAGAAACTGGCAGGTTTTTAAGCCCAGGATTTCTGAAGGGTAATTTATTCTGAAGTGTAACAGGGAAGAGAACTGAAAACCCTGATGAGTCTACTAGCATCTTTCTGCCTGACGTGACCTCCCCAGCATTCAGCTGTGAAGAACATGACACTGGCTGTGGTGGACTGCTAAAGCGTGTAGCAGTTTGCTGAATAATGTTGAAAAACCTGCAGAAAAACAGCCTGCTCTGCTCCCCCTTGCAGGCTCCCTCAGTATCTTCATGCTGGTCCAGCCTGTCATCAGCTTAGACACCAAGTTTCTGTCCTCTATTGCTACACTCTCTCCTTAGAGGGTCATGGTGGCCAGCATTTCTGCCTTAAGTCCATCACCAGCTACTGTCTCTTTATGACAATAAGCTGCAGATGGTTCTTACACCAACCAGTAAAAACATCTCTCAGTCTTCTGTACTCCATTTCTCCTGTACCTCCTCTTCCCAAAGTCTGTGGTGTAAAGAGTAGAGATGACTTTACCTTAACTGTAACTCTGCTTTCCAAATAAACCCTACAGCCAGGGCTGTAGCCAGGATTTTTTTAAATACCGAGGTCCAAAGTCTTCCTAGGTGTGTCTGTAATGGATCGTGGTTAATGGAGTTGCAGAAAAAATACTGAGGACTTGACCTTGGTGTCCTCAGTGGTAGGTATGACCATGCATATGACAATGTTACTAAGACCATGAAGAAAAAGAAGATAAGTGCATGGCTTCTGTCTCCTGAGCCTCCTCACCTTCTTCTGTTCTCCTCCTTTCTCTTCAGGGATATCTAAGTAATATCTAATGACTAATCTTTCAAAAGCACATCACATTAAGTCTGTGACACCTTGTGAACCCTTAGCAATTTTCTGCATGAATGCCTCCTATAATGTGATCTGATCATCGCATTAATCAAAATTATAAACAAACAAACATACAGCATTTTATCTTGCCATGTCTTTGCTGAACAAACGGTTTTAATGATCAAGGTCATTGATATAAATAGTATATGAACACCTAGGAAAATGGCTTCCTGAAGTGAGACTAACTGGAACCAGGTTCTCCATTCAGTTCCAGTTTGACCTGCTTTACCTCATAAAAACCCCCCATGTGGTCACATGCTCTTCAGCGACGGAGTATGATATTTGCTGTCACTGATCTCGTGTTCCTACAGGCAGGGAGACAGCTTCTGTAGCACTGTGGGTATTTCCAAACAGGCCTGTAAGCAAAGAACTGAATTAAGAATTTATCTATGGTATTTAACAGGCACTCTTTTCCAAAGCAATGGATGGGAGACCAACTAGAAAAGCAGGGTTGCTGCTGGAAGAGGTGTTGATGTGGCCAACAGGGGAGCCCATCCTGTGGTCTGTGTGAATCCCAATGCCCCAGTGATGGGGACACTGTTGTAAAAATGGTGCCGTCCTTCGGATGAAATGTAAAACTGAGGTCCTGATTCTCAGAGGTTATAAAGGATACCTGGGCATCTTTTGAAAGACTAGGGGTGGTACCCCAATGCCTTGGCTAGACTTTGTCCGCTATGGCCCTATCAAATGTGGCCTCCTAATCATCCACTAACTAATTGGTGAATTCTCTCCTGTCCTTTCACCACCTTAGCTATTATGTGATGCTCAGAATGACTGCAATCTCATCAACCCAGTGGGTGCTACACAATGGTCATTAAAGTGGTTCTTTAAAGCACTTTAGATGTCTTGAAGAAATAAGTCATGCATTCAAAGTGACATACAATTGCAAAAGCTGCCTTAGCATGCGTTTGAGTGAATCTTGTGCTCCTACCACAGGGAAAATGCTGCATCCTTGTGAAGGGTTCCTAATGTTTGTTCTACTTATTTAATATCCAAATTGGTTTCCATCCCAAAGAGACAGTCATTAAAAGGAGTCTTCCGAAAAGAGTGTTTAGCTTCATGCCTGATCTGTTGGGGTCCCCTGTCTGATCAACAATCTCCTTCGGCAGTAGCTGAGCCAGACACACAAAGTAGCTGTGAGATTAAAGAACATTGGGAGCAGAGAGGAATTTCACCACAAGGTGGCACTGTGGCTCAGTGGGAACCTCACACCTCCTGGTCTGGGGGTTTGAATGTCACCCCGACGCTGTTTGTTTGATGCTTGCTCTTCTTCCTGGGTACACCGGCTGCGTCCTCCATAAACAGGCAGTAAGTGCCAGTATTTGCCCTGCAACGGACCGGCAGTGGCATTCCATTCAGGTTGTACAGGCTGCCTTTGGTTCTGTCCAGGAGAGGTGGTTAAAAGATGGATGGATGGATGGATGGATGGATGGATGGATGGACCATCGCCTTTAGCATTTGTAGCTCATTCCCAGCAAATCAGGATGTCAGGTGATGTTTGATACCTGTGTCACCATCAGCTTACCGTGTTACAGGAGAAATCATTCCCTGTCATCTGGCCTCGTGACAGATGTCATCACTGTTTTTTTCCTGGCCACTGGTTTGATGACACTGAGCAGCACTATGTAAGAGCTGAAACTGAAATTGTATAATGCCTACACTAAGAAGAGGTAATACAGATTCACTTTGATCTCAAGCTTGTGCCCTACATAGATACTAAACAGTCATGGACACAAACTGCAATTCATTTTCAGTGGGTGATGAATACAGTTAACTGTCAGATTAATTAGAATCAGAATCTTTGTGACAGACCTGGTTTTTGTGTATCGATAGTGAACACTTTGAAGGGTATTGTAATTTGCTAAATGTAAAGTGTGATCCCTCTCTCTGTGATTGCTCTTTTAGATTGCCTCTGTGTGTGAGATGACATTGGTGGTTGTCATGGAAACCAACTAGCAGACTTCTTGCAAAACACAGACAGACAAGCACATGCAAGCTGTCCATCGAGCTGCTCTAAATGAGGGTCATAGGCCACTGCTTTTTCTTCTCGGGAAGATGGACGCTTTACACGCAAGGATGCTGGAAGCAGAAGCAGGACCCCACAGACTTGCTCCCAATGTCACCCTGAAGCATCATGAGACATGCAGCCCCCTCCCGGCTTTGCCATGATCCTATCATGTGACTGTCTGGAGACTGCAGCTGTCACGCTGACCGCTGTGCTAACGCTAAGGCGCATTAACACTGTCAGCCGTGCTGCACCAGTGCTGCATGTTACACAGTGCTGCACATCCATGAGGAGCCAGTGCTGAGTTAACAGTAAAACTCAAACTGATATAAGCCTCTTTCAGCTACACTCTACATGCCAGCCTGGGTTTCTTTTTGTGAAAGCTATCCACATTCCATAGCCACTATCTAACACAGGGTCAAGGTCAGTTTAAGTCATATGTAAGTAGTAGAATGACATTACTACTTGCTGGTTTCCTTCCAGTAAATCCAAGATGACAACAACAGAAAATAAACCATAGTAAGTGAGAGCTGGGTACAGCCTGGTACTACAGGTCCAAGCCCTCCTGAGAGGAGATGCAGGTCAGCACTAGACAGGGCTATGATTCTGCTCACCGGTGTTCCCTCAGATCATTTACAGGCTGCTGTAGGTGCAGGCCTGGAGTGGAAGCCCACGGCAGTCCAGAGTGATACTTGAGAGCTCATAAAGCCCCTCCACCCTTCCCAGACTAATGGCATGATTTCTGTTTTAGCATGTACCTGTTTTAGGTAGTTTTAGTGTAGCATCTTGACCACACCCACTGTTTCTTCTTTGTGCTCTTCTTCACAATTCAGTGTTTCCCAACCAGGTCCATGAAGACCACAGAAGGTCCACGTTTTTGCTCCTTCCCAGCTCCCTACCAGGCAGTCTACATTTTTGCATTTTCCCCAGCAAAAATGCGGACTCCCTGCGGGTCTCCGAGGACCAAATTGGAAACGCTGGCATAATATACTAAAGACGGTCCTCCGGACACAACTTCTAGTTAGTAATGGCCAAATGAAGCCTCATGAACCATTTGCTTTATTTTCTGATCCCACTAGATGGTGCTCTCTGTCCAAAAAATGGCTTACAGCATGCTTCAACGCAAACCAAGAGCACCATCTAGTGGGGTCAGAAGTGCACGGGTCTTCAATTAACTATCACTATTGATAGTTGCCTACATCAGTAGAATGTGTTTGAACTGATTGAAGCTTCAAGTCATACAGGGGAATGTTTATTTTTAGACCAGAGAGGAACGAGATGATACAGAGCGATTCATTGTGCCCCCTGAGTGTACAGTATGAATTTCAGAACTTTTTAAGTAAAAGAGGATAACAAGGCTTGCTTTCCTATATTAGTGTGAACAACTGGTGTGCAATCCTCTGCATAAAAGGGTGTTTTATCTTTACAGTCTTCCTGAAACTCACTGATTCAAGCTTTTTGTTAAGCAGGGTCACCACACCAATGAAGTGCAATAACTGGGCCCCTTCCTCTTCCTTTTCTTACTTCCTGTTGTTTGTTGTATATTTTCCTCTCACTACACCCATTACTCTTCCTTTTCTTACTTGTTACATGTTGCTTGTCTTCCTCTCAAAGTGCCCCTTCCTCTTCCTTTTCTCATTTCCCGTCATTTGTTGCGTTTCTTTCTCTCACTGTAACCCATCTTCTACCTCTTTTCCTGCAGATGGGAAATACATCGAAAACAAGCTTGTTTGTTTCTACCATCTCAGCAGAACATGACTTCCTCATGGGGACTCTATACAGCACTTTCTGTGAGTCTGGCAGCTGCTCCCAAAGACTGTCCAAAGACCCAGTTAGCCCCACCCACAGACTGCCTAATGATCCAACTATCCCCACCCGCAGACTGTACAAAGATCCAGTTAGCCATACACACAGACTACCAAAAGATCCAGTTAGCCCCACCCACAGACTGCCTTATGACCAATTAGCCCCACCCACAGACTGTCTAAAGACCCAGTCAACCCCACACAAAGATCCAGCTAGCGCCTCCCAAAGACTGTCCAAAGATCCAGCCAGCACCTCCCACAGACTGTCCAAAGGCCCAGTTAACCACACCCGCAGACCGTCCAAAGATCCAGCTAGCCCCTCCTTCAGACTATCAATGATCCAGCTAGCCCCTCCCACAGACTGTCCAAAGATTCAAATAACCCACAGATTGCCTAATGATCCAGGTAGCCCCACCCACAGAGTGGTTAACCAAGTACCAACCTGACAACTAATACTCATTCTCTCTCTCCCCCTCGGCCGGTCGGCCCCCTTCCCTCCTGCTGCAGGCGTCCTGTCCCTGCTGGCTAATGGCATACTGCTGTCAGTTGCCTGCTGCAGGAAGTCGTCGCTGAAGCCGGCTGAGTTCTTCATCATAAACCTGTCCATCAGCGACCTAGGGATGACTGTCACCCTCTTCCCCCTGGCCACACCCTCTTCTTTCGCCCGCAGGTCAGGGCCATAGTGCCTTCCTTCCCCAGCTAGTGATCATGTGCTCCAGCATGTTCACTCTGCCATCTCCAGCAAAGTCTTTGGTCATCAGGTGGTCTGATGTGACTGAGGAAAGAACCCTAAACATGAAACTGCCTCCATATTGCCATGTAAAACTGAATAGGGAGATTGTGAGGCCCTCTAAACCATGAATGTAGCTTTGGGTAAAAATTTGGTCTACTATAAGATCCACGTCTCTCCCTGTGCCCAAAGAATGCTTAGGAATGCTTAGGGAATGTGTGGTAGCTTCTGAGCCATCTGCATTGTCCCCATCTGCACTTGGCACTGTTATATCTTTCTGCCTCTCTCCCTCCCCCAACCCCTGAGCAGGTGGCTGTTCGGTGAGATCACCTGCACTTACTATGCATTCTGCGGAGTTCTCTTCGCCCTGTGCAGCCTGACTAGCCTCACCATCCTGTCGGCCGTCTGCTGCCTCAAAGTCTGCTTCCCACATTACGGTAAGCAAACCAAATGATCGCAAACCTGCTGTGAAGGAGAGGCAACCGTGGTGTGGAAAGCTATAAGCTCACAGCCACCATTGCTGTGAAACCTCCAGTGAGGGCAGCAAAGGAATCATAGTGTCATGTCTGAGACGCATTTCTTCATACAACATTAGTCACAGCTGATGGTCATTGCTGGTGAAGTACAAGGTCTGTTCTCCCAGGTGTAACAGTACATACTATGCAGAGTTCCCAAGAGTACATGTTCCTGGAAGGAAATTAAGAGACCATCTCAAACAAAAATTGATGTTAAAAGGTTTGATCCATGTGCAGCCCATTGCATGTCTACTGTCAGAGTTTCAGTGCCAGATGTGAGAAGCAGAAGGCTGGCACCCCCTTCAGGAGAGTGGCACTGGATCCTCGGGACACTAGAAGATTGTCCCAGCCACCTGCAATGTCCCGGACCCACTTAAAAACCTTCAGTCACCCCCCACCATTAGCAGATGGTACAGTAACTCAGGCAGTAACTGAGATGTCTGTTCGCAAACAAACGCTTAATGCCATTTCTTAACAAGTGTGACTAATACATTTAAGCAATTAATTCAAGTAGAATCAGAACGCACCACAAACCGCTTGGCAAAGACAGAGGTGAAAGAGAATAATCCAGGTGGCAGCACAGCCCCACCTTCCCAGGGGGGCTAGAAGCACGCTTCTGCATTTTAATTTAGATCTTTCTGAAGTTCTGGGACACGTTTCGAGGGCGTCCCTGACCTCAGGTCTTGGGCAATGTTGAAACAACTGAATGCCAGATTACCGGCATTAACCATAACACACGAATAACACCCACAAAGTGTCTTCACTCTCCACCTGAGGCTGTATTTGTTCCCACAGTCGCATGCAGCTGTGGGGGTGGGGGGGCTGGTGATCACCAGCCAGCTTGGCACTATGTAACGCTGCGTGAAGGACAGATAGCGTCTGTGGACCATTCTGCCGGTGACCTTCTCCCTGTCCCAAAAGACACAGACCCCCCCACACACAGTGACAGGGAGTGTGTTTGTGCAGGCAGCTGCATGCTTTTCAGAGGACCTTCACGTTCGACATCTCACAGATCACAGAAACTGGGACAGCGGGTGTCTGGATATACGATCAGTCGATCTGCTAGGCTTACTGGGTGTTTATCTCCTCATCCAGAGCTAATGGCCTGGGTGCTGTGCTCCGTTAACCAGAACGCCGTCAGCAAGAAAGCCTGGAAGCTGACCTGCAGCAGTCCATCACACCGCAAGGGAGAGTAGGTGGCAGGGCAGCTAAGGGCCAGACCTGGACCACCCCCACATTCTAACTGATTATACTTTTCAGACACATTATGGCATCTGCTGCTTGAACATGTACAGATGGGTTTTTGGTTATTCTCTCGCTGCACAGACAACAGTATTGTAGGGCTAACAATGTGGAGTGCTTGCTAACAGTGCGGAGCATTAATTTTGCAGTGTGGTAACATTGTGGAGTGCTAACAATGCCAAGTGTTAACAGTATGGATCGCTACCAATATACAATGCTAATTGTACGGAGCAGTAACAGGGCAGAGTGATAACAGTGTGGAGCGCTAACTGCACTGACTAGTAACTGTATGGAGAGTGAGTAGTGCTAACAGTATGTAGTGATGACTGCATGGAGTACTAACAGTTTGGAGCGCTAACAGAGCTCCAGGAGCCAAAAATCTTGATATACATATGCTTATACATGGAAGTGAAATGCTTTGGATGTAATTGTTTTAACAGAGTGTACTGGTTACTCTACTTTGCTATCTGTCATTATTGTTGTTTGTCTAGCTTGGTTGTGTTAATGTCATTTTAAGCTCCATTTTGTATGTGTGGTGTTTGGCGTATAATTAGATATGTGCCCTGTTGTCTTTTTACTGCTGTCTATCTTGGCTAGCTTTCTCTCATTCAAGAGAGTTTACATATCAGTGGGAGTAACCAGACTAAACTGTTTTAAAAACTGTTTAAAAATGTGCTATATAGGCAGCTATTTAACCATCACTGCTTCCTTACTGGTCCAATGCTCCTGATACTGGGATTGGACTAAAACTAAAAAATCTAAAACAAAATCGCACTTATTCTGCTGCTAATCTCAACCATGGTGATTGAAATTATTTACCACTCCCCTCCCCTCCCTTCTTGAGCCTCAGCACATCAGCAAGGCCCTCAACCCCCAGCTCCCTGGGTGCTATCATGAGTGGCTGCCCTTCATAGCCAGCTTGCTCTCACCTACAGAGAGCAAGTTGGGGGAGGCATAAAGAGATTTTCCCCATGGGGATCAATAAAAGTATCAATTACTAAAACAAATTCCTCATTTTATATATTTCTATTGAGTACATTCGACTTGTATGAGGAAGGTTTCCCACACGAAGTGGTCAAGGCTGCTATTTTGCAATGTAGCCCCGCCCCTTCAGCTTCTTGTCTCGTCTGATTGGCAGGTAACCGGTTCTCCTCCTCCCACGCCCGTGTCCTGGTCCTGGGGGCATGGTGCTACGCTGTGGTCTTTGCCGTGGGGCCGATGGCCGAGTGGGGTCGCTACGGGCCGGAGCCATATGGCACAGCGTGCTCCGTGGACTGGCACGTGCCCCGTGGGGACGCGCACGCTGTGACCTACGTGGTAGCGCTCTTCCTGTTTGGCTATGCAGTGCCCTGCACGGTCATCCTGACCTCGTACGCCTTCATCCTGCTGACGGTGCGTGGCTCACACCTGGCCATGCGGCAGCACATGTCCCCGCAGAGCACGGTCTCCAACGCCCACGTACTCATCGTCAAGGTGGGTCCACACACTGAGCCACCCTGGACACACTTCACAGCACGCGCCATTTAGCGTTAGCATAGCGCTGGCGGTACCCCCCCGCGGCACCCCCTCTTATGAGACCCTGGTATTTCCAGAGAGACCCCATCTGCGTGCTCACACATTTCTCCTCGTCCCCAGCTCTCCGTGGCAGTGTGTGCCGGCTTCCTGGCCGCGTGGAGCCCCTATGCCGTGGTGGCCATCTGGGCAGCCAGCAGCGGCACTGCCCAGGTGCCCCCGGTTGCCTTCGCCCTGGCAGCTATCTTTGCTAAGTCCTCCACCGTCTACAACCCCATAGTCTACCTGTTGTTCAAGCCCAACTTCCGCAAGTCACTGTACCGGGGTGCGGCGCACCTCCGGGGTCGACTCCAGCCAGGCCGAACCTCCCAGCGTAACCACGGCGACATCAGCCATTCTACACGCTTGTCTGATGGCACGCACGACTGGCACGGAAGGTGCCGGCATTGTGTGGAGGATGGGGCGCTTTGCGTGGCGCCGGCACAGAGGACTGCTCGTGTCCTGGTGGTGTCAGCCCACAGCGAGGTACGCGTCAGCCAGATCTCCGACAGACTTCACTGCGACTTCCTCTGAAGCAACACCCTGCACGGCCAGTTCCTGTCCCCAGACCAACTGGGACCCGAGCGGCCAATAGGACAGAAATGAGTACCAGCAATCAGAAGGCTTAGAAGATGGCTTTGTATATGGGGAGGCACCCAGACAGTGACACAACACCACAATTACAATAACCCTGACCACAAGGGGGCAGTACTTCCAACAAAATAGACAGGGGCAGAACAAATAGCGGTACAACACCTGTCTTATCTTTGTAGATTTATGCAAGGGAGGCACCTTCTCCATTTTAGCAGTGAGTGGGCCTCCCATCCACAGTACATCCACAGCACATCCACGATCACCTCACAGTTTTTAGTCTGTACTGATCCATAGAATAAATAATATTTCAATTATGCATCTTCTGGTCCCCAGACTACATAGGACAAACTTTTCCTCTGTCTGGAAGCCTGTCTGACCAAACCCTATTCAGTGACCTGGCTGATCTTCTGGGAGTCAGTGAAAATGCCACGTGGAGACATCAGATACCATCAGCACTGCAGAGTCCAGACCTGCAGTCATCATGCTAATTTTATTGGGGTTAGAGGGCACTTTTTACATGCGGGAGATTCGGTTAATGGGCCTGCAGTTTCTTTTCTAAGCTTTGACTTCACGGACATTCCCCAGCATCGTGAGGGATTTAACAGACGGCTTGTATCAGTCGTTCGCTCTATGCAAGCACGGGGGGGGGGGGCAAGCAGGCAGCAGCAACATCAGCGGCAGCCCCTGAGACACGGACATCCAGTGTTCATCAGCCACAGGGTGACACGTTCTCCATCGTCTAGGCTGGCTGGTCACTGCTTTAGCTGCTGGGGTCACAGTAAAATGATGAGTAGAGGGGAGTCTCTCCAGCTGAAGCATGGCAGCCTAAGTCAGGTGGTCTCCGGATGCCATGGCGACCACCTGAGGGAGGGTCCAGCACAATTCCTGCAGAGCTATGCACTGAAATGACCTGCCTACTTCTGTGACTCTGCCCATTTCCTTTGGTGGATAAGTTCTCCTGGGATTGTGGGTATGTTGGTACTGGGTATGGGTATGGCGGGGGCGGCTATGGGGTGTGGCAGGGAGGGCTTGGCCTGTTTTTACATTCTTGTTGTTTTTTAAAAATTGGATGAAGAGATGTGGAGGAAAGGTTTCAGGGCTGTGTCTGTCAGAGCCAGAGACTTGTTTGTTGGTCATTTTCTGCTTAAAAAAAGGAAAAATCACATCTCTCCTGGCAGTATTACATGCGGTATTAATCGCGCAATAGTCACCATCATTAACACACAGTGTGTGCTAAATCCCCAGCAGCATGTGACCTGTCATCTCATGCAGGAACCACGAAAATGTGCTCGTGCTCTGAACTGCACAACTAAAGTATCTGCAAGGACAGAGCTGTGCTCTCCATAAGGAGCTTATCTACAGCTGCTTCATGCACCAACAGACAGGGAGGGGGCGCAAGAGCATTTCACAGGCAAGGTGAGGCATGAATCCAGCAGCATTCAGAATCCGGGTCAGAGGGGTTCTGGGAGAAGACGCTGTGTGCTGTTACAAGGCAGCCGGATCAGTACATTCACAGGCTGCAGTCGGAATTTTTTCCTTAAAACCTGCAGCTTCTAGTCTGTTAGTGAAAGCTTATTGTGGCATCACTGGCTGATAAGGATGTAAGGAAGTGCTGTTGCTTTGCAGAGAGAGGGTGGACCAGCTCCCGAATCTGAATTCTCCACAAATGGCCCCCGCCCCCGTCAGGCAGCAGTCTCCCACAGCTGAGTCAGGCTCATCGCCCCGGCAGCTTAAATGTTCCGGCACATTCTCTTTCCTTGTGCCTGTGATGTCGTACTGTGAGTATTTAAAGCATGTTTTTAATGTAAAAAGGAGTGAAAGAATCACAGCCAAAGTGAAATGGTATTTGACCCAGACAAAGTAATGCAAAAAAGAGCCCTCTTGGGCAGCTTTGGGGGGTGAAGTGCATTACCCTGTGTCTGTGTTGCTGACGCCATGCACACCGCCTACTCCTTTGCCATTAAAGCTCCTTCCCTCATTTCCTGTTTGCTGTGAACTGTATTGCGTGTCACAAATCAATGTGATAAAAGCGTTGTATCATTACTGCTGGAATTTCAGATTCACTGTGAAAAACTCTCTGTACAATCTTCAAAGGCACCTTGTTCAAAAAAAGAGATATTAAAATGATAAAGAAAATCAAGCTGTCGCCTCGCTCTGCTCTGTCTGTGGGCCCTGTGTGTGTTATGGCAGGCATGCTGCTTCTGTTCTGGTTTATGCGATGGATCTAGACTAACCCTAACATTTAAAAAAATCAGAGAGATCTTGTGGGCAATCAGTTCATCAGCTTGTCACATATGTGTGGCTCAGTGGGCTAAGCCTCTGTGATTGGAAGGTTGCTGGTTTAAGCCCAGTCTCAGCATAGCTACGGGTCCTTGACCAAGGCCCTTGACCCTCAGCTCCCTGGGTGCCGCAACAAGTGGCTGCCTTTCACAGCCAGCTTGCCGTCACCCACAGCGAGGGAGGTATAAAGAGAATTTCCCTAAAAGGAAGTTTCATTATTATTATTATTATTATTAGTAGTAGTAGTAGTAGTATTAGTATTATTATTAGTATTATATTATAATAAACCTCTCCAGACTGACCACCTAGTCATCCTCAGACCATATCTACTGGAGCACAACTCTCATTCTTAAATCTCACATTACCCCTTACCAAGACCACGAGGCATTTTAAACTCCTTCACTGCGGGTACAGTGTCTCACTTGTCTGAGAGATCCGAACTTTGCTGTGAGAGCACCGCGGCCTTTTGATTCTCATCCCTGCTGCTTCATACCTACCATTGAATCGTTCAAGTGCATCATCTGCAAGGAACAGGACATCACCTCTAACCTAACCCCCTCCCAGCCACGGCTGTACCTTGATACAGTATATGTCCTTGAAGATTACCAGCAGGATTGGGGATAAGACCTCCCTCCCAACAGAGACCAGTACCCAGAGCCACCATGGATGTGACATGACCACCCTACATCACATAACAACGAGAGACTGGAGCTGTCACTGTCCTCACACCTCAGTGCTCAGCCCGTGGCAACACTGTGACTGTTTCTAGGCCTCATTGCTCACCATGTGCTGACACTGGGACTGTCCCTAGTGCTCAGCATTTGATGACACTGTGACTGTTCCCAGCCCTCAGTGCGTGACAATGCTGTGATTGTCCCCAGTGCTCAGCATTTGATGACACTGTGACTGTCCCCAGCCCTCAGTGCTCAACCAGTGGCAACACTGCAACTATCTCTAGGCTTGTGGTGTCTGCTGGCTCCCTTGTACACATCACTTGGTCTCAGCAAAACGGTACAGATGTGTACCACAGAGCTGAAATCTCTTCAAAGAGGCCTTTGTTCTTTTGAAGTTGCCTCTACAGTGGTACCTCAGAACTCGAACTTAATCCGTTCAGAACTCCAGATCGAATCCTAAAAAGTTCGAGTTCTGATCGAATTTTCCCCATAAGAAATATTGGAAAACCAATTAACTGGTTCCCGGCCCCCCCAAAAATTACACCTAAATATGTTTTTTTTTAGCATTTACACACAAAATGAACTGGATAAAACAAGAGCATATACTGTACTAAACACATCTAAGCACAATTATCAAAACAGTAATTTGTGAAGTAAGAAAATAAATGTATCCAAACAATGTGTAAAGTTAAAAAAAACGATGTGTCCTGCCCCGATCGTCCGCTCCTTCCGTGTGCTACGCCCCCTCGTTGACCCCGTGTGGGATCCCCATGTGATCACCTGTTTCTGGTTGTCATTATTCTTCTGTATTTAGTCCACGTTTCAGTTTGTTTCCCCAGTCCGGTTATTGTATTGTCCGTCTGCGTTTTGCCTGCCTTACCTGTAATTAAACCCC
>JAODJW010000127.1:9521242-9542982 GCA_026777045.1 Hyperopisus bebe | reverse complement strand
TACTGTCTATCATTGTCTAAATGTATTTTTACTGTCTAAATATATGTATTCAGCTAGTGTAAACATGCACGATGCCACCCTTTGTTTCCTTTGTTTCCGCTGAGAGACGTGCCGCATGACTCATTTCCCCACTTGTACAAGTTACCTTAGATCGGCATTCACGGTTTGACTTCTGAGATTCAGATCGAGCTCTAGGTAATTTTTTTTTCGAACTGCTTGGTTCGAAACACACCTGATTCATACCTGATTTGCTACTCCTTGTGATATTTACTAATAAGAACATAAGAAATTTACAAACAAGAGGAGGCTGTTCGGCCCATCAAGCTCATTTGGGGAGGATTCAATTAATAGCTTATAGTTGTTAAAATCTTATCTAGCTCAGATTTAAAGAAACCCAAGGTTTTAGCTTGCACTACACTAACAGGAATACTATTCCATACTATAAAAACATGCTGTGTAAAGAAGTGCTTTCTTAAATCTAGTTTAAAATGTTCTCCCGCTAATTTCCAAATATGGCACTCTTCGGTGTATTCATTTGTGGTGATACAGTGAAAGAACTAAGCTACACAGTGCTCCAGCCTTCCAGGACTGGAGTTTGACACCCCTGCTCTACACAAAACTAGAAAGTGCCAAAGAGCTAACTGCTAATGTGCTGACTGGTAAGGCGCTAATAGCTAATGTGCTACCTGGTGAGACGAGATACCTGCTTGAGGGTCTCTGTACCTTCAACATGAAACTGCAGCAAGCTCAGAGACTCATTTGTCATGGAACAATCCAGCTCTGGCTTTATGCCGGACACTATGTAAATTAAAAAGATCTATTAGTGATACAACCTTCAGAGGGTGGCTGTGTGTGACCATGGCTTAGCAGGTCGGCTCTGTTACAGCACAGCATAGCCAGCAGAGTGGTGTGTGATTTACAGATGACGAACCGCGTCTGACTCGCCCTGGGGGTGTCAGAACAGGCACTGTCAAGGGCAAAGTAATAATTCTCAACAAATGAGCAAACTAGAGTGCGAAGCAGCCACGTTCACATGCAGGGGTGCAGCACTGCCTGAATCTCAGTGCTGTCTCTATGGAATATCAGCACTGGCTTCTAAGTGCCGAGTGAATATCCATGGTAGTGCTATAGTGTTTTCTGCCATGATACTTTCATTTTTCATTACTTTGGGTCCTGGATGGAGGCAGACATGAATCAGCCTGCTCAGCACCACTCTCTCTTTGTCTGTGTGTTTAATTAAGTGGATCTGTCACCAAGCAAGGCTGTCAGTGAGACAGACAGATTGCATATCCTTCTCTTCAGGTAGCCTCCTTCCCCAGGATACCTTAACAAGCAGGCTCATTTTTAGGCCCGGCCTAGTTCGTCATGAGGATGGTGCCGATCCGCTGGCTCTGCACTAACACCTGACATACATCAGGCTGCAAAGCTGCATTTTAACAGCTCAGCAGGGCTGACCTGCACATCTGCAGCAGATGAAAGCAGGGATTGTCTGCTGCAGCTAACAGCGCCACCTGGTGGCAGTTAATCATAATCAGGAATTTTAACTTTTTTTTCCTGCACATTAAAATAATTCATGTTCCCTGTGCATGACGTCTTACCTCCTCTCTAGGCCCTGCTTGCAAGGTTCAAGCAGTTAAATAAACTGGTCCAGGTATTACTAACCACCACAGGGAGTGAGTTGTTTCTCCCTGCCTGCCAGAATGTGTGTGCTGTACGAGCCTGCCTTCCTCTCCCATCAGCCCCTGGGCATGAATGTGCCTGTTAGCACTAACATCACCTTCCTGAAGCTGGTGGAAGGACACAGGAAACAGTAGAGTGGCGCTGTGATGTGGAATGGTGACTTTCTGTGGCCGGGTGCCTTGCTGTCAACCTTTAGCTTCCCCGCACACGCCAAATAAGGGACCCACTGACTTCAGACTGCAGGGAAATGCCCTCATTAGCGTGCAGTCAACTAATGCCATGGCGACAAGCACTAAGGCAGCCCAGGGATGGTGAATGCATACATCCGGAAGGACATCCTCCAGCCTTTTTACCCATTTCTATAGCTTATCCCTGAGGTAACATCTTCCATGATCAGAATTATGACACTCCCATAGGGACCCATTATAAAAAATGGCGGAGAAATATCCAGCAAACTTCCGGGTCATGGGGACGGTGAATAGTTCCAAACACTGACATTCACAGCACAGAATCAGAAGAGAACTGCTTGCATTATTTTGTGGCAATTTATTTGCCAATAAATAAAAAATTCCGCCTTGTGGTAGAGTGTCTATTTTTCTGTTCGCTTTTTAAGTGCTGCATTTATAAATAGCCACCCACCCAGTTCAGAAGGAAGCACTCGATACAGCAGCATTGGTGAATGTTCAGTGTGAGGAGGCCCTTCTAGACTGTGGATGCTTTCCATCTGCGGGTCTGCCCGATTTAGTGCCCTGGGAGCTGTGGTGTGAGATGATTTCTAACATCAGTTGTGTTCATGGGGATGAGAAACGGTAGCCCACAGCAGAGGTTTATCTTACAGTTGGTGGTCAGAATTACCTCCTGACAGTAGCATTAGTGCCTACACTGCCATATCCAGTGGTTCTTGGTCATGACGTCCCCACACTGCTTGACTTGTTAGAGCAGGTAAGACATAAAAAAACAGCTTATCGGGGTGGGACATATAGGGGACACTGAGGCAACAGCTCAGGAGTTTTAAGCAGCAGAGTCAACCAGATCCCCATTCAGCACCTCCAGCTTGTAATACTGTCACATCTAGGGCTCGAAGAACACCCTTGAGGAGTTACCTTTTTCCATGCTGAGCTGGAGTCAGGGCTAGTCAACCAGCCAAAGCCCAGAGCTCAGAGAAGGAGGGAAAAGCTTTTGGCTACGGTGAGGAACCATTGGGAGGAAGCAGGACAGCCTAATCAGCCTTTAGATGTTCACATTCTCTTGGATATAGTAGCATCGCTGCAAGCCGACCCCACATTAAAGCCATAGTTTGACAGGGTCTCAGAGGTTGAGGGGGTGAGTCAGGCTGTTTAGCGGATACCAGATATGTTATTAAAAATGGTATACTTTACCACCAGCAAGGCAAGGTTTGAGGCCTTAGCATTGCCACAGAGTCTCACACAAAAGGTACTGGAGGTAGGTCATTCTATCCCTTGGGCAGGTCACCTATCCTTCCAAAAATCTCTCAGTAGTATTGGCAGTAGGTTTGTTCAGCCAGGCATGTACCCAAATGTCAAACACTGCTGTGCTTCATGTGAAACATGTCAGCTAACATCACCTAGGGGAGTTGCTCAGGCTCAGCTTCAGCCATTACCTGTCATTGAAACGCCATTGGAGAGAATAGGCGTGGATCTAGTGGAACTGCTTGACAGCAATGCTGGTGGAAATCAGTACATCTTGGTAGTATGTGATTATGCCACTTGTTACCCAGAAGCCTTTCCTCTTAATTCTGTGAAGGCCAGACAGTTTGCTAACTGTCTTCCCCAGTTCTTCTCGAGGGTAGGTATACCTAGAGAAGTCTTCACAGACTGTGGTATGAACTTTCTTTTCGAACTTCTGAGGCAGGTTTATCAATTACTAGGAAGAAAGGTGATTAAGATCACACCTTACCACTCCCAGATGAACAGGCTGGTGGAAAGGTTTGATCAGACTCTAAGGAACATGCTGCAGAAATTTGTGTCCTATGCAGGCTCAGACTGGGACCAATGGCTGCCATACCTGTTATTTGCCTATAGAGAGGTACCACAGGCTTCGACGGGTTTCTCTCCCTTTGAGCTGCTGTATGGTTGTCAAGTGAGGGGGTCCCTTGACCTCCTGAAGGACCACTGGGAGAACCAAGTGCTGAGCAGGAAAATGTGGTGGCTTATGTGTTGAAAATGACATTGGAAAGGATGACAGCTCTGGCACAGGAATACATGAGGTTTGCACAAGCCATCTAGAAGACCTGGTATAATAAGAAGGCACAATACAGAACTTTCTATCCTGGTCAAAAGGTGCTGCTGTTGCTTCCTACGAGTGACGGTAAACTATTAGCCAGATGGCAGGGGCCTTATGAGATCATCAAATGCCTTGGAAAGGTTACCTATGCTCGACTAATTGAAGAAACATCAATGTTTTCATCTGAAAAAATTAAAGGACTTTCAGGAGCTGGGAATGCCAGACCAGCATCCTGACCAGCAGCACCTTCTCATCAGTCTGGCTAATCAAGAGGACGAGCATGAGCAGTCATTCCCCACCAACACATCAGAGCCCGCTGTAGTGGATGTGTCCCATCTTCAGCCGGTCCAGCAGGGGGAGATGAAAGCATTGTTGGACTCTGAACTTTTCCAAGAAAAACCTGGCTTCACAACCCTGGTCGCAACCCTGAGCGGAGGTGCCACCCCCACCACAAGTGCTATAGGATCCCTGAGCGATTGGTGCTGAAGCTTAAGAATGAGATTGACTTGATGTTGCAGCTGGGCATCATTGAGACTTTAACCAGTGACTAGTGTAACCCCATTGTGTTGGTTCCAAAGATGGATGGCCTCGTTGCCTAAGTTTGAGTTCTATCCAACACCTTGCATCGTGGAGTTGCTGGAGTGAGCAAATTGCTTGACCTGAGCAAAGGGTATTCGCAGCTGGCCTTAGCACTGGTATCTAGGGAGCTGACAGTGTTCTTAACACCCTATGGTAAGTTCCACTTCAAGGTGATGCCATGTGGTCTACAGGGGGCACCAGCAACTTTCCAATGACTGCTGGACTAAGTGTTGAGAGAAGTGCCACAATTTGCAGCTACCTGCCAGGACGATGTCATTGTCTTCAGCCAGACCTAGAAGGAACACCTGGCTCACCTTCACTGACCTCACCAAGGCCTCTGCCCCAAAGAAAATGAATAGGACTGATGAGTGGGACCGAGCCATTAAGGATCTTAAGAGTACCATCACAAGTGAGTCTGTTCTCCACAGCCCAGATTTTTCCCAGCCATTCACGCTGCAAACAGATGCTTCTGGAGTTGGTGTGGGTGTAGTGCTTCTGCAGGACGTAAGTGGAGAGAGGAACCCTGTCCTGTTTCTGAGTCGTAAGCTCTTGAACCAAAAGACCAAATACTCAACGGTGGAGAAGGAGCATTTGGCCATGGAGTGGGCCATTGAGGTGCTAAGGTACTACTTGTTAGGATGTCACTTCATGTGCTGAATCGTATGAAGGACCCGTCTTACTGGATGATACCTGTCCCTGCAACTTTACAACTTTACAGTCCAGGACCAGGCAGGGAAAGCCAATCTGGTGGCAGACTGTCTCTCCAGGGTACATAAGAATTGAAGTAGTGTACTTCTGGGAGAGGTGGGGAGGAAATGTAACAGCTGACCACTGCTATTGGTCTCGTTTTAGAGAAGGGTATATAGGTAAAATTACACAGGTTGGGATGAAATGCTGAGTTAATGAACACACACAAGGATTTTAAAAATGTTTATTGATTGTTGATAAATATGATTTATTGTTTGTGGCAGTCGCTTGGGGTCTGCGGTGAATGCCAGGTTGTTTGCCTTGGGACAACTATGAAGAGGGGTACAAAAATTGCATTGATTGAACATTCTTTGCAATAGTAAAATGTATTTTAAATAAGTATAGTGAGAGCCTGTTTAAGACAAGCAAACAGATGGATATTGTTTGTATGGATATTGTATTGTGTGGGGAACATGACTCACCTCTGCCTGTTCTCTTCCTCCCAGGGTGTTCAGGCAAAAGAGTTCCTTGGGGGCTTGATCACTTTTTATTAGTTCCGGGAGGGAGATACCATGTGGGAAGTGGATGGAGGGGAGTTTTAATTTCTGCTGTAGGTGTAAATATTTATGCAAATTATTTATGGGTATTTGGTATTTGGATTTTCAGTGGATATGTATTTGTTGATAATTATTTACATTTTAATATTGTTTTATATATTGTGTATTTATGGGTGTGTGTGTAATGAACACGGTGTGCAAAAATAAAGGAAAATGCTTCATGAACAGTATCTCTGCCTCTGGATCTCCTGATTGGTTATTTCATTGCTTGTCTTTGATGCTAACAGTCCCTAAAGTGCAAGGTGTGAATGGAACATTACATATAGTAATACATATACTGGTAGTTTTTGCAATGTTTGCCCAATTTAGCTTGTTTTAAAGAATGACAGCGGACTTTGATCACTGGACACTTTTGAGATGTGGGTGCTTTCTGTACAAATAAATACACAGGAAGGCATCCTTTATGAAACATTATACAATATTATTTGTACGTTATTTTGATTGGAAAATGGTTCAAAATTATTTGAAAGTTTAACATTTTTTCCCTGAAAAATTAAGGAATTCAATCTTAGCATGCTTCTTGTGAAAACAACTTCTGACTGTAAAATGTAAAATAATGTAAAAAGTTAAATTTATTTAGAAACTTTTTAGTGTTTAGGGAAGATGTATTCAATAAATGTCTGCACTGTTATAGTTATTTGTGGCTTGACTTTTAAATATAGCCTATATATGTTGGGTCACTAAAGATCCAAGGTACATATTTTCTGAAAGTCCCATGTGCACAAGCGTTAAGCAAGTGTTTTGTATGCAAGAAAACAAAGGACAAATATGTACATAAATGCACTAAAACAGTTTAGTTCATTTGACATTGCATGCAGTTTAACCATTGAAAATGTGTCTAAAAAGGAAACCAATGAGTTGTTTCTCTTTTGAAAATTTACTATTGCTCTTTAATAAGACAAAAGTATTTCTTATCCGATTACTCGATTAATCAATGGAATAATCTTTAGAATACCCAACTACTAAAATAATCGATAGCTGCAGCCCTAGTCCTAGGGCCCAGGGCCACTAGGTTCTTGGGCAACAATCCAACCACAACCACAGTTTTGGACTCCGAAGCGTCTACGAAGACATCACCCTGGGGTCAAATGCAGCATGAACACAGTTGGACCCGGTGGGTTCGCACACCTGCTTTAAGCCGGGTAAAGTTTAAAAATGCAGAAGAACTCAGTCTGGCCATTTGCATATAAAATTTATATATTTATTTATATACAGGTTTTTTTTTTTCCCAGCCAACGCATTTCGTTTAGGGATTTGTTCCCTTCAGAATGACAGTGCTCCCCCCCCCCAGTGTGAACAATGGCTCAGCATGCCAAGCTCTGGTGTCTGGGGCCGATTCCAAATTCCCAAATACAAAGGCGGGAAGCAAAGGGACTGTGGTGGAATGGGGGGGGTAAGGAAACCTCCCACGGCGTGAACCGCAACAGGAACAAGGGAAGAGCCAAGGGGAGCGGGGGGACCTTCGAGTCGGTTTGACTCTGCAATTGCAACTCCCTCCCCATGGAAGGCCCCCCCATGACGATTCAGGGGGTGGAAGGCAATTCTCAACAGGACACAGACATTTTTAATCGGAAGCCCCTGCCCAACCTGCCATCTCGTCCTGGCACCGAGGGGCCCAGGCGTCTTACTGCTCGTGTCCTGCACGGTGTGGCAGACCCCTGGGCTGGGCACCATCCTGACATAACCGTATATGGCACGTAATCTTGGCTGGATCTTCTGTGAGACACTTGGGAATTGGAATGGGGGGTGGCCCAGAAGCAGTGGGATACAGGAATGCCAGATAGAAGTGCAACTCTGTGCCTTGGCCCAGACATTAAATGCCACTTTAAGGGTAAACCTCACATGAAGATTATCGATCTGGCTTTCAGACAGAACCTCGATTCCATCGGAGGCTGAAGGCTGGTGGGGGGGGTCATCTCCATTTGAGTAAAAAGCACAAGCGGGTCCAAGAGCCAACTGCAGCCTCTTTAAACACCCCCCCCCCAAGTCCCAAACACTGGGCTGGACTCTGGTGGTCCGACCCAAACCACCCACCCAGCCAATTGAGAAAACAGTTTCTGAGCTTGCCCCAGGTCCACCTCTGTCAGGAACATCCAGACACTGACGACAGCACCACTAACAGAATCCATCCAAACCAACCCGCGCCCTTATGGTAAACACAGGCAGTGTTTAGCGGACGGGCCCACCGGGGCTGTCAGTGGTACACCAGGTGTGAGAAGACACCAGGGCGGCAGCCCAGCTGCTGGTGCGAGGCAAAGCTGTGGTGCGGGTTCCTGCGGCCGCAGGCATCCTTGGCGTAAAGACTGACGCAGGTGCCACATGACACCTTGGAGCAGCTGATGCATGTATGGGAGGCGCCAGGTTTGTTGCAGAAGCCACACCGCAGGACGCTGGCCCCCATACAGTTGACTGAGGTTACGGCGCTTGCTGACTTGCCCAGATATGGCCGAGGAGCGATGGGGGGCTTCTCTGGACCGTCTGGGGGCCGGGGGCAGGGCTTGGGGTAGTCCTGGGGGGCCTCGGACCTGCAGGAGGCACACAGGTGGCCCTCTTCCTGCAGAGCTGTAACTGGGGCCCCGCACCAGCGCCCGCAGCCCCGGCACTTGACTCCCTGGCCCCTGGGCCCCCAGAAGTCACGGGAAGAGGGGCGGCGCGGGGGGGGTGGTGGTGGTGCCAGTGGCTGCCGTGGGGGGGGGGCACGCTCTTTGTATAAGTCCGGCTCATCCAGGGAACTCAGGGTGAAGGCCTGCGGGGGCTCAGCAGCGACAGGAGGGGTGCGTGGCTGTAGGCGGGGCCGACCAAGCAGAGGGCCAATCTGGGGAGGCTCCACGGGGCCCGTGTCTGGCTCCAGGCAGTGTGGATCTTTGCGCAGGCTCAGCGAGGCACGCAGCACTGGCCGGGGGGGAGGCTGCCAGCTGCCACTGCTGTCTGCCACGTCCACAGAGCGGGATGCACGGGTGCTCCTGCGCAGGTACGCCCGCTCCCTGTCGCGATCCCGCTCTGCATGGGCCCGCCAGCGGCCTTCCTCTCTGCCAACGCCCCCACGCCTCACCACCGGCTCCTCCACGCCCCCTCGCCTCACTTCCAGAACCTCCATCTCCATGCCCCCACGCCTCACTTCCAGGGCCTCTGCCTCCGCGTTGGCGCTCCCGCGCCGGGCCGCTGCCTCGCTTAGCAAGCGGCACTCTGCGCGTGCCAGGAAGAGCTCGAAGGCCAGCCGGCGCAGATGAGCCATGCCCCCGGGGGGGTCCCCAGCACGCAGCCGCAGTTCCTGCTCCCGTGTGTAGCCCATGGAGTGCAGCAGGGAGCGCAGGTCCGCGTCACATAGTGCTTCCTTTAGGTAATACACGTAGGGGCCTGTGAAGGTCTGGAAAGAAGAGCAGGGGGGAGGGGGGAACATCAGAGATATCTGCAGACATCCCTGAACATTTCAGCGTGCGGGAGGGACCGGATAGAACCAAATGGACCCGGCACATGCAGAGGTGTGTGATGTCATAGCAAACATCACTGTAGGAAAACGGGGGATGGGCACGACATATAGCCAAACATACACTTCTGGGCAACAAAAGAGTCAAAGCTTAATGCAGTGCAAATTGGGTTTCACCCATTTTTTCGGTGTAGATATCAGCCAACATCAAGACCTCGGCATCAGTCCGATGTGTCAGCCTTGGCCGCTTTCTAAACTTTATCAATATCCCAGGCTTAAGACACAACTACTAAAATAATGGAGATCACTGCATTGGAGATGACTGCACTGGACAATCAGCCATTTTCCATAGAGAAGTACAAGGGATTTTGTGGGCTCATTCACCACTTAGAAGAGGTCTCAAAGTACCAGCCCATAAGATGATTATAATTCACTATCTAATCTGGCTCGCAGATGGATATTTTATTTTCTGCGGAATAAAAAACGATGTAACGTCATTCCGCTAATCTGTGCTGGCACCCCTATCAGGCAGCACTACCTTTGATGTGCTTGATTTTTTGTACATTTCAGAAGTTGGCCTTTTGACAATTACACTGGCATATTCTCCCTGTTTAATAATAACAAAAAACTGAATGTTCTGAGATTCTACTTTGTTTGTATGCCATTAATACTGGTGATATTTGTGATTTCTTTTCAGTCGAATTTATTTTGAAAATTGAATAATCAAAACTAATCGCAACAGAAATAAATGATTTCCAGTGCATCCAATCGTTCCCTTCCTACGCTCTTGATCCAATCATGGCCAAATCTGGTGTGCATTGTCTACCGATGGATCCGACCAAGAGCTGTTCAAATCAATATGCTAAGTTAAATGGTATGGCCAGTGTAGTCTAATGAATTTGACGACAAAGCCACCAAACAGGATGTGGGGCCATATCTCCGAAAAGCTTTGACTTGTCAAAACCAAAATTTGGCCATTGGGCTTGGGGCCCAATTCTGGGGAAGGTCAACAGAAAAGATAATTAGACCACTAGGGGGTGCTGCAATAAGCAAAAAATGCCTTTTGGCTAATAATTGTTGAACGGTTTGACGCAGAAAAACCTCTTATGTTGCCTAACTCGATTGGAGGGGCCCAGTCTGATACATTGGGATTTTCATGTCCACCTAATAGGTGCAGCCGCCATATTGGATTTCATTGAAAATTTAGGAATTACCTACTCCCAAAATACACCCCAGCTTCATCACATGGATCAGATGGGATTCACTCACATCTGACCATCCATCAGAGATGACCCTTGTCCAAACATGACATACCCCCACTGCTGCCTGTCTCTCTGATGCTCATTAATATTCAGTAAATGCTTTTACCCAAAGCGACATATTTTGGAGAAAGCAGGATCAGCCTGTCCCCGGAACGATCGGGGTTTAAAAGTCCAATGGTGAAATCTCCCTGCTGAGCCTGGGATTGACACCTTCTGATAACAGGCACAGCACCCTAACCTGCTAAGCCACACACCACCCCCATAACATCTTCATATTTGATGGGGTTTTGAGAGCAGCCACTCTCAGGACTGCTGTCATCTAACCCTGGCAAGTACTCGTTTCAATGACTTAAATCTGGGGGGGGGGTGGAGAAGGGTAGCATTCAGAGCAGCAGACCCACCCCGCGTCCGGAGCAGCACATGAGGCTGTCAGTCCAGCTCTTCTCCTTTCCCCACCATCTGTCGTGTGAATAGCAGGTTTCTCTTCTCCGGCAGGATACATTTATCACATCAACCATGACTCACAAACTGCACGGCTAACAGGGGGCACACTGCTACACATATATGCATGCCTACCGATTCTCATGCTACATCACCCCCCTCCTGGTAAAGGGACAGGCTTATGCTTCGTGGTTAGCGGTCGGTCGCACACCTTGATGCAGCGGAACTCCTTCTTCCAGGGGAAGAGCAGCAGGTTGACGCAGACGGTCTCCAGCATGCCGAAAGCAGTCTCCAGCCCCCGCAGACTCGTCCTCCTGCGGCCACTCAGCGCGTTCTCTGCCACCTGGTAGAAGGGCAGCACACGGAAGCGCTGGGCTGGCTCCGGGAGGCGCGTCGCCAGCAAGGTCCCCGCCTCCCCCAGCAGCTGCGGCTCCCCCAGCCTGCCGGCCCCCTCCTCCCCGCCGTTCTCCTGCAGCCCCTCGTCCAGCCGCTGTTCCAGCCACTGCACGTACTTCTGGAAGAGCCCCTCCCTCAACTTGACTTCCATGGGCGGCAGGTGGCACTGGAGTCTCGCTCATTCCCCCCCGGGACCTCACTGCGAATCCCCCTGCTGGCCGAAGCACCACACCTCGGATGATGGGCTTGCCGAAGAAAGGCACCCTGGGTTCACTGGATTTTGGGCTCAGGGTCAGCGGATGATGCTGGGGTAGCCGCTCAGCACGACATCCCAGCTGGGGGACCCCAAGAGAGACGCATTAGCCACGAGGTCCCTTTTGGACCAAGAAAGAGACAAGCATTTAAAGGGCTCAAGGAGCTCTAAATCAATCAAGTAATATACCCTTGATACTTACCTCACAACTATCATGCAATCACACATTATGCATTGAGGAAATCAATGCCCTGCTATATACTGAACTAAAATGCAAAGTGTGTAGAGGCACACAGTTGCCTCCCACCTGCTGTGGGAAGGAGAAGAGCACACACACCCACTGCCGCTGACATGTTGTGTGTGGGCTGGAGACTCGTGGTAATTATCCTCTCACAAACTTAAAGCTCGGTGTCTCTTTTAAACCTTTACAGAGACTTGTTATCAGCTTATCGCCTCAAGCACGGCCGGATGCGAGCTGTTGGTCTCGGATGGTCACAACGTTGCCCGCATAGTGATCCGCATGTTTTTACACACGCCTACATAGTGAGCTGGTGATCGCCGGATCTGCGAGAGACAGCGGCGGTGTGGTGTCCTCCAGGGCCCGAGTGACAGATGGCACCCCCCCGCAGCACACAAAGAAATACGAAGACCGTAAAGTGCCGGGCGTATAGACAGGACAGTGAACTATATCTAGCGAGCGCGACTTCCCAAATAAACCAGCAGACCTAATACAAGACAAAACGATCGCCAGCTTCACAGAATTACAAGGCAGCTTTTTAAAATTAGAAAAGAACAGTTTCATTTTACTTATATTCTCGGTCATGCAATGGCCATACGTTTGTTATTGCATCTCATTGACACCCAGCATCAAACTAGAATGCCCCCGTTTCCCGTCCTCGCCACAGCAGCTTCCTTCCCCGGTCCCTGCACATTAGCGTTCATTTAACACCAATATCAGACCGACGGGAGATCGGGGATACACCGAGGTCATGACATCGTGGTAATAATTCGCCCTGCGTTCATGTTTGACTCAGGCTACTCATCCGAACAATAAAAAAGACAAATAAAACTCACTGTACGGCAGCGATCCTGTGCCCTGCGCGCGGTGCCCGGTCCCCCGCGCGCGGTGCTGCGCCGACCTCGCGCTCCAAGCAGGTGTACCCGTAGGCGCCGCTCTGTCTCATGCGCGCCGCACGCAACGCAGCGCGCCGTCTCGCTCAGCTCTGTGCCTTCGCATCCTGTTGGAAATTCCCCCGGTGCTGGCGCGCATGCGCACGAATGTGCCCTGCGTGCACGGTCGCGCCGCGGATGCTCGCTCAGGTGCGCGCTCGCCGCTTCGGGAGCTACTTTACTGATACAATGTGAACTTTGTCCAAGAAAAACAAATATACCGAGTTACCTGCAGTAACACTACAGCTACCGTAAGTTTAGGAGAAACAAAAATTACAAGTACAAAAATTAACTCCAGTTCACAGAACGAATCGCTTGTAAGTATACGTAGCGACATAATACACATGCGACGTGTATTATTTTAATAAGCAAACCTTCAACACAAATAAACTGCTTTGGTTTATTCATTCATCCTTCTGGCTACACAAAAACGTAGAGGAACCAGTTCGCCCATACCTGACCGCATTCCCCGGATCCGGCGAGGCTTCTTTATCAGCACGGAGGAATGTCTCCATGGATTCAGGCATTAACAGGAAATCCAAAGTCTTTAAATAAGTAAAATGACTTCCCCATTTTAAAATTACAGGATAACGAGGATGAAAGGAAAGGTCGGATATAACGTCAAACTCACTTTTTTGCCCAGCGCATTTGATTTTGTACGCAGATTCACTGGCCCTAAAAAACTAACGGAAATAGTGAAGTAATTTTGCGTAAAATGCCTCTCGACAAAACAGACGAAATTATCGAGTCATGCAGAGTTAGTAGATAAGCAAGTTTCAAAAGAAGGTACAGAAATCACAGTGTGAGTTTCTTTCGGGATATAGGGAATGCGTTTTTCTTTATGCATATATAATTCACCGGCTTCATCTTTGCTTCTTCTATAGCCTAATTACTTCTACGTGGTTTTCATTTTCTTTCTTCTGGGGATTCCAGGCTTAATAAAAACGTCGAGAAATCGCAGAGTAGTTGTCAGGCAACATCAGAGGACACGCCTTTTCTCTAACACATTAGTTTCTCATGCTGGATAAGGTTCAGAGTTAGTATCAGTCCAATTATCAAGCATCTGTTTGTTAAAGAGTAATCAAATACAGCGCCAACGACCAGATTAAAGCCATTACACGCTGGCATCGCCTCGACCTCATCGGGGCAGTATTGCATCTGCCCATCATCGGCGGTTCCTGTTCCTAAAATCATGTTCCTGAAACATTTTTTTCCTGATCTGATAATTTACTTTTAACAGCAATTTACCTTTCTTCGTGCATCAAATAGCAAACTCAAAGTACACTGAAAATGTATTTTTAAAACTTGAACTTATCGTCATAAGACACTATAGCCAGTATAAACTGAATTGCTGTCGTTGCTGATGCGGGACGCTGATAAAGGATTGCGATTACGCAACTCGTCTTTTGAAGGCTGTATTATTCTGTGCAACCTGCCTTTCAAGTTTGCTTTGGGGTACTGGGTCCTGGCAGGAACTTCCTGTTATGCAAACTATGGTGGTGAGAAATGTAAAAGAAAGAGAATGCCAGCTGCCCTAGGATGTGTTAGGTCTGTGCAGTAGTACCTGATTGCAGCGTGTGCATAGCTAAAGCGTAGACGAGCGCGCTCGGAGGTCAGGTGACCAGCGGGGCGTGCCAGCGCGTCAAAAGCAGGTAAGCAGTAAAATCACTGCAAATACTTTATGCTGTAGTACTAACAGGTTATGTTATATGTTTTACCATAATATAATTAACAGGTTACATTTAGACAGATGTTAGGCCGTGCTATTTATTATTTTATATTGTTTATGCATATTTATAAACGAAAGCATGTGTTTGTTTTTTAAACCAAGTTATTTGGTATGGTCTATGCCAGGGCTATTCAGATCATTGACCTCAAGGGCCAAGCACTGCTGATTTCCCAAACCTTCCTTTGAACTTGTGTGAAACCACTGTGACCAATCAGAATCAGTAATTATTAAACTAATTACCTGGGAGAACTGAAAACAAGGCCTGGATTTGGAATCAAGGTCCAGGTTTGAAGAACCCTGGTCTATGTTGTCTGCTGACATGCGGGTTTAGGATTGTTTTTCGGGGGGTGGGTGCACATGAGCGGTGGGGGTCACTGAGGAGCAGCTCATCAGGTTCCTCACAGTAAAAGCTGAAGGATCTGAAATCCACCCCTGTGTGAAGAATTATCGAAGGATCGTAATTAAGATGTCCTGATTAGAAAACAAAGTCAGGCCCTAGTTGTGTGTGGGGTCCCAGGCATATGTGGGGTATGGGTCCCAACAGTGTGTGGGGTACGGAACCCACCTGTGTGGGGGGTACAGGTTCCGGCTGCGTGTGAAGTATGGGTTCCGGCTGTGAGAGGGTGTGGAGTCTGGCTGCGTGTGGGTACGGGCCCCAGCTGTGTGTAAATATGGTTCACAAACATCTCGCCATTGCACACATGGGATAAACTCTGATTGCCTTTGTGGCCAGATTTATAACAACAAATTTTACTGAGCAGTGATTTTGCTTTAAATTTAAAGACAATCTGAGGAAGAAACTGTTAATTTGTCTACAGCTGGATTGGAGTGAAGCTACATCTCCCGGCCCCAGAAAAGTCTACAAATGTTTCTCCTTCCATCATCTTCCTGACAATAGTGTCACAGGCAGTTGTAGGCTTTCCTTGGATGGGGAAACACATCCATCAGTCTCTCTTAACCAACCCCTGAGGTGGCATACATCTCTCATGGCTTAATGATTAACCACCAAGTGCTGGACAGAAATGCTGAGTAGACAGGACGGTGACATGGGGGCGGGACCCTGGAAAGGGGCTCATTGCCAATGGGAAGCAGCGTAATGAGGCTGTTACTGCCAGTTGTGATGAGTGGCAGCATTCTGATTGGCCACCAAAAAGCCACTCCCATCATTGTCTTCTAGATGGGCTTTCAACAGCCAGTCACTGGCTGGCTACACATGAACAGCTTGTCCACCCACATAGCAAAAGCGGAAGGCTACTTAACACACAATGGGAAGCTATAGTCACATCAAAACTCTGTATAAATGTGTTCATCAGCACATTTTTGCCTTTGCATGATTTAAAAGCACTGTCTTACTCTTCCTAAGTCCATGCAGAAACACAGAAGTACGCATCCAGAGTGAGAGCCATTGCTGAAAATGGATCCTGTGTCAATGTTTTTTTTTTTTTTTTTGTCTGTTGACATGCACACTTGACAGCCTGTGCGGGACGGGAAACTCACCTGCTTTTCCCTGTTACATCTAAAATGAGACCCACCCCCACCACGAGGGGGTAGCAGCGGCTACTCAGTTACATAATTGGCACGACAATCTCTGCGTTGCAGGAAATTAGCAGAGACAACTGTTAAAAGTAGCTGCCTGCACATGGGTCAGACGACTGTGTTTTATTTTGCAGGTGAGAATATCTGTACAAGCAAGATACCTGTCCTATCCCATACATAAACTGTAATATATTGCACAGTGAGTTCAGTAAATTGCGGAGCCCTGTCACTGATAGCTCCACGGTTATTTGTCAGTTAATTAGCAAACCATGCGCGAACGCATGTTGTAATATTAAGGGGTTAGCTGAATAATGCTTCTGCGCTTCAGTGTTTGTTATATTTGTTGATTTTAATGTTATATACACGGATGGTTACACGATAAGTTGCGATCTCTGCGTTGCAGGAAATTAGCAGAGACGACTGTTAAAAGTAGATGCCTGCACATGGGTCAGACAACTGCGTTTTATTTTGCAGTGTAACCACCAATAAATGAGTTGGAACATTTTCCAGAGAAACATCTCATTATTCAGCGCGTGTAACACAAACACTGTTTTTTTTCTTGTGACATGAGATACCATAATGTTTCTATATCTATAGATGTGGTCTCTGCTGTTAAGCGGCTCAGTTTGCATGCTGTTTTATTAATATCCCACAAAACTGCCATTTATCCTCATCTTCAAACATATGGAAGCTAAAGTAGTCAGTGGGTTACTGTCTAGAAATGCTTTTCCTGTGAGGTACAGTACTGACACAGGAGGCAGACCCCGAAGTGCAGTAGCCAAAGGGTTAATAGAACCGAAAACAGCCAAAACCAGAAGGGGGATCCAAAAGAATAGTCAAGGTACGGGAAGAAGTCGAGCACCGGGAAGGTCAATACTACACGTATGGACGAGACGTGGGGACGACGAGGCAGAAGGAGCAGGAACGTCAGGGAAGCAGGGCAGGATGGAGCAGGAGGGCAGGTCAGGTGGGATCAGGTAGGTCAGAGAAGGGCAAGGAGCAGGCAGAGTAGATAGAACAGCAGGGCAGGATACGGCAGGCAGGACAAGCAGGGGAGACAAGACACAGGCAAAACGCTCAGTACGGAAATGGCAACAATACTTCACACAGGCTTCTGGGATATGCTGGTTGAAATAGAAGCGCTACTAGCTGCCGATTGTCTACCAGCACTCAGCCCCGCCCTTGTGGGCGTGACAGCCCCCCCGAGAGGGGCAACGTGGGCACCCCCATGAACGGGGACCTGGCTTGGAAGGATTAGTGGCGTGGAAGTCCGTCACCACCCCGGGATCCAGAATGTCAGTAGCCGGAACCCACGATCATTCCTCGGGACCGAATTCCTTCCAGTCCACCAAGTACTGGAGGCGCCCCACCCAGCATCGGGAGTCCAGGAGCGCTGTCACCCGGAATACCGTGGAGCCATCCTGTAGGGGGCTCGGAGGAGGGACTGCGACGTTTGCGGGAGGATGTGCTGCACTATAGCAAACCGGTTTCAACAGAGACGCGTGAAACGTAGGGCAAATCCAATAAACGCTTGGCAACTGCAGCCGAAAAGACGCAGGACCTACCTGTTTAGCAATTTTAAAGGGCCCGATGTAGCGTGCCACCAGCTTTCGGCAGGTAGGCAACTTGAAATCAAAAATACGAGCCGAAAGTCAAACTCACTGACCCACCCGATAGGACGGGGCGGCGCGCTGTCCACTGTCAGCTTGTACCTTCATTCTGAAGGATTACTTGGACAGGGCGAGTCTGACACCACACCCCCTGAGGCCCACCGGGACTAGGTCTCCACCTGTGGTACATTGCCGGCAGGCACATCCCAGGGAAATAGATGGGGGTGGTACCCCAACACACACTGGAATGGAGATATGTCAGTTACCGGGTTCACTCGGGCGTTGATGGCATACTTAGCCCACACCAAATGCGTAGCCCATTCGGTGGGTTTATCTTTACACAACAACTGTAAAGCTTTGGAAGCTTCAGAAGAAAACTGGGGACCACGGTCAGAAACCGCCTCGTCGAGAATACCATAATACCTGAATACCAGGTAAGGCGCAACTCCGCAAGCAACAGGGGGCCACATATTGTTCTACCTCCGTCCTCCGTCTAGGCCACCAATACCTTCGGGATACAAATCGTAGTGTGGCAGCCGTCCCTGGATGTCTGGTGCTACGAGATGAATGGACCCACCTTATGACAGCGGACCGGAGTGAGGCAGGCACGTATAGTCACCCAGGGGGGCATCCACGAGGCGGTGTTGAGCGGTCATTAGCTACTCGTAGGGTTTCCTCCAAGGTCCAGGAGATGGTGGCACGAAGCAGGAGGGATTCAGGACTGGAGCTGTCCGATTGGCAGCCACAGGGGGGTCGAATTGACAGGAGAGTGCATCTGCCTTAACATTCTTTGAACCCGGAAGGTGAGTCACTGTGAAATTGAAACGCGCAAAGAACATAGCCCAGTGGGCTTGTCTGCGATTAAGCCATTTCACATCTTGCAGATAATCTTAGATTCCGTTGATCAGTGAGGACCTGGAAGGGGTGTCAGGCCCCCTCTAATGAATGTCTCCAATCTTCCAGAGCCAACTTAATCGCCAGGAGCTCTCGATCCCCTACATCGTAATTCTGCTCGGCAGGGGTGAGTTTTCTAGAAAAGTAGGCGCACGGATGTCGGCGTCCAGTTACCAGATCTCTTTGAATGAGAATTCCGCGCATTCCGGCCTCAGACGCATCTACCGCTACTTCGCAGGAGTTCTCCAGGCGTGGCTGGTGGAGAACAGGTGCTGAACAGAGAGCAGTCTTCAACTTCAGAAATGCATTGTCAGCCTCCGGGGTCTATTGGAGGTAAGCGAAGCAGCGACTCGACTGAAATTTCTAATAAATCGGTGATAGAAATTAGAGAAACCAAGAAGCCTCTGCAGCTCCTCCATGGTCATGGGGTGTCACCAGTCCTGGATGGCGGCCACCTTCCGTTCATCCATCGCTACAGCCCATGGGCGGATTACATACCCCAGGAACTGCACTTGCGTTTGGTGGAACTCACACTTCTCTCCTTTTGTGAAGTCGATACTCACTTAGTCTCTGGAGGACTTGCCGCACATGTACGATGCGTTGGGAAAGAGAAGGAAAGTAGATCAGTATATCATCAATGTATACAATAACAAACCGACTGATCATATCCCGAAACACCGAATACATGAAGGACTGGAAAATAGACGGACTGATAGCAAGATCATAAGGCATCACGGGGTATTTGTATTGACCGGTGCGTGTGATGAAGGAGGTCTTCCACTCATCGCCATTACGAATGAGATTGTATGCACTGCGAAGATCGAGCTTGGTAAATACCTTTGCCTCCCGAAGCTGTTCCAAAGCGGAGGGTATCAAAGGTAACGATTCCCAGCGGTTCATAGTTATGGCATTGACTGCACGCTGGTCAATACATGGCCGTAAATCCCTGTCTTTCTTTTTGATGAAAAAGAAACCTGCAGTAATGGGAGAGGTAGATGGACGGATTATTCCTAGATTCAAGCTCTCTCGTATGTAATCTTTCATGGCTGCTTCCTCGGTGGTAGAGAGAAGGTAGAGTATTCCCTTCAGAAGAGGTATCCCCTCGAGGAGGTCGATCGAGCAATCACACTCTCGGTGAGGTGGGAGTTGACTAGCTAGCGACTTACTGAACACATCTCGAAATCCTGCATACTCCTCGGCGGGGATGATGGAGAGGTCCTCCGGTTCTGGCCTTTTGATTTGCGAGGCACAACAGGGTAGAGCTAAACAGCTGGAAAAACATCGAGGAGACCAAGCCATGATCTCCCCAGAGGACTAGAGAATCTATGGATCATGTTCCTGTAGCCACCGTTAACCGTTAATTGAGCCTAAGAAACCCCCAGAAAAATTGAGTGGTCTACCTTAGGAGAGGGTTCAAAGTGAGGGGGACGAATTGGGCAGGAGCGGAGTGTGTGCCCGGCCTCTCCACAGTAAATGCACAGACCCTGGGCTGTGCGACGTCTTCTCTCGGCTGACGTCAGAGGGCTTCGTCCAAGTTGCATGGGCTCTAGGTGATCTTCAGGGACAGGAACAGGAGAAACTTGAGGACGGGCTCGTCGGCACCGCCGCTCCCTAATGCTGTTACCCGGTGTAACCGAAAGTCCAATAAAGTCCTCGAATGACAGGGAGGACCCTCGGGACATCAGCTCATCCTCTAGATTGGGGTTAAGAGCTCGCCGATAGAGAATGCATAAACAGTCCTCTGGCTAACTAAGTCCTGCCGCGATAATTCTCTAATGAGAATTCCACCACAGTCCGAGATCCCTGGCGTTGATCCACCAGTCGCTCCCCTAGACTGCGTCCCACCGCGGGGTGATTGAAGATCTCCTTAAAGGTGGCCTGGAAGTCACGAGCCGAATCCAGTAATGGGCTGTTGTCAGTCCACAGGGCTGTTGCCCAGTCGCGGGCTCGCCCTGTCAGAAGCGAGATCACAAAGGGAACCTGGGCGATATCCTCCATAAACCGCTCAGGGTGCTCCTCTATGTAAAGACCACACTGCATGAGAAAAGCATTGCAGTGATCTGGATTACCGTCATACTTCTCGGGCATAGCAACAGGTACGGGAGCAGAAGCTCGTGGTGGGGAGTCTGGCAGCTGGGCTCGAGAAGCTTGTCTCTCAAGTAGTTGGGACACCAGAGTGGTGATGCACCTGCTGCTGGAGACTATGGCTCTCTGCGAGGTCCATGCTTCGGAGGCGAAGTATTCTGTGAGGTACAGTACTGATACAGGAGGCAGACCTCAAAGTGCAGTAGCCAAATGGTTTATTAATAGAACCAAAAACAGCCAAAACCAGATGGGGGATCCAAAAGAATAGTCAAGGTACTGGCAGAAGTCGAGCACTGGGAAGGTCAATACTACACGTATAGACAAGATGTGGGGACGATGAGGGAGACGGAAAAGGATCGTCAGGGCAGCAGGGCAGGATGGAGCAGGAGGGCAGGTCAGGTGGGATCAGGCAGGTCGGAGAAAGGCGAGGAGCAGGCAGGGTAGATGGAACAGCAGGGTAGGACACGGCAGGCAGGATAAGCAGGGGAGACAAGACACAGGCAAAATGCTCAGTACGGCTCACTCGGAAACAGCAACAGTACTTCGCACAGGTTTCTGGGATATGCCGGTTTAAATAGAAGCGCTACTAGCTGCCGATTGTCTACCGTCGATTGTCTTGTGGGCGTGACAGTTCCTCCCAGTCTGTTACACTTCCGCCTGATCTGTTGTTCTTAAACCTGGTCTGCTACTCTTCTGCCTGGTCTGTTACTCTTCTGCCTGGTCTGTTACTTTTCCTCCTGGTCTGTTATTCTTCTGCCTGGTCTGTTACTCTTCTGCCTGGTCTGTTACTTTTCCTCCTGGTTTGTTACTTTTCCTCCTGGTCTGTTACTCTTCTGCCTGGTCTGTTACTTTTCCTCATGGTCTGTTACTTTTCCTCATGGTCTGTTACTCTTCTGCCTGGTCTGTTACTTTTCCTCCTGGTCTGTTACTCGTGACTTCCAGGCCACCTTCTGCCTGCTCTGTTACTCTTCTGCCTGGTCTGTTACTTTTCCTCCTGGTATGTTACTTTTCCTCCTGGTCTGTTACTCTTCTGCCTGGTCTGTTGTTCTTCCTCCTGGTCTGTTACTTTTCCTCCTGGTATGTTACTTTTCCTCCTGGTCTGTTACTCTTCTGCCTGGTCTGTTGTTCTT
>JAODJW010000127.1:9493321-9521142 GCA_026777045.1 Hyperopisus bebe | reverse complement strand
CCTCCTGGTCTGTCACTCTTCTGCCCCGTCTGTTTGTCTTCATCCTGGTCTGTTACTCTTCTGCGCTGTCTGTTACTTTTCCTCCTGGTCTGTTGTTCTTCCTCCTGGTCTGCTGCTCTCCTGCTTGACGCTGGGGTTGGGGATACTCAACAATTAGAGATTCATTTTAGCCATGGGCTATGCAGCATGAAGGCTGTGGCTGTGGGTGTAGGAGTGGGAGGCTGACGCCATCCATGACTCCCTGTCAGAGAAGGGCAGCCTGGTTACTGTTTAATCGGAACATATGCCCATGAAGCTGTCTCTCTACCCCCTGCCAAGGCAACGGCATCACCCCACACCTTATCAGGGTCTTGTTGGGCATCCTCAAGGACTGTCTCCGAGCAACAGCACCCACTGGTGAGGCCAAACCAGATGCTTGGCTGGTTCATATCAAATGCAAGGGAGATCATTACCTGTTTTAGTGACCAGCAAGGACCCACACACTGACACCCTGAAGGTCCAACTCATTAACTGTTTATCTTTTGAAAATATAACCTTGCAAATCAAATAAAAAGGAGAAAATTATTACCCGTAGCAGGAAATGTTTAAATATTAACCTTGATAATATTAACCCGTTTTCATGATATTTTCTATCCATCCATCCAAAATGGAAGGAAGGATGAAAGACAAAGATTTGTGTCCTGTACACTCAAACATTCAAAATATGCTTTCTTACCAAAATAAGATTTTATATAAAAGGTCTTCAGTTTGGTTTTACCCCCTAAAATATCAGGACTGCAAAACAAGTAGGCTAAGGAAATATCGCAACTACAACCCACACAACACATGGATATTTAAAATGTAACATCTTACATGGGCTACAGCATCGGCACGACGCTTTTCACAACCGATCTCACCTTCAAATGGCTACAGATGAGGATTTAATTATTCCTACTAAAAGAAGAGTCTACTCCTCCTCATTCCATTCAAATGTAAACACCGCAGTATTTACAATTACATCTACATTAGCGTGATGAGAGCACCAGGTTTACATTATTTGACTTGAAAAATGGAAACTATTTTAAATTATACGTATAACTGGCCATTTGCTCTGGTGTTCTGGCCAGTTAACCCAGTGATCAGGTCAATTAAACCAGTGGCTGGAAGACTTTTCACCTCTGTAAACTGTTCACAGTCCATCAACTTCCTTGAAAATAATTTCTCAAAAATACATGCATGTTTATGTTATTATTTGAAAGTATGCTATTCATTGCATAACGTCGCCTACACAGCCAGTACAGTCAGGCGATACAGTGCACATCACTGTACTGATGTTTGACATTCATCTCTTAAGACACAAAACAGCTACCAGGACATGTTGTTTAGCCTAAGTAAATGTTCATGGGTCCATTTTCATGCATTTATTCGCTGTCTTCAGGAGATCATTAACCATTATTTTGCTGTGATATTCTTAGAGCGTCTCCTACTCACAGCATCCAGAATGCGAGTCACTGTCACATGGCCTTAAATGTGGTGTTTTCTGCAATTAAAGCAGGTTATCTGGTCTGCTGTTAATTAATGTTACTCTATTTTTGTGTCTGACCATGTTTACTGGAGCAATTCAGTTGTGTTCTTTTTTTGCAATATCTTGGGTATAAATCCTAACCCTAATCTGCATTTTGTAAACAACTGAACATACATCAAGGCTTGGCCCTTGAGGCTCTCAAAAGCCCTGGCCTATACAGTAATATGTCAGGATCAGTGCTCAATTGGCTCTGTCCCATGTGTCTTATCCCCATTTGGCCAGCAGGTATCGCCGGCCGTCCTGTTCCTCCCTGTCTTGTAGCCCTTAGTCCCTTGTGTGTTTGCCTGCTCCCTGGGCTGCCATGTGGCCTAATGGGCTAAGTGGTTGGCTGCCGTTCCCAACTCGCCTTTTTTGTTGTGGGCCACATACCCCACTCACAGCCTACTGCTTGTTTTTTTTTCTGTGTTTAACATTTGTTATTTTATGTTCTCTTGGTTTATTATGTGCATGTACAGTATTCCAGTTATAGTCCCTTGTGTTTGCTCCCTGCTCCCTGGTTGTGTTATGTTTAGTTTTCCTTGTTTTATTTTCCTTTGGTGTTTGAACCTGCTGTATCTGTTAATTGACTTCACCTGTTCCTTATTGCCCCTAGGACCTTATAGCCCACACCTGCCCTTATTAGTCCTTGCTATCTGTGTATTTAAGTGCTTGCCTTTGTTCTGTACCTCAGTCAGTCATTGTAGTTCTTACTGTGTGATTGTAGTTGTATCTGTAGCTGTTTCCAGTCTTGCTCCCTGTGTTGGTCTGTTCCCTAGTTGTGGTTACTTTTACTTTGTTCTTATTTTCCTGTTTTGTTCTTAACCCCTCATGGTCCCTTTATTTTCTGGTTTCCCCCTTTTGTGTTATGTTTTGTTAACAAAACCTTTTTGTTGAGGGCCACTCTGCGGGTCGTCCCTCCGTTCCCTCCTTGTCATGCCCCGCTGTAACATATCTGAATTTTGCCCATTGTAGTGTGTGTCCAACGGAGTTTTTCCTTCGATGTCCATTTTAAACTCACAGAAAACGATGGCAGCGCAAGCAGGTGTAATACTGCATAAATCAGGATAACTGTCACAATGGGATGTG
This sequence comes from Hyperopisus bebe, assembly GCA_026777045.1. NCBI lineage: Eukaryota > Metazoa > Chordata > Actinopteri > Osteoglossiformes > Mormyridae > Hyperopisus > Hyperopisus bebe. The sequence goes on along the minus strand of JAODJW010000127.1, from coordinate 9,518,513 downwards.
AGGAAGGAGTGTTGATCCATTTGCAGCTTAGGGTAAATGAAAGGGGACTTTTTTCTTATAGTAAACACTGAAACAAATGTACAAACCAAAGGACTATGAGAGGTCTAAACAGGAGGCAGGGAGGAGAAATCAGGAGGGACTACGGCTGACCTGGACACAAGGAAGGATGGTGTAAAACTATAATGAATGACACTGAAACAAACTAAAAGCTAGAACCAACATAGAGCTCTGACAGTAGCAAAACTATAATGACTGACAAAGGAAGAGGGCATGGGTGTTGTTAGGTCCAATCACTCGGGGCTATTGGCCTGAGTATTTTAGCTCCAGTGCCAATCCCCAAGTAAACTTGACTTTTCAAGTTTCAAGCCCGCGATCTTTTCAATAGCTAGAAACCCCCTTGTAACAGGGTAAGGGCAAGTATAAGTACAAGTACACACACACACACACACAAACAAAAATATTGCCAAAAGTATTGGGACACTCCAAATCATTGAATTCAGGTGTTCCAATCCCTTCCATAGTCACAGGTGTATAAAATCAAGCACCTAGGCATGCAGACTGCTTCTACAAACATTTGTGAAAGAATGGGTCGCTCTCAGGAGCTCAGTGAATTCAAGCCTGGTACCGTGTTAGGATGCTACCTGTGCAATAAGTCCATTCATGAAATTTCCTCAGTACAAAATATTCCACAGTCAACTGTTAGTGGTATTATAATAAAGTGGAAGCAACTGGGAACAACAGCAACCCAGCCACGTAGTGGTAGGCCACGTAAAATAACAGAGTGGGGACAATCTGACAATGACAGTGTGCATAAGTCGCTAAATGTCTGCAGACTCAATAGCTACAGACCTCCAAACGTCATGTGGCCTTTACATTAGCTCAAGAACAGTGTGTAGAGAACTTCTTGCAATGGGTTTCCATGGCTGATCAGTTGCATCCAAACCTTACATCACCAAGTGCAATGCAAAGCATCAGATGCAGTGATGTAAAACACGCCACCACTGGACTCTAGAGCAGTGGAGATGTGTTCTCTAGAGTGACAAATCATGCTTCTCTGTCTGGCAATCCAATGGATGAATCTGGGTTTGGTGGTTGCCAGGAGAATGGTACTTGCCTGATTGTATTGTGTAAAGTTTAGTGGAGGGGATTATGGTGTGGGGTTGTTTTTCAGGGGTTGGGTTTGGTCCCATAGTTCCAGTGAAAGGTCTCTTAATGCTGCAGAATTCAAAGCCATTTTGGCCAATTTCATGTTCCCAACTTTGTGGGAACAGTTTGATGATGGCCCCTTCCTGTTCCAATATGACTGCACACCAGTGCACAAAGCAAGGTCCATAAAGACATGGATGAGCAAGTCTGGTGTGGAGGAACTTGACTGGCCTACACAGAGCCCTGACCTCAACCCGACAGAACACCATTGGCATGAACTAGAGTGGAGACTGTGAGCCAGGCCTTTTCGTCCAAAATCAGAGCCTGACTGCACAATTGTCAAAAATTCTCATAAACACACTCCTAAACCTTGTGAACAGATTTCCCAGAAGAGTTGAAGCTGTTATAGCTGCAAAGGGTGAGCTAACTCCATATTAAAGCCTATGTATTAAGAATGGGTTGTCATTAAAGTTCAGGAGTGTAAAGGCAGGTATCCCAATACTTTTGGCAATATGGTGCATATATTCCCAGTCTTAATGGGTAGATAATTAATTCATTTGTTATCTCTCTCTCTCTCTCTCTCTCTCTCTCTCTCTCTCTGTGTGTGTGTGTGTGTGTGTGTGTGTGTGTGTGTGTGTGTGTGTGTGTGTGTGTGTGTATGTGGGTGTGTGTGTGTACACTGATAACGAATAAATTAATTACCCACCCATTAAGACTGGAAATGTGGAAGGAATGAAATGGTTACTCACATCTGCCAGCCAAACAAGGACATGACGGATATGGGAGGGATGGAATCTTAAAATAACGTAATGATGAGAAAAAAAGTTGTGTAGTATGTTAAGTTATATTTCATCCCATGCAATTCAGAATGACGAAAATAACACGAAAGTTTTCAGAAAATCATACATAGATTGATTGACTGATTTACGACCTTCTTCGCATTTAAACTTCTTTGGTTATTTACCACAATACTTCGGTATGGCATTGCTTTGAATGATATAACAGAATTGTATTAGTATGCTTGCATATTTGCCTCGGGGGGCGGTAACGTAGCGCAGACCGAGCCGCGACTCTTTACACGTAAGTACGTAATACTGGTTACACGTCGGCATGTGATATTTATGATGTCCACAGGGGGTCAGCATTGGATACTTTTAGACTTTATTGACTCGTACGGGCATAAACATAAACACAAACACTGACAGCTGTCAAATGTGTGACATACCGTTTTGTTGAACTCTTGGTTTTGTAAAATATAAGCAGTGTAATTGTAATATGCAGTAATATATTGTTGTTGTTATGGAGTACAAGCGAACAGAAATGTAATATCGTCTATCCATTTTCTGAAACCACTTAATCCCAGCTGGGGTCGCGGGGGAGACATTAGCCTATCACGGGAACAATGGGCGCAGTCGCCAACACACCACAGGGCGCACACACTTACACAACAACAGGGCCAATTTAGACTCACCAATCAACCTACCCTGCACGCTTTTGGACCGTGGGAGGAAACCGGAGTCCCCGGAGAAAACAGGGAGAGCGTGCGAACTCCACACAGAACCCAGGACCTTCTCTTGCGAGGCAGCAGCGCTAACCACTGCGCCACCGTGTAACAAAATTACTTTACCTTTAACTACATCATTATATATAATCAAAATAAAAAGTGTGTGTGTATATATATCATGAAAAATGGGTCATTTAAGAATACAATTACTGTGAACAAGATTTATAGAGCTTGTGTATAAAAACAATGTGAATCTATGTACAATCTACATTTAGATTTATACATAAATCCGATGCATTATAAATAAATAGGATTATGGATATTGCCACTGTTTCTGAAAATGGTTTCGATGTTTTTCATAAAATGCAACCTTTTTTATCTTTGTTTATCTTTTGGAGTTAGCGTAACAGGTTTTGTAAACAAATATTTTGTGTAGCTAATCTCTACAGACTTTACACTTGTTTATTTTTGTTAAAGTTTCATTCATAATTTACAATTTACACATTAGCCTACGGTTACAGTTAAAAGAGAGACATTTTCAAGAAAGTGTTTGGTATACATTCCGAAACCCGTGTGTTATGAACCTTTTATGTTCATAAGTGAATCTTCTAACAGTTTCTACTGGCCCCTTATTTACAGGGACTCAGCTCAGCTGACGAATTTAAAACTGTCAAAAGTGCGCGTCCCTCCTCGGCTAGTTATGTTAATCAGCCGGTCTTCATTGGGTGAGGGTGAGGTTTTGGCCCGGCTTCATGCTGCGACGTCACCCAGAGGAGCCTTAACAGAAAAAGCGCCACTGGGAAGAGGCTGAGATCTGCGCAGCGCAGGACGGGAGGTGCTAGCACTCCGCAAATTCGCCTTCGCGTTCGCTTGCCTGGAAACCGGACCTACAGATCAGATTATTTGCGACAAAGGCTCGAATACATCAGGTTTTGTTGCGCTTGCAGGTATTATGATTATGCGCCTTTTTCCGCAGAAATAACTCGATTTCCAACTTTTTTGGATGGAAACAAATCTGCCACTTTAATTACCGTTAGACTTTCATTCACCTTTCATTTTCTTGACAGCTGAGGATCCTGATGTGATTTATTTGCATTCAGTTTTCTATTTGCTTACTGTTCTTTATGCAGTCTTATTGTTTAGACTGCTTTTGAGCTTAAAAAACTTTTTATTTTTTTAAGAGTTGGCGCGCCGACAAGACTAATACAGTAAAGTGCATTAGAAAGAAGGCAAACTTCGCAAAGCAGAGGCGGCATGACTGCGGAGATCAGCATGAGCTCAGCGCACATTTTGGACTATGTCAATGACTTTGATTTCGTCAAGTACGACGTGAAGAAAGAAGCGTTAATCGGTCTGGACACTGTCTCCGTGCGGCAGTGCAACAGGATCCAGCCGCCGGGGTCTGTGTCCTCCACCCCGGTCAGCACTCCCTGCAGCTCCGTGCCCTCTTCTCCTAGTTTTAGTCCGACAGAACAGAGGAATTACGTGGCCGAGCTTTGCTGGCTGCCCAACACCACCTATAACCAGCAGATAGATCCCCAGACGCTGGGCCTGACACCGGAGGATGCGGTCGAGGCCCTCATCGGCAGCCACGGTCACTCTCCACTTACCAACATCCATCAACAGCTTCACCCAGGGGACTATGAGGGCTACAGGGTACTGCAGCACCACGCTCACGTCCATGCGCAGAAACACCAGCAGCAGTACCTGGGCGTCAGCCATCCTCGTTCTGAGGAGCTGCCCCATCACCCAGGGCCACACTCCCATGTACCCGGCCAGAACCAGGACCACAGTCCGTCTCCTGCCTCCTCGCTTCCCCACCCACAGTTTCACCATCGCCATAACCAGCACCCTCAGCAGGGCCACCATAGTGGCGGAGGGGGCATGAATGTGGAAGAGCGTTTCACAGATGAGCAGCTAGTGTCCATGTCAGTAAGGGAGTTGAACCGGCACCTGCGGGGCTTCACCAAGGAGGACGTGGTCCGTCTGAAGCAGAAGCGCAGGACCCTCAAGAATCGCGGCTATGCTCAGTCCTGCCGGTACAAGCGAGTCCAGCAGAAGCATGTGCTCGAACACGAAAAGACTCACCTATTAACCCAGGTGGAGCAACTCAAGCAAGAGATCGGCCGTCTGGCCCGGGAGAGAGACGCCTACAAGCTGCAGTGCGAGAAGCTGGCTGGCTCCTGCGGCTTCCGCGACGGTGAATCCGCCAGCGACAGCCCGTCCTCCCCGGAGTTCCTCTGTGATTTAATCTGATGGGAAGATGGCGATCAGCGCTACAGTGATCCCCCGGTTCACTGAAAGCCGTTTTTTCTTCATCTGACAGCCGAAATATAGTGAAGATGGAAGTGTTTCTCAAAGTAGCAGCCCATTGCAAGGCACTTCAGCAATTACACGAGGGTTACTCTACGCAAAGAAAGTTTTCTAGCACTGGCGAGCCTGGCCAAAGTAATTCCCTGGAGAATTATGGAAATGCATTACGAAAGACCCAATGCTCAGGTCCAAACTGCATTTTCGCCGTGGACCCAGTTTGTAGGCCTAATTGAGTGAAACTTCCGGGACGAGGGACGTTTAAGCTAAAGTTATTTGCCTGCTTGGTTACATAGAAGCATTTTAAAATATGCATAAAATATTCTTCCTGCATGCTGGACATGTATGGTGAAAATCTATTTTATACATTTCGTTTGTCTTTAATGCATATCCTTGATCTGAACCTTAAATTGCAACATTGCTGTTCCACATTTTTATGTTTATTTAGTTTGTAATTACACGCTACACAATAAAAACATCAAACGAGTATTTTAGTGCTAGATGCAAATTTTGTATTTTAAAAAAATATTTCCAAAACCTATGCCAAAAACATCTGTTTATTTTGCCATTTATTTCACAAAAAAAGTAACTAGTTCTGTTAATTTCACTTTTTGGTGTGTCATTAATGGTTTGGGAGGCTGACGTTTGTGTTATTTTAAAATGGAGTTAAACAACCAGGAATTTAGTTAATTAGTTCCGTTTATGTTTAGACCAGGGGACGTTCTAGCTACTGAAATGATCAGGGGCTAAGTCAAGTTTACCTGGGGCTTGACTTTTTTTTTTTTTTTTTTTTTTGAAGGAGGGTAATTGGCATCGGGACTAAAATACTCGGAGCTATATCCTCTAGTGGTCGGACCTAACGACGCCCATCCTGCAGAGATTTTCTATTAGTCGCCGATTAAGTCTTACTTACTTACACACATACATACATTCATATCAAACACATTTTAATATTCAGGCGCTGTTGAAAACCTATTTCAATTGAGATACCTCAATGAATATAACTGTCTATGGCATTTCATTTATTTTAATCATTACGTTAAACGCTTATCATTATACTGGTCTACGTTTCCAGGAAAACACACAACAGCGGCCCTGGTTATAAATATGGTGTTTCTACTAATGCAACATGATACCAAACATTAAAGTGTCTATATGGGGGCAAAGCAGCCCTGCATCAGGAATGTTAATCGTTTTTAAATACTCAGTAGAAAGTTTTGTGTGTTTCTGTGGTTTTTTTTCTGCCGGTCAGTTTAAAGAAGAAAATGTTTAGAGAATGTTATGGTATATCCTATGATCATGTATAATTCCTTTTGTATTATCTTTATCTTTGGATATTCTGGTTCTGCTGGCCAGATACATCGTTAATTAAAACAATCAAACAAAATGATCTTAATGGAGACAGCATGCTGTTTGCAATCGTATTTTAACGAGTCGCGGATATATTCAACCTCGTTACTGATTCAACGGTGTTGAAATCAGGTTTGAACTGCAGCTGCGGTTTCGCTTCGTAATTTTTTGTGTGTTGCCTTTTAATTCTGTTTATGTATGAAAAAACGGTGATTTGGAGCATTATAGTTAAGTTCAGACTGGTTTCTGTTTTATCATATTTCTTTGTTTTCAGAAGAAATTGTTTCCTATTTTGCATAATAAAGTCATTTCAATGACGCACTGTTCTGGGAAGTATTTACTTCTGTTTTTTAAAAAAACGAATCGTAATATCTTGTTCCGAATATTAACTCGGGCCACGATTTAATAATTTTTCACCAAAGCAATAATAAATCAAAATGAAAATATTCTAAATCCTCACAAGCGACCAGACTTTATTCATTCCAGGGCCTGGAAGCAGGCTTTGACTGACTTAAAAACTGCAGAATAAATATTAGTATTAAAGATAAGTTTTATTACATAACGTACACGTAATGTTTTTTTTCCTCGATTTTTGGCAAATGGCAGTTCATGCAGCTTAGTAAAATTGCGGCCCCTCTGTGGCGATGGCGTTATCTCAGCGCTGCCCTGCTGACGAGCGCTTTAAGCGGCAGGCGGCACCGCAAGGGGATCTTTGACCTGAAAACACCGAGAGTGAGACTACCTAATTGCTCAGGGAAGCTGCTGTTTAAAACACAGCTAAAATACCATATTTTGTTGTATGTTCAAATGATACGCTGCCAGGCTGCTGCATAAGTTTAATCTTATGTGCCACTTTTTAAGTTGACAGTTATCAGAATGCTGTACTAACATCGGCACATCTTGGTAATCACTTTACGCAAGACGAATACATGCTGTAACTCCTATATTTAAGAACTATTTTCCCTAGCTTCCTTTCTATGAAAATATTATGGGATGTAGCCGCACTTGGATGTCGCAAAACAGATAGGGTGTGACTACGGGAAATGTCTACGGATCGAGGAACAGCGACCCTCATGCGGCTTAGTTACAGACCAGTCGGGCTTGTTTTCCAGTGTGAATTATAGATGGGAGATGGCGGGCTTGCATGCTCAGAAATTATTCTTTTTTCTCCTTACATGATAGCTGCCATAATAGCCGTTATTGGTAATAAAGATTATTTTTTAATTTTAGAAGTACAATCTCAGAATAAAGGGTACCAGTTTGTACCTTTGCTTGTCATTGGGGCTGTACCCTCAAGGGTCTGTCAGTTTTACCCTTAGCTGTAGTTAATTGTACCTTTTAAGGTACACAAATGGATTCTGGGGGACATTTCTGTACCATTTATGGTTAATTAATGCTGTTTGTACCTTTGGGATGTTCCTCAGAGTCCATTTCTGTACCTTAAAATGTCCAGTTTCAGGGGTACAGCCCAAGTGAAAAGCATTTTTACCATTTTTTCTGAAAGTGTAGTTAATGTTTACAAATATGCTTATTCTCAAAACAACACTGTGATTTAACTCCAGTGTGCTCTCTACATATTCTTGTTGTTATGTTGCAGTTTGGTGTCACATAGACACACACTCATACATACGCGCATACACACACACGGGTGGACTGGCAACAAAACGCAGCATGGGACTTTGTTGTTAAGTGACCCCTTTTTTGTTGCTGATTGGGGGGGAGGATGATGGTCATTAGAGTGACCCACCAGCACCCAAACTTCCTGATTGTCAGTGTGAGCATGCACTCACACTTGAGTGTATGTGTGCATGCATGAGTGAGTGCACACATGCATGCTCTCACACATACAGTCATATATGCATGCATGCATGCACTCACTCATGCATGCACACATACACTCACATATGCACGCACGCACTCACACTTGTATGCACACATACACTCATATATGGACACACACATGCACTCACACATGCATGTACACATACATGTTTGCTCTTTGTATGAGCAGCAGGAGCATAGGAGGCAAAGGGTCCTCTGTGACTTCTTGGGGGTTTAGCGATTCCAGTGTGGGGACATTATGAGCGAAATTGCTGCTTGTCCTCAGGGACATGCTGAGGGGTCCCTGGCAGACACATCACCTTGAATCCCAGCCTGCTTCTGAAATCTGGAAAGTGGAAGCAGTCAGACTGCAGCCAAGTCACCCACCTGGAGAGGATCCACATTTCAGCTTGCAGGTCACCCTTCTCCTCTTTCCAGAAAACCTCATTAGCCATGATGCCTACTCTAGTGATGAACCTTCTGAAACATGTTAGCGGACAGTGCCAACTGGCACTGCGATTCCAGCTTGGGCCAGCAGGTAGTGTGGTCGTTAAGAGCGCTATTACAGGTTTGGGGAGTTTCCCTCAGCCTTGTGCCACAGCAGTTAAAATATTTAGCTGCTTTAATGTGGAAGAAAGTAATGGGTTTGGATAAAAGTGTTGAGGGTAAGTAAGTAAAAGCAGCGCAGAGCCTGCAGATGGAGGAAGTGGAGCAAAGGGGTGGGAGGGTGTGGCAGGGGGTTAGGATTAAGGAAAAAAGAGTCACTCTGTGTCGCACTTTGGTGTGCAGAGCATCATGGATGTGACCAGCTCTGAGCTTCACTAATAAACACACAGACACACTCATATATAATGCATACAGGAGATCCCCAGGTTAAGAGTGTCGGTCTTACAGACAGCTTGTACTTATGAATGCACTGCCATAAAGTCTGCTATATTAAAAATTCAGGTTAAATGAACACACATACTACTTTGTGACGCTTGTGAGAACATTGCATGGCTTCAGCGATCTGCCGGCTCAACATACAGCATAGTACCTTATCTACCTACTTTAACTATTACTTTATAATAATTATTATTATTATCGTTATGTATTGTATTATTATTGTTTCCGACTTACCTACTAATTCGGCTTAAAGACACACGTAGGAACAGATTTTGTTCATAACCTAGGGACTGCCTGTACACTCAGTTTGTATGTGTCATATGTTTCAAACAAATAATAACAATTTATTTGTGTATTTTTTTTAGCCTATAAAAAGACTGTGAACAGAACGCTGATATGAGCTGATACTCATGATAATCACATGCATACGTTCATGTGCACACAGCTGGACAGAAACATATATATGAGCCTGCATGTTAGTGTTTGCCCTTTGGGTCTTTGCGTGTTGGTCAGGAGACCATGTGAGATTGGACCTGCTTGGATGTTGCAGCACATTTTGATTTATTCTCTGTGTTTGTCTGTGTGACAGCACGACTCATGTCTGTGTTCTTTTTTATCCCAGATACCCTCCACACAGCACATCTTCTTCAGACTGGAGTCAGATCCAATATCCAGCCTGTGGTTCCATTTCCTGTGTCTGTAATATTATCAGAGGTCCCACTGGTTTGTGACCTTGAATGTCAATAATGGTTGATCATCATGCGTGAAAGTCCAGACCTGTCAGTTTACCTTTCATTCATTTATCCCCCATGAGACTGAGGCGCAAGTCATCTGATGGCTTCAGAGGCTTGACCAGCATTGTGGAATATCTCAGCGTTCCAGTGTAATCCCGTGAGATTCTGGAATCACTCAACATTCTGCTGCATGAAAACACAACGTGAGACGTTCTGTATGCGCTGATGGGTAGGGTAAATCTCGGGCTATTACATTACATATGGGACTTACGGTCAGCAAGGCTTGCCTCTGGAGTGCAAGCAGGAGACAGGTCAGGAGTGAGACGTGGAATCCGACGCTTGGCTGAAGATCTAAATGTGTGTAACAGCGGGAGGCCTGAGTGCTGAGTGAAGGATCCTCCTGCATCGTTCTGAAATGTCGCACACATGGCATAAACATACTAAGTTTCCCATGTTTAAGTGAGAATCTGTGCTTTTGTGGTTGAAGTATTTGGCTCTAGGCTAGACTTTAGCACCGGGGGCAGACCTAAATGAGACCAGAGTCAGTAGCTTGTGACGTGGACCACCCAGGTTCTTTCTATGCCGCATGCTCCTGCGGTGACAGGCCTTGTGGCCTGCTTGGCCGTCCCCCAGCCTGGCTTAGGTGGTCGTTGTACTTAGCAGGCCGCGCAGGTCACCCGAGTGACGGATCATAAAGCCTGGTTAGCTCCCGTTCCAGTAATTCCCGAATGAGCTGCCTTTGCCCTCCCAGCTGCCCACATCTGCTCGTGGTTTGGGGGAGACGGCAGCTCTGCATCCCGCCTGCCGCCTTTGAAGTGCAGCCTGCTGGGTTCGGTTCGGCCCGTCTTAGAATCATTCACTTTGGGTTCTTACGTGCTATAAAAGTAAGAAAACTGATCTGTTCAGGACAGTAAGGAAAGCAGGAGCCTCCATCCTGTCGCCTGTTCCGTCCTGAGTGCAGCATGCCGAGTGCTTGCTGACACATGGGATAGTGAGCGTCACGTCACTGCCCGGGTTGCCAAACACCTCCCCTCCGTGCCTCAGGCCAGACTCAAAGTCACTCAGTTGTTGCGATCGCTTTCAAGGGGCAAGGTGAATGAAAAGCACGTCTGTCTGCGTGTATGTCAGTTCGTCTGTTAGTTTGTCTGTCTCTCTGTCTGCCAGTCTGTTTGTATGTCTGTCTATCTGTAGTGGGGACAGTTGTGTGGACTGGAAAATAAAGACACCCTGTATGATTCCTGAAAGGAGTTCCTTGCCAGGAATCAGCAGGGTCGTGATTTACAGCAACTCAATAGGCAAAATCTCACATGGCGCAGAAACTGCAGCACTCTGGGTGAAGTACCATTATTTACAATAACATGCTTATTATTCAGCCCGAAAGTAAACAGGCTCACCAGCCCATTGGTCGCTATTTTCTCACGCCCTCTTTGCTCATTTACATTATTTAACAGACACTTTTATCCAAAGTGACGTGCAGCTGAAAAAGCAGGCACAGCCAGTCCCTGGAGCAACTGGGGTTAAAGGTCTTGCTTAAGGGGCCACCAGTGAAATCACTCTTGTAAGAATGGGATTTGATCCAGCCACCTACTGATCACACTCTCAGCATCGTAACCCTTTGAGCCGCACATCTTGCACCCCTTATGTTCTGGCACCACCGCTTTTATTGTGTTAATAATTTATTACTCAGCAAAAGGCTGCTTAATAACATGCAGAGCGTGCTGCCTGTCTCCTGAAGCTCCTCCCCAAATACTCCCTTGGTGTGCCACCCCCACTCTGTGCTGTGGAAGAATTCGTCCTCCCATCCAGGGGTACCTCAGGGCCAAGAGGCTGCCAGTCCACATGAAAGGGGCCCTGGCAGGGAGGCATGGAGCAGGGTCCCAGCCAGGCCGGACGGGTGGGCCCTCCTGCAGGAAGGGGGGGAGGGCTGTGTAGGAGCCTTCCTGCAGCTGGGTGGGGGTCCTACTGTGGAGGGGGGGCCAGGTGCCAGCTGCTGCCAAAGGAGATGCGTCAAGGTGGTTCAGTGAAATGGAGAGACGAGTAAACAACACAACCATCATTTTTATGGAAGCTTCAGTTCAAGAACTATATTTAAATTTTTCTAGGAAATTGTACCTAAAGTCCATGACTAGGCAAAATGAAGATTCCTGGCTGATGCTGAAATGTCCCAACAGAGGCATCGGAAAAAGGAGCCTACCTCCTTCCTTCACAGAGCCCCATCAGTCAGAGCCAACTTCTGGGCTCCAGACTCCACCGCTCCATTGGGAGCAGGCTTAAAGGTCCCAGATTCCTCTGCCTGGCCAGGAGCAGACTTCAGGGGCCTGGACTCTTCTGCCCAATTGGGAGCTGGCTTCAAGATCCCAAATATTTATGCCTGGCTACGAACCAGCTTCAGGGGTGCCCGGACTCTTCTGGCCTACAGGAAGTTGGTGTCAGTGGCCCGGACTCTCTCCTGGGAGCTGGCTTCAGGGGCCGTGACTTCTCAGGATCCTGACCTCCCCTGCCTGGTCAAGAGCCGGCTTCAGGGTCCTGGACTCCACTTGGCCTGGAGCCAGTTTTAGGGGCCCATACTCCTCTGCCCACCCGAGAGCCAGCTTCAGGGGCCCACCCAGCCGGGAGCCTTGGTTATGGAGGCCACCTGTTTCACTCCAGCTTCCTCTTCCTGATCTCCTCCTGTTCTCCTCCTGTTCAAAGTCACATGGGTGATGATGCCTTTTTCTCTGACTGCCAGTTCCCAGCTTGCCACTGATCCCTGAATGTGGACACCATTCTGGACTCTCTCTCTTCAGCCGTGCTTCTGGAAACTTCCACATTTCTGGCACCTCTTTCATTGGTGAGAGCAATTCTTCCTGTGGCCATTATCTTGTCAGCAGGAATTGTTAGGCTGTGTTGGAAGCGTTTCAAGTATTTATGCAAAATATATTTTTGAAATATAATGGAGTGTTTGGATTAAGAGTATGAAAAAAAAGCCTTGGAAAAGCGGAGGGAATTTGAAAAACAGGACATAGCACAAGCAGGCATGTGCAAAAACACAGACCCAAGGCAGCAGGGATCTGATTGGCTGAACATCTGGGCCTGAAGCTTCTGTCATGAAAGAAAGAGCTGAGAATGACTGATGGCATTTTTTAGTAATCAGTGGGGGCAGCATCAGACCCCCAACCCTGGAGGATGCATATGTGGGGGGGATGAGCTGCCATGCCACCCATTAAGTTGTGACAATAATTTAACACGGCCATAGCCTGACTCAATGATATACACACTCTATAAATCCAGCATAGACGCTCAGACTTCCTGGCAGGTCAGCGAAGGGAGGAGGGAAAAAAGAAGAAGAAGCCCCCTCCCCTCACTATCTCAGCATCTCGCTCTCACACCGACGCCCCCCACTGGACACTGCACACCCCATCGCAGTATGCAGTGCCCACACACCGCATCCCTGCATGAAGCGCACACGGAAACACGTCAGCCCATCGGGGCAACCGCACACCCCTTGCCAGCATGCAGTGCACAATAAACACATCAGCCCATTGGGGGACCGCATGCCCCATCCCAGCATGCAATGCACACATAAACGCATCAGCCTATTGGGATAACTGCACACCCTATCCCAGCATGCAGTGCACAATAAACACGTCAGCCCACTGGGGGGACTGCGCACCCCATCCCAGCATGCAGTGCGCACATAAATGCGTAAGACTACTGGGGAGACTGCACACCCCGTCCCAGCATGCAGTGCGCACATAAACGCGTAAGACTACTGGGGAGAATGCACACCCTGTCCTGAATTCCAGCTACTGCACTCCCAGTCCAGATCCTGAGAGTGGAAGTCTGCCCAAATGGAGTTGGTTTAGAGGAAGTCTGTACCCCAGGGGCATTAATGGGCTTTGGATGCTTGTAGTTTATCAGTTATATATGGATGAAAAAAATAGTAAATATACATATCAAGAAATTAAATGTAAATTGAAACTTAAGAAACTTTTGTCTCTCTGCAAAAGGGTGCCCCCATCCACTAGATAGATGACAACGCCATGAGACAGATAGCTCCAGCGAAAGGTCAGAGCCCTACTCAGCCATGGGGATACAGACTTGCAGATGGGGGGAGGTGGGGGGGTGGGAATCACTGGAGTATCGTTCACATTACACAGACTCCACAAGCGGAACAGTGACGCTGAACAGCCAATGGGATTAACAACATGACGTCAGGCAAACACAGACGGTGGTTAATGACAGCCTGGAGGCAGACGGGGAGAGCTGTTAGACAGGCCACTCGTTAGACAGGACCTCAGCACAGGCTGCTGGGGGGGGGGGGCATTTCTGTCGCTCTCTCAGCCCCCATTCCCGAGCTTGATCTGTGAAATGGCCAAGGTCAACTGATGCGTTGGCGAGCCTCCAGCTGGCGTTTCCTGCCACAGCGTCCGTGATGCTTTTAGGCTGTTGCCAGAGTGTCCCCCCCACCGCAAAGACAGGCTGTCATGTGTTCTTGATGTCATTGACCCCATTTTTGATGCTGTGGACCCCCAAAAAATGGGGCTGCCATGGACTCTGTGCCCCACCCGCAGCAGACATGGGAGTGAGCTGTCATCACTGACTGTCCATAAAGGATGAGCAGCTGCTCGTCTCGTCCTTCTCTTTTCTCCTGCTTGCCGACCTCTAACCTGCTTTTCCTCTGAGCCGCGGGTTGAAGGACGAGCTGCTTTTGTGATCCCGGAAAGCGGGCGTTACGAGGCCAGGCGAGAGTGAAGGACATGCGAGTGCAGAAGCCAGATAAACCTGACGTGAGGCTTGTGGGGTCTGTGTCCACTGGCACCAATGTCCGAGGCTTTGGGCTCCTGCACAATGTGTAAAGAAGAGCCTCTGATCCCTCCTGTCTTTACCTACATGTCACTCATGCTGTGAAAATCGCATCACCTGCAGAGAGTGAGCCCCAGCATGCGTACGGATAAACAGCCGTGTGTGTTTTGAGGGCTTCGCCCTCTCGCCCAGTCTGCTTGGAGGAGCAGTCTCTAAAAGTATGACGATGATAGTGAAAGTCTCACAAGCTTTCCATTTGGTTTCCTCCAGCAAGTGTTGGACAACCCACTCTGCTTTTGTTTACAAAGCGCTGATGAGGCTTTCTGGGGGGTGTTCCACGAAGCAGGATTGCTCAGTTAGCTGGGTTAACATAAGCTAGAAGTCATGACTGTTCAATACGAGTTTAGGTTAAGGTTCTAGCTTAAGTTAACCAAGCTAACTGAGAAATCTTGCTTTGTGGAACCCCTCCTGATGAGGCTTCATTCCCAACCTTTAAGTCACTTTTCTGCTATTTGACTGCCTCAGATACTTGGTGCTTGATCTCAGGAGGGATATAAATAAATAACCTTTCTAAACTTTGGCCAGGAATATAAACAATGTGAAATGAAAGAAAACATCTGTGGTGTATTTACCAGCATCTTATGGCATTTTGCGGCTTGCATGTTTTCGTTGACTTTTTGGCTCTGGATGTTTGTGAGGATCGTCACCCCATCAGGGAACGACCACAAACCTTCCAGACATTTGCCTGTAATATGACTCTGAAGTTGATTGTCAATTTCCCTATTTAAATATCTACATATACAGGGTTATTTATTAATGATAATTAAAAGCCCTGGTTATGAATGTCTTTATATTTACACAGCTTGTCCATTTCTGCCATATTAAAATTAGCAACTAAAGGAAGGGGTTTTACGTCATGTTTTGTTGAGTTTAGTGCTCGAGTAGAAGGGTTTGAAAATGAAACTGGCTTCCGGCGTGTGCAAACAGGGAGAACCATGTAATCAGATGTTCACTGCTGGACGCAACCTGAGCTCTCAGAGAGCGATGTCACAGTGTCAGGGAGCTGACGTATAACCTCTTAGGCATCTTAGCGGCTATCTGCTGTAAACAGAGACGCAGGGAAAATCAGAGACCCAGAAACTGGAGGGAGGGGCAGGGGTCGGGCATGTGATTGGCTGATATCCTCTGTGACACCTGCCCTTTCGCTCAGAATCAGCAGGGGCAGTGCAATGCGCTCATGCACGCAGGGAATGCATGCTGGGCCCTGGTAATACGCTCACTAAATGTGGCAGGATTATCCAGCTGCTAAATGACTAAACAGGTGATACCCAGTTAGTTTTGTGGGACTTGTGTTCCTTGTGAGTGTGAGTGTGGGAGGCTTTGTGCTGTAAGAGTTGGTGCTAGTTTATTGGCAGGACTTTAGCCATGCACAACTGTAGGCCGAGCCTGTGTGCAACACTTCTGTGGGGACCGTCCACTCATTTCTATGGGAAAAACCCTAATCCCAATCACAACACCCTTAACCCCTACCCATCCCCAACCTTAACCATAAGTAACCAAACACAATATGAGACTTTTGGCATTTTTAGTTTTTTTGATTGCAGTCACAGATTTTTATAAAATCGAGGTTATCCAAATGGGGACCCGAAAAATGTCCCCAAAAGTAAGCAAGTTTTACCACATTTTGGGGACTGCACATTTTGGGGACTGCCGACTGTGATCCATGCAAGCCCACACACACACACACACACACACACACACACACACACACACAGCCATCCCTGAGTCCACTGTGAGCTTGGGTATGTACCTCCACATGATGTCAGTAGGAGGTGTCGGGGACTGCCAGCCCTCCTGGTCTCCATCGCCTGTTTTCTGGGGACCATCATTTCCAGGGCCGTTATGGGCACCCCCTGTACCCCCCTCTCACTGCCATACACCCAAAGGCATCAGGAGATATGGTTGTAGCCATAACTTCTCCCCTTTGGCTGATGGGCGACACTGACAGCCAGTCACAGCTTTAGGCGGCATCACCATGGAGACGTGGAGCTCCTCTGTGGTGGGCGTGGCTGCTTATTCCCGCAGGAACGGCGCGGCGGCAGAGACTGCAGACGGCAGTGATGGGGGAGCTTCCAGATGGGTGTCAGCTCACCTTCAGCTCCTGATTCTGGACAATTGTACGATAGCTTTTCATGTCACTTAGTGGAGTGTGCCTGTGAAGTTACAGCCAAGTCATTTAATCCCATAAATCCAGTTTTTTCAACATATAAACTGGAAATACAACAGAGATGGAAGGTTCAGGTCCAGAAAGTACAAATCCAAGAATTTTTCACCTCTGACAAACAAGGATATTTGGACTTGATTTGGCCCTTGCAGATAATAATGCATTAAAGTGGCTTGTTATGGGCACCAAATAAAGCTGTCAGTGAATTACTAGGTTACTAGGAAAGCAGGTAGCCATAGTCCAGCTGAGTGTACATTGTCAGAAAAAAAATCATTTTGTACTTTTGATGGTATAATTACTTGTCACTGGTGCTGTATCCTCAAGGGTCTGCCAATTGTACCCTATCCGTAGGTAACTGTACCTTATAAGGTACAGAAATGGGCTCTGAGGAACATTTTTGTACAATTGGGCGTCTCATCTGGGGTAACTTTCTGCCTCTGGCTGGGATAGGCTCCATCCCCTGACCCACTGCTGGATTCACAGTTGGAATATGGACAGACTACATGAGGTAACAAACAAAGCTAGCAAGCAAATTATTATTTCATTTTCCAAATTCTCAGATAAATATGATAACTTACACAAAAACAGGTACATGGCTTCCCAGCATGCCTTGGTAGTATGTCAGGTGAAGGCCAGCTGTGATGCCACACAGCACACTCTGGGCGTGCACTTCTTGGGCAGGGTGCCTTTGCCGCCTGAGCTCAGTGCTCTGAAATCAAATGGCTAGAAAACATAAGTTAATAAATCACTTGAGCCTCTAGCTCAGTGTAGGTGCAGTTAATACGTTTTCATCAAAGCACTTTCATTTACTGCCACTAGTGTCCATGCTGGAACTGCAGGCAGGATTTTCTGTTAATTCTGGAATCCATCGGATGCAATGTCATTGGTCTATAAAATGCTTACCTTCAATTTAATTCCAGTTTAAGTTTATTTTATAGCATCCATCCCAGCACTGCTGCTGCAAAGCACTCAACAGAGATGTAACAAGATGAGCTTAATAGATGGCTGTGAAGAAGAGTTTATGACATGTAGCGGGAAAAAATTGTGGGAAAATTCCACAAGACAATGGACGTGATGAAGTAAAAAGATGTCATATGATCGTTTTAGACAAAAAAAAAACCCTTTTGGGGTCCTGTGTTGACTGAGGGTCCATCTGTTGCTCGTCATGTAGCCATTATTATGCCTGGAGTTTGGATTGGAGGCGCTCTTTTTTAGGGGGGGGGGGGGCCCGCCTTGGTGGCCCAATGTATGATAGACACACTAAGCTGAGACACACACAATTTTTCTTCAGTTGTTTCTGTATTAAAAAAATAGTTTTAATCCACGGTATGTCAAAGAAGGGTCAGTATTATTACACATGTTCTGCTGTTAGCATTTATCTTCCAGACTGTTCCACAACAGAATGAGAAAGATCAAGCACATGTTAACATCCTGATAAACCTCCTCTTGCACAATAACTGTTCCCCAGCACCTGAACAGGCCTCTTGCCACTCGACTGCACCATTACTCGCGAGATCAGCCACAGAATGGCTCGGGGTCCGGGTGGCCGCCTGATCATGTTGATTGGTCAGGCATTTCCTGCTTCAGCTTATTGGCTCATTCTGAGCGTCCATCAGCCTACTGCCTGTGCATCGTGTCGCTCGTCAGAGGCCCTGCGGTGTGAATGGAGCTGGAGGTGTTTGCAGATATGTAGATAACTTCCTACTGCCTGCTGTTATGTCAATATCCACTACAGGGGTTTGTTTAGATCCATCAGTCCAAAACAATGACCCAAAGCTTCAAAAATTCATACTTTCCCTTCTGGTCTTAAACACGTACCAGTGTCACTCGCCATTGATCTAAGGGAATATGAGGTCAAAACACTTCTGCAGAGGCGGGTAGGCAGTCATGTGACTCCAGCAGCTTCTTGAGAGTATTCAGACTATATATACAGTATACAGAGTATACAGACAGCTTACTGAGAGGAGCGAGCAAAGCCGTGTGCTCAGACAGACCTGGTGCTGGGTGCAGAGAGGGCACAGTCAAGTGACAAGCCCACCTCGAAGGGCCACACTGCCGCTCTCCTTCACGGTCACCTTCCACGAGGCTCAGTGCTGGGGCAGATATTACTGAAATTATATATCTGCTGGGTGATTCCAGCACGATTTTCATGACTTGCCAGGTATTGCCAGGTATGGCTTAAGTATCTATCTGCATGTTCTCACCAATATCACCACGCCATTCGCTGCGTCCGTGTGCCCAGATGTTAGGGCACATGTTCACGTTACGCCTCCAGCGTCTGAGCTCGTGTTTGAGTTTGCACGTGTGCAGGCATGTGCTGTGGGCTGCATCGGGACTCGCGAAAGACCAGGGTGTCCATTCACCCCCTGGGAGATGGAGGAAGCAGCGGTACGGTCCAAAGGTACGTCGAAGATGACGAGGGGTATAAAAGGGGACTGTAGGTCATCTTTATTACCCTGGGGGGCACGTGTCAGAGGATGTTGACTCATTCTGAGAACGCCTCCCTCAGGCCTAGCATGAGGGCTAAACCCAAATGAGTGATTGGAGCTCGTCCAAAACATTACATCTGACTACAACCTGGAGTCAGATAAGAGCAGGACGCTCACGTTGTCCACGTAGAGATAAACTCCATTGTGCACGTCTGTTGGTGATTGCATTGATTTCCAGGGGTATAGATTACTTTCCCAGTCTATGTATTGGTTTGCAATAAATTGGAGTGTATTACTCTTTGATCTATTGGTCATTTGTTCAATAGGATTTTTTTTTCATTTCTAAGTGCTTTCAGAGTAACAGGGTTTATAGCTGCAAGATTTTAGTTCAGTTGGATTTTTTTATTAGAACAATCCTGGTTATATGCAGGATGAAGGTCCAGGGGTCAACCTTCACTTTTAACTTCAGTGTTTCTGTAACCACAGCCCACAGATGGTCCACATTTTTGCTGCCTCCCAGACGGTCCACGTTTTTGCTGCCTCCCAGACTGGTCCACAGTGGAGTGTCTCTGGGTACCTGAGCACCGGATTGGGAAATGCTGTTTTACAGCATCGTTATCTTTAAGGTGCACAGAGCAGTCACTCCAGTGGGTGGATCAACTACACTGCATCTTCACTGCATACCAACAGCTCATAGTGAGAAACACTGCAGGCCTCCTGGGGAAGTCAGTGGGACACCCTGATCTTCTCACGCAGAGGCTATTTTGCTGTGAATGCACTGGTCATGTGAAGTACTAGTCACATGATCACTGGGACCTGCGTCCGCCTGAAAGGGGAAGGAAAGAAAGGCTGCCATCGGCGCAACACGTATCTGTTCGCAGCAGCAAGGCCAAGCCCCAGGCCTGAAAAGAAGAAGGCCTCGTTGTTTTTTTTTTTACTTTCTTTCTTTCCTCTCTTCCTTCCTCTTTCCGTTCTGATTCAGCCGAGAAGATGGGAGAGAGTTATGAACATTACAAAACCCAAACTGATGACAGCCCCCTGTTCTCTCGTTTCCAATGAAGGGCGGGCAGAGCTGGTGTCTGGAAGCAACCTACATCAGTGGGCCACCCATCATTGCCATAGTGATGCGTGGCGTGTCAGCGCTTACTGGAAGCGATGACGCGCCATGCTTCAGGAGCCAGGAAAGGCGTGGAGGTGAAGCAGATCAGCCCTTCATAATTAGCTTAACTGGTTAACTGTCAAACCCCCAAGCAAAGCAGTTTAGAGTGATATGATTTGAGGCACTTTTGGAAATATCCATCCTTCAGCACAGCATGGAGAAGCTTCACTCTTCAAGTGGTCTGAACATGGACAAGGTTGTGCAGATTGACAGCATGCAGCGTGTTCCCAGTTGCTGAGTTTCAAACTGGAGTTTTCAAACTGAGCCCCACAGAGCAGCTGTAGGTGTCAGGATCGCCCCCCCCCCCCCCCCCCCCCCCAAAGCAAAAGGGGGAGAAAGAAATATGTAAGCTGTCCCTTAGTCCTTAATTACTCATGTGCTCCCACCTAAGTGGTCTATAGCTCTGATCTCTTCCCTGGCTTAAGAATATACCCCGTTTGTAAACATTCATCAGATTTGAAAGCCGTCATCTAAGGAGCTATGCTAGTAACATGGGGAAAAAAGGGGTGCTGGTAGTTCTCAGTTCAGTATGAAGATTGCACTGTGTGGGGTTAATGCTGGTATTATCTGGGTTTTGCTAGTAGGGCTTCTTGAAGATGGGAACACAGCACCTGACTCGGCACCGGGATGCAGTCAGAGCACCGGTCAGAACCGGCTGGGGACCTTTGTCATTGCATCAGGCTTCCATGACAAAGACTGCAGTTCTCTGGCCGAACAGACGAGTGCTGGTCATGAGGACCACATCCTCTCACATGATATGCGGTCTCTGGCGGACAGCCCTTGTGCAAGAGCCTTGGGTTGGGTTGTGTTGGGGGTGTCTTGTGGTCAGTTTGCATTGCGGATACAGTGCCCTGCTGGTGCTGCTGGTATTTCCCATTCCCTGATTGGCAGAGATTTATTCCGCAAGTCTACGCTGATATCTATGTGACTTACAAAATTGAGCATTTCACAAACCTGAGAATGGATTCCCTGTTTACCTCAAACGGAGCACTCTACACAGAGGTTTAACCTCAAAGCTAAATGTGGGGTTTGAATCGACAACCTTCTGATTGTGCCTTATCCAGCAACTCTATCCAAAGGAATCCTGGTCACTATTGTGTAGCAGTAATATAAAGTGTTTGGTACCATGGTGCGTTTTGACCACTAAATGAATCTAGATGTTCTCTCACACATCATGGCAGTCGTACACTTTTGAGGGACCATGAGGATGTTTCTGCAGACAGAGCCTGTGAGCAGAGCAGATCCATGACAGGGATCCACTGGAGTCATCCATTCAAGGGCTCACCTAGGGGTGCGAAAGCTCTGGGATATGACACCCGGTTTCCATGTCACGTCTCTGTGAGCCGGTATCAAAGTCCGCTTGATTGCTGCCGGCGGACTTTGTCAGAGAAAATCATGTGAAATCCAGGTTTCGGGGGTGTGGTTTAGAGTTCTTCAAACCATGGCCCCTCCCCCCCAAAGCTACCCCTGACGACATGTTGAAATGCATTTTATCTCCATAGTTGTGATCACAGGAACTGGGCCAAGGGCATTCATGGTTGCCCCCCGCCACATACAAATAGAAGGGTGGTAACTGGTGCTTCTGGACCTTTTTGGGTCTGAGCTGTTGATAACCCCCCCCACTGGTACGTGGAGACCAGCTTCATACCCACAGGCTTGTGGTCACAGTTTAGGTATGAAGCTTTATGGTCAGAGCACAATGGTTGTGAAGGCGATAGCCAGTGTGCAGAAGCTATGGATTGAGGACAGAGGACAGATTGATTTAGAATCCGACTGTCATGAGCCTGTGTCAGAGGGCGGCTCAGGTCAAAATGAGCCTATGTTAGAGTGCAGCTCAGGCCCAAATGAGACTGTGTCATACTGTGGCTCAGGCCAGAGTGAGCCTGCATCAGAGTGCGGCTCAGGCTGAGTGATCCTGTGTCAGAGTGCGGCTCAGGCTGAGTGATCCTGTGTCAGAGTGTGGCTCATGACAAGGTGCTGCTTTCGGCTAGTCCTCGCCTTTCCTGAGCCAGAATGGGGTACTGCTCCGCTCATCTCCCTCTCTGCGAAATGACTTCTAATCTTAAAGTGCCTTTCAGTGTGATAACAAGCACAGGCTGTAAATATTTCCTGCTGTATTTAGGCTGTACTTTGGCAGACTGGGAAGCAACGTGAGATTGTAAATGTTTAATTAAAACTGTAAGGAAACGCATTCACAGGCAGACTGAGCGTGACAGACAACTCCGTTCACTGACAAAAATATGGCAAAACGTCTGAGAGTGGCCCCTCTGTAAATGCCTGACATGGCAGTTGGTCTTTAGCAAACTATCCCAAACAAAATTATCCAGAAAAATTAGCCCAGTTCTGTTCTTGTGGGAAGGCTTTTGGGCAGCAGGTTACGGTACTAAGGAATAATTGCCGAAGATGGCTGCCAAGCAGACATTCTTGTTGTGCTTCATGAAGGTTCTCTGTTTGCAAGGGCACACAGTGAGAGCACAACTGGCAGGGCCTGCCCTTTAGAAGGCACCCCCAGGGGGGGCATTTTGGGGTTAAGGACCCAATGGGGTATGACCATTCTGCAAGCCATGGGATTCAAGGCAGCAACCTTCTGGATACAAGTGCAGACACCGCACCTGCAGAGGCATGCAACACCACCAGAAAGTCCTATGCAATGGAGGTGTGTAGGAATTTTAACGTTTCACTCTGCTCTCCTGGGGGAGTCCGCAGCAGGAGAGTCTGCAGCAGGACAGTGGGCTCCAGGTAAGCACACAGTGAAGCTTCTGTCTGAAGCTAAGGCAGATCCACGTGAGAGCTGCATGAGCACTGACACCCCCCCCCCCCCACACCCCGGCTCTGTTTGTCACCCTTTATGTCCATTTCAATCTAAAAGTTTAAAAATGCTGTTACTCAGAAAGTTAATCACATACTAAGTAGTTAGGAAGTGACATTAACATGTGGCTATGTCTCAAACCTGCATCCAGCTTCTTTTGGGGGTTGAACTGGCACCCTCGTTGGCCAACTCTGCTTGCCAACAGCTATTTATTTGCATTCAGCATTTATTTTATTTATTCAGCAGATACTTTTATTCAAAGCGACAGACATTTTTGAGAAAGCAAGGTCAGCCAGTCACTGGAGCAAAATGGGGGTTAAGAGACCCAATAATGAAACCACTCTGCTGACACTAGGATTTGAAGCATCAGCCATCCAATCACAGACATGGCATCCACTGTACCGCACACCACTGCAGGACAGGAGGGTGTAAACTGCAATCATCAGTTTGGACTCCTCTCGACAAAAGATCCTGGCTGCATCCGCTGCCATCACGGCCAATGGGGATAATCACAAAAATTCCAGATGATGACCAATCATGTTTTCACAGCCTGCCTTTATTTCAACACATGGCAAGCCCTGCACAAATGATGGTAATGGTGACAGCACTGCCTGCATTGCATGGTGATGGAGTTCCCTGATGCTACAGATGACACCCATGGCAGGGCTACAGGTGTGGTCCAGTGAGTGACATCATCGGTCTTGGCTCAGCAAATGAGAGGCTCAGAATCTGAATGCTTTTTCCTATAAGGTGTCATACTGAATGAAGCGCAGCAGGCTTCCTGGCCAATTTGCCAGAACAGTCTTGTGGGGTGGGGTGGGGAGGGGACTGGTCCCCTTTCGCACATCAGCACTCCTCTGTAGTGATGTGCACAAATGAATTCTGCTGAACGTGCTAAATGGGAATTGTCAGCCTTGTGCGATGCGGAGAGCCGAATGCATGTGTTTTAATATGTGTCCGAAAGCACATTCACATCACCACTTCTCTGCCCTCCCCGAGGGAGCAGCGGGCTTCTGGGGTATGGGTGACAAACAGCATGGCCGTAAACACTCAGGGACGGGACCCCTGCAGTAAAGCCAGTAGAATTTATTCATGCAATACAGAGTTACATGCCATTTTCCTCCACACGCTTCTCAAAACGCATTCAGTGTACTGTGTGTTGACTAGAAGCTTCTGGATGTTTTCTCACTGAAACATAATAACATGCACAGCAGCTGTTGTTTCTGCATTCAAAAGAAACTGTCAAGTTGAGCAAAAGCAAAAAAAAACAAAACAAATCCAGCCATTTTGGTAACCTTTTCAATGGTATCTTTTTATGAGTGATTTTGTATGATAATTAGGGGCTTTGTCCTAAGCGATTTGCACATACGTAACATTTTTAGCCCTTTCAGTTCTCTGGTATCATCATCATTATTCGTTTCTGACTAAGTACCCCCTTGAAGGTGTGAGCAGCAGCTGGACTCTGGGACTGGATCTGCTGGGACCTGCTGCCCAAGTGAAGACCCCACATAATGGCAGTTTGGCCCCCTTTAAGCATCAACACAAACAGCACTGAACTGGTCACATGACAGGTCACATGACAGGTCAGGAGCAGGGTCTGCTAGGCCAGGGACCATTTGCAGCAGTAGCACCAGATCATGACGAGTTAGCAAGAAATCATGAAGCTGAAAAGACCAAACAGATTAAGTCTGTTAAGCAACTGTAACATGACATGACTATACAAACAGTGAAGGTCCCAACAAGTTCTACGAAAATAAAGAATAAAGGTGGTAGGACAGATTTCTACGAAAGCAGAAAATAAGCTTCCTTTTAATGGGGAAACACAGGCTCTTTCTGTCAATCCAAAACACAACTAAAATAACACTTCTGTGATGATACAGCATTTCGCAGAAGTGGCCTGAAGCTAAAGGTCAGGCAGTGAATGCCCACAACGAGGTAATACAGGGAATATGAAACATGACAGGGAGCCTCCTGCAGGAAGCCCACAACGAGGTAATACAGGGAATATGAAACATGACAGGGAGCCTCCTGCAGGA
>JAODJW010000127.1:9456715-9483998 GCA_026777045.1 Hyperopisus bebe | reverse complement strand
ATGGATGCTAGGGGGGTGTCCTGTCCATGGTCTGTGTTGGTAGAGCCGGGTCCTGCTGTGACCCATCTGTTTATGCCCCTCTCCAGCCACGAAGTGATTCACCACACACTCCAACATATAAAATTCCCCCAAACAAATAAGCATGCATCTATCCCACAGACACACATCCCAAACTTCCTGGGAAATTCCTCTTCCAATTTTAGAACAGCTGACAACTAACCACAAACCAAGGGAAAACACACATTTCACAGAAATCCAAATTTTAGTTGTAAAACGCTTTATAAAGGTGTTTGTTTTGTGGGTTTGCTGAAAGATTCGCTCCTTGGCGCTTGGAGGACAGGATGGCGTAAATCCAGAGAGACGCATCAAGCTTCCCGCAAGCTGTGGGTAAGCAGAGCCAGTCAACTGGTGTGTGGGAAAGGGGGCCTGCCACCTTTGGCCTTTCAGGGTGTCAGAGTCTCTCTCAGAATGCTGAGACATGGTGCACCATCCTGTAGAGATGAACAAAAACACACCAGCAAGCCACAAATTACACCGATGCTTTAAATCAGCATGAATTTATTTATTAATGATATGTTTCATTTCACACCTGTATTTCCAACATTACAGACATAGAATGTACACCTTAGAATCTCTGTAAATCCATGATGCCATCACAGATACATACTACAAGACCAAAAGTATGCGGAATGTTGCTGGTGAGATTTGCTGCCGTTGTATTGATGTTGGGTGATCAGATCACTTTCTTTGAGTTTGTCTAGCTGATCACTTTGTAACTGAACTTGCTTCGAGACCTTGTGACTATTACAATCACTTCACCCGCAGTTGACCAGGGCAGCTCTAGCTGGGCACAAAGGTTACAAACTGACTTGTTGGAAAGATGGCGTCCTATGATGGTGCCAAGTGGAAAGTCACTTACTTCTCCTGTACAGGATGTGCTTGCAGTAGACTGTTTGACTGCGTGCTCAATTATAGATCTGTGTCTGCCATGGATGTGGCTTAATTAGGCAATTCCTCTGTGTGATATGGGTGTCCAGATACTTTTACCCATATAGTGTAAGTCACACACTAAAAATGTGTTGAGGTGGAATAGGGGTTAGGGAAGTTGGCTTGTAGCTGTAAGATTTTGGAGACAAACCCTGTTATTGCTGTACACTGCTCGAAGACAGATGAAGACTGCAATACCCCCAGTAAGATGCATCATGCTACGCACCTGTACTCCCCTTGTTATTCAGTACCAGGTGTGGATACCCCCCTTATTATTCAGTACCAGGGGCGGGTACTTCCCTTGTTATTCAGTATCAGGTGCCTGTACTTCCTTTGTAATTCAGTACCTGGTGCCAGTACTCACATTGTTATTTATAACCAGGTGCTGGTACTCCTCTTGTTTTTCAATATCAGGTGCTGGTACTCCTTTTGTTATTCACTATATTCAGTGTTATTCAGATATAAAAAGGTGCAAGTAAACTGAAGAGAAAAACAACAAAGTGCTAGTATTGTATACCGTTGAGTACTAGGCCACTTAAAGCACTGATAACAACAGATGTACAGAGAGCAATAAATAACAAATAAGAATGGCAGAGTGGGCAGTGGAGACTAAGCACTGCTTTGCAGTGTACCACATTACATATGAGGCGAGAAAGTGGCAAGTGACTGGATCAGTTAGATCATGTAACAGTGACAATGTGGTAGTTTTAGCATTAATGTGTAACATGTGTACTTTGCATGACCTGCAGGAAGAGTATCAGGGCCCTTGACTTGAGCAGGGTAGCACCCGAAAGAGCAGTCATGGACCTGATCATCTGGATGTACCCAGAAGAAAAGGAGTGGACACAACCTTCAGGGAGGTACCTGAACGAGCAGCAATGGATCTGAAATTCAGGGAGCAACCAGGAAGATTAACAATGGACCCGACCCTAAGAGAGGTACCCCGGATAGGGTACATTGGCTTGAATGTGAGCTGTCAGCTTTGGTGTCTTGGTGGTTCACATTCTGCATATTGCACTGCAGTGTTGCCCTTTTAATTCCGTATATTGTCTTGTGTGAAGTTACGTTGAGCTACAGTTTCTGGGGATATGCAAGGCATTAGGCTTTGCATAACAGAAAGTAGAGAATGTCAGTGGCGATCATGATTTCCCCTAGCAGTGAGCCTTGTACAGCTGGCTATGTGAATGAGCTCACTGACTATGGCTACTCCTGTATCGTTGGAGTCTTACAACCTCAGCCCCCTTCCCACACTCATTCCAGCTAAGTGCAGGTCATGAACCTGCAGTAAGGGTGCATTGCCGCTAAAAGTGCATTATGGGGACAATTCAATGCTCCGTCATTTCATGGATACCATTAGCCTCTGCATCTTCTGTAAAGAGCCCTGGAAGATATCAACAGTTCAACAGAAACGATCTGGTCAAAACCATGACCATCATTTACAGTCTCCTTATTGTAGGAATCCATATTATTTGGAACAGAAAGGCCAAAAAATACTGTAAGGTATCAAAACAATTGGAGAAGTCAGCATTGTCTTTGTCACATGCAGTAACCACAGAAACACCACACCCAAATGTGCCAGAGGGGGCCAAATGGACCCCACAGTATAGAGGCTTACGTGATATCACATTTTCCTCTGAGATGTTCCTTTTGCAACATCTTATAGAGCACATGTTATAGAGTCTCTGCTCTCTGGGGAGGTTGACAGACATGGGATATAGGAGTGGGTGTGGCAAGTTCCCCCAACCCCACCAACTCCCCCCAACATATCCCTCCTCAAATGTCCATCAATCATCAGAACTTTCAACCAATGAAAATAAAACAAATTAAAGGGGTAGAATCAAACTCAATAATGAGCCTTTCCTCTTCTCCATCGTGACATATTGCACACAGGTTCCATGGGTCTGTTTAACTGGGAATTAAAGGTGAATTGCTTCACATCCCCTAATCCTTAAATGGGCTTTTGGCCACAATGTATTTATTCATGCAATCCCTCAGGACCATCCTCTCCATTGATCTGCAGTTGCCTGGGTTTAAGGAGAACTTCGATCAGGTATGGGTAGGTTTTCAGCATCTGTCACACCGCCTGTCCTGGGCCATAAGGCCACCCCATTTGAGAATTACCAATAAGAATGTCAACAGAACACTTAATAACTGCGATCAGGTACCTGAGTAATCAGGCCATCATCCATGGAAGCAATCAGTTAATACATCCATACTGTATGCCTGATGCCTGACCTTAATTCTACTACATCTACACTACTGTATATGCCTAACACTGACCCTATTACATCTATACTATATGCCTGACCATAACCCTACTATATCTACAGTCCTGATCAGGATTATTGGCACCCGTCAATTGTAAATACAAAATGTAAATTATCTTCAGGAATAAATGCAAATGAACCAATTTTATATAATCAGAATATTTGATAAAATGTGCCAAGTTATTGAACAACAACAAGAAAGAGCTGTCATATAGTGAAATAAAAAATAAAAGACATAAAATGTACACTGGACACAATTATTAGCACCCTTCACTAATATTTAGTTGCAGAACCTTTGGCAACAGTGACATCTTCTAAGTGTTTCTTGCAGCCATCTATAAGCTTCTTGCATCCATATGCTGGTAGTGTCTGCTACTCTTCCATTGCTATGCATTCAAGCTCTTCTCAGTTTGCAGGAGTCCTGTTTGCAGATTTCAGCTCTCTATAGAGGTTTTCAATGGGATTTAGGCCATGACTCATTACTAGCCAATTTAAAACAGTCCATCTTTTCCTTTGCCGCCATTCTCTTGTTCTGTTGTATGTGTGCTGGGTCATTTTCCTGCTGAAAAACCCAAGACATCACTGTGTTTTACTGTATGTACGGTGTCCTTTTCCTTCTGTTGCCTATAAACAAACTGCTGCACTATCTTCCCAAAGAGCTCTGCTTTGGTTTCATCTGTCAATAGAACATTATACCAGAAAGACTGTGGCTTATCTAAGAAAGTTTTTGCAAGCAACAGTGTTGCCTTTTTGTGGCGTTTCAATAGCGGTATCGTCCTTGGCCTTCGCCCGCAGTGGCCTACTTATTTTAGTGTGTGACATGTGGTACGAGCAGAAACCACTTCTCCAGTGGCCTGTACTACGAAGCGGGGTTACTGGCTTATCAGGGTAACTTGTCAGATTTAAGGTAGTCTGGGCAAAGTGTAAGTGTACGAATATGAAGTCCATTTAAAATGTGGTACCTTAAATCCGACAAGTTACCCCGATAAGCCAGTAAAACTACTTCATAGTACAGGCCACAGTTTTCTCCAGGTAAGCCTGAAGCTTTTTAGATGTCTTGCATGGTGTTTCTTCCACAATCCGCACCAGCCTTTGCAGACTTCTCCCATTGAGTTTTCTTAGCACCACCTCCTGAAAACGTCTTAGCACTTTTATGACTGTGAAACTTCTTGATAACACTCCAAACTGTCGAAACAGGGATTTCAAGTTTGGCGATTGCCTTGTAACCTTTGGAATTGTTATGCTTTTTGATAATAGCAGTTCTGATGCTTTCAGCTCTCTTGTCTTTGCCATTGTGAAAAAGAAACTGGAAGTAATCATAAAAAGGGTGCTAATAATTGTGTCCAGCATATATTTTATGTCTGTATTTTTTATTCACTATGTGAAAGCTTTTTTGTTTTGCTGTTATTATTAAATATCTTTGGACATTTTATTAAATATTATGATTGTACAAAATTGATTAATTTGCATTGATTCCTGGAAATATTCTATATTCTGTACTTAAAATTGAGGGGTACCAATAATCCTGACCAGGACTGTATACTAATGTCTAACCCTAACCCAACAACATCTATATTATATGTCTCACCCAAACCCTACTAAATCTATGCTATATTCCTGACCCTAAAGCTGCTATATCTATACTAAATGCATAACCCTAACTACTATTTATATACCATATGCCTGTTCACACGTTTTTTGTGTAGATTCATTTCTCGGGGATTGTGGTGAAGTCTGTTAGCCTTTAAGTAACAAGTTATTTAAAAGTTTAATTTCTTCATTTTGTGTAATTTCTCCAGGGCCGATGAGATATTCAGCTCTTTTTAAGACCTTACAGAAAATTCTGCCTTTTTAATTGATAATTTATGCTAGTGGTGAGGTCATTTTCTTTATTCTGTCATCAGTCGGTCACGTAATTGTTTGTAATGTTGTTATCTAGATGCTGCTTCCTGTAGACATATGGGTAAGCCTGATTATTAGTTGTTTACAATCTGTGGTTTTCATATCTCTAGTTTTAGTAGCATAATCTGTTGTACACAAAGCATGTTTGTGTTTTCCTCTGGAAGCTGTGGGGCTCCTTGGTAATTTGTGGGTATTTCCCCACATTTACCCCACATTTGTGAATATTATCTCACATTGAAGCCCTTTCCTGTATAGGCCGTCCTCATACCTTTATGCCATATTATGCTATTCGGTAGCACAGTGGCTAAAGCCAGTGATGCCTGAATCTGTAGACAGGCTGATTTGAGGTTTTTATGTCATGAAGCCCCACACATGGTCGATCGCTCAGTTTGGACAGAGTTCCTGCTGCCTGACTATTCCCTGTGCACACAAGGCCTTAGCACGCTGCACTAACAGTGGGAGCTAGCTCTAGGCTATCCTCACTGGGTGGATTCTTCCCACAGGACCAGAGCGACACCAGTGGTCCCAGCGCTGGGCCCTGATCAGCTCTGGGCTTTATCGTTCGGTGCCATCAGTGGTTAATTAGTGCAGGGCCTACAGGCCCCGGGCGTAGGCCTGAACAGATCGCTATCTCCTGCAGCATTTGCTTACGTTAGCCCAACGGAAGCGTTTGGCCGTGTTTGCAAGGGGGCACAGGCTTGTAAGCAAGGTCTCACCAAAACCTGACAGGCACTTCTGGATGAAGCGTATCTGGGCGCCCCCCCCATGTACAACCATTTCCTGGGTGTATGTAAACACCCCTGGTTTGTATGCAGGCAGGTTGGGATGTTTGTATTACCCGATCAGAAGTTGCTAAAATGCTGCAGAATTGAATGCCATAAATGGACCTCTAGTGTTAAATATGTGCAAGACAACGTTAGTACAGGTCTCACTGGAAGACATTTAGCTGAGAAATATATCTAAAACGAGAGTAGAGAGGTTTAAACAAGCACAGGAACCACAGGCTGTCAGCCCAGACGAGCATTTCACCTGCACAGCTCCTGTAATTGCCCAGCTAGGTGAAAGTCAAAGCTATCTATGCCAATTACCATAAAAGCAACCTATGGAATGTGTGACTTTTTATGACATCAGTAAACAGCAATACAGGACAATAGTCATTAGCTGCTATTTAAAGAAACAACCTGACTACCCTGGGCATTTATATATTACATATTATAAAAGAGCTGTGCACATCCACCTGTTGTATTAATTTATCTTTCATATTTTTTTGGCTTAGTCCGTTGCTTTCAGTGAAATTTCTTGACCCAAATGTCCTTTCATATCATCTTCCTCGATCCCTGCTGCCAGTCCCCTTGATCCCTGGGATCTAATGCTGCAGCAAGTCCCCTTGATCACTGGGATCTAATGCTTCTGCCAGTCCCCTTGATCCATGGGATCCAATGCTGCTGCCAGCCGCCTTGATCCCTGGGATCTAATGACATTGCTGGCCGCCCGACCCACAGACTATTTTCGCTTCACTCCTATTTCATCCCAGACTGTGTCCCATCATACACTGATTCACGATTTTGTCCCTGAGACAGTGGGTATAACAGAGGCTGGTTCTGTTTTTCCCTCTTTCCCTCCCTTTCAGCTTGAGCCTCCACACCTCACATGGCCTTTCTGTGCCTGGCAGATCTCCCACGTGCCCCAGCTTCACAGCAGCATCTGGAGTGAAGGTGTCCAGACAGCGGTAAGCAGGCCGGAGCTCCAGCAGACAAAGCTGACCTTGTTCCTCTGCTGGCCCTGACATCACGGTCAGCCCAGCGTGCACGCATCATCCCTCCTGAACCCTCCCCCTTGTTTTCAGCCAATGGGGTTCATCAAAGGGACCGTGTGATGCAAATAAAAAGGTGGCACTGCAGAGAGCCAAGGAAAACGGCTTCTGTAGTTAAGGTTCGGGAGCACGAGTGTGAGATATACTATAAATCAGCTGGGAATACGTCAGCTGAGGAAACACTGCCTAGCAGGGTAATGTTTCTGCCATGTAGCTGACAGGTCCTGGCTAATCAGCGCATGAATGCCTCCTACAGGCCTTTGGGGGACTTACATGTTCCATGATGTTAATAGTGAAACTTAACACTGGATTTAGTTTTCTGATTTCAGGGCAGACATATCTACATGATCCACAGATAGTACGTCCAGTCTATGGACGACATGTTCATGTGCATTTGCCATGCAATGTGTGACATAGGACCAATAGAACATGGTCAGAAGAACATAAGAACATCACAGAAGTGCTGTGGTGACCAGAAGGCCTTTTATGTTCAACATCAGTACTCCTTTTGCTTCTGAGAGACCAGGTCAGGAGACCTACAGTGAAAACAAGAACATGTAGGTCCATCACACTTCTTCCAACTCTTCGAGCTGTCCAGGCCAAGGCACCTTCCTCCTAAATGCTCTGGCTGCTCAAATGCCTGGGAGGGGATCACAGTAGGTACCTCCCCATAGTCAATATGAATCCTGAGTGACCCATGAAACAAATATAGGAACACAGATAGCACCGATATGTCGGTCAATATAAGACTAAATTAATCAATCAGTATTGATTGGGGCAGCTGTGGCCATTGA
Organism: Hyperopisus bebe; assembly: GCA_026777045.1. Classification (NCBI taxonomy): domain Eukaryota; kingdom Metazoa; phylum Chordata; class Actinopteri; order Osteoglossiformes; family Mormyridae; genus Hyperopisus; species Hyperopisus bebe. Next base: position 9,476,235 of record JAODJW010000127.1, on the reverse strand, counting down.
TAGCGCTGTATAAATTGAAACGTCAATGTAAGAACCCGAGAGCATCAGAGCAGTGGAGCTCTGGGAAATGCAATTAATGTCACAGCAAGCAGAGGCGTGGGACACCCACCATCCTGAAGGGAGGGTAACAACAGACCACTGACGGTGCCGCACAGGAAGAATCCAACCATAGAGGCTAAATAAGTGTTTTGTTATGTCTAAAATAAAAGGTTTCAAAGTGACATGAATCGTTTGAAGCTGTTCTGGGAGAGATGCTGGGAAATTTCAACTTCAGATGATTCTCTGATACAAAAGGCATGGATACTAGTGGGGAACATTCAAAATAGCTTTGAATGGCAGAAAGAGAGGCAGAAATAGCCCCCATGAATCTCATGGACCAAAGGGTTGCGCTGTGAGAAGCTGCCAGCTCTCTGAGTCACACAAGGAGTGTGAAACGGAAACGGGCAGATGCTGTCGAGGCGTCACTGAGGGGCGGTGTCACCACGTCCAGGGGTTGCGCGTGACACCGCCAGGCCTTCTTGGCGGTCATTGAGCGGTAGTGTCACTGCTCCTGGGACTGCCAATGACGTGGTGTGGAGAAGCATCACATTCCTAAGGATTCATTGCATGGAGGGGAACGTGGATCTCCTGGTCATGCCGAGGAAAGGTACTGTTTTCATTTTGAGAGTAAGAAAAGTGTTAAATGTGCAGTTAAAGCCCGGATGAGTATGAATAAGGCCGCCCAGCGCTTCAGGAGAATGGGAGGGAGTCTGCGGCAGGTTCTGGGGCAGACCGGTAATTACTAGGCTGTATTTAACAGCGCGTCGTTACACAGCTCCCTGGGGATCAGCGTCTTCCTGCCTGCACCCCACCCCCCACAACAAGCACACGCAGAGGCACGCGGGAAAGCACCGCCGCAGGAAACTGCACGCACAGCAGCCCATCCCGCTGTAATGACCTGTCTAGGGGGCTTAGACCCCCATAAGTTCACGTCTAACTAACCCTTGGCCACGTAAACACTGCAGCCTACTCTCTCGTGTTCGGTAATGCCAGCAATTTCTTAATTAAATATGTGCTCGTTTAAATTCCACAGGCGCATAGTGGCTGGTCGCGGGCACATTGGATTTTATGTAGAATTTTGTGGGGGGGGGGGCGAGTGGGGGGTGCAGCGGGTGCTTTAATGGGGACAATTTAAGCTGAGCGAAATCCCCATCATATGGCGTGACAGTGGGGAACCAGCCAGGAGAAGGCCTGCCCACCCGGAACTCTCCCTCTGCCCCAGCCTCTGCCTCCCGGGACGCCAGCTGCTTGGAGGAACACCCCTTCACAAATGTGTAACTCCTCACTGCTAGTGTTACTGACATCTCACTACTGCCACCATGAGGCAGAAGTAGGTACAGATGCAGCTAGCAATGAGTGAAAGCTGGAAATCAGGTGATGCAGGAAGGAAGAACAGCAGGAGATGGTGGGCTGGGGTGGGACACCGAGTTATGGGGCACTGGTGCCCTCACTAAATATCCAGTGGCAAGTTCCTCATACAGGAGCATGCTTCCCCTGGGTAATCAATCACTAAGGTATAAATGAATGTTGGGCTTTAACCGAAAGCAGGTTGAGTTTGTGACATACCAGCGACTTGGCATGAGATGGTATTGGATGGTTGGCGGGCAGCAGCAGCAGGGAGATACAAAAATCCTGGGAATAATGACCCATGATCACTGCATTTGTTTCTGCAGGGCAGTTCACTGGTCACCAATCACTGCATTTCCAGTGCCCGTACTGATCACCTGTGTAAGGGTCATGGGAAATTTTCTTATTACACATTGATAAGGGAAGAGAATCCAAGAAAATGCAGGAATTGTTTTTTCCTGTCAGATCGGTGCATCTATCATAACTTGGTCACATTTGTGGTCTGGATCCTTTTAACAGTCAAATCATATTAGATTTTATGCATTGTCCCAAAAAGACAGAGAGATTAATTATTAACATTGACAAAAACACATTCCCTGGCGAGGTCACCTCGGTGAGCTTCGTGCTTGGAAGGTGTTGCAGAAAAACATCATACTCTAATGGTGAAGCAAGCGGAGCAGACAAGGATCCCTGGCTGCATTTATACATCCTCCCTGCATAAATCACGGAGTCCCTACTCTCTGGTGACACGCTTATCACACGTTTATCACACGGCGATAACAGACTCTTCACATGGTCATCACATGAATTCCTCGCATGGTCACCATGTGGTCAGGAGTGACCCACCCACCCTCACCCTGATTGGTGGACGTCCTATTGGGCTCTTTGACTCCCAGAAACCTCTCCAGTGACCTTTGACCTGAAGATGGCTCACAGAGCTCTGGGACTTGCAGATATGCGCTGTCGTAGATAAAGCTGCATGTTTTCTAGGTGTGTGTTCAGCCAAAGGTGGTCACCATGTTTGTGGCAGGGTGCTAAAAAGTCACGACGAATACCCAGGAACCAGAACACCGTGCGAGCAGCTACATCCCTCCTTCCATTTCTGTGTGTTTGATAAGGCTTCCCAAGAGCTTTGTCCTGTTTCCAGAGGTGTTTGCGTTCAAACTGTCTGGATTCCTCAGACATGGATGCGTTGACCCCGTTCTTTAATCAATTCCCATTGACTCGCATTATCTTATGCTCTAGGAACTGATCCATCTTGGCTGAGCGTGACACATTTTGCACGTTTCATGTTGAATTTGAGCAGCTCTCTCTCAGCACTGTAGCGACACACGCTAGACTCTGCAACGGACTGGAAGAGACCCGAGCCCAGTGCTGCCAGAATGAGGCTCTCACGCTGGAGAAGCTGCATCGTTCCCTCTGGAAAGACACCTGCTGATGCCTCTCGGTCTTCAAAGGCTAACAAAACCATTTGAAAGGGCCGGTGCTCAGCCTGATTACAATCAGAGTCATATTCAGAGTCAGAATACTTTTATTATCCCGGAGTCTTAGGGTGGTGCAGAACATGACCGGGTTTAATTTACTCTCATCCATCAACCATAGCTGTTTAGCTTGCAGGTTGCAACATTGGTGTTTACGAATCAGACACAAGTGTGACCTGTCTGTGATCTTTCTGTCATCCGTCCGTCTGGCTCCTAACCCATTGCGACTGCAGAGAGAGAGACCTGCATGTAAACACTGTGTGTGGTGTGTGTGGGGGGGGGGGTTTCGCTTCATTAGCCGTCCGCAGTAGGGCCCTCCCCTGATGTCCACAGGCCACAGTCCAAACATTGCGTAAGAATTTCACAGACTGTAAAATTTGTCAATTGGTACTGGATTGGGGGGGGAGGGGGGGTGACGGATCGATTGTTTCCATGTGACCAGAAGGTGTGAACATAAGGGGTCTCATAACAAAGGTTTGGGATAAAGCTGAGTCAGCAGTCCAGACTCGGTGCCTGACTTTATGATGAGTGCAAACACAAGAGGCGCTACTCCGGCATGTAGAGAGAGAGAGAAAGGGCCCCAATCAGTACGCTAGCTCTCAAGCGTGCCCCTATAACTGGCACATTCACTTACATGAGGGCTCTAGGCTGACATCAGCATGGACATGGACCTGCAGATTTAACTAGCTGTTCTGTATTTGCCAAGGTGAGGCCCTGATGTTGGCCTAGGATAGCCTGTGCAGTAATCTGCCCCAGACCTTTGACTAAATGTAACGTGAAACAACCAAATAAGTGTGCATTCACATGTAATTAGCCGTGACATGTGTGGGCTCCCTCTTCCTCCTCCACCTCTCACTCCTCCATCTGGTTTCTCATGGTCACTGTGGCATGTCTCTGTAAGTCCCTGTCTCAGCCTAGTGCTCTGTCTCCACATCCCAGTGGCGCCCCACCAGTGTGGATTTCTGCTAGCAAGCCTCACAGCCGGTCCCCTTCCCCCCCCCCCCCAGGGCTTATTCCTTATCCCTGGAGCTTCAGACGCTCCTGCTCCTCCTTCCCATCGGGGACCGTCAAGCCGCAGACCCGGCTCACCTTGCCCAAACAGGCTGCCAATGTCTCTGAAGCACTGGACCGCAGTGACAGAAGTGGAGGTCTTGAAATGGGAAAGCGCCGCATCGTGGGTGGGGATCATCAGGAGCGTCAGGCTGAGGAGCCGCTAACTCCCTGCAGGAGAACCCTGCTGGGGTGATAAACACGGAGACGATGGCTTATCAGGATAAACTCCTCCTACCTACTTATCATCATCATCCTCCATGAGCTATGAAGTCACAGCTCTCACTGGCCCAAATAAAACCAGCTACAAAGCAAAAAGCGAAAGCAGACATGCAGGCTCTGCTGGCAGCTTTAGCGCAGGTGTCGGGTGATTCTGACCCCGACAGCAGCGGTTTGCCCACTGAGCTGCCACACACAGACCCTGGACACTTCATTTAAGCTCCACTGGCTTCACGACAGATTGGTGTCTGGAAACCATTCTGATTTACACCCAGCTAACAATTTTTCATTTTAGAAACATTTACCAATACCGCCTTCGTTACATGCACACATGCATGTATTATAACATGCAGAAACACAGGCACACAGAAACATATGTAACTATCAACAAAGCGCAACAAAATCACCTTGTCAAACCTGTCCAGTCGAAATGGACCCAGAAAGGAACAATGGAAAGATCTACACTCTCCCAGGGACTTTTTGACTGAGTCAACACATCAAACAGCTACTTCAGCAAGTTTCCATGAAGTGCCCCGCATCAGAACCAGAAACACCGGCCCGATTCTGCTGAACTTTCTCTTTCTGCTTTTTTCCAGATGAAAAATCTTAATTAAAAAACTTTGAGTCAATGAAGTGATGATATCTTCATGTGCGAGTGGTACTTGTACATGTCATGGAGACCTGGAAACACAGGAGACCAAGCAGAGCTGAGGAAGCTGCAGATGATACAGAAACCTCACAGCATCTATTTTTACCTTCCTCTTATCAGAAACGGCCGGCATCCAGACTGTTTTACCTGCCGATGTGGGTGGATGTTTACTAACCATCAAAGATCATCAGAGTTATCCTGGGATCTTCTGGTCAGATGGCCCTTGAGGGCAAAGTCACCAGCAGCTCTAATTCGGCTGACCAAAAACGGGCCAGGGTCATCACTCACATGGTCTTTGGGTGGAGGATGAGGTGGACCTGGGCCAACATCCATGGCTTTACTGGGGGGTCAGGGGACCTATGTGAGAATAATAGGTACTTTTTAAGTTATATCACGGATGTCAGTCCATCGCAAGGCACCAGAGGACAACCTGGACAGGATACCAGTCTATCACTGGGCACCAGGATACACCCTGGATGGGATACCAGTCTATCACTGGGTGCCAGGAGATACCATGGACAGGATGCCAGTCTATCGCAGGACACCAGGAGACACCCTGGACGTGATGCCAGTCTATTACAGGGCACCAGGAGACACCATGGACAGGATGCCAGTCTGTAACAGGGTACTGGGGTACACCCTGGATGTTGGAGGGCTGAGACAGTAGTTGGTGTCAGCAATCCTGGCGAAGGTCGGGCGATTGTCAACAGCAGAAAATGGGCTAGGCAAGGCTGGGAGTATAGGAATGAAATGGAGACCTGTACACAGGAGGACAGGAACACGCAGAGGAAAAAAGTCAGTGTCAGTTAGATGTTGAGACATAGAAGGGGTATGGAGTGGTCCATGACAAGCAGGGCACATACAGGCACAATCAAACATTACAGAGACACTAATTATCTTAACTGCTTTTGTTTGGACTGTGTGACAAAACCCTGAAGGTATGTAGTGCAGCCCACAGAAGCACCATGGTGCCCCCCAACTCAATAATACACAGAAAAAAACATGAAAAGCCTGTAATCAGAGATGAGTAGGACATGTGATTTAAGCATGTGTGCGTCTTCTGAGATGGTCAGTACCTCCTCTGAATCGCTGTGGCCCTGTGTGGTTGACTAGACGCTGAGTCGACCCTCTAATGACGGTTTACAGTGTTCTGCAGGCCCTGACTCCCAGCTGATGGGACAGTCGATGACTGAGGTGTAAAGGCCAGAGCAGGACGTCAAAGGCCCAACCTGAGAGCACCCTCATGCAGCAGTATCTGTCATGTTCTCTGTGCTTAAAACCACCTGGAATTCATCATTTCAAGCTGATCCTGTTGCATTCCTGTCCCATTTCTGTGCTGTTTCTGTCAGTCTCCTCCTTCTTTCACTGTACCCCATTGATTCCTCTCTCGGGCACAGTAACCCAGTGATTTCTCTCTCCTTTTTACAATGACTCCTCTCTCCATCACTGTTTCCCAGTGATCCCTTTCTCCTTCACACCTTCACTATTTCCCAGTGATCACTCTCACCATCAGTCCTTCACTATATCCTACAGATCTCTCCTTCACTGTATCCCAGTGATCCCTCTCTCCTTCACTATTTCCCAGTGATCCCTCTTTCTCTTCTTCACTGTTTCAGAGTTATCCCTCTTTCTCTCCTTCACTGTTTCCCATTTTCCCAGTGATCCCTCTCTTCATCACTGTATCCCAGTGACCTATTAAGGTGTAGCCTTAAATAAGTCAGACATTTTCTTCAAATGGTTTAATAATGGGGGGGCGGCATGGTGGTGCAGTAGTTAGCACTGTTGCCTGGGACCTCTGGGACCTGGGTTCAAGTCTCCACCTGGGTCACATGTGTGTGTGGAGTTTGCATGTTCTCCCCCATCATCATGGGGTTTTCTCCAGGTACTCCAGTTTCCCCCCACAGTCCAAAGACATGCTGAGGCTGATTGGAGTTCCTAAATTGCCCATAGGTGTGTCTGGTGTGTGAGTGTGCCCTGCAATGGGCTGGCCCCCCATCCAGGGATGTTCCCTGCCTTATGCCCGTTGCTTCCAGGATAGGCTCCAGACCCCCCACGACCCAGTGGGATAAGCAGGTTGGAGGATGGATGGATGGTTTAATAATGGATGTTGTCAGCAGCAGCCACATTTCCTGCCACACTGACATTATGGCTGAACTTCACAGAATGTGCTGAAGAGTGAAGAGCCCTTTCTCAGTATCGTGTTGCGTACCATGAGCCTGGAACATGCACAGGTGCTTAGCTCACCACAAACGCAGTGTCCGGGTGAAGGTGTCGCATGAGCACGCAGCTGCCCCCCCCCCCCCAAGCCCAGGTACACGTCAGACCTGCTCCTGCTGATAAGCAATCAGATGCTTAGTGGCCTGCTTCCGCCTTGCACTCGCACCCCTGACCCCAGGCACAGGGCCAGACTAAGCAAAAGATAAAAGAGATGCAGAGCTACGCCCTTGTGGAGCGTCTCCTCACGCGCGTGGCAGAGGGTGTCATATATTGTCCTCTCAGGGGCTTTCCTGTTTATCACTGGAGATTCTGCGGGCTGCCGTTATTTATCCTGGTCAGCACCTCCAACGGAACGCCCCGCATGTGAGCATGAGCGATGCCAGCAGGGGCTGTGGGATCTCCCCGACCCACCGGCACGCCGAGGTGAAGGACACAGTGATGGCCACAGGGTCGCAGATGTTAAAGGGGCACCTTCACTTCGTTACACAACGCAGTGGACAAGCCGACCTCAGCATTTCCATGGCTGCGCCCCCCCCCCCCCCCCCCCCCCCCCCCCCCCCGCCCTAACCCTCCTTAATCAGATCTTATGGTCTAACCGTTGGAGCTGCTGCACGGGCAAATGTTTGGGGGCAGAGGGGTCGTCCGTGCCTCGCGGGCAGGAAGTGACATTACAATGAAGCCGGGAAAAGCTTTAACGTGCTTTAGCCGTAGCTGTCTTTGCCTGGTTTCCCTCGACGCTCTGCATCTAGGCTAAGGCGTCAACATCCACTAAATCCTGTCCTATAATAATGTCAGTTTCATTCGAGGCCAGCACAGATCACATCAACATTCCAGCCACACGCTAGTAATTTATCACACTGCTATTGCGGCTCCGCAGCGAATCACGTGGCGTCATGTGAGGGGGCGTGAGCCTGGTGCTTGGAGCACTCGGAGGAGCTGGGCAGCATGCAGTCACCTCTCTGCTGTTTTTAGTCACCAGTTACTGCACTAAACATCAGCCAAACATTAAAACAGCGTGTGGATTGGAAGCAGATTTATTGCGCATGGAACAGGATTACTCACTCCCTGCCAACACATACGGGAAGGGAGTCAGCGCCCATGACACCCCCAGGATCCCACAGAGACAGGGGATTTTCCCCAAACTGTATACTTACATAACATAAGATTACTGTAAGGACAGAAACACAGGCACACGCACCCAGTTTTATATTCATATCTTTGTGGGGACCATCCATTCATTTCTATGGGAAAAACCCTAATCCCATCTATGACAACCTTAACCCCTACCTAGCCCTAACCTTAACCATTTTGGCATTTTCAATTTTTTGATTGCAGTAACAGATTTTTATAAAATTGAGTTTCCCCTTGTGGCAACGTCAAAATAACAGGTTTTTATCACATTGTGGGGACATTTGGAAAATTCACACCCACACAGACACACATACACATGCAGCTCTTATGAACGACATACAGTGAACAGGCTGTACAGAGGTAGTGTTCTAACTGTGAGCAGTACTGTGGCCTCACACCAGACTGTGCCTGTCCTCCCCATGTTGTTGTGGGTCTTCACAATCCAAACAGTTATAGTGTGTGAGAATGAGCCCTACGATAGGCTGTCACCCCACTCAGGGTGTCCTGTGATAGGCTGTCACCCCAGTCAGGGTGTTCTGTGATAGGCTGTCACCCTACTCATGGCATCCAGTGATAGGCAGTCACTCTGCTCCTGGTGTCCTGTGGTAGGCTGTCACCCTGCTCAGAGTGTCCTGTGGTAGGCTGTTTCCCAGGTCATGGCATCCTGTGATAGGCTATAACCCTGCTCATTGTGTCCCATGATAGGTTGCTACCCCATTAATGGCGTCCTGTGGTAGGCTGTCACCCTGCTCAGAGTGTCCTGTGATAGGCTTTCACCCTGATCATGGATTTCCATGTGAGACATTAGTGTTAGCAAGGCAGCAAAGACAACAATGTGCTGGACCAGTCATGAAGCCAGTCTGCTAAGGATGCTAATGATACTGAAATATGTGGTAAATTGTGCATCTGAAATAGGAGAATAATGATTTCTATGAGGCCTGCATAACTTTGTGAGTCGAGGCACCTTTCATCATGCTGACAGGGAGACATGCATTTCATATCCCCAAGGGTGAGGATACATACCCCCAGCACAGAAGTGTACGTCACCCATTAATTCACCCATCCATCCATTCATTCATGCTACATTCTCTCATCTATGCATGCACTTGTCCTGGTCAGGGTCACAGGGGGCCTGAAGCCTGTCCCAGGTAGCAAACACATTTCCCCTAGGGTTTGTTTATAAAAACCAAGGAATGATTGTTATACAGGTATTTCACTAAATAGATTAACAGTGTAGTATATCATTTTCCCATTTTACTGCTGGATTTATCCATCCATCCGTTTTCTGTAACCATTTGTCCTATTCAGGGTCACAGGGGATCTGGAGCTTATGGGTTACAGGGAACAAAACAGAATGGGGTGCCGACTCATCACAGGGCACATTCACGCACCATTCACTCACACCTATGGGTAATTTTGTAACTCCAATCTATCTTAGCATATTTTTGGACTTTGGGGAGAAACCAGACTACCCAGAGGAAAACCCACAACAACTGGGGGAAAAACACGCAAACGTCACACACATGGAGCCATAATAGAGACTCAAATCCTGGTCCCAGAGGTGTGAGACAACAGTGCGAGCCACTGTGCCACTCCTTGCTAGATTTATGTTGGATCTTTTTTTGCTAATGTTTATCTATTTTTTTAGTGATGTGAATGAAACAGGGGGGAATGTGGAAGTGTGTATTACACCTGGATGGCAGATGCCAATGCCCCTTCTGACTGATGCCCTTTCCTGCCAATGCCCCTTCTTCTGCCAATGCCCCTCCCTACTGCTGTCCTTTCTTGTCGAAATCCCTTTCCTGCTGATATCCCTTCCTGTCAATCCCCCTTCTGACCGATGCCTCTTCCTGCCAATCCCCCTTCTGACCGGTGCCCCTTCCTGCCAATGCCCCTTCCAACTGATGCCATGTCTAGTCAAAGTCCCCTTCCTGCCGATACCCTTTCCTGCAAATCCCCCTTCTGACTGATGCCCCTTCCTGCCAATGCCCCTTCCTACTGCTGCCCTTTCTTGTCGAAGCCCCTTTCCAGCTGATGTCCCTTCCTGTCAAAGTCCCTTTCCTGTTGATGCGACTTCCTGTCAAAGACCCCTTCCTGCTGATGCCCTTTCCTGCCGATGTCCCTTCCTGTCAATGCCTCTTCTGGCTGATGCCCCTTCCTGCCGGTGCCCCTGGCCCTGACGGGATCTCTCCTGGGTCTCTCCACTTCCTACCAAGCATACCTAGCTACCTTGGCTCTTGCACGGGACTTTCCATCCTCTCCACCCCCATCCCCCCAGCCCCCCCCCAACAGAGCCCACTGGGAGGGTGTCAGCAGTTCTGCTGTTACCCAGAACCAGGCTGGGGACAGTCCATCGCAACCTTGTGTGATTCTACGGGACTGCACAATCAGCCACTGATTAATGCTTTATTGATGTATATATGTTCATATTCTATGAATTAGAAGCTTACTAATAAATGGAGGGGGAAAATGATACTATTTCACTACTGCTAAAAATAATAAAAATTAAAATAATGACATTTACCATTTCTCTGTACTTCACTTATGCTCTATTGACATGTAGAGATGTGGAGGTTAATATTTGCCTGAATGTATGCGATCTATCCCAGATCCCTGACTGCAACTCTGACCATAACCGCAACCCTGACGCTAAACCTTCATTTTACCCAAGTCGGCTGTTTTTCAGCCTGTAGCTGGAAAGAGGCCACAGAGTCTCATTACCAGTCAGGATGTCTTGTTACCAGTGCCACTCATCTGCTCTGCATTAGGGGGTGACTGTCCTGCTGTTCTAGCATGTTCTAAAATGCCATGCCGGTTCGAGAGCTTCCTGGCAGCCCCTATCACTGCTCATCGCCGTTAATGATTCACGTCTCTCATCGGCTTCCTTGCCAGTGACGATGGGATGGATGGGGGGTGCTGTCCCCACCCCTGCAAACTCAGCTCCCTCGCATGACACGCCCGTCATCTTCTCAGCCCTAATTCCTGACTCCTGCGTGATGCTCCCCCCCACCCCCGTGGCTGCACACATGTATATCTCATCAGCGGTACAGTACTGCATGTGCTGCTCTCGTTCAGCTTAACCTCCTTCTTGGTGTATTTTACTGGAGCCATCCAGGTGTTGGAAGCTGCAGCAGGGGCCCCCTGCAGGCCGCTGCTTGTCCTGCACTGTTGCTGGTTTTGTGCAAAGCAGAGGGCCACGAGCATTTTTTTTTTTACATTACACCATCGCTATTCTGGCCATCGCCAGGGCCGGTTGTGAGGAAGTGACGTGTTGCCGTGTGTGTAAGCAGTTTAAGATGCAGCAAGTCTCTCCAAGTGCTCCGCTCTCTCAACCCTTGCGTGTCATGGTCTTGGTGGTTCAGTGTCTGCACAGCGCCCTCTGCTGATGGGAGGTGCCAGCTGCTGCCCAGAGCCAGCCTGCGATTGGCTCTAGCCTCACTCAGATGATGGATCATGGAAAACGGACCCTTTTTAATTATTCAAGAAAAGAATGATCCTGCCCAATGAAACAGCAATTCAGCAAGGGTGTCGCCATATTTACATGCAAACTGGCTAAGGTTCTTAGTAGCTGTCTTACTAGGCCAGTGACCCGGTTAGGACAATACTAGGTTAGGCTATAGCTAAGCAGCAGTTCTCCAGCCATTGGTTACCTCCCGATGATCTTCTGCTAAATGAATACGTCTACACATATATCTTCAGCTAATTTCCAGAGACGCCTCCTATTTCAATTCATGATTTAATGCATTTCAGTAAGTACTGTAAATATTGAGGAAAATATGAACCCCCCCCTTCCTCCTGGGGTGTAGGCCTGAGTGTAGCTCCCAGCAGGAGAGCAAGCTGCTTGTTTTTAACTCCAGAACTCAACATCTGTGACAAATTTAGTGTCTGAACCCAGCAAGATTTGGCAGAGCGTGGTAAGGAAGCGGGGGTGGGGAGTGGGTGGCGGGGGGGCAGGACACGTGCAACGCACATGGACCAGCACACGTGCCCTCCCTGCGCACACCAGCGTGTTTAAAGCTTTCCCCCTAATCAGAGACATGTGCAGGAATACGAACCCAAAAGCCTACAACACACACACACACACACACACACACACACACAGACTCAGAAACTGTGCCACACATGCCACGTAATCACATAATCATAGAACAAGGACCCACATGATCGCAGTGAATATTCAGACTGTATTTATATTGTACCTATATATCTATTGTATCTGTTGTATTTATTGTATGCATCTACATGGCTGCTTACGCATACTGGGATACAGACTAAGGAGTTCATCTACATCCTGACATGGACAGTCACCCTGATGGGGACAGTGAGGGACCATGACCTCAAAGTCCTGACCAAGCAGTAACAGTCACCATTTTACCTTTGACAGATTAACCCAAATGGGGACAGCAACCCTGACCATCCTCTGCTGAAGCTTTGCTCATATCAGAAATATTTGTGGCCTGTCAGCAATGGTGAATAACGACTGAGAAAAAAAGCTTCGAGTCCTTCAGACACCAAGAACAAAGTGATTTCACTGTCCGGGACAGTGTCCCAGCTACAGATGGAAAGAACATGGAATGGGGGTAACAGCATGGAGGATTATGGAATAGGGATTATGGAACAGGATGGAGGGTAGGACTATGGAATGTGGGTAACAGGATGGTTGGCAGGATTATGGGATGTGGGGGTAACAGGAAGGAGGCAGGAATATGGAATGTGAGGGCAACAGAATAGGGGACAGGATTATGGAATGGGGATTATGGAACAGGATGGAGGGAAGGATTATGGAATGGGGGTAACAGCATGGAGGGCAGGATTATGGGATGTGAGGATAACAGAATGGAGGGTAGTATTACGGAATGTAGTTCTCAGCATATGTGTTCTTCTTTTGGTCAACCATGGTTTGAGTTTGGGGTTAGGGGGTTGCCGAAGATTTAGGTCACTGTTTTGTCACAAAACCATCTATGCAGCCTATCGTTGAAACCCAGATCATGCTCCCTCCTTCAGAGATAAGGCTCTATGATTTCCTCCAACGAAATGTGCATCTTACTCCACACGTAATACCAGCAGCGCCCTCGCTTCCTGACCACAGGCATAACGATCGCTCACGTCAGCCATCCGCAGAATGGAAAACAGAATGCGAACATGCAGGCTCTTTTGTTTACCCGACACCACTGACAGGAATCTCTGCTAGATGAAAGACACTGTGAAAAACCCATGATGGTGGCACACTGGTATCCAGCTTCAGGTGATGAGGTGACAGTTTGCAGAAACCACAGCTGGTGTGATTGTTGTTCTTGTACTCAGAAGTTATACATCTTTGTGTTCTTGAAGATATGAAGCAGCACATTTTACAGTGACATGATGTGCTATTGAAATGAACACTTCAATCAGATAATTGAAGTAATTATGTATCTGCTCAAACATTGATGCACTTCAACCTGTAGTAACACTCCTCAGAAGCCAGGGGGCGGTAGACCAAAGAGCAAACTACACAGTGTCCACACCACATCGACGCAACTCTATCGAGTTCAAGGAACAGTGTTACACACATGCATGCATGTTCAAGGTCACAGAAGCCCCATGAAGGACTCCTGTTCAGAGGGACGAACTTCCAGCCATTGTCACCCAAAGCTAAATAACTTGATTCCTAATCCTCCAGCTGACGTTTCCCCTGAAACCCCATCTTATGCACGCTGCTCTTTGAGGATTTTATCCCCACTGACTGTGTGGTCACCAACATCACCGCAGCTTCAGCATGTCCGACAGAAACAAATCAAACCAATAGTACTCTTCTTTACTGTCATGGCTGACAAGAGACAGATACACATACAGAGCCCCCTGCCTGTACACCCCCCCCCCTCCATCACAGAGGCAGTACAGTTACTGCATTGCTGTCAGACAAAACGCCCAATTGGAGCCTTGTCCGAGTCTGTGGGAGAGTGGTATGAGTAGGACGTGACCCTGGTGGCTAAAGATCTCAAGCAGTGACCAGGGTCAGGTCCTGGATTATGACAGGAGAGCCAGCAATTTAGAAAAACCCCACCTTTTGCGGGAGCTCAAATACAGGTGCTTATCACACAGTCACACAGACAGAGTGTCTGAGTCTTGTGTGACTTTCTGGGCTTGTCACCATAACTTGGATTATATACTAACGCATAAACCCCCCCCCCCCCAGCATTTGTGTGGAGCAAACAGTCATGAACTCTGAAGTGAGTGTGCTTTGAGACCCTTAGATGTTCATGTCTAGCGCAACTTATGGAAATGTGACCTACAATCAGGATATCAGGTTAAACGTCACCCACCTCCAGCTGACTCAGCGCCGACACCCCTCCACCAGCGGCTTCTCCTAATCCTCCTACTTCTCCTCACCCTCCTGACAGAGGGAGTCACATGACAAATCCCACCAGCTCCCATGCCACTAGGGGGCACTGGCTCACGTCTCTAAGTAAAGTGGCTTATGATACAAATGGTCGACACGTCGCAGGTGTACTCATACCCCTGAGGGACAGTGAATCACGCGCCTTGTTGACTGTCTCCTGTGGACTGCTAATCGATCCCACTCCATCATCACTCCCCACACACAGCCAGCTGAAGGTCGATCACATGATACATGGTCACCCATTATGACACCAGGAGTATGTGTGCTTGTCATTACACGTGTGCCTCTGCTCATGTGACCATGTGTTGGTGGCGTTTACCATCAGCACATACTAGGACTTGAATCAGCAACATGGGCCACATGTAAAGTCTCATGCACTGCTGGTGGGTGAGAGGCTCCTCAGTCCTGCCCCCTATTGTCACACACAGTAGATGCCTTGAGGACAAAGACAGAAGCCCAGATGGACATTCCAGCTGCTGTGACTACCAAGCGGAGGCCCCCGTCTGTGCACAGGAGGACATGACCTGTAATGCTTGTCCTCGAATGGGATCAGATGATGGGCGCAAACATTTGTCCAGACGCCGGCTTTTCAGTGCTGTTCTTATACTTCATTCACTTATACTTAAATTCAGTCAGGGACACGTACCACATGGTCCTGGCTTGGTATACTATGGAAGTCATAGGCACTGAAGTCACGGTGCACAGAGGGACAGCTCAGCAGCCACAACATCTTTTCAAAGAGGAGATCTTGCGAATAAACAAGGTAAAAAAAGACGCCGTTGGTGTGGCGGCACTTTTTGCAGTTTAAAGTCTCATACGTTTAATAAACATAAGTATATGCAGAATTTATACAGATTACTAACTTTTGGGTGTCAGAATACACAACTAATTAATATTTTAGGTATACGACGTATCCGCTTACCAAACTGTGGGTGTAAGTAAACATCCGTATGCGTTTTCTACGTTTGCATGTTACTCACTTAACATTTACTAAACATACAATAAATATTCTTTGCTAACAAATAAATTTACAGTATGTTCACCACTTGAGTACCTATATTAGCAGGAAAATATCTTTGATTCATCAAAGTAACCTCCTGTAGCAGTTTTAACTGTAGAGAAAATTCAAGGTAGTCTTTCTAAAAGGGACAGAGAGGCAATGGAGTGGACATTGTAAAGAGTGTTTTAAGAGGATGCCCACTGTTGAAGCTTCAACTGAGGCGCAGCACCTCCCACTATCGTAGCTGAGTGACTGGTGCAATGGCCGACGTGACGGCACTTCTTTCCAGCGCGGCCCCCACCTGCCCCCCCTATCCAGCATGTCTCCTGGGTTTCACCATGACCAACACAACCTGGATTTTCCTCCGGACCTAACAGGAATGACAGGAAACGGCCCAGCTCACTCACTGCCGCCCCCTGAACTTTTTGGGAGAGCAAACATCCCCCAACTTCTCCAGTGGACATCTGGGAGTGTGTATGTGTCTGCTCTGTTTCGTGGGATGAATCAGTTAAGTAGTGCATTTAAAGTTAAAGGACAGCCTAGGATTTGACTTTGCCATCACCACACAACCAGTTAATAGGATGTCAATAGGGTGTTTCCATGTTATAAACAAGACTTGTTTTATTTGAATTATTTTCAGTTATAGTTGCTCACTCAACTTTCCGATGTTTAACAAGAATAAAAAATCTGTAGTCTATGAAATAATGGAAAAGTGGTAAAAACCTGTGGTGTTCAGAAACTTTTGACTGGTAGTGAAGTATTGAAATACTGTTACCCCCATTCCATAATCCTGCCCCCTATCCTGTTACCCTCACATTCCATAATCACGCCCTCCATCCTGTCTGGACAAATGTTTACGGCTGTCATCTAAAGCCCTGTGATTATTGCACATGCACCATATAATTGTGATGTGATATCATTCAGCCATATTCACCCAGGGTGCCCTCGCTGATGCCCTCACATGCCCACACTGAGGGTGCCCTTGCTGACGCCCTCACATGCCCCCACCCAGGGTGCCCTCGCTAAGGCCCTCACATGCCCATAACCAGGGTGCCCTCGCTAAGGCCCTCACATGCCCACACTGAGGGTGCCCTTGCTGTCACCCACTGTCATTGTCAGTTGGTCATCTCCAGCTGGTCCACATGTGTATATGCTTCACCCTTCAGCTTCCTGAAGGCTTCTAAATAAGGCCGTATAGTTAGATGGTTTTATAGTGATTAGCAATACAGAAAGGCATCAGTTTCTGTTCTACATATATTATTATGTGCATGTTTTTTCTAATTAGCTCATTTACGGTAAGTATACCCACAGATGCAGGCTTGCCACATGAGACATTATTCAATCGCTATGTGGTAAGCATTAACCAATCAGCATGTTGGAGGCATTAACCAATCAACGGGTACTGTTCATGAACGGTGCACAGCACACATAGGTGGAGATGGTGGGACCGATGTTCAGCGATGGGGAGTGTGGCCTTTCCATAGACCAGCTACTGCTTCACACAGGCATTTGAAGACATGCACTCACACACTAATCACCAGCTTGATACCATTCTGTCTAAAAACTAGCATTTCTTTCTTACAGATCCACATTTCTATGCTTTATTCTTTCACTTTGTAATTTGGCCTCATATTTGGGTATGACCTTAACCACTACCCAGTCCTAACCATAAACATAAGTAACCAAACAAAATACAGGATTTTTAGAAAATTGTTTTTCCTTATGTGGACCAATGTCAAAAAAAACATGCTCATCAATTTGTGGGGACATTTGGTCCCCACAAGGTAGGGTATATCTGGACCACACAAAAACACACACACACACACACACACACAAAATACAAAGGCAAAAACATAGGTACAGACACAAACACACAGATACAGGCACACACACACAAACACAGACACAAACAAAATGTCTGCTCTCCCCAAAGCTCAGGGGGTGGCAGTGAGTGAGCTGGGCCGTTTCCTGTCATTCCTGTTAGGTCCGGAGGAAAATCCAGGTTGTGTCATCATGGCAAAACCCAGGAGACGTGCTGGGGGAGGGGGGGGCGCACTGGAAAGAAGTGCCGTCACGTTGGCCATTGCACCAGTCACTCAGCCATAAT
Organism: Hyperopisus bebe; assembly: GCA_026777045.1. NCBI lineage: Eukaryota > Metazoa > Chordata > Actinopteri > Osteoglossiformes > Mormyridae > Hyperopisus > Hyperopisus bebe. Next base: position 9,458,616 of record JAODJW010000127.1, on the reverse strand, counting down.
TTAGGGGGGGCACTGCACCTCAGGGGAAACAGCAGCAGTGGGCATCCACTTAAAACACCCTTTACAATGTCCACCCCCTTGCTTCTTTTTAAGGGTGATGCTCACAGACGGATCTATTTGCCATAGCTGCCTGTTCAGAGCAGGGCAGTAGGGATCCTGGGAACTGTCTGGGGGAGCACAGGGCAGGGGAGCAGCCTGCACACATACAGACCCACAGAAACATACACACACACTCTTGTATTCATATCTTTTGGAGCATTTTCCATTCATTTCTATGGGAAAAACCCTAATTTCAATTGCCCTAACCTTAAACACAAGCAACGTAACGAAATAGAAGATTTCTGGCATTTTTAGTTTTTTGATTGCATTCACAGATTTTTATAAACTTGAGTTTCCCCTTGTGGGGACATCAAAACAACAGATTTTTATCGCATTGTGGGTGGGGGCATGTGAGTGTGACAGGTCGCGGTCAGACTAACCCATCATGGTTGCCATCTCTATGAGGTGTTCAGGGCCGAACACACTCATGCTGTGTGGGAGGCCCTCTGTATACTTCAGGCTCCACCCACCAGCCTGCCGCTGCCTCCGATTGGCCAATCGGTCCTGCCTCGACAGGGAGAACGTGCTCAACTGATTTTGCCAAGGTGTGCAAACAGAATATGGATGGCAGGGAAAAGAGGTGGAAGCAGACATGGAAACGAGTGAGGCTGTCAGGGCAGTGAAACATCAGGCACTCTCCAGCAGGGGGCACTGTCTGCGTTGTTTCTGTGTTCACCCCCAGCAGCTGCAGAATGTGCATGGTGGAAGAAGAGCAGTCCTGAGGCTTCACCTCTGCAGCCCTCCCACTGATACTGATGACCAAGGAAGGGTCCTCTTCTCCAGCTAGGAAGTGCAGGCTGACACCAGGCTAGGAAAAGCCAGACACACACCCCGATCCCCCTCCCCCTCCACTCTCTATCACCGACCTGCTGGCATATTTACGAGGTGCGGCCTGTGGGCCGGCTGCCAAATGCCCGCCTGTGTGAGACTCGTTGTGTATCTTGCCAGTAAACCCTGACTCTCCAGCCCCAAAAAGCAGCTTTACTGCCCCCCTAACAGTGCTGAGCCCTAAACGAAGCCCACGCTGGCGCCGTTGATATGGGGGGGCGCTGCATGCCCTCTGGCCAGGGTTCGACTGGCAGTAATGAGCCTCTTTATAGTTCAGAATGATGCGCCACAATTAATTATACACCAACTGCGGATGTTAGTACACAAATCGTCATGTTACAGAGGGCACCCCCAACATACACTGCCAAAGCAACAAAAATGACGCACCCACAACATGTGTGTCAAACACAGGCTGAACGGGCCATAGCTGGCTCTCACCCCACTGTCAGTCATGGTACACACGCACCTTCTGAAGGACTCACTCCCTAAGACGACAACAGAAAAGGCCACGAGCGATCGAGTCCCTCAAGCCTTTCAGCTCTGTCTCTTTAGAGTTCATCTCCCTCTGTTTTATCTTAGCTGGTTTTTTGATTGGGGCCCCCTCCCCAATATAAAACAGAGGGAGATGAACTCTAAAGAGACACATTCGTAGCCCAGCTGCTTTCTTGCGGGTTTCATATTTCATTCATATATGTTCAGTAAAGTGTGTACGTTATGCCTGTCGTATATGTGCATTTTCCATGTGGCGAGATCAGAAGCACAAAAATGCTTCTGAAATGATAACAATCTGTTAAAAAAGGAATATGAGGAAGAGGAGAAGGTCAGCACCTGCCACATATTTGCTGACTGGGCCACGTTTGCCCTACGAACTGGGAGGATCTTAGCCAACCATGCCTCATGTTTCCGTAGCCACAGATGAGACAGTGCTTCTTTGCCCGGGAGACTGCTTCTGTTGCCCCCCCCCCCCCCCCCCC
>JAODJW010000127.1:9434902-9450989 GCA_026777045.1 Hyperopisus bebe | reverse complement strand
CGGGGATACCTCAATTGAGTTTGGAGGAGCCGACCATTCGGCATAACAATTGGTTAATAATCAGCATTAAATAATTATTAATTAAACCTTAATTAATTTCAAACATATTGGTGGAGAATATTAAAATTTACTTGAGCTAATAATTCCTACAATACCTATATCGATATTCTTCCTATGGTTTAATAACTACGGAGTATCATTTGCACATCACAATTGTAAAGAGAACTATTGGGTGACATTTTGCTAAGTAAGGCAAGTTAGTAGGAATTAGGCTATACCCCTGGTAGGACTGTTTGATAGAGCAGCAAAAACCAACAGATGAGTATCATTTGCACATCACAATTGTAAAGTGATTTATTGGGTGACATTTTGCTAAGTAAGCCAAGTTAGAAGGAATTAGGCTATACCCCTGGTAGGACTGTTTGACAGAGCAGCAAAAACCAAAAGATGCAGCTATAAATATATGCTGCGATAGGAAATTCTGACAAGGTAGGAAAATCTGACAGAACACCGGAACTTTAATGAGAAAGTGCCTAATACAGCAAGCCTATTTGAAATTAACCGAATAACCACATTCAATGACGTCTTGTGTTTTCTACTTAAAATAGCCAAGGAGGCTTGATAGGTTTTTAAAACATGCGCCACTTCCAACTTTTATGCGCATTGCGTAGCACTTGATTACTCCCCCTTCTTTCAGCAGTTGCAAGTGAAGTTGCGCATTGTTACACAGTCTTTGTGTTGATTTGCTATAACACCTGTTTCCATCCGCAGACAGGCCGTTTTTCAGTCCACAAATACTTGGGGGTATATCCCCAGGAGATCGGACCTATCAACGCCAAAGGATTAGTTCTAAAATGTAATATGGGTCATTCTGAGAAACTCATTACCGTAACATTTCAATTTTCTCTCATTTTTAACATTAGTTTGACGACAGACACATTATATTACTGTCCAAGATGTCAATTTTGTTGTAGTTAATTGGTTGTGGAGTGAAACAATTGACAATTAAAAACAAAAGAAGAGAGGAATGTACATCTATACTAATTGATTGTCTATTGTGGGTTACTTACAATAAAGGTAAAAGATCAAAAAACATATATTTTATCTGGTTTTCTATTAACTGATTTTAAAACTGAAACAGTACTGCCTATTTGAAAAAAAATGGTGAGCGATCAATAAATCAGAAATAATTACATAATTTTTATACATCTAATAAGGTAATTTCAGTTGCTCTGCACAAAATTCAAACACTGCATTTCACTTTAAGATTTTGTGTTTTATTGAAAGATTCTCATGTTCGTAAGAATGACCAAATACAGATGCTCCTCTATTTACGAACAAAGAGGACTGTAAGTCCAAACTGTGTTCATTGGGCTCCCATTTCCAGTCCGCAACATAAATGTTTTTCTTCTGCGCGCCAATTCTGCCTAGTACGATATCTGGCCACTGCTCCAGGTGCGCAGCAGCATAGCGTGCATACTCCCAGCATCCTAGTTCTTTGTACTTGCGTATACCCTTAAAATGATGGTGACTTACAAACATTTCAAGAGTCGAGCGGCCATTCCAAATGTATCTCATTTGTAAGTAGAGGAGCATCTGTACAACCGTAGTAGGCTACTGCTATGCTTCCATTCTCAATACTAAGAATGCAAATACCATACTTGTGGTCTCTGCACGACCAGTCTTGCAAGCTTGCCTTCAAAGAACAAAGAGGAGCAAGACCAACATCCGGGGATTTTTACCATACTCATGTACTTAGTATTGGAACTGGTCTTCGGCAATGGAAGGTGACATAAAACGGGTACACAAGAACACAAGTGCCATCAAGTACGCATATTGAGCATACGCAATATGCGTACTTGACCCCGGGTGAAATACTCCATTTTCCACAATTTGCTTGTTGCCACACTCATCGAGGGTGTAGCCCCCTTTTCTTGCTTGATGAAATAATTATACTTCTTACCACACCTTCTTTTTCAGGGTAAGTGTGGTGGGTGTGTCCACACTGATGAGGGGAGAATACACAACTCAAATACGCATAACTTTTTAAGTGCATTTATTGGTTTAATTGATTGATGGAAGAATCCCCTCTCCTGAGGAGAAAAAGGAAAATGCCAGTCTGAGCCCGTTCTGGTGTTTTATTACAATAGAAGGCAGCAGTGAATAATGAGGAAAGAGAGATTAGTGACCCCACTCTCAGTCCGCTACAGCAGGCAAACAGGGCCAGTCGAGTGCATCGAGAGCACAGCATCGGAAACACTTAGTGTCAAACGGTTTTTATTGTACAATCATGCACCAGAAAGCGATGTTTTGGTCAACAACGGACCGCATATGCGACGGTGGTCCCATAAGATTACAGTATAATGGAGCTGAATTATTCCAATCGCTTATTGGTGTCGTACCCATAGTAACGTCTTAGTGTACTGTACTACTCACATGTGTGCAGTAATGCTACTGTAAACAAACCTACTGCACTGCCAGTCGTATAAAAGTATAGCACATACAATTATGTACAGTACATAATACTTGATAATAAAGAATGTTACTGGTTTATGCAGTCTATTCTGAACTTTTTATCATTATGTCAGAGTATACTCTTTCTACTTGAATAAAAGGTTTACTGTAACCTATGTGTATAGTAGGCTATACAGTGATTCTCAACATGGGTCACGACCCAAATTTGGACCATGTCAAATTCTGAAAGCATAGTGAGGAAGAGTTGGAAATGTAAGCATTTTAAAACCAGCAAGCTCCTATGCTGATCCACGATCAGATTTCCCAGCCCCAATCCTCAAATCGACCCATATAAATGGGTCTTGGGTCTGCAAATGCTTAGCGCAAAGCTAGTGAGCATTCAACCAATCCAAGAAGCCAAACCACAGACACTTAATTTAAAATTCACTTACACAACACAGCATTAATTTAAACCTATACATGATATAGGGCTGCGACTGAGCTGGCATGGTAAAAACTGGGTCGTGGTGCAAAAAAGGTCGAGAACCACTGGGCTATACCACCTAGGTTTATGTAAGTACTCCATGAGGTTTTCACAAAAACAAAATCACTCAATGAACATATCCCTGTCATTAATGATGCATGACTGTACTTCTTACAGAATCACATTTTTACTTTACAGTGAATGCTCTTTCACTCAAATTCACTTTGCAAGTTTGCACAACCGCTAACAACCCTAATACGACATAATTAAAAAAAAAAATCCCTAAAGGGAAGCACCCCATTAGTATCATTGCACCTTAAAGTTATCAGCGGCATAACAGGCATACATTCTTTGTTCTTGCATTCAGAAGCAATTTTGGTTAGAAGACAGTGAATGTGCAGCATGCTGGGTGAAGGTTTAGGGGACAGGGATGTAGGGTTTAGGGGACAGGGTTCAGCCAGCAGGAGAAAGATACCCCAGCAGCCACACCGTTTGTCAGCAGGACATGTCAGATGCCATGCAGGCAGGCAATACCCACGCTACTCCGTACCATACAGTTTAATAGTGGGAAGACAGTAGTTCAGTGCTTATAAACCCAGATCAATGTGAGTCCAGGCCCCTATATAGCACCCAGGGTCCTGATACCCCCTTACTGGAGGCATCGGGCCTTGGGCCAGGGGGACATGAGCAGACCGTCTGCCACTGGACCTCGAACTGGCTCTTTGCACACCCTCAGCAGGCCAGAACCCACATTCAGGTTGGTGAGGTCACCCAGCTCACGCCTCTGGGCCAAGAGACCCACCATGTAGTCGAGCTTGGAGCGGATGGCTGAGTAGTGGTACTGCCGTTCCTTTGTGAGCTTGAGAAAGCAGTCCCTGAGGTGGCCACCAGGGGGGGAGCACTGGGGTATGGGGGGGCATACAGTGGGCCTATGGGGGGGTGAGCCTGGATGGGTCAAGGGGAGTGAGGTGGGATCTGGGGCAGCCAGGTCTGGCTGAGCCTCCTGAGCCGTTTGTGAGCACCGCTCCTCGGTGGAGAAGTCAGTCTGGGTGGCAACATGGCAGGTGGGGGGAGCCAAGCCAAGCTCTGCTCCCACAGCCAGTCCAGCACCGCCCAACACATCCTGCATATGTGCCTGCTCCATCCAGTCCTCCCCGATGGTGGAGATGTCGGATGCTGGGCTCTCTTGGCCGCTCCCTGGGCTGCTGGGGGGTGCTGCTCCAGCAGGTGGCGCTCGGCTGGGAGTGCTGGCTGCCCTTGCCAGCTGCAGTGCTGGCATCAACGGGGAAGGCGGGGGCACCTTTTTCTGGATGAGGGAGTCAGACTTGATGCGGTTCATGGTGTCAGGGAGCATGTGTGGGTACGAGGCCAGGGGCAGGGACTGTGCGTAGAGGATCCGAAACTCCTCATCGAATTTTTCCGATATCTGGCCCGACAGCTCAATGAGGTTGCTGCTGTTCAGCTTCCCATCGGTCCAAGTGAACCTAAGCACATAGGAAGATCCAGTAAACGAACTAGTAACCTGTGCTAACCAGCAGATCACCTGTGTGTCATTTCACCCTGCCATTAGGGGGCACTGCCGCACCAGAGCTGAACCGCTATCATGCTGTTCATCAGAAGAGCTCTAGTGAAGGCCTACCCCGTACCTGTAGGAGCCGGTGGCCACCCGATTCCCATCGATCAGCATGAAGCGCTCATGCACCTGCCCCGTGAGCTTGGCTCCAGACCGTAGGAAGTAGGTTGCCCCGGTTATAGTCCGCACACGCATTAGCTTTGGGGAAGACAGCAACAACGAGGTCATTAAGGCAACTGCCACTGGCATAGCAATAACCAACAAAAAAAGCCTGCCTGATTCCAGGATGTTCCAGTGAGATTGCTTTAGGGAAATTCTGCTCTAAATGTGAATCTATAGGATACTTCAGGCAAAATACTGAGCCTCATAACAACGATAGCAGCACAGCGGGGGTCAGACAAGTACCTGCAGGTCATCCAGGCGGATGTCCAGGTTGCCACACATCTGCAGGAATGATGGCACGCAGGCCCGGTCCAGCAGCATGTACACAGGGACCCGCCGCTGCGTGCACGCCTCCTGCAGATCCCGGAAGATGTCCACATCCGTCAGGGAGTCGGTTACCACGGCGATAACCTGCAATACACAGGGTGAGTCTTGGAGAGGTGCCTGAAAGTGAAGAATCTCTTTGAGGCTGACTCTGGGGGCTTTTTACACTTCTTGCAACACCTGCAAACAAATCATTCCTTGTTCATGAGATAATACTACATCACCTCCAGGTGGGCTTATGGTCATTATATAGCTATAAAAAAAAATTCTGTAGGTGTGTCATGACTATTGACTGGTATTGTTTGTGAAGGGTGTTGCATATAGATCCTGGTGATCAGCTGAATATTTCATGGAAGCAGCTAAACCGGATTTACTAGGGCAGGGCTTGGAGGGGCAGAGACCCCAGCATGTTGGTACACACACCAGCACAGCGCCTGTTCCCCAAGGGGCCCAGTTTCCAGCATTCTTAACGTTCCTGGAAGCCGTTTAACGCACTTAACTGCCAGAAATTATTGCTGGATACAAGGGAACGAAAAATAAGCTACAGCTTTTTTGTCTGGGAATGAATTTTCTATTTGTAGCACATTTCGGGAAAACGGATATCAAACTCAAGCTATCGTGTTGCCCACAGTAAAGCCTTAAAATAAATGTTATGCAAACCATGAACTGAGACCTCAACAAACGTATCCCCCCAAACCATTAAAAAAAAAATATCTACGTGCCGAGTGGGGCCCCCATTAAGGGTGTGATCGGAAACGGGAACCCCCTGTGAGCGTAGTGCAGGCGTGTGTGCGTTTATTACGGGTTTGAAATCCCAGTGCTTCTTTTTGATACATTTAAATGTTTGAGACACGGCATTGTCCTCTGGTGGCCTTTGTTTTAATGGACTAGTGGCAGTATTTGTGTAGTGTGCAGTACCGCTCAAAGAGCGCACTTTAAGGAAATACTGGGGAGGGGCACGTCACTTTTTCACCACGCGTGCCTGGGGACCTGATACCTTACAATTTGAAATATTGCAGTTTTGAGCTTAAATAATGCTAGAAATGAATATCATGTGATTTTTTTTTTTTAGTTTAATTTTAAACTTGTTTTACTCATAACAATAAATATCCAGTTTTTGACAAGGACGAATCCTTTTAGTGCACACGTGGCTGACATGTATATTGTTACTTTATTAACAGTACCTCCTTGGCGCTTTTGATCATCTTCCTGGCAGCTTCCTTGCAGCTGTAGATACATTCTCCGTAGCTAGGCTGAAAATGGGCGACCGCCCGGGTGACCCCTCGGAAGGAGCCGGTGGTGAAGCCCGGCCAGCCCAGCTCCAGCAGCGGGGGTTCCACATCCGACACGTCAGGAAAGTAGGTGACAGAAGAGCAGTCCATGGAGCCGCTGACGGAATGCTCCGGACCTAAGTCTTCCAGGGACGCGCAGCGCGGGACCACGGCCGCGCTGGTAATATACCGGATCTCGGCGTCGGAGAGAAAGTTGGGCATTTTCTCTTTCTCCAGAAAAGACAAAAAAGGCTGCAACCCGTCAGCGATCAACACCTCCAGAGCAAGCCGGTGCCTCTCATCGTACAGCTCCTGGACGTGCAGATCGCCGCCCCGCCGAAAGATCCTGGGTCCCGGGGAATCGTCTAGACACTGTGACAGAGCCATTCCTACAATCGTAACACACTGCCCAGCTTCCCCGAATCTGTATCGTTTCAGAACTGACTGCTCGTCTACTCCGAAGTCTAAACTCTACCGCTCTGCCGCCATTGGCTGAGCTTGAGCTGTCTAACCGGAGCCTCTGGCCTGGTCCCGCCCATAACCCCACCCCTTTCACAATACGACTGCTAATTGGTTCAAATTGAATTGAATGAAAACAAGCCTATTACCCACACATGTAGCCCGGAGCTATAACGCTGCATCCCCGCCGTCATCCGCCATTGGCTGATTCCGCGCTGTCAAACCGGAGCCACCATCCTGACCCCACCCCCAACACAGTGCGTTCGCTGATTGGCTGAGTTTGAATTGAACGAAAACAGATTTATTGCCTGCACGTGTGCTGCGCACTTTACAAGAAATGGGGTTATACGCTTAAGGTCTTCCGTCAACAAAGCATGCCCCTGTTAATCATTAATGGATATAGGCATCTGTTAATTGATGGACCTGTAAATAGTGGCGTCTTACTACTTTGAATTTCAACATCCCAAAATCATACACATTTAGTTCGTTACTTACATGTGATTGCATTCGTGTAATTAAGGTTTTAATAGTAGAATCCTGCCTGTGTTTCAGGGCATTAATTCTAGTTGTGGGATTCATTAAAAAATAAGAAGAATGCTTAATACGAATATTAGGAATCCACATAATACTATCCTGGCAGAGGAAATAGTGATAAAGATGGTGGCTCACCACAGGCACGGCTGTGAATGCACTCTGGTTGGGCTGACCCTTGCACATTCCCCAAATGTAGGAATCTCGACTAACTTTTGGTAGTGGAGCACTGTGTTTGTGCTTCCCCCTGATTTTTTTTTGGGGGGGGGGGGGCAGCACCAATGTGTAACTCGGTGGGCTAAGCCTTGGTGCCTGCGATCAGAAGGTCACTAGTTTAAGTCTGGCCTCAGCACATCAACAGGTCCTTGAGCAAGGCCCTTAACCCTGCAGCTCCTTGGATGCCGCAACAGGTGGCTGCCCTTCACAGCCAGCTTACTCTCACCTACATAGGGTAAATTGGCAGGGGCGTAAACAGAATTTCCCCATAGGATCAATAAAGTATCAATTATGTAGTACCATTTAGCAAGATCCTACCAGTGCAAATATGAGGAAAAGACCTCAAAAAGCAGGTGGACTGGAAATCTACTGATAAGGATCATCAATTTCAAAAATAAAACAAATGATCATTACCCAAAATGCAATAAAATGAATTGAAAAACAGGGTTATCAAAACCACATTGCACAAAACAGACATTTCACACACTGCAGTCTGCTCCAGAATATTTTCAGGTCAGTTTATTATATTACAACTCTCCAAATGGTTTATGAAGACAATTAGTCAAACATAAAATACTGAAAAATATACTCGGTCAAATGAGAACAGGAAACAGCTGTGTAATACATTCTGGATTTGGTAAAAATTCAAAGTTGTACGGCTAATTTATACACTCACTTAAATTAATCTGTGCAGGCATCTCCAAGCTAAGTGTCTCTAACCTCCCATCATCAAAAAACATGTAATTAAAACGTGTTCCTGTTTTAATGCGATCTAAAAGATAAAAAATCAAAACCCATGCCCACCAGGGAAGGATCAGAGGGTGTAGTTTTAGTTCCGACGATCTACAGGACAACCTCTGCCTGAGGTTACTTATCGTCAAGTACCCATAATGCTCTCCCTTCCAGACTGTTTGGTTGGTAACAATAAGAAAGAAGCAGGGAAAGACTTTGTACTTCGACATCATAATCCTGGCATCTCAGGCCAATAAGGATGTCCCGCCCTGCCTCGGATATGCGTCTTCAGTCGTAGTGCAGTGCCGTGTAAAATATGATCCAGACGACCTGAAACACAGGACACAGGCAAGTGAAAAATCCATGGAGACACTAATTATGTACTTGCAGTACTTACAGCTCCAAGTTATTTAAAAATACACAGCATGAGCACAAGGCTCACAGCCACCTGATTGAAAAGAAGTAGCAGCAGAAGAGGAGACCAAAGCCACAGTAGGGGCATGGATACCCTGGCAGATTCAAGGGGCCCAGCACTTTACAGGTGCCCTTTAACAGGTAAAGTTACAGAATCACATAAAGTAACATTTAACCATTTTGTGGGGAGCAAGGCGACATTTTGCTAGGACTTGTGTACAGTCAACACTTAGCCTGCCGTTTGCCCTCATAACAGGACCATCACTGCTGACAGAGGCAGGGGAAGCTTGTCAAGCCGTCATGTAATTGATCAGTGTCAAGATCGGGTAAGACAGCTCATTTAATATTAGTTCCACTCAGGGGTGGATAAATGGGAACTTTCCCACCGCAGGAACTTTAGGAAATCGGGAACCTCTGTCATGTTCATGCTGCGGGCCCGACTGTAGTTCCTCCGAGGCAGTTCCTGAACTTCTTTAAACCTTATTCTGAGGTAGGTACTTTTCCATTCAGCCAGATATTCCTGGGGTGTGGTTTATAAAAATAAACTTTGCTGGTCTGACTGGTTTACCATAAGCACCAGTGCCAACTAATGCAGAAGTGCAGGAAAATGAGTGGTAGAGAGAAAAAAAAATAAAAAGATTGAGCAGACTGAAGAGTGCACAAAATGGACCAACAAGGGCATACAAGCTCTGCGGAGCATTTATGCCAAAGATGACATACACGGGGAATTTAAATTGTCCATGGAAAACGACAGTATCAGAAAGCCTCACTGCTTTTGGCTGAACTGGGCATCAATGTACATATACTGGCAAAAAAAATACAAAGTAACTAACAAAAAATGCAATGGTTAGTTAAGGTGGCAAAACCTTAGTACCCATGCTGATGTCAGGCTAGAGCCCGTAAGTCCTTTAAAACAGGAATCTGAGAAATAAACAGAAGCAAATACCTACAAATTTCAGCAATTATTTACACTGATGACTTTTGTAGCATGGGGTCTTTACAGGTGAAATACTCTTACTAACAATAGTGGAAAAAACACGCATCTGAGACAGAGACATCAAGTGTTCACTATTCTGTGGACCTCTATGCCAGATAAGCCAGACAGAAGGCTGAAAAAACTAGCCCGACATACAGAACCTTCCGGAGAATATAATCAAGCAGAAAACACAGCAAAAAGTCAGAGCAATAGGGATGTTCGAACCAGGAAAAGGGCAAAGGAAGTCATGAAGCCCTCCTTAGTGAGCTCCCAGGTGCCCCCATACTCCTCCTCGTCCACCTGCTGGAAGCTGCTGAAGTAGATGTAGAGGAGGCCAGCGTTGATGATGCAGAATCTGAGAGGGAAGACGAGACTCATCAAAAGGGGTCACAAAAGAACAAAACTAAGGACATACCAATAAAGGGATGTTTCACATTATAAATGACATAAAATTACTCATTAGATTAGACGAGTCAGTGCAGATAAGTAAAAATGGTGCAAATTTAAAAACAAGTAGAATATCTGGAAAAACAGAACATTAATGATTTTTAGGGGAAAAAATACCACTAAGTTAGTAGAGAGGAAAAATGCATAATTGAAAAACAGAACACAGCACAGGATTTTCTATTGCAGAAATAAATAAGGCAATGAATTTGTTTTCAATAAAGCTGAAGCCTCACCCACTCAGGTACTGAAGTAGTTTAGTTACCTGCAATCCATCCATCCCACACACACACACTCAAGCTTGTTCTGTGTACATACAGGCGCACACACACACAAAATTTAAACTTAAAATTGTTTGTGTGTGAATGTGATGCTTACATGGCAATCCCTAGAAATCCTTTGAGCGGCACAATTCCCCAGATTACGCCCAAAATAACAGCGATGATTTGCCGAAACCAGTAGATCACGTCTAAAAATTCATCCTGTAAAAAAGTAAGAATCCCTTTTAAACAAATGACACTTTATTTTGCAAAACAAATATTTAACAAAAAAAAAAAACTAAAATCTCTCACATCTCACAAACCTAAATTATGTTTACCGAAATTCATTTAGCATACGACTTAGTTTCCAACATTTTAAATTCGTGGGATTCGGAAAAGCAAACGTTTATAGACGCAGTTGGGCAGAATAAGCTTCCTTGTGCTTAATAAAATTAAATTAAGAACAAACATTTGGAAACGTTACCAAAATTTTACACTCCAGCATGAAAACTTAGGACAAACTTCTTAGCTGCACTGGAGCAAATCTGAATAATTACATACTCCGTATTCAAAACAGTACTTCCCACTGAACCCTTCACAATTCACAGCGATTACTAAAGTAAAGCAGGTTAAACGACTGGCTAGGGACCTCTTTGGTTTCCATGTTAATAAATCTAAAAGCACTGCAAAGCTTTTAAACGTGCTGCATGTGGATGACATGCGCGGCTGCCCGCGGCCCAAAGACACATCCGGGGACACCACGTGACCGCGCCGCCAATGACGGGAGGAGCAGCCCGGACAACTGTCTGCCGCCGCACCTTCTCTTCCCATACGGCGTTGCTGCTTAACGCTTTGCTCCATGTCGACTGCTTCACGCCGCCGTTTGCGAGATTCACTTCTTCTTTCCTCTTTGAACTGCTCTTCATTCTCCGCGACGACTCTCGAGTCCGAGGTTCTGGACTAATGCGCTCCTCCTTCTTCTCACTCTTTTCCAGTGGTTAAACGACGTTTGTGCGGGAAAGCTGCAAACCGCTCGGGCTCGGTACCCCTCGCCCTTCGCTGACTCTCACACACACCGGATACCCTGAACGTATCGCAGCCTTTTGCTAATTCTGGCGAACACTGCTGACTCCACATATGCCACACGCCAGCTTTCGGCGCATGTACCGTGGAGATTGACCTCGTATCTCGCAGCCAATCAGAAAGCACGACGTCTCAGCGCTCAGCCAATTGGAAGTGCGGCTCCGAGGCTCGTTGACCATAATGTCACTCCTCTTAGTTTTAATCATAAAGGCCCCAAAAATAAAAACAGTGCCCCCGACTGGAAGAACGTTAAACCTCTCGCTTTCGTCTTTCGAAATAGCGTAGCTTTCAATCACTAAGGATATTAAACACACTCAGTGTTAGACAAGACATTGGGGCGAAATGATTGGCGATATGTTAATGGAAAAAACTTGGAAATAACTTTTAACCTGATGTGGTTTAAGACATTGTTTTATATAACGTACAGTTCCCGAAAAAATGTATTGTTTTTTTTAAAAAAGCTAAACGTATAACAACACATTAGAAGACAACTCCAACATACCCCGTGCTACTTACTGAGCCGCACTGATTGCGATTCATTTACTGCTGAAATATGACACATGCGCATTTGAAAACTACGTTAAAATGGAAAATCCATTCACTGTAAAAGGCAGTCCCCACCCCTGTCGTTAGGTGGCACTATAAGACTAGTCCCCGGCTGCCGTCACGCATAATAAGTGGTGGCGCGACTAGTCTCCTGTATGAGCAGGCGAACGTGCGCGGCTCGTCTGTACAAAGTCTCGTAAAAATATTACGCAGCCTGCTACAAATATTATTTATAACTAAACAAACAAAATGCAATAAAACACCGGATTCACCTATAAATAAATAAATAAATAAAACTCGTTAATCGGATTCACAGACTTGGACCAGAGGAGCTGAATTCATTGTGTTATATTTAACACGTTAATTAATTAACCCGTTTATCATGTTGATGAATAAAATAACTACGATATTGCAAATACAATTTTCCAAAGGGCACCTGTCCTAAATTGTTCTGATAAGCAACATACATACGTAAGTGATAGAATTGCAAACATAAAAGCAGCCGTATTCTCTCGTTAGGGATACGTCTAGGGGTATCATCATTACTACGAGGGCTGTTTTCTTTACAAACTAAAGTCGATTTACAAAAAGGAAAACGCCGTTTTCTTTAATTGTCTTGGCTTAACCGCTTAAGTCAGGACAGGGCAGAGTCCACCATTACAGCACCGATCCACGGGACCGAGCCGTGAAACCGGCTAACTTCCCTGGACAGGGATGCACTGGATTCGGGGATACGTGTCCCAGATCGGCTCACATGAGGCAGCTTTATGGTGCCTGACGACTCCGGTCACGTGTTTCTCGGGCACAGACGCCGTAAATTTCTACACCCCCCCCCCGTCCCCCATCGGGGTACCGCTAATGTTTCTCCAAAATGAACAGGAGTAAACGAGCCATTGAAATGTACCGTTTCGTGGTCAGTGCCGGAGCTGTAGCCATACACCCGGTGCAGCGGAGCAGATAGGTCCCACCCCCTCAAAGCAATAGGCACCAACTGGAGCACAAATCTAATACTCTTTATTTACTATTTGCTGAAGATTTCTGTTTTGACTGAGATCAGCTATAAGGTAAGCGCACTGTTACCCTGTTATTTGCGGGCAGCCGTAGCCGGGGAGTTGGAGCCGCTCTTAAACTTGCTTTACTATCCTAGACTATTTACCTATGCGGCGCTTCCACCGGCCAGTTTACATGAAGTCGCCAATATATAAAATGGCGACAGTTGAAGGGCACCCAATTACGGTTTTTGGGAAGGAGCGCCTTGCCCCCTCGCAGATTAATTTTTTCCACCGTATTATGGTCACTTTGCGCCGCGATCCCTAGGCGGGCAGCGATCCGTACTGCACGCCAGCTAGTTACTGTTACGGACTGTGGTGAAAGGGTTAACGCGCCACTTTGTTACAGTTTTCGGGATTTGCTCAGTGTTACATTTGCTTACTCATACTACATCACGGCGGCCCGTCGGCGCTCCGCTGCCATCAGCCCTTTCCTTTCTCCTTCTTCTCATTTTTTTTCTTATTCGTCATGCAGTCTGTGCGATCCACCTTAAAAAAGCTCCCCGCGAAAGTAGCATGTGAAACAAAATCTCAGCTATGCCGGGACTGGGATCATTAAACGCGCAACACGCAGCTAGCTCTCCATTTTAGTGTTTTTTTTTTTTTTAATAGCAGCGCGGCCCCAAACTTTCATATTTTAATCGTACCTAACAAGAGAACTCTGTCGGACGCTGTAACGCTGCATGTGCGCTTTCCCGGGAGATCATGTGGGGCGCTGGATGGGGATTTGGGGGAATCGCGTTAAACATCTGCCTTTGCGTTAGCTTGTAGAAGCCCAACAAGTCGGAAGAGACCCCAGACCGATACGCAGTTGCGGGCTTTCATACAATTAGGTAGTTTTTTGATGTATTATTACTGAAGATCATGTGTACTGGAGCACCTGTTTAGCACTATAAATATCGAGGTCTTTCGGTTGATATATGTAACGTCTTATTACGGGTAAAGTTCACCTCCCGAATTTCCCATTATACCTTATTGTCCCTTTTGCCTAAAAACTTGCGGCAGCTCCAAAGACAACATGCCGGTGCTGCATCCTCTGTTTGCTGCGATCGGTCACCTACGGACGGAGGGGCTTTCACAAGAAACGCTAAATCACCGACGTTAATAAGCGGCATTGCTCCGGTGTGGCATCGCGGCGCCAGCTTTCTTCGCCGATCACTGTGCCGCCGTGAACTCGGAGCCCACTGCACAAAATGGTAGCCCATGGTGAAGCAGTCAGATCAGGTAACGCCAAGCCAGGCTTCACAATGGTCAGATTATGTGGCTGGGAATAACGATTAACTGAGAGGAACTCAACAAACGGTTGTCTTTTTAACGTGCTGGATTGTTAAAGGCGCAAAAAAGTCCTGTTTCTATTGGCATATCTAGATTTAACGATATTCAAGGCAAATTTATTTTTAAGAGACGGCAGCACGTGAGAGCTTCACCTTCCAGTGTGATTATCGCTCTGTTTACTTGTGCTACATTCACATTTTGTTGCTTAACCGACGCTTTTTATCGATTACAATGATTATGCACCTATACATCTAGAATTTTGGGGAAAGTGTCAGGTTCGGTGCCTTGCTGAATGGTGCCACACCAAGACTTCTGTTGGGATGCGACCCCACAGCCTTCAGGTCGCTTGTCCTTGTTCTTAGCCAGTACTATTGCTCGCATGCTAATTATAGTGGCCAGTGTGACCGCCTCTTTTTTTTTATTAAGCAGCTTGCCAAGCTTCTGTTTTTATCCAGGATATATATCAAGTAGGTGGAAATGCAGGGACTGGCTTAGAGAAGACAGGGGTGCAAACCATATGTTAGCACCTTGACGTAAAACAAGAAACAGCAGTGAAAACACGGTGGTGTGCTTCTCACTTTGCCACTGTCTGCACAACCTCTTAACAGTTCAGCTGCTTCCGGACCAGCCACTCCGAGGCAAGATCTCATCTGTAGTGACCTTTATCAAACAGCGACAGGTGAATATGGATTTTTATATGAAATATATATATATAGGCAGTGTTGCCTGGCCTGAGTGGGTTCAAGGGGACCAGGCTGCTGCTGGATCTGCACCAGGGAGCACTGGTTCCCATTGTGAGCCTCAAAGAATGCTCCTGCCCTCAGATTTTTTTCCCAAGCTGTAGCAATGAGGCCAAACCTATTGGCTTTCATTTGGATTCGCTGCCATTTGGAACAAGGCGCAGTTTGGTTTATGACCATAACAAAGCGTGTTTGTGTGTGCTGAAACCCAAAGGAACAAGGGCAAGTTTATAAAAAATTACTTCACAGGGCAATCTCTCTCTGTCCCCCCCACAAGGGATAAAAGAGCTGCTTCTTAACACCCATACACTAAGCCCCCCTGCAGTTTCCAGCCAGGCTTGTGGGTGAATCTCCAGGGTTATTCGTGACTCGTGCCGGTGTTTCACCACATCTCCTGCCTCCTTGGACACTTGAAGCTGGATGGTCCTTACACATCTGGTGTTCCCAGAGCTGTCCTCTGGGATATGTGGGGTGGGGGTCCTGTAGGACATGGACCTGCCCACCGTCTTGCCCAGAGGCAGGCTGACTACTTGATAAATACCAGTGTGACATTTTGCCTTTAAAAAAATGCCCATTTTGCGACGCCAGCACGAATATCATGCCAGGGGCGTGGTCAGCATCACTATGTTCACTGACACCATGCTCAAATCTCCCTTTGTCCCATGTCCCTGATACACTGTAAAACTGTGACGGCTCACTGTCTGAGCCAGCCGGTGTTGCATCGAAGCTGCATGGGGTTTAGTGTATGGTCGGGGCACCGCCGAGCTGAGGAGAGTGTGGCGTGCCGCACGGTGCCGTGTATTATGTGAAAGGGACCTTTTCCTGGAGCAAGGGGGTTTATTTCATTTTGGGAATCCCTTGTGATTGTAGCTTGATTTCAGAGGCTTCCCCTGGTTCAGCAGTCGCTCAGATCATGGTGGAACATTCCGGAGACTTTGGCGTTATCCGGGGCAGAGGAGGGGGAGCGAGGCACCGTGTGCGTTCGTGCGTGTGTGAATGAAAGGACAGGGAGGCCCGGGGCGCCTCACAGGCTCCCTGGCGGCTCTTCACACCTCCTCGCTCCCTGTCGCCCCACCCCCCCCCACCCCCCGTCG
>JAODJW010000127.1:9408795-9434766 GCA_026777045.1 Hyperopisus bebe | reverse complement strand
GGGGGGGGGGGGGGGGCGCAGGGGCGGTATGGGCGGCAGTACGGCTTCCCAGTGGGGCAGCTTCTCTGCCATGTTGCGTAACACCGTGTTCCCTCTGAAACGGGAACGCAGTGACCCCTTCTTCTCTCCCATGCTCAGCTGTTAGCCCATCACAGGCAGAACTCTGTACTTTCGTCCATCTCCATCTTTCAGATGCTTCTTGGGGGGAAAAAGCTGAGACTGTTTTTGGGAAGCTCTCCAGACAGCATGATAAAGACCCCCACAGTATGTCATTTCCAATGTGCTCATCTTTTTCCAACGTGTCTATCAGAAAAGCCCAGGATGTTGGGAACTCCCTCTCAGTGTGTGGAAACTTCCGGTGCCGCTGCCAGTGCTCACTTGCCTGCCGCACCCCGCAGCTCCCTCTTGCGAATAAAGCGTCTTCTTGATACGTGACCTCGTTTCGCTCCCCAACCCCCCACCGGTGGCTTCGGCGCTTGTCATGCAAAACGGGACCTTCAGGCAGGAGGGCCTCCCAGGGCAGCCATTGTCTGCACTGGCGAGGCCTCAAAGCCAGGCCAACCGGGCGCCGGCCGCTCCGAGCCAGCCTGCCCAGGTATGCACCCTTTCCCTGACGATAGTCCCTGAATGCAATGTGCCACAGGCGAGTGGCATGTTTACCTGCACATGTCACACCATTGTGGTGGTCCTGGGGTGAGGTCTGGCAATCAGAAGCAGAAGGGCCATAGTGAAGAGGTGTTGTAACCTCCCCCCCCCCCCAAAAAAAAACAAAACCTCAAAGGAAAATACCAAAAACATAAAAGATGTGTTATGGGGCCTCTGATTCTGAATGATGGAATTCCAGGTGATGCGCTCACACGCACATCCATCCCACACACCCAGGCTGCGTTCGGGAACACCCTGTACTCTGCTTCCCACATGGCCCCGCCCTCTACAAGATGAGCCGCCACCAGAAGGCCTGCATCTGGATGCGGTGGCAGTGTGAGACGGATTAGAGCGAGACATCACGCTGACCTAGATTCCCCATCAGCTGCGAGGCGGTTTGGGACGGCACCGTAGCCCTGCCGGGTTATGTTATTTTTGGGGCAGCTTCATTTTTTATTCATGGCCAGGGGGGGCCATGGTGGGAACATTTACGCAGAAGCTGAGACCTGGAGCGGGCACCGTAGTGTTGCTCTGGTCCCTGAGCCCACTGCCTCATGGAGATGTGCGCCAAGCCAAACACTGACATGCCACAATCTGGTATCATGACTCCTTATAGAATCCTCCAGTTTGGCCCCTGGATTGTATCAAGCTGGTGGGTTGTGGGGAGGGGAGACGGGGGGGCAGGGGTAGTTTTCCAGTTCTAAAGGTGCCAGATTTGTCACTAATAGGTTGCAGGTTCAGTGCTCGGTAGTGCAGACTGATGTTGTAACCTTGAGCATGTTACTTAATATGAATTGCTGTAATAAAACCTCCTCTTGTCTAAAGTGTACAAATTGTAAGATATGCGAGTTGCTATGGATAAGGGCATTTGTTAATCAGCTCTTAATGAAATAACGTGGGGTGGGGGCAGGAGTGCTGCAGTCAGGGGGAGGGGAGGAGGTGACTTTGACATTCTTCCGCCTTTGGGCACATGCTGTTATGTGGAAATTCAGCAGTTTGGAAAAAAGGGGGGTCATCGCTTTAAAGTGTACTCCTTACATCTGTGCTACATGTGGTAGAGTGCCCAGAGTAACAATCACCACGAGAGCGAGGGTTTACATAGTTGCTAAGTAAAACAAGCGGAAAAACTTGAACCAGAGATGAACCTTGTCCTGAAAGGACCTCAAGCTGGCAGGGGTGATCTGTCCGATCACTTGCCTGTGTAAAATGTGGAGGGTGGTCGTCCGTGTGTGCTGCTCAGGAGTATTTGGGATGGTGCCTCTGTCCACGCTTGTCTGCATGAAAATAAATAATTAAATATGTAGATAAATGGTATTAGCCAATTAAGTGCACTGAGCTAAATTTGTTAACAGGTGGTACAACACCATGTGTGTGTGTCCGTTTGTGAGCAAGAGAGAGAGAGCTGGAAAGAGAAAATAGGCTTCCCATGGTCTGCCCACTAGACAGATGCACTGGAGACACGGCCTGTTTATGTGTGCGGCATGTCGAAGCATGATGCTCGCGTCCTCGGCCGAAACGCTACCTGCTGCCATCGTGTTGTGCTGTCTATTTACGAGCCTGATAGTCCAGGAGAATCTTGCATTAAATTATGATTTTATTTCAAATTGGGCCTAATTCTTTCAACAAGAGTAATGACTTAATTGCCATTTGGTATTTCTCCTTCTATTTTTTTTCTCTTCCCTTAAAGCACAGGATTCTGTTTGCTGCTAAAAGCACATGTGTCTCGGAAGACGTCTTGAAATCCACACAAGACTATGAGGCGCCGCGGTCTCTCCTACGGAGACGGTGACTGGCAGTGAGTGGCTCAGACTTGGTCCTCGTGGGAGTAACGGTTCTAGAGTTTTGCCGGTTCCCCCCACTGGGCCCTCCTGTAGCTATGGCCAGCAAAAGGAAGTCAACCATTCCCTGCATGATCCCAGCGAAAGCTGCGAGCATGTCTGACAGGCAGGGCCACAGCCCACCAGGCTGTTTCCGTCTGACAGCCAAGAGCGCTGGTTTTAGCCTCCCCACGGAGAAGGTCACCACAACAACATGGGACTTGAAGGAGGATGGCAGCTCCTCCAGCCCCGAAAGGGGTGCCCTGCGGCATGAGGCAGACAGTTATGGCTGCCAGCCATGCCAGTTTGAATCCCGAGATCTCAACCTATTCCTGGACCATGTCTACAGTAGCCACCCAGACTTCCGGGCTGAGCCCAGCTTTCACTGTCTGGACTGCGGAGTCACCACCAGGAAGTTTGAGGGCTTGGCCCTGCACAACGCCCGCGCCCACCCCAGCACTGCCGCCACCACGCTGCAGGTGCGCAAGAGAGACTGGAGGATGATCGTGGAGCAGAGCCTGGTCTCTGGTGGGGGCCCCACAGAGTCTGAGATCTCTATCACGAAGACTCCCATCATGAGGATGATGAAGGGCAAGGGCGAGCACAAGAAGATCGTGGTGTCACACGTTCCAGATGAGGCAAGTCCTGCAGCCGGCAATGAGGCGGAAGTGCAGGAGCACTCAGCGGCAGCACAGGTGGCCCCCACCGGGAATAACAAGGCCACCCAAAGAAATGCCCTTCCAGCCACTGTGCCAGTCGTCAATGGGTCATCAATGGTGCCAGTGCTGAAGGTCCCTGTTGGTCAGGTGGTCCACAACTGGGCACATCTGCAGAAATCTTCACCTGTGGTTTCCTCCTCACCCTCTTCATCCTCCTCAGACAGTAGCTCCAAGAACCTTCCCAAAGTGATGATCCCACTGTGCAGCATCCCGACTTACGATGCTGCTATGGACACCAGTAGCTTCCTGAAGACCTCCTTCAGCAAGTTCCCCTATCCCACCAAGGCTGAGCTCTGTTATCTCACAGTGGTCACCAACTACCCTGAGGAGCAGATTAAGATTTGGTTCACGGCGCAGCGGCTAAAGCAAGGCATCAGCTGGTCACCGGAAGAGATTGAGGACTCACGGAGAAAGATGTTCAGCACCATTATCAAACCACCGTCCCCCCAGCTCACTTCCAGTGCCACCACCCGCCAGTCATCCCAGGCACAGCTTCGCCCCTCTCACAACACCCAACGACAGACCCAGACAACAGTCACGGTCATGCCGACTACGGCAGCCCCTGGCAGTGTGTCCCATGTCTTGCAGGGCAAGAGTGGAGTGATTGTTTCTCAGCCAGTTGTGTCGAATGGGATCCAGGTTGGGGGCGGTCCAGTTACCCTGGCAGTCACACCCAAACCAAATATAGGGTCCGGACCACAGATGCAAGCCAAGCCAGCTGCTGCACTGGTCGCAGACAAGGGGGTGGGCGTTGTCGTCAACGTGGTTGGGAGCAGCAGCAGCAGCAGTGGGAGCTGCATTGTTGGTAGCGGCACCCGCACCAGCAGCATCATCAGCAGCACCATGAGCACTAGCAATAGCAGTGGCATTAGCTGTAGTAACATTAGCACCACCACCAATATTAACAGTATCAACGATACCAGTAAAATGAACTCCAGCACCAGCTCTACCAGCAGATTGAATAGCAGCACTGATGCGAGAGTGATTGACCTATCACCATTAGTTCCTGGTAGTGGCCACAGTTCTCGCATGCTTCCCAGCAGCTTCCTAGACCCCAGCTTCTACAAGAGCAAGAAGTCACAAGAGCAGCTGGGTGCCCTCAAGCAGAGTTTTACCCGAAGCCAATTCCCAGAGCAGGAAGAGGTGGAGCGGCTAACCCGGATCACAGGTCTGACAGTGCGCGAGGTCCGCAAGTGGTTCAGTGACCGCCGCTACCACAACCGTAACCTGAAAGGCCTACGCTCCGGTGACATGGGTCTACTTGGAAAGGGGTCTGTCCCGGACTTTGCCGACAGCCTCACATCTACTGAGAACCCGAAGGCCCACCGGTCCTCAGTGAGCCCACCGATCCTGCAGCCGGAATTGCCATCTCCAAACCTGGATCATTCCACACATCGCAAAGAGCAGGAAGTTCGACAGATGTGTGTCCTAGAGGCTAGCATGGCACTGGACCCCCACCCCTCTGTTGAAGACCTGGACCAGTTGCAGCCTAAGGCTAAGAAAAGTGGGCAAGCAATTGATGAGTGGTCATCAGAGCAGCACAAGAAACTGGCACCTGAAAAGAAAAAGGAAGAGGCAAGCACGGACAAAGACATGGAGAATGACCGAGAAGACACTGTGACCAAGAAGGCAGAAACTTGCAAAGCACCAGCCCTTATACCAGGAGTGCCGGGCCACGCGGAGATGGAAGACCTCATGAGTAGTGGGCCTGGTGTGAAACCTAAGGTTGACCCCATCAAAATAAACCTGAAGATGCTGAAAGTGACAGAAGCCAGTGGCCAGAAGGATCTGGAAGATGCTATTATGGAGTCCCAGAGTCTGAAAGTGTCTTCTCATTTCCCATGTGTCTCCGCCATCACACCAACTCGTGGCAAGAAGACCCCGCAGCAGATGCACATGCTCAAGCAGGTGTTTGCCCGCACCCAGTGGCCCGGCAGTGAGCAATACGACCAACTGGTGGCGCTGACAGGGCTCCCGAGACCAGAGGTGGTCCGCTGGTTTGGGGATAGCCGCTATGTATACAAGAATGGCCAGCTAAAGTGGCTTGAAGCCTACCAGCGTGCCATGCTGGAGGAGGAGGAGTTGTTTGCAGAGGAGGAGGAAAGCCGGAGGAGAGATGAGGCACCGGGGGACCACTCAGACACCCAGGGGATGATGGAGGGGGACAGATCTCAGGGGATGAGGGAGGATCCCAGTCACCAAGGAGCCAGTGTGTCCACGGCTCTGCGCACTGAGCCAGTGAAGGGGGCTGAGCGGGCAGCGAATAAGGAGACCAAAAACGTGCATGGGATTGCGAGGGAGATGACAGCTGTACTGTATCCAGGTGACTTGGCTACTAAAGAGGACGTGTCTGTTGTAGCTGAAGCCCAGCTGAAGTCCTGCAAAGGTCTTTCGGGTAGGTCGTCACACTATGCTGGTGCTGTTGCCTTGACCAGTTAAAATAAATAGGTTTTAATTAAAGCGATATACACATAGGAAGGATGACCTGTTATCATCTGTGCTTTAATTTTCATCCAGAATTTTCTGCTAAGTGGGATACAGTACAGACTTATTAGGACCCTCCAGGAACTGGAAATAAAGGCACTTGAGGAAGGGCAGATAGTCTCAACATTTATGAGCCCTCTGCTTGATGCCGACCAATCCAAAATCGGCTTTTAGAAATGGATTGTGGAATTTCACCTAGTGTTCATTAGTCCAGTGTGTCTAGATTTGCATATCGATTAAATTATGTATTGAATAGTGTGCTGCCGAAATGGTGAGCCACACTCATTTGCATGGTTTCTCCGCGCTGTCCTAAAACATGCAGTTAGTTGCGAGTGTCCCCCCACGGTGGCATCCTGTCCAGGGTGTCACCTGCCTGGTTTTCCTGATTGAGGCCCCAGGCTTGCCACACTTTTGGACTCTGTTATGGGAGAGGAATAGATAATTTGTTTGAATTTTAAACTGAATTAGTGCTGTAATGATGGCATGTTTGTAGCAACATAAAAGGAAACTTCTATGCATAATGTCCAAAAGAACTATAATGAATGTCTGGGACAGAATCAAAGAGCGAGTGGCCTACAGTGCTGTGTGTCTGTGTTTCAGGAGGAGAGTGAAGCGGCAGCTGCGGCGGTTCCAGGCACAGCACCGAAGCGGCTCCTTCGCCAGCAGTCGGGGGCCGATGCATCAGTCAAAAAAAAACAAGCGTGCTTTTTAAAAACATTTTATAAGATCTGAGACTTTATACCCAACCCCACCGCCTGCTGTCTTAAAAACGAGGGAGAAAAGGAGAGGTTTAGAACAAACTGGTCTGCAAGCGTTGAAGCTTGCCAGCTGTCTAAGGGGGCCATTTCTCGACCTCCTGGGGCCAGTCGGTTAGGGGTATGGGGATGAAGGGGGGGAGGGGGGCACTGAGGTGGGAGAGGTCAACAGCCCGTGGTGGCTGCAGACACTAAGAAACTGGAAAGGGGCATTTAAATCCTGACTGATGACAAAAATGTCAATGTGTTTGTTGTTTTGTTTTTATATTTGTTTTAAGCAACTAGTACTTTTAGCACAGCCTTGAATTTTACTCCAGTTTCGTCTGTTTTTTATACTGTGAGCCCAGCTGTTATTGCCTTGTCACTAATGGGTCGACGGATCCATCCGCGCTGTGCTTTCTGCAAACTTCAGTGCTTGAGTCCAGGAGGCCTGGGATGATCTGAGAGACACGCACTCTGCCCGCTGAAGTCTAATGCTGGCTTGCATGTTTCAACCAGTGTACACTGAGCTCAGCTGATCAAAAATGACTGTAAAAGAAGCAGGCTATCCAACAACAAGCTACATTTATTTACGAAATGAAAAGTATGGAATCAGGGGGCAGAGCAAAAAATTTGGATGCCCAGGCAGACCACCAGCAATGCAGCCGATGACCAGCCACAAGTGTGAGTAACTGTACCACCCTGTTCATTGTGATCATGTTTACCTGTCATCATGCCGTATTCTATCAGATCTGCATTCCTTTTAAGCTGCATTTTTTTTAAGGGAATTAAGGTGCTCTCTGATAAACAAAGGTTGCATAAGTAGACATTAATGAAGCATTAACCACTTAGCACAAGAAACCTTTGCGATGATTTTATTTGCAGGAGTTTTGAACTGTGCGAGTATTCCAGGGTTTACGGTACTTTGGTTATTAGAACTGTGAAAAGCAAACCTAAACCCTTTCAGCAGATTGCAGGTTTGCTGTGCCTGACGCTGTCACCGATTTTATCATTCTGAGTATTTGCAGAATAAATGGATTATGACTAACAAGCTTTTTCTTTTTTTTTTTGTCACGGCTCCAAACGTTCCGGGTCCCCATCCCATATATTCTGTCAGTCCGGTCCGTGTCACTTTGGGACGTCAGCCTCACTTGCTGGTGTTCTGGATGTTAAGGAGCCCCTTCCCCCACCCCTTAAAATATCCTGACAGCGTGACAGAACAGAATGTCAAGCATTGAGTGATTGGTGGGGTTCGTTAAGGAGGACGTCCCAGCCATGCTCGGCTAGGTGTTAATTGAATCTGACGTTTGTGGTATAAGGGTAGATAAAAATGCAACAAATGGATTTATCTCCTGTGCAAATAAGAGAGAAGCTGTTTATGAAATGTCTCATTTTAAAAAAGAATGTTGTACACGTCCGTTTGGGCGGTGATCTGTCCGTGACCCCTGCTAACACATGCTTTACGGCCTAGTGCTCCCCATGTAGGCCACAGCAGCCCCCTACCCCAGTTCATGCAGAAGGCCTGCCCTCGGCTATGGGCTACAGCAGACGCACATCCAGGTTGCCAATTCTCATGGTTCTAGCGTGACACTCGCGCTCTGACTCACATCCACACAAGAAATCTTACAGCAAATATATAATATTCCAATATAAACCTAAACTTTGTTATACCAATAGCATTGTAACCCTATTTACAAGGTAATAAAATGTGCAGATACACGATGTGTGTGCAGATTTGTCTGAAATTGAAAATCTCACTCCAGCCAGCTGACCAAAGTTGACAACTCCACACCACCCCGCCCCGCACCCCATGGCCCTGTCCCTGGCTACATGCCGCAGCACAAACCCATGGCACGCCCTCCCTATCTCTGGCCCAGAACATTCACCCACGTTCTGTGCTCTCGCCATGCGGGTGTAGGTGTTGGCTGGCTGGTCTTGCAGCGACACATGTCTGGGCCAGTAACATGCAACTACCGGGGCCGGTAAGGCGTGGTGAGGATTATTCTGGTTTGCCGGGATTCAGGGTGGCACACGGGAAAATGGCGTGAGGCAGGGACTCGTGGTGCTGGTGTTCCCAAACCTATATGACGGTGGAAGTGGACTGGAACAGGGCCTCCCGCTCAGCATTAAGGACTCACGCCTGAGGTGAGTAAACCTGAACAAATGGCCAGAGGCAGCGGCTTGCTGACATGCTGGCAATTAGCATGATATTAGCATCAGCGGCGCAGGCTGGCTCTCAGCGCGGGACTCTTGCTTTTCCAGCATCAGTGTGAAAGCAGATCAAACAACGGGAGCCAACAGGACATCTGAAAATGGCTGAAAAGCATTTTAATACACAAGGCAGCATTCAGAACAAACCATCATCTGGCAAAGTACGAAAACATGGAAGCGTTTGGTGCGCTCCCAGCCAATGGGGTGCCGTTTTTACAAAAACATGTTAAAACGTAATTTTCATAGTTTCATTTTAAAAATATAATTTTCATAGATGTGGCTGATTCGACCCCCCACCCCCTGCAGTGAGTCACTGCCGTGTAGCATAAACACACTGTCAGAGCTTTTTACGGTGTCTGGCACCAGACCTGCTTTTATTTCTTTTCTTTTCTTTTTTTTTTAACTGTGGTTTTATTACGACACCTGCTGGTGGGAGCAGGGGCCACTTGGGGGGGGGGGCATCCCTACATATAGAACCAGCATCTGCATGACGTGGCAGCCCATCACGCCACCCACCCCACTGAGGGCCGGAGGCCGCTCGTGAAGGGGGGGGGCACCAATTCAGCTTCAGAATGCAGACGTACTGGGGCTGCCCCAAAGCCAACAACCAGCCAGGTTTAGGTTTGGTCCCTCTCCTGTTGGGCCCTCTCCCACTTTCTAAAGCTTCTACCCCAAAATGATACTGAAGTGGACCAGCCACCTGGACCTTACACCCCTCCTGTGGAAAACGAGAAATTATAACTTTAAAGAGACAGTATTTCTAATGTAATCATAGAAAATCAGATCTTAGATAAAAACAGATGGGCCAGTGAGGACATCTGTGTCCGCTGGTGCCACATGAACGATACAAAACAAAAGAGAGAATAAACAAAGCAGAAAAGCAGAATAACAGCCCATCTGCAAATGCTTCAGCACACATGCTGTGGCGGCCTGCATTCAGGTCGGCGTGCTTCTCATCTGAGGACGACTCAGCCATCCCCCATGGAACATTCCGGCGTCTCCCGTTTTCACTTGCGCCTCTTTCGGCTTCCAGATCTTGACATGTCGCACCCACAGCGATCGCTCGAGTTCCGTTTCCGAGGAGACGGGAAGACACAGCTGCCCAGAAGGTGGGCTCGGGCGCTGGCGTTTCCGTAGAAACGGGCACTCACAGCATCGGGGCTCTGCTCTCTCCCATGCGCTCGATCCGCCGCCGCCTGGGGGGGGTGACACACATCACACATCGTCGTCGTCCTCGTCTCCAGCAGGACACGCTGCCTCTCGCAGAAATGACCCCCTGATTTTGTGTGGCTGATTATTCTAATTTACGCTTTATTCAATTAGGCCAGGTTTGCGCTGCTAATTTAATGTGACCCCATTCATATTTTCTGGCACAAATCAAATTCTCCATCCCTCTAAAGCATGAGCAGCTCTGAGGTGGTAAGACGGCCATGCCTCCCCCTCTGACAGTAGCAGGTCGATTTTTAAAAACACCATGTTCTCGGTCTTCACACCGCCTGTCGCTAAGCCCTCATACATTAACACAGAGGAAACACGCTGAATTTCACTGCAGTGTGAACGTGGCATCAAACAGACACAGACACATCCTGGTGCGAGTTTATGCAGCATAGGTCAAGCATGCGACTCTGCACACGCCAGATTAGCGTTTGAAAAGCAGACTTCTTTCCACAGTTGACCTTATGGTTATATGCGAACAGATGTTTCTGACCCAATGACTTTTCATTCATTGTCATGCACACAGGTATACTGAAGGTAATATAAAGCCGATTTTATTGAAAAAGGAACAATTCCACAGAGAAAGATGTAATAAAACTGGTATTATTATTCTCTCTAACAGGTCTAATTTGATCTGCAGCTCCTGAGGGTCACAATCTTTCGGTGTACCTCTGATTTTTATGCAAATCAGTGCGTCAGAAGTGATCATCCTGTTTTGTGTTCTAGACCCACACAGACAGAATCTCAGGCACACTTACACAGACACACACAGAGCGCCCCCCCCCCCCCGGACACGGCCCCCTCAGCCAGCTGGACTCTTCCTACCTCCCCCTCTCTCAATGACGCACACGAGGTCGCCTCCTGCTGGAGGCCTCCATGTAGTCCTGCGGCACCTCCCGAGCTGCACGGAAGTCAGAGGTGGCAGAGCCCTGGTAGCGCAGTTCCATGGAGCTCTCCCGGCCGTGGTACCGCGAGGCCTGGGCCACCAGGCCAGGCAGTGGTGGGAGGGAGGCGATGCCGGCACTAGGAGCTGGAGGCCCCAGATAGGAGCCGCTCACATCACCATTATCGTTCTGCAAAGGAGGAAGGAGTGTCTCATACCACACCATGCGTGTGGGTTCATGTGCATTTAAGAAACATCTTTACTGGTATCATTAAATTTACACCTCTAAAATACCTGTGTGGCTGGAGGTTTAGTGTTAATCTTGGGGGTTAATATTAAAAGGGTTAGTGTTGAGGGTTCTGTTACAATCCCATGTCTAGGTACAAGATTAACATTGGTTCAGGAGACCGAAAGCGCCACAGACACCAAAACGATAAAGCAGATAAAGCAGTGCTTTTCTGTTTATTGACGCAGGTATGACAAGTAAATGACCAGTAACAGGGAAAAACAATACCTGACCGGCGAGAGGCTATGGGCGGTGTCAAAGAAAAGAAAATAAGCAAAAAGGCTAGCTAACATACCATCCATGTACTCCCCGAGGAGGGACCGCTCTGTCCTACCCAAAGTAGAGGTAACGACCGCCCCTAAAGTACTGTAACTAGACCGACAGGGTTACTACGTGTGGCGATAGTACATGCGCGCACAGATTAACCTAAGCCCTACCACCGCATAAGCCAGGTACCACTGTCGTCAGGCTAACACAGATGCATCTACAGGAATCAACAGATAGCGTTTCGAGGGTTGAGCACGGATGCCAGACACCATGCTAAAAGACGCTGATGACACTGTTCAGTGTGTTCCGTCTCCTTTTAATGGAAAGGCTCCGCCCCAGATGTCATCAATGGAGAAACCTGCAAACAAAGGAGCAACAAAACCACACCCACAAACCAAACAAACAGGTTCAATGTTAGGGAGTTAGTCTTAAAGACCCTTAAAGTGCCTCCTCTCTCCTCGCTACACCATGGCTCTCCAGCGCCCCCTGTGTGCTACACCCTCATCCCGTGCCCCCTTCCCCGCTCGCCACCAGCCGTATGTTTGGACGGCGCCTGCCATCTGTTTGAGTCCCCGGGTTTCCGATGTATGTAAATAAGCGACACAGTGCTGCCTAATCTCCCAGCTGTCCGCCATGCGCACACAAGCCTCTTGGGGGCGCTGCCAGTGCTTTTGTCAACGACACAGTATGTCCTACGGCCAGCTCTTAGTGACCACCAAGGATCTACAAGTCAGCAAAGCGTGCATAATTTCCCGCCCTGGAGCATCCATCTATCCATCTATCTATCTATCTTCAGTACCTGGAGCCCCATGTGCACGCCTGCATCCACCCGGATGGGATGCCCAGCTTACAAACCCGTTTCAGCACACTGAGACCGGAGATCTGCACTCCTGTGCAGGTTAACATGCAGTTAAGAAGAAGTCCTGAGTGCATGTAACCTTGTTGCAGGAAGGGGCTGGTGGGGGAACTGCCAGCCAGGAATCAAATTCTGTTTCTTTCTCCTGAGCAGATTATCTTGCATTATTCATATAGTGTAACGACCAGAGCGAGGGCATCACACAGAGATGATGTGTGAGGGACAGGAGTGGCAGCATAGCTTGATGGGCAGCACCCCCAGGATCATGTGGTTGATTACAGCCGCTGTGTGTGGAGTTTGCATGTTCTTCCCATGTTTCCCCCTGCAGTCCAAACACATATAGGCAAGGATCTCTACCCAGCGTATATGAGGATCCCCCTGCCTTTTACCCTGGGACCATTCACCCTGACCCTGTACTGGATAGGCAGTTATGAAGGATGGATGGATCAAAAGATAACAGGGAAATTTGGCCTCCTTGGTTATTAGTACCAGTCTCCGGGTGTTTAGAGTATAAGGTTAGGATTTACAGCTTAGGCTACAAGGTTAAGTTGAGTGTATACGGTTTAGGGTATAGGGTTTAGGGTAATACTCGTTCTTACTCTGCCGCTCAGGATGTTTACGTGAACAAGCAGAGCTGCCAGCTCCAGGTCCTCACTGTAGCTGTTCTTCAGGGGCACAGACCTGTAGCCTTTATGCATGCAGATACACACAGACATTGTAGTTAGAGTCAGTCCTGCACTAAATAACACGCTCACAGCACCACCTCCTCACAACAGGTATAATTATTAAGCATCAACTGTGCTACAGTCGCAGAGAAAAGGGTTCAGTGTAGAGTCTCAAAAAATCACAACTGCTGAGTATTTAGCTGCAAACAGTGATGGTTCTGGTCCAGACGGGATGACAGTAAGAGGAAGCTGTACTCACCAGTTCTGAGCCCGGTGACTGGGAAGGTGGCGTGGGCCAGGAAGTTCTGGTCGTTGAACAGGTCAATCTCGTAGACAACGAAGCGCAGGAAGGCGAATGCTGTGTTGTGGACGGTGAAACAAAACAGCCTGCTGGGCCAGGTGGGGTTCAGGCCGTTATCTTCTGCAGGGGGGTGTGTGTGGAACGGAGGAGATACAAAGACAAAAGAAACAGAGGATGGAGGACAGGGTGCAGGCAAACCAAGAACTCCTCCTCTGACCTCCATTTACAGCAGAAGGGATTTGATTTGATGACATTCCTACTGTTTAAATCCAATTAATATGCAGGTTAGAACTACAATCATTCAATTAGAAGTAAAAGCTGCTGTATACCTGTGATCTGCTATTAACTGTTATTAGTGTTTCATTGTAATAAAGCCGGAGAAGATTCTTAAAAGGCGAATCGGCGTGGCCTCCCCAGCCACAGCCAGCTGCACACAGAGAGCACGCGCCATGAATTTTCATGCTTATCTGAATATTCATAGCCAACGGTGAATATTCAGGAACACGCATGAATATTAATTCCGGAGCGAGACATCGACGCATTCAAGCTTCGTAAACACGACACTGTTGTTGTCCTTCTGGATCCGGGGGGGGGGGGTTCTCACCTGCAGAGTCCGACTTATGTTTGCTGCAGTCATACTCGGCCCCGCATACCTCAACCTCAACCAGCGGACACACAATGCCCCGGCCATGTTTGGGTAAATGCCTTGCTCCCAGTACCTGGAGTGTGGGGGGCAAAGGGGGCCTGTCACATTGAACATCGTGAGAAGGTTCCTCGGTAGACTGTTATACCTCTTGTAGACATGAATGATCATCCCGGTTGGCGTTGCCATGCGGACACGAGCCATACCTCAATCCGCAGGGTGATTGGTTGCATGCCGCGGAGGGAGTAGCGGTCGAAGGGGTCATAGGCCTCTTCCCTCATGATGGATGGCTGCAACATGTAGCCACACCGTCCGTTCAGCATGAACAGGGCCTGGTTCATCTGCATGGGCTTATCTGCCAACAAAGAGAAGCAAGAAGTGAAGATAAGAAAGGTTATAACCACTGGATGGGCAACTAAGCTTGATGCTGATGGTGACTTTGAATTGTGGTGCTGCAAAAGACTTCTAAGAACACTGTAGTAGGCAGGTGAATCAGGTTCAAAAGACCAGCAACAAAGTGGATGAACCTACTATTTGGACACCTGAAAGTCAACACAGAAGACAGAACATTTTGGAGAAATGCCGTCTAAACTTGCCAGTAGTCAGTATGAATTATATGGCATCTACAAGTAATAGCAAGGTTTCTCCAAGCCAACAGAATATGTTGTGTTGACTGGGAACATGTAAACCATGTTGCAGCAAAATCCCACTAGAGGAGAAGGTCCTGAGTCCATAAAGAACTAGACTTTCTCACATCCCATGAAAGTAATTTCTGCTGAGCTAAGAATTTTCTTTGAGCTTCCAGACTTGTTCAGAAAATATTTAGTTACACTGATTTGATAACAGTAAGTTCTGCAGTCTGTCTTGCTGGACCTCCCAGAACCTGTCACGGTCCATCAAGCTCAAGGAGAAAAAAAACAAAACGTCGTTACTGACACAGCAGCAGCGCTAATGAGCCGCGATGTGTCTCCTGTTCCTACCCGCGGTCTGGAAGTTGAGCGCCACCAGCTGGCTCCCGCACAGCCACATGGGCAGGGGGTCGTAGTTCGACGAGTCCAGCCGCTGCCCCTTGGGGTAGATGCGCGAAAGCTGCCGTCGGTTGTACTGCAGGAACTTCCTGCCCTTGGCCCTGCTAACATACTTCTCTGCCTTGGTCTCAGGAAAGGAGGACATATCGCGGTAGGAGGCGCGCTCGGTGCCGATCTCTGAGGGTGAGGGGGGTAGGGGCGAGAAAGGTTAGTGTTAGGAAGAACGGCCATCGTGGTGTAATCAGTAAGATCATGGTGTGGAAGCCTGAACCCAGACAGCTCACATTCAGCTGGATGCTAATCCAACTCAATATCCAAAATGAACTGTTTGTTTTTCCAAATTCAACCAGTTCATCATCAATACAGAGGCTGTTAGTGGCTGAAAGAGAAACACTCTAGTACTGGAACAGGCCAGAATGCAGCTAGACTAAACGTAGGATCAGTGAGGGCCGGATTTTGGGGGACTGCAAGCTAATGACTGTGACACCGAGAGCAGCCAATCCTGCAGGACAGCTCCTAGGCTCAAGGACCAATCACAGTGTGGCTCCAGTGGCAGAATCCAAGAAGGGATCTTACTGTCTTCATCAAAAGGCACCGGCCGGCAGTAGACAACAAGGTCTGACAGCTCCAATGCAATCTTCTTCCTCCTCTCCATCATCTTCCCTTCTTCAAGCTTGAAGGAAAAGGTGGTCAAAATGCATGCTTTTAATGCCTGATTCCTGATCCACCCCTCAGTGTAGACATCCATGCTGAAAAGTCTGGCACCTTCGCCTCTGATGTCATGGCAACCTCGTTGATCTTCTGGATCCAATCATCAATCTCTTCCTGGCTATTTCCCGCGATGTCCAGGGTTGTGCTAGGCTGCGGCATCTCCATGGTGACCAGGGAGAATACGTAAGGCTGTTTGCCCTTCCCCTCAGGCCTGGGCACTAGGGGCGTGGGTGTTCGAAAAAAAGAGATGCATGATGTTTTGGCTGAATGCCAGTTCATCTTGGCCTGATGTGTGAAAATCCCAGAAGGGAACACGGTCTGGTGCCCTTAAGATTTAAAATGGCTAAACGCAGCTGCTCTGCTGGCTTATAGTAATGACAACAAAAAAAGCATATTTATGAATAAAAATTAAGCACACATATCAGTGAAATTTAGCGAAGAGAAAAGCAGCCCAGGCTGTGATAGCCTGGGACACTCACAGGGCCGACAGGAAGACACGTCAACGCTTCCTCTCAGCAGATTTCCCAGAGGGCTGTTATCTGGCAGAGGCTGTTGGGTGGATGGGGAACTTTTCACATGTGGCATTCTTGACTGCTACATAATCAGACACTTAAACCACCTGAATGTCACCAAATTGACTACTTTCAGCTACAGCATACCATTCTGCAACCTAAAAACCAAGGTGCAGGAAGAGAAATGCCCACAGAGATACTGGAGCTTAACAACTTTCTTGGATAGAGCTCCTTTTAAGTAATAATGCTAAGCGGAGTTATGCCATGGTTACTGTGAGAGGTGGAGCGGTAGTTCAGGTGGCTTACAGACATCTCCATCTCTGCAGACAGGGATCCGATCTCCTCTACGTAATTGGCTGGGAACCAGAGCTGTTTCTTCCCATTGCAGTCCCCCTTCCACCTGTGAGAGTGGTTGTAACGCAAGTCAGCTCATACTCTACAGGCCTACATTATACACACATTCTACAGCCCTACACTCTGAAAGCACATACTCCTCGGGCCCACGCACTAAAGGCCCATACTCCACGGGCCCACGCACTAAAGGCCCATACTCCACGGGCCCACGCACTAAAGGCCCATACTCCACGGCCCCACGCACTAAAGGCCCATACTCCACGGGCCCACACGATAAAGGCCCATACTCCACGGGCCCACACACTAAAGGCCCATACTTCCAACTGCTTCCAACCTGAAGAGGTACAACTTACCACAAGGCTTCTGGCTTCTCCACGTTGTAGATGGTGGTGTTCTTGGTGAAGGAGAGCTCATCGAGTTGATTGGCCGTGTAGTCGTACAGGGCCCTCACAGCGCACTGTGTACACGGGGGTCAGAGGTCAGCACAGAGATGCCAAGACAATAACCATGTGGCACTCAGAAAGGGCTTTGTGATGGCAAGAACAGTCACCAGACACATGAGCACAAAGCCTGCCAATTTTCCCATATATTCCGGCATGTTCTTGGTAGCCTCAGATGTACAAACCTTAAATGCAGGCATCTGGTTTGCTTCTACATAGAATCCCGGGTTGCGTCCTTCATACAAAGAGCTGTAGTCAGGTTTCTGTATTGAGAAGAACAGAACACCAAACAGCTGAGGGATGAGGGATGCACTGACCCATTTCTCCCTGCTAACAGAGAAAAACAGCAACAAAGCCTCTGGGTTTTACTCTAACAAAGTCTCTGCTGGATTTTTACTGGACCTGAAATGGGTTGCTAGCCTATCATGAACTGACAGATCTGCCTTCACGTGGCTGGGGGGGGGGGGGGGCAGGACAAGCTGAGGGGCAGGGCTACTCACAGCAGTGCCGATCTTCTCAAGGGTCTCCTGGTTGATCGGGTAGCGCAGCACCATCTTCCTGTAGAGGGGGTGCTTCTTGTAGTAGCTAACCATGTCCACCAGGCTGTCGAACTCAGAAGTGCCCAGCATTATCAGCTGGCCCTCCTGCTGCACCCGGCAGTGTTTGATCTTACCCTCCGCCCTTTGAGGGAGAGCATGCATACAAAGTGCTGTTACCCAGCATTCCCTGTGCAGTTCTGACAGAGCAGGTTTACCCAGCATTCAACTCCACAGTACTAGCAGAGCAGGATTACCCAGCACACCCTCTACAGTGCAAGATTACCCAGAACACCCTGTACAGCACTGACAGTGCAGGATTACCCAGCATTCCCTCCACAGCGCTGACAGTGCAAGATTACCCAGAACACCATCCACAGCGCTGACAGTGCAGGATTACGCAGAACACCATCCACAGCGCTGACAGTGCAGGATTACCCAGAACACCCTCCACAGCGCTGACAGTGCAGGATTACGCAGAACACCATCCACAGCGCTGACAGTGCAGGATTACCCTGAACACCATCTACAACGCTGACAGTGCAGGATTACCCTGAACACCATCTACAGCGCTGACAGTGCAGGATTACCCAAAACACCATCTACAGCGCTGACAGTGCAGGATTACCCAGGATTCCCTCCACAGCGCTGACAGTGCAAGATTACCCAGAACACCAACTACAGCACTGACAGTGCAGGATTACCCAGAACACCCTCCACAGCGCTGACAGCGCAGGATTACCCAGAACACCATCTACAGCGCTGACAGTGCAAGATTACCCAGAACACCCTCCACAGTGCTGACAGTGCAGGATTACCCAGAACACCCTCCACAGCGCTGACAGCGCAGGATTACCCACAATTCCCTCACCACATGTCTATTTAACATAAATCAAGTGGTGTTTCTTCCCCAGTATGTCTCAGCAGGCTGCAAGCCAGGACAAGCAAAATGTGCCACAACGGTGGCTGTTACAGGTCAGCTGAGGAGCCAGGCACATGTCCCCAAGGTTTCAGTCACATGGGGGAAGCAGCACAGATGGCACGGCGATCTAGTATGGCGTGGGGGGTACACCTGAAGGAGATGGCGAACGAGTACGGCTCTGTCCTCTTCCTCACGAGGAAGGCGCCGTCACGAGGCACCCTCATCAGCATGTCTTCCGCGTGCTCCCTGGACAGGCTGGCGTGGTACCATCTGACACAGGGAGACACACACAGCAGCATTAGGTGGGGCACCCCTTCCTGGAGTCACTCATGCATGACCTGCACCAAGTCATTAGGAGTCTAATCAGTACAGAGGACTCCCTGATCCTTATGGTACAGCGTCCCCCACACACAGTCACAGGCATCGTAAGAATTCTCTGCAGGAGGTCACAGCTTCACTCAGATGTTCTGGGAGTTTCTGAAGTGGGAGGGGCTAGCACAATACTCGTCGATCACTAAGGAATGCCAGTGGTGTGATCGGCAAGGCAGTGTACCCATACTGAAACCTGAGTCATCTCGTTAAATATCAGACGCGAGAGTGAAAATAAGTGTGAAATATTAAGCTGCTTTACATAAAGGCATCTGCTTAGAAATCCGGTAATGCTAAGCTACGTGATGACAAGGTGAAGTATGGGACTGCTCGAATCTGTCCCAAACGAAGAAAGAAGCTGTCGGGGGAGGGGGTGGGGGGAGATGGGGGCTCGCAGACAAAGGCACTCACTCCTTGCCCTCATGGGAGTTGGTCTGGGGGATGGGTTCGGTCAGCTTGATTTCAAACTCGTTGCTGCGCAGCGCCACCTTCTGGTAGTGGGTGACGAGAGCGAAGAGGCTGGGGAATGTCACCATGTCCGTCAGGTAAAACTTGAGGCTGCTTCCCTCCGGGTGCGAATGGATAAGGCAGTGCTGGACCTCGCCGGATCGCCTAACGGACGGGAGGAGCATCGCAGCCCCGGATCAGCATGCCAAACCTCCAACTAGACTGGCAGCATGCAGCCACAGAGGAATGGGGTGCAGGCTGAGGGATTACACCCGAATGGTTACAGGTTAATAGCCAAGAGCAGGACACACTGGCCTTAGTCACATGACCCTCACTATTCACTGCAACTTGTTTTTACTGTAGATAGAGCCCTCTCAAAAAAAATTGAACAGGGATCACATTACGCCTTTAAGACTGCTTATTCAAATGGGGGAAAAAAAAACTCAAAATCAACATTGTATGAGCCATAAATGCCATGGTGATCAGTATTTTGATGCACCGCCTGTGTACGGTCCCCAAGGTAGACTCATTTGTTTTGAAACCACCCACTGTCCATGATTGGCTGACATTAATGTGACACCACGGAGTTGGTCAGCAGGACTAATTACGCAGTTACCAGCATGCTTTGCGTCGAACGGTGCATATCTGTAAATAGTGTAAATGAATGTGTCTTTGTGCATTTATGTTAATAGATGTCATGACTGTGTAAAGTTAGCCATGGAATGCGTGTTTCTCGTTAGCGTGTTACCATGAGCGCCATGTAAATTGTACTTCCCTGTCTGTGCCTCAACCAGTACTAAACCAATAGCAGCTGTAATTAAAGAGAGCATCTATCATTTTAAAAGAGCTTTTATCTCCTTTATTACAATGACTCACGCACTTGCCACAATATGTTCATTTATGCTCTGTATGTGGAGCTGCTGCATCAAACACATTCTGTGGTCTCCAAGGTTGTGCCATGAATAGGGTGGTGGCATCGTTTTAAGTATGTGACAGATTGAAATCGAATACGTCAGCAAGAACATTTTGTCTAGACATTGTTTGAAGTATAGGGCCACCTTAAAGGGAGAAAAGAGTAGTGCATGGTGAACAGTAAAACAAATCTTTGAGGAAGAATCCACAAGGTAGTGGAGGAGAAGAAATAAAATCTGCAAATTTAAGAAGAAAGCGTTTCTCCTGGACTGAGGGATGGTCACGGGCAAGAGGAGGTTACCAGAACGACAGGCTGTAGTTTCCAAAGGATGTATCGCTGTCGCGCACCAGGAACGAACCGTCGGGGGCGCCAGTGTCCCGGCAGTACTCCGACACGAGACGCCGGGCGATAATACGGCCATCCCGGCCCGAGCCCAGCTTCCCGTGGAACCATCTCTCACTCAGGTGGCACTCTCTGTCACTGGTCACCTGTCATGGACGCAGCTTGTTTAGATGTGATGGAAGATAGTGTCGACATGGGATGGTGCCTTGTCGCTTTCTCCCTACTTTGAATGTTTGTTTAATGTATTTACATGTTTAATCTGCTGTTTTTCAGTGATTACCATCACACTGCTGAACATTTGGCATAATGCTCCAGCAGACCTTTACACAGTCTCATACTAGACCTGCACCATCCTGTCCTGTGTCACACTGCTGTTTGTCCTGCACTGTCTTGTCCTGTATCCCACTGCTGTCTGTCCTACACCGGTTTGTCCTGTATCCCACTGCTGTCTATCCTGTACCATCTTTCCTGTATCCTACTGTACTGTCTTGTCCATTATCGCAATGCTTTTTTCTTATCCCCAATGCCCTCCCCTGCTGTGGCATAAGAATTTCATTGTCTTCCTCAGAATACATGCAACAATAAAACTTGTACATGGTCAAAGTGCATTGCTAACATTGCTGTAGTGGTGGCTACAGAAAATTTCAATTGGGGGGGCCATCGGGGTGGTGAGCATCATGCACTAATGCAATCTTGCAATCAACTTACCGACACATGGCGATCAACGGGGTGAACAGCTCTGGTTTACAAAATTAAATGCTCCCTATTTTTTTTCCATGAGGGGTGATGGCTGTAATGGCCACATATTTACTGGGGGGGCGCCATGGCTACACCTTAGATGCACTTCTGCTAATAAGGCCCAATCAGAAAGTAGGATTACCCAGCATTACCAGCAAGCCCTTGAATGGACAGTTACACAAAGGATTTTTGTTTTCTGCAAGACGTTATTACTGACTGCTCACGAGCTGTCGGCCGTGTTAATGCGCACCTTTGTATTGACATAAACATGTGAAATGCATACAAGTGGGGCTTCCTCACCTCACGATGCTCATCCTCATCCTCACTGGCCTGTCTACTGGAGGTCTCCTCGGTGTAGTAGATCCTGCTCTTCGTCAGCACAAAGAAATGCGGGTACCACTCCTGCAGAAAGCAAAGAGCGGGCGTCTACAGCATTTCCTGTCCAAGCAGAAATAGGCAGCCATTTGGCAGGTCACCATGCCCGCTGTGAGGTTAGGGGTAGGGGTAAGGAAGGGGTGGTTTGGTGGACTGAGAGTTTGAAAAGCATGTTGGATAAGGCATTTTTACATTATGGAGTGTGTATGATTCAGAGTGAGCTGTGGGCGGGGGGTGAATGTTGTTAAGCAGGTGGGTCTGTGATTGGGGTTTGCAGTCAGTGGCAAAGGGGTAGGCTGTAGAGCTTCCAAGGTCTGAGGGTGTCCTACGTGGTCGATGGGGTCCTCCAGGTAGAGGATGCCGTTCTTGACGGAGTTGCAGATGTCGCTCTCGGAGTACACCGCCATGGTAGACACCTCTTCATACAAGCTGCCATCTGCCAGCTTCTTATGCTACAGGCGCAAAGCACACGAGACAAGGTCAGCTGGGGTCCTGACACATGATACCTCTACCAGGCTTCAGGTGAACACTGCAACACTCTCAGGAAACAACCCCACCCCCCACAGTGAGCAGAGGGACCTGCAGGAGGCACATCTGGTTTCAGCTGCTGTTTCGTTACCCAGCCTCGAACAACCCGCAGAACTGCCGTCTGATATGATGGCTGGGTCCAATGGCCTGCTTAGCACTTACCGCCCATAAATATACAATAAAGCAACAAAATAAAAGTAATGATAAACCACATGATTCACACGAGATGAGGGAACTCTGGGGTCTGTCTTTAGGCAGCGATCCACCGGGGGGGCGGGGTTGCTCACCTTGATGAGGATCTTCCGTTTCAACTGGTTGGGTGATGGAAGCCCATCAGCAGAGACATCCACTGGCTTGGTCAGTAGCATGTCACCAAAGACCTGTTTGAATTGGGTGGCCATGTTCTTCTGCTGGACAATACTGCAGTGGTCCTCAATAGAGAGGATGATGGGATATCTGAAGGGGAGAGCAGAACAATTAACGAGGAGGGGAAGGAAGGAGAGGTTGAGGAGGTAGGGAAGTGAACCAAGCAAGGTAAGAGTAGGCAGGCAATTTGGATGGATGGATGGATGGATGGATGGATAGATAAATGAATGGATGGATAAATGAATGGATGGATGGAGACAGACAGACATGTACTTTATTGATGTCAGGGGAGACTATGGTTATGGACTACAGGTTAATGGGCTAGCCTGGTACTCACTCAGATGTGATGAATGCATGCTCTTTGATGGTGTGGAGAACTTCACAGAACTTGATCTTGGTGGTGAGGGTGTGTCCGTGGTAGATGACAGGCATTCCATCTGGCCCATCCCAGCAGTCCACTGGGTCACATGTACACGGCCATCAAGAAAGCAGATGCAACACAAATAAAACGAAGTCAGGTGCAGACACACAGACACAGACACTAACAGGGACACCTGTCATGCCTCTGGCCCGTCGGCCAGCAGAGGGCAGAGCCGAGCATATCCCCAAAGAAGCTGGATGAGTTTCTGTTGGGACACCAATGGACTTATGGACCAAACACTCCTGACTATTTAAACCCAGTGTATCATGCTCCAGCCCTGCTGGCTGCTTGGGTGTTTACTTTGCTTCCTTGAAGCCTCTTGGCTCCTGCTGTTAGCGTCAGTAAATCTGATGCAACTCCCTGTCTACCTGTCTGTCTCCACGTTTGTACTCAGCACTGTAGTCCAGGCCTGGTGATGCCATAGCGGCACCTGTAAGCAAGGAGACAGACTCACACTCAATGCAGCGACAGCCCATGCGCAGGCAGCGGGCATAGGCTTCCAAGGATGACTCGCTGGAGAACTGATCACCTGTCAGGTAGCTGCAGGGAGATGGGAGCGGATTTCACTTTGATGGCGGCTAAAAACAAGAAGTGCTTAAAAAAGCGACCCGATTCAGTGGTGAAGAATCACTCACGTGTTGTGGGAGGACGAGATCCAGTAGTGGGACAAGGGCTCATTCATGTCATCAGGGCAAACCTCATTCAGCCTAGAGTCCCAGATGGTGTTCTCCTTGGAGAACAAGAAGGTCAAGAACTACAGGGAAAGGGGGGACAAGAGAGACGGACAGATGGAGGATGAGAGAGACCCCACAGGACACAAGTCAGGAGAAACAGAGAAGCCTGGATGTCCCGTTGGGCATTTACCATATTCCAAACACTAGATCAGAAAACATCATTAACCTCAAATGCAAAAATTCCTGTTCTTTCACTGTTGCAATTTGACCGTTAGCTTTAATAATCTTTTTTGGGACACAAATTAACATTGAACTAAAACAAAAATATGTGATTACAGTCCCAACAGAACTCCACAATTTGGAGAAGATCTCCACAAACATCATTCTCCTAAAAATTATCATACATTTGGGCAGAAATGGCTAAACCCACTGCACTGAAGGAAAGCAGGATTTTGGTAACTGGGTTACCTGCAGGTACAGGCACTGGCAATTAAACACCATGGCAACAGAACATATCGACCAAAATCAGCCCCATGTTGTTACTGTGATGCCTTGAAATGCTGAACACGAACAGAGGAGGACTACAGACACTGCAGACATTGCAGTTACTACAGACACTGCAGTAACTAAATACTGAAGATAGACA
The DNA here is from genome assembly GCA_026777045.1 of Hyperopisus bebe. Classification (NCBI taxonomy): domain Eukaryota; kingdom Metazoa; phylum Chordata; class Actinopteri; order Osteoglossiformes; family Mormyridae; genus Hyperopisus; species Hyperopisus bebe. Next base: position 9,410,718 of record JAODJW010000127.1, on the reverse strand, counting down.
TTGCAAACACTAGACATTGCAGACATGGCAGATACAGACACTACAGTTACTACAGTCACTAAACACTGCAGACATTATATGACTTAGGAGAGCATCAATCTGAGAAAGACCTGCTGCCATCAGGACAATGGGGGTTACGCTGCCGATACAGGTTACTCCTCACTGCCTCATCAATGAATGTCTATAGTGTACACAGGGGTTGCTGCCGAGTCACCTCATCCTGGTAGAAGAAGGGCTGCTCCACCTCCCTGAGCGGATCCTGAAGGTAGCTGAGCATAAACTCCTGCACCTGTAGGGGGTCGTTGGCCCAGTGCTCCTGTGGGGAACAGACAGGAGAGTTCAGAGGGCCGAGAGGGTGGGCACCTGCATGTCCCTGTTCCATCTCGGGAGAATTATTGTATGGATTACACAGCGGAGGTGTGCGTTACATCAGAATGCTCCAGCTTTAGCTACCCTATACCCCCACCCTATACCCCCCCATGCTCCCAGGATGGCTGATGTACCTTCTGGGACTGCTGCAGAAAGCATCGGAACTGCTCCAGGGTGATTTTCACCTGGTCCAGCTGGGCTACATCTCTGCAGAAGGAAACAAGCGGATACAAGGATGAGACCTTCAGAAGTGAGCATCACCCTCATAGGTTTGCTTGTCTGTGGTTTTATCACATAAGATGTGGCCAATGCATGCGGTGAGAAACATGGTGCAGCAGTGCGGGCGCCTGCAGGGTGCCCTTCCTCTCCACCGCCCCACTGAGTGACCAGGACACCCGCTCTGCAGAGGAATTCGACCACGTACTTCTGCAAGAGAGGAACCTCCATCTGTAAAGAGAGAGTGTGAAGGCATGTGACCCCCGACAGAACCAGGCAGCCACACAAAAGAGAGGAGGAGGACCCGATGTGCTTCAGCTACCAGGTTCACCTCAGGCCTCCTTCACACTTCAGTCAGTAATTTGTCCTGCTTTTGATGAAAAGCTGGACCTGCCCATTTTGAGCCCCAAGTCCCTCTGCCCGTGACCCCCCCAGGCCCAGGCTCCCCTCTGGCACTCACAGACTTCTGTCCATCAAATATCAATCTGCGATACAGCTGCTCAAACTGGCAGTAGGTCACACCCCCGTTGCCAAGCTCCAGGTCCTGAGAACAGGAAACAGCAAACAAAACAGGCGGCTAATGAGCATCCATCAGGCAGCAACAGCACGACACAGGCGGACCGCCAGCTCAGCCGGCGAATCAGGCCTGCTTCCCTGACCGAAAGGCACGTCGAGGATTAATTCAGCGAAAAAAACAGTACCGGAAACTTCTCTCGCAGAAACCGCATGTTGGGCACTTTGAAGTTGACCTGAGACAGCATGTTCTTGAGGTCTTTGCAGGAGATCCTGAGGATGCAAACATAAGGGCCTCGCCAGATGAATGCAGGATACTTAGGGGCCCCGTCCCCCAGGAACAGAGTCAGAGGGACACACGCACACTGCCTTTATATAGCTTTCAACTGACATCTGTATACTGTAACTTAAACAAAATATTTTCTGTTAATGAGGCAGGAATTTAACTAGCAAGAAGATGCGTTACGTTTTGATACTCAGGTGACCCCTTTTACAGGGGCGTAAATCCGCACAGCACTGTTCCTGCCTTTCAATGACAAAGCCTTTATCCAGCAGTACCCGCACCCTTATTTGCTAGGCCTCCTCAGCCACCACAATGCCTCAGTAAGTGACAGCACAGTGATGACACTACATCAAACAGCTCGAACAGCAGCCCCCAGAGAGAGAGAGAGAGAGGGAGATGGACGGACAGCGGCCACCAGAGATGGACGGACGGACAGACAGCGGCCCCCAGAGAGAGATGGTCAGACGGACGGACGGACAGCAGCCCCCAGAGACAGATGAATGGATGGACGGAAGGACAGTGGCCCCCAGAGACAGACGGAC
>JAODJW010000127.1:9376404-9387351 GCA_026777045.1 Hyperopisus bebe | reverse complement strand
TATGTGTCGCTGACCACGATGCTAAACACCATCCAGGTATGAACACACCAAAGGGGCCGTGTGCACAAAAACCTTTGGGTCATTATAGGTCAAGCATTAAATCTACTGCATTCCTTAAAAGTGTTTCCGAATCTGGTCCTTGAAGACCCACAGCCAGTCCATGTTTTGGCTGCCAACATAGATACATGAGAAGACAATCAACAGCTGTCATTACCTCCATCTAACAGAACACCAAATATCTGCCAGGGAGTCGCATGTGAAAGCCATCAATCAACCCCACTGCCCTCCTCAGGAATGAAGAGGAAGTAAAACCCAGGTGGATCTAGTGGATCTCTTAGGCTACCAGTAAAAAAAAAAAGCTCATGGCTAAAAGATTATAAATTATGTTAGCAAAAACCACGTGGATCAAAAACCTAGATGGTGAGGACAATGGTGGAGCATACGGCTTAAGTAAGCCTAGCATAAACTACGCAAAGGTGACAAGTGGACTCTAAAGCAAAGTCACATGCCAATAGGTCTATTTCATGTCTTTCAGAAAAAATGTCTCTTTACAGACAAGATTCTTCAACCCTAAATCACGGGCGAAGTAAACAGTTTGATGTACATTAACAATTTAGATGCGTCCAGCGCCCTCTAGTGGAAGTTGTTTGTTAATAAAAACAGGTGGTGATGTGGAAAAAAATTAACACAATACTGAATGCTTCCAGGTGATCAGCCATTTTCAGCTTTTCCTAAACAAGAGAAAACCGACCAGCGCTACAGATATACAATCACATTTTGGGATGGTAGAAGTAACTAAGAGTGACGACCCAGGAAGGGAGGGCTGTAATATTTCACAGCTGCAGCAGGGAGGACAGCTCCCCCTGAATGTTCTTAGCTTTGAAGGAGTTGCTGTGGTTTTCTGAAAATAGCATCAGGGTCTCTGCAGACCCTCTACAACTTCTCCATGGACCGAGGCTGCAGACTGCTGGGCCAGGACTTTGTGAAAGCAAAGCAGCACCTGGCCACGAAATGAGCCACGATGAAGATCCCTGCACGTGGCTGCAGACATCAGCGAGATAACAGCAAGTGGGCAGTGCTGTATGGCTTAGTGCGTTTGGGCCTGTGCCTACGTTAATGAAGGTTGCTGGTTCAAATACCATGGTCGGTGGAGTGATGTCACCAAAGGGCCCCGAGCAAAGCCCTTAATCCCAATTACTCCAGGGACTGACTGATCCTGCGTTCTCAACAACATGAGTCACTTTGGATAGATGCATTTGCTCTATAAACAACATGTAAAATGTGCGATAGTCACCCAAACTTGTATTACTCTGAAATAAAATTATTCGAATCTAACTCAAATTCCCCAGAACATAAATCATTCAGCTTGATCAATCATGCATCCAAACAGAGAAAACAACAGCTGAATAAAGCTCTAACATTAAAAACTGCAACGTAGTGCACACACGCACATATAAAAATATAAAGCGTCCGTTGTCATTCTGTATAAATATTTCAATATATGTCACAGTCCACAGTAATGGTTTATAATGCAAAATCAACATTTTTGTGATATTTTCAATATCGATCCGGAAATCAAAGGTTAAAACAAAACGATGGAACAAAAAGTGTCATAACATGTTGGAAGGTTCCAGCACGTCAATCCTGCATTGACTGGCTGGAGCACGGCCCGTTAGCACATGCGTGAGCCATGCGAGACACGCTGGGGCCCTGGCGTGATGGCGGGCATGTGAGGGTGCGGGCCCTGTGGTGCCGTCAGCATGGTCACGCGGGCGCCCGCTCATACAGGCACATGTAGGAGTCACACAGCAGCCTCCTGACGTGCTCACTGACCAGCTCCAAGTCTGCCCTCGCCTGCGTCTCCTCTGGCTGAGTCAGGAAGTCCCCCACCTCTGGGCAGCCCCTCACCTCGGGGACATTGAAACCTCTGCTGTCATCACCTGAGAAGTGACAGTAGGATTGAGCTGGACGGTCAGGGCGGAGGACAGCAGGCCCTATCAGCGCAGGGAGTACCCTCCACACCCCACCATCGCTAGTCCATGGGCGTGTCCCCCACCCCGTCCCGTCCTGCCCCGCCCCCTGGGGTCTCACCGCAGCGGTCGGCCATGCTGTCAAAGAAGAGCCAGGAGTGGGGCCCAGGCCCGTGCTTTACGAAGGCCACGTAGTGGCTGGTCCGGATGCACAGCACGGCGTATAGCTGCAGCCGATGCCGCAGCAAGGGGGTGCCCTCGGGCACTTCTGCCGGCACAGTCAGTGCGTGGAGAGTATGGTCCTGCCGCAGTGGGTGAGCGTGGACCTGGTGGAAGGAGGGGTCGTCAGGAAGGTCAGAGCAATGAGATCTGTAACCACGGAGATGGGCCGGTGCACTGCAGGCCTACAGTACCTGGGCACTGCACAGGCAACAGTACTGCTTGATCCTGCCGGGCTGCAGCTTCCTGTCCCTCAGGCAGGTGGCGCACTCCAGCTGTGCCAGGCGGCCGCACACAAAGCACTCCCGGGGGGCTGCGGTGAAAATGGGGGGGGGGGGGGGGGGGATTATGGGAGTCAAGGAAGGGTGGGATGAAAGGGGGCAGGGAGTCAGTAACAGGGCCAGGGGGCCAGGTTTCACAATGGGGGTGGGTTTCTGTTATGGGGGCAGGGTTCACCTGTCAGTCACTGCCCAGGACTCACAGCTGAGGTATTCCCCTTGTTCTAAATCACACTGCACTTTCCCCCACCCAAGAGTTCCCATAGTTAAACTAAGCATATCCCCTTAAAAAGGCTCTGAAGCGTGAAAGCTGCCCCATCCAGATTCAAACTTACAGTTGTATAGGAGGTCAGTGACATCCAGCTCAGTGGAGGGAATGATTTGGGAGAACATTTTATATGTCTTCCCAAACCTCGGCATCTGGACCATGAAGCACAAAGGGGTCTGGGATGGGAAGAAAAAGTAATTTTGGAGGGATTAGTGGTCGCATCCCAGTGCCTGCTGATCCGGGGACAGCAAGTACCCCCTACTGCCCACCTCCTCAAGCTGGAGGCCACACGACACGAAGGAGGTATCCAACAACTCTTGGACTGTGGGAGCTGTTCCCACTTGGTCCTTATCTAGGATGATCTGGAAGGTGTAGGCATCTTGGGTCATACCATTCTCTGACCTATAAGCCCAAACAAACCAGAATAAAACAATTATCATAACAGTGATCATCATACAAGAAGTAGCTTGCATCTGGTAAGAAATTATTCAGTCATTATTCAGGTAGAATCATTTTTCAAGTTTCATGTTTCAGGTTTTACAGTCACATTTGTTTGAAGGAAAACTAAGAAATTCTTGTGCCATAGTTGCAGGGGATGGGACAGGTGCATGGGGGAAACAATAGGACAAACAGCAGCGCGCTAAGGGACAAACAGCAGTGCAATAAAAGAAAAGAGTGCAAGATAAATAGGCAGAGTAATATGGGGAGTGAAACAAATATGCAGTTAATAAGTGGATCAACTGGGAAAGGAAATTATTACTATTTAACGTCAACAGACACCCTCACTTGGTTAAAGAAATTATTATATGCTGGAGTTTAAGGGGAGGGGGAGGCATGAAGACATCAGCGGGAAAGCAGAGCTTTCAGACCTGATCCTGAGCAATGGCTTCATGCCAAGCACTCGCTCAAGGAGGATGCTGACAAACTCCTCAGGGTCTGCAAGGGTAGGGCAGAAACCAGATATCAGTTCCACATTCAGAAAGAACGAGGTTAGCTCTAAGGAAAGCGGCTACCTTTCTCCTCCGTCAGGAAAGAGTCACAGCCCAACTGCTTCCGGAAGTTCATCACGCTCTCAGCTGGAACAAACCCCTGGCTGAACAAATCAGACCAAACCAGTTGATTTCCACCCATTCTATTTGGTTGCGTGGTAAATAAGCAGGTTTCCTAAGTGCCTCACATACACATTCCTCGCTTGTGATTATTCAGCCGGATATTTAACAGGCCGGTTCTCAGAGCGGCAGAAACCGCAGAGATGTCAGCATGGGCCGTGTCGAGCAGGAAGCATGGCAGCACAGAGCCGGCAGCAGGGTCTACCTGCGCAGCTTGTTGATGATGTCCCGCTTGAGGATGCGGGGAGCCTCCCTGCCCGTGCTGGCGGCCTCCTGACATGCCCCATCCAGGGCCGCGGAGGAGCTGAACAAGCTGAGGAGAAACAGCGGGTAGGTGAGGGAGGTGCTGCTGTCAAAAAATGGAAGCAACGCCAGTGTTCACACCTTTCAGGTAAAATTTAAGATTGATATGATTAATCGCATTCTTACTCATACGCATTACTCATGCTCATTACTCAATTTGTCAATTATTTTCTTGATGACAAATGCTAAGAAAACAAATATAAGATACTTAAGTAACAGCACATTTTCAGCTGCCGCCAAGACCACCGGGGGTCCGAAGCCAGGCTGTGACACCACAACACTCTGAATGAGAGTAGCAAGCTTCAGCATATCAACCGAGAGATTCAGCCTCCTACCTGAAGAGGGCAGCGTCCAGGTAGCAGGAGTTGTAGTGGCCCTGGATCCCTTTCATCCTGCCCTCTAGCAGCTGCAAAGCCTCTGCCTCTGGGACGGGAGGAACATCTGTGTCGATGCCTGGGTGCGACTCTGAGGCAGACAGACCAAGAGAGTGTGCCACGTTGCCTTGGGTGCTTGAGGGCCAGGCTGTCCTACTAGCTGCGGGTTCAAATCCTCCTGGCACAAGCATTTCTTGCCAAAAATAAATTAAACCAAAAGTATACGGAAGAGCTTGGCTATATGTCCCGGAGCAGATTGTGTGACTCATTCAGGCTGAAAAGGGCAGAATGAAACCGGCCCGGCAGAGCGGGACTGACAGACACTGCCGTCAACAAGTGGCTGCCATGACTCTCTCCTTTGACATGCACTTTAGATGAAAAGCATCACTTCTAAGCAACAACAATTTGTTTACGGTGCAAACAGCAACAATAATAACAAAGATGGCCACCACCGTGGGACTGAAATGGCGCACTGACCCTCTGGTTTGCCGTACTGAGGGGGAGGGTCCGGTATCGGCAGGAAGCGGGCGTCCGGTCGGCAGAAGCTCAGGGGCACGAACACGGCACGCTTCTTCTGGCATGTGAAGTAGCGGCGAGATCCGAACGTCCCATCCGTGCCGTTGGTGACCTCGCGGTCCTGGGGGGATTGGGGCAGCATGGGTGACCCAGAGGTACCAGGGGAGGACAGGAGGGAGAGAAAGGGGCCCGAGGACGGCGCTGCCAGCAGGGCCTCACCAGCTCCACGCCTGCCCAGGTCCTCTTCTTCCCCTTAAGGGTGCCCATCCACCGCAGCAGCCCATATGCCAGGGTCCCTTTCTCGGTCACCAGCTCCACCATAGAGCCCACCTCTAGCAGAGGCGCCTCGGGGGGCCCAGGGCCATCCCCGCCCCCCTCAGGAGGTCCTAAGCTGAGGAGCGAGCCAAACCAGGAGGCGATCTTCAGGTCGAGCCCTGTAAGCAATACAGATGTCAGGAGCTGCCGTTGGCCCCCCCCACCCCCGAAAGAGAGCGCACCCTGTAGGCGTGTTCCCAGGCACACTTCCGCATTCCCAGTCGCCTTGGCCTGCTTTTCCAGTTCGACAGCAAAAAAACTAACAAAAAAAAAATTATAATCACCCCATCTCCTCTTCCATTTCATCATGACACAAACCTGCTCCCCCCAACCAGGAACACTCTCCCCATTCTTCCCAGTTCATTCGGGGTACGGTTAAGGGTAGCTGATCCCCTTTGCCACATATCAGCCACACCTCCCCGGGCAACTGACCTTCTGAGGGCTTGTTGGGCCAGGCCCAGTGCGCATTAGCCGGGCAGCTTGAGCCGGCCTGAACGATGTCACCGGCACTAAATAGAGGCAGCGGGCTGGACTTTCGGCCGGGATAGTCCTGAGGATTTGGGAGAAAAGCTGAAGACGAGTAGGCCACAGTGCACCAAGCAGACTGAGTCCTAACGCTGTCACCTTAACCCTAAGCCCTGCAGTGGTGTGGCAGTCGAGTGAATGGGTGTTTTTTCATAAGAGAGCCTGCAATGCTGAAAGCAGTCACTCACCACAGTGGCTAATATCTGAATTTCCCTTTGGATGGCTAAGTTAAGGCAGCAGCTGGATAATCAGGCCAGAATTTCTGGAATTTTGTCCCGGAAAACCAGATAATTAATGGGTGGTACAGACATATGAAAAGTGACTCGCTTTCCTCATGCACAGAGATGTCTGTTTGAAACTCAAAACCTATATCCAAATCTCATCTTCTGGATAGGGCACAGCTCACAATTTGAAGTGTATTACATTACATAGCCTTCAACATTATTCCTACCTTATTAATTCAACTAATTTATAAAAAGCCTCATAAGCCAATGCCTATTTATGCGCCGTCTTCGGAGTGACCAGGTACACATTTCACGACATGTTGTACCTGTATAACTATGTACGTGACAAAGTAATCTTGCTTTGTAGGATTACATATATATAAACCTGTACATATGTTAGCCTATGTAATTCTTCTTATTAAAGATGGATGTACATTTTATTTATTGAGTAAATGCTTTTATCTAAAGTGATATATAATTAAGAAAGCGGGGTCAGCCAGTCTGTGGGGCACTTGGGGCTTAAGGGCCTTGCTCTGGGGCCCATTGTTCAAATCACTTTGCCAGCCAGGGGATTTGAAGCAATGACCTGCTGACCACAGGCACAGAGCCCAAACCCACTGAGCCACAGACCACTCACTTTCAGTAAAGTGTCCTGCTCTGGTATCCCAAGGGCTGCTTCTCAATATGCGTACTTTACTGTACTTGTGTTCTCATGTCCCCGTTTTACATCATCTTCCACTGGCAAAGACCAGCTCCAATACTCAGAAACAGAAGTATAGACAAGGGTAAAAATACCCAGATGTCTTTCTTGCCCCACCCAAAATATTAAGCTTGCATCCTCGCCAAACGAGACCAGTCCCATGATTCACTGCTCCCCAAGTTTGTTCTTGGGAGGTAAGTTAGTAAAACCGGTCTTGCCAAGACCACAAATACGATCTTTGCATTCTTGGTAGTGAGAAACATTCAAGCTCTGCTCCTCTAACACTAAACCACATAATAAACGGTATCATCTGCCATCAGCTTACAGACATAAAAATGCTCAGACTGTCCTACAGAGAAGCCGTCACACGTGCCTTCCCCCCCCCCACCCTCCCCATCGGACAGGACGGGCAGGTTTCTCACCAGCAGTTCCACCTCGAAGCCCAGCATGGGGAAATCCTCCAGGCTGCTCTTGTTCTGGATCTGCACCACCTTCCTGAGCAGGCCCGGCCAGTGGGCCTTGGCGTGCTTCACCAGCACCAGGTCGTTGCAGGCCAGGCTGCAGATGGCCAGGAAGAGCTGCGGATTGGCCACCAGCTCCAGCCGGCGAGCGGCCGGGGTCACAAAGAGCAGCAGCTGAGCCTGGTGGCGGGACAGGAAGAGGCCGTCATCCCGCTGCACCAGCACCTCGCCCCTGGGGAAGGCGTGCGAGGAGGCCCCAAGGAGCCACAAAGACAGCTCCCCCCCTGGGCGGGCCTGCACGCGCCCCACACTGCCCTTCTGGATGCCGCGAAGGCCGTTGCGTGCCTTCCCCCTAGTGATGATGAAATAGCCATCACTGCAGTCCTCTGCCAGCTCCATGGGTGCCCACGGCCTGCCTGTGGGACAGCAGAGCCCATATCAGCGAGGTATCAGCATGGCACGGTACCACTTCCTTACAAACATCATACATAGACCTGGGCAGCCCACAATCACAAGCCCTCCCACACACACTCAACTGGCAATTCAGAGGTGCCATTTAGCCTAACTGCACTGGGAGAGCATGCAAAATCCAAACATGGAGCAGATGCAAGATTCAAACCTCCAACCCTGCAGACAGTGCCGGTCGAAGCAAATGTGGCAAGCCCTCTCCCAGCTAAATTCAACTGGCCAGTTTCACCAAATCGGCGCCCTCTCAGAAGACTGCGCCCTATGCTCGCACGCGCTGAGACACTCAGCATAACCTTGACATAAATCATTACTTTCGCATGAAAGTATTCGGTCTAGAGATACTGTTACATCCCCAAATGGATACAAATGTTTAATTGTTCACTAGTTAAATCATACGCCAATGACGCAAATATTCATTTTGTTATATTGTGACTGAGAAATTTAACACAGACCTACATACTCGACATACTACAATAAAACAATACAATACAATACGATAAAATTAAAAGCATTTGTTTTTGCGCGGATGTGGGATTTACACTAATTCCTAACGAACTCTCTTAACCTTTGTCTTGTTTAGCTGAAATTTAATGGCGTCGCACAAAGCCAGTCAGCGAGATATCTGAACCAGTAAAATACGCACCTGTTTTATCAAAGTAATAAAACCTACACTTTCATATAAAACTTAGGCCTATACCCTTGGCTGACAATTTCTCTCAGTTCTTTCGCATTCTATGTACAACGATGCAAATTCCTTAACATACAGAATATTGAATAAGTATTCAGTTTTTTTATAATCACGTTTGTCACTCAAATTAAAAAACTAGTAAAAACAGGGAAAGCAAACATATAAGGGAAAATACCTGTTTCCGTGTGTTTGATTTAGAATATAACTTTCTTTTTAAATATTAGAATACTTTTGCATAGACCATGCTTAGTAAACAATATGAACAGTTCATAAATTCATATCGAACAAAAGCACGTTTAAGTGGCCGGGATGTTATTTTCTTTTTCTTTTTGTCTGAGACTTTTGTCAGGATTTTATCAAATATAAGCTAGATTAATAACTAATTATGAAACTTCCAAAGCCATCGCGAAAATGAAACATTCGGGCTGACTTACCGCGGCTAGACGAGCACATACGCGGCTACACAGCACCAGGCATCGCTGCGCTCTAAAAGCCGCCCGAAGCTTCCAGGAAGCCCGCAGGGACCGGCCGAGGGCGCGACCGCAGCCGCCGTCTACGCTCATCCAATCATGTGCCGCGGGCTGCCGCTGCCTTCGCTCAAATGACCACATTCTTATGTACCTGCACTATGTTTGAACAAACGTTTATTCCCCTTGCGCGCCCAAGAAAGACATAATTACATGCAATTTCCTCCATAACCGAAGGAACTACAAGATATCTATAGTATGCAAGACTTCCAGCGGTATTTCCTGCAGTTTAGTTTGTGCGTAATTTTTTTTTATATTTTGGAAGGCCATTTAATCAAAAACCGGAAGAAGGCAACCATGATAAGTATGTTAGAGAAATATATACTAACACATGCACTCACATTCCCTAACGTACTTTCACTTCTGATCATACTCCTTTTCAGGATTATGATCCTATAAATTTTGGCGAGGTCAAAGTCCATGGTGACAGCAAAGCCAGAGAGGTGGTAAAAAATTTATTTAATTTTGCAACAAAATACAGGAACTGTAGTATTTTCATGATTAGGACACTAAACACATCATTATTCCAGCACCTGGAGTGGAAAATAGCCTACACAGATAAAAGGTACAACTTTAACCATTCTAATTTAAAAACACATTTCCACAGAGAAACGACATCAATATTAACTGTTATTAAAACAAATAACTGTACAAGGTTCCTTCATCTTTAAAAGAAGCAGGCCAGGGGGTGGGTGGCAGTGGGGAGATTCAAGGACAGCTGCATGCTACAGGTCACCAGCACCGGGGGGGCTTGGGGGGCAGGTGAGGGAGGTTCATTTGGACTTCCGCCGTTTGGCCTGCACCGGACCCGCGGCAGCACTGGCATCTGTGAGGAACAGACAGCGGGGACACGGGCATCAGATTATGCACAGTAATGATGGAGAAAGGCAGTGCCACAGTGACGAATCCAGCCTAGTGTGGTTTCTGTGGGCAAAAGGTTGTTGCTTCAAATCCCAGGATCAGCAGAGTGATATCACCATTGGGCGTCTGAGGAAAGCCCTTCACCCTCAATTGCTCCAGGGACTGGCTGACTTTGCTTTCTCAAAAATGTCAGTTTGAATAAAAGCATCTAAATAAATAAAAATGTAAATTAAAATAAATGACTGGCAAACTGCTACAGAAACCCATATGCCCTGCCCGCCCAGCACAGGCTCTCCCCAGGGAAGTACCCAACGTGTATCTACCCATCCACCACCTTGGACCCTTGGCACCTCGTACCTTTAGCGGCGGCCGCGCTGGAGGCGGAGCCCGGCCTGGCTGCCCGCTTCCTCTGCCCGTTCTCGGGGACCTCCTGCGAGGTCACGGGCCCCTCCTCCAGCTCCTTCTCCACTCGTGAGCTCCGCCGACCGGGGCCCTTCTGCTTCTCTGGGCCAGCCTTCGGATCCCTAAAAGGGGGTCAGGGGTCGGCCGGTTAATAACAGTGGGCATTCTGGGTAACCGGTGCCCGCCTGTCTCAGTCTGGAGTAATCCTATGTGTTCTGTCTTCTGTAAACATCTTCCTCCTTATCTGTTGCTAAGCCATGATCACCAATTAGTTTCCTCCCGAGAATACAGCAGATCACTTCCACTGGCTTCCCAAAAATGAAAACACATGTGCTGTAGTACCTTGGCACAAAGCTGGAGGGCGTCTCTCTCTTCTTCACACTGTCGAAGTGAAAAATCGGCAGTGAATCAACACTTATAAACATTGTCAGACTATCCTCAGCATGACCAGTGTCCTATTTCATTATGTTACACATAGTATTCTGTTTTTTTTAATCTAAACTGTTGATCAAGTTATTCACCTGAAATAATTGTAAAAAAAAAATAAATCTATACATGGGACATCATTTTAATAGCATCCTTCAATCATCCATGAATGCTTATTCAGCCCAGGATAGCTGAGAGTCTGGAGCTCTACCCCAGTCAGCATAGGACACAAAGCGTGGATGGGATACTAGACCATCACAGGGCTCATGCATTTGTATTCATACATATCTTTATGGGGACTCTCCATTCATTT
>JAODJW010000127.1:9302690-9316652 GCA_026777045.1 Hyperopisus bebe | reverse complement strand
TCCGGAGCCTATCCCGGAAGCAATGGGCACGAGGCAGGGAACAACCCTGGACGGGGGGCCAGCCCATCGCAGGGCCTGGGTGATGCAGCTGGCAAAAAAAGAGTAAGGCTTTGGGCCACCCAACCCCATTTATTCCCCTCCTGCATTTCTCTTGTCTCCACTCTGACTTGGGTAGGGCTTATCACATTGTGCCCCCACTCCTAAAGCTAACTTAAAGTCACTTCCCACCTTTTCTTTTTCAGTTTCTTTTTGTCCCTTCTTGTTCTTCATTTTTCTTTTTTTGAGACATTTTGTCAACACATTTTTCTTCTTGGTCATTGTCCCATTTTTTCACTGTTTTTTGTGCATTATTTTTGTCATCTGATAACGTCTCTCTTACCAACTATTTATAGGCATATGTCTACAGATTAACATATTAATATTAATTTGCCAGATTTGGTGTGAGTAAATTATTAATGATGTTTAGCGAGTCATATGGCAGTGTCTGTACATCATGGCATCAGTTAAACCTCTCCTGATGAATAACAGAGCATGTACCTCCATTAACTGCAGTAAACACTGTGTGGGATGTGCCTGCTGGTTGACTTTTGCTGCTGAATTACAGCGTTTACACCCTGAAATGTCTATTGTTGTTGTTGTTTTTTTTTTTTTGCTCAGGGTCCGGCCACCAAAACTGGGGTGAGTGAACATTCATGTTGAACAACGTTCAGACGTCCAGCATACAGGGTTGGAAAAGCAAACAGGAGCCCAAAGGGCTTGAACAGAGTGTGTCTGTCCCATTCCCCTCACAGAGTACCTTAGAGGACCAGATCATTGAGGCAAACCCTGCCATGGAGGCTTTCAGCAACGCCAAAACACTCAGGAATGACAACTCGTCCCGTTTTGTGAGAGCATTGGGCCACGTGCACCGATGGGGGCCACATCAAGGCCTCAGACTGAGAGGAATTGCGTGGAGGGTAGACTGACTGATCTCCTGTGCACCACCTTCCCCTCCAACACAGGGCAAATTCATCCGAATCCACTTCTGGCCCACGGGGAAGCTGGCCTCTGCTGACATTGACATCTGTAAGGAGATTCCACCATTCTTGGAATGTGGGTCTGAGAATCTGGGAAGATGCGTGAGATAATATGTCCATCAGTGTGGATTTCTTTTCATAGACCTCCTGGAAAAATCCAGAGTGATATTTCAGCAGCCTGGAGAGAGGAGCTACCACATCTACTATCAGATCTTGTCCCAGAATAAGCCAGAGCTCCAGGGTACGAGGACCTAAGACCAGCATAACAACAACCATCTTTGGGATTTTTACAGCAATGGTGTTATGACATGCATGATTAAATTTCAGAAAATTTTTGGTCTCTTTAACCGAATGCCTAACACCGCTCCCACCATTCTTTTTGTAGACCTGCTGCTGGTGTCCTCCAACCCCTACAACTACCACCTCTGCTCACAGGGGGTCACCACCGTGGAGAACCTGGATGATGGGGATGAACTACTAGCTACGGATGTAAGACACCTTTACCCCTGTACTAATATTTAAGCTCTACAACCTGCTGTGAACCCTAAGCCTTGTTTCTTCTTTTTTCCACAGAATGCCATGGACATCCTGGGCTTCAGCCCCGATGAGAAGTATGGCTGCTATAAAATCGTGGGCGCCATCATGCACTTTGGCAACATGAAGTTCAAGCAAAAGCCACGGGAGGAGCAGCCCGAGGCCGACGGCACTGAGAGTGAGGAGCTGCCCAGAGCCAAAGCTGGGTCCACATTGGGGTAGAGAGAGGATTCATAACCAGGACTAATGCTGATAGATGTCCTCATCCTTCAGGTGCTGATAAAGCCTCTTACCTGATGGGGGTCAGCTCAGCTGACTTCATCAAGGGGCTCCTTCACCCCAGGGTCAAGGTGGGCAATGAGTATGTTGTCAAAGGGCAGAATGTGGAGCAGGTGAGAAGCTCAGGGTGGCACACAAGGATGGGGACTGTCTAGCAGCAGTGCATGACAGCAGTCTGTGTTCCTGGACATAGGTGGTCTATGCGGTGGGAGCTCTGGCCAAAGCCACCTATGACTGCATGTTCAAGTGGCTGGTCGGATGCATCAACAAGACCTTGTACACCATGCTGCCTAGGCAGTTTTTCATTGGAGTACTGGACATTGCAGCCTTTGAGATCTTTGGTGTGAGTCTCTGCCAGCAGAAATGTTCTTATTGTTCAAACAATTATCCTATAATTAGATTAATGATAGTGAGCATGCAATTAAAATGAAACCATTTAGACTAGTGCCCTACGTGATGTCCATTCATTCTGGTGCATTTTGTCCTTTGCAATCCCAGTTCAACAGCTTTGAGCAGCTCTGCATCAACTTTACCAATGAGAAGCTGCAGCAGTTCTTCAACCACCACATGTTCATCCTGGAGCAGGAGGAATACAAGAGAGAGGGCATCGAGTGGACCTTCATTGACTTTGGCTTGGCCTTGCAGCCCTGCATCAATCTCATCGAGAGGGTACAGAGGCCCACCTCATGAAAGTGTGGAGCAAGACGTGCATGTAGCATTTGGCCGATGTGTGACGTGATGTGTCCTCCAGCCCCTGGGGATCTTGTCCATCCTCGAAGAGGAGTGCATGTTTCCCAAGGCTACTGACAGCAGCTTCAAGGCCAAGATGTACGATAATCACCTTGGCAAGTCACCCAACTTCCAGAAGCCCCATCCCAACAAGAAGTGGAAGTACGAGGCCCACTTTGAGCTGGTGCATTATGCTGGGGTGGTGAGTAAAGGTGTTTAATTCACAGAAGATAATTTTGCAAGAAGAAGTGGACATTTTCTAATGTTCACGGCACATTTCTCCTTTACTTCCTGCCCCCAAGGTTCCATACAGCATCATCGGCTGGCTAGACAAAAACAAGGACCTGCTGAACGAAACAGTAGTGGGCTATTTCCAGAAGTCCTCCAACAAGTTCTTGGCCGGCCTATATGAGAACTTAATCAGCTCTGAAACAGGCAAGTCTGAGATTCCATGGATGGTGGTGTGGGTGGACAGCGAGAAAGCAAAACAATGAATATTTGTTGTAATAGTTGTGGAACTCCCCATTTCTACAAGGAGTTCAAGAGCAGCTTTTTTTTAGACTTGTTTGTGACTTTGATTTGAACATGGAATTAGAGGAGATGTGCATTTGTATGACAACATTATTATATTGAATGCTAAGCTGATATATTGCAAAAGGTGAATTGCACACTACCATGACCATTAACATTTTAGGTAGTTAGGAAATTAGAAAGAGATATCATGATGACATTACTCTAACATTTGGATGTTGGATGGAATCTTTAATTGTTGACACCCGGTGCTTGTTTACTCTGCTGACTCATGACATTGTTGTTCTTTCCAGCAGCAGCTGAAGCTAAACCAAGGACGCAGGAAAAGAGGAAGAAAGTGGCCTCTTTTTAGACAGTGTCACAGCTACACAAGGTTAGCCTGGTTTCCAACATGCTTTGTTTCCTTATGAGATGGATAGCTCTATACCCCCCACCCAAGGGCTGCTATGATGTGTTGGAGCAATTTAAAGGCTGAAGTACAGAACTGTGTAACTTCTCCAGCCTTAGCTTCCTCCATGCGGCAACCTCAAATCCTGCTGTTCCATACACTCACTCTTAATGCATTCTGTTCCTATTTAAATGCCTCAACGATCTTCTACATCCAACCAAACACAGTGTTCTCCAAGGTAGAGGAGGAGGTAGTTAAGACTTGCAGTGATGTTTAGGGACGTTAAGGACATGAACATCACTTTAAGTCTGTGCTAGCTCCATCTTCCAGAGCTCCGTAAACCAGGTATGTCCACAGCATCTACTGATTGACTCCTGGACATTCCTCTCAAACTCCTCTGTATTTGTGTTTCATAGGAAATAACCAAGGTATAAACCTAGGGCCAACAAGGTGAGATGCCAGGAGGTACAATGCAGTGTTTTCATAAGCTTTCATAAGTCTTGCTCTGGTTGTTTGCAGGAGAACCTGAACAAGCTCATGGCCAACCTACGCAGTATCCAGCCGCACTTTGTGTGCTGCATCATCCCCAATGAGAGCAAGACGCCAGGTAGGGTCCCACTTTTGGGCTGTTCTGTAGCTCATGTTGGTACAGAGAAGCTTTAGGAAACAGCATGAAGCCTGATTCTGGACCTTCTCCATTTATTTAAAAATGTTCAGCCTTGTTTGTTGAGGGTAGACTTTGGATTGGCCAATCAACAACTCTAAGCCAAGACTGATGCTCTGCTGAAACAATACCGAGGTGTAGGAGCTGAAAGCAGCACTAAAAGATTGACGATTAAGCTTCTCCAACCAAGGGGTCCCAATGGGTCTCCTGCAGATTTGGCTTTTCCTGTCCCCAGAAAACTTGACGGTGCTCAGTCTACCAGCTGCCATTGTTGTTGCACCTTTGTTCTTAGACTGTTTTTCTTGTCACAGGGTTCATGGACGCCTTCCTAGTGCTTCACCAGTTACGGTGCAACGGTGTACTGGCAGGAATCCGCATCTGCCAGAAGGGCTTCCACAACCGCCTCCCCTGCGCCAACTTCAAGCAGCAGTGCGTTTGTCAGTTACAATTGGACATATTTAGCAGATGCTTTTAACCAAAGTCGCATACAATTGAGAAAGCAGAATCAGACAGTCCCTGAAGTGACAGAGTTAATGGCCTTGCTCAAGGGCCCAATGGTGACATCACTCTGCCACGATTTTCCGATCATGGACACAGTGTCACAAGAAAGCACGGCTTCCCCAACTCATACGGATTTGAAGCAGCAGTGGATCTCCTTACACATATAACTCCCTACACACACCTACTCACCACAAGCATGGATGTATATAAACACCCAAGCATATGTGCATAAAGACAGGTATGTACAGTTGTGTTCAGAATAATAGCAGTGTGTCTAAAAAAGTGAATAAAGCTGAAAATCCTTATAATAGTTTTTATTTCCACACATGCAAATTCATCGGGAACACTAAAAATTCTATTCCAAATTAAAACAAGAAGAGAAATTCATCACATTTGTGTTATTCCTTTACAGAAAGTGAAGGAAAGGGAAAATTAGGCTGTTCAAAAAAAATAGCAGTGTCCACATTCTTCTTTATAGATTCACTGTATGAACTGAAAAAGATTTTGCTTTCCTTTGAATCATTGAACTAATATTTAATTGTACAACAACTGTTCCTGAGAAATGCTGCACATCTGTGTTGTATGGAGTCAACCAACTAGTGGCACCTGTGAACAGGTATTCCAGCCCACGATGACTGGACTACATTTCTTGGTTTTGCCTCAGAAACAGCATTTTTGATGTCACCCCACAAGTTTTCTATTGGATTAAGGTCCGAGGATTAGGCTGTCAACTCCATAAAGTCAATCTTGTTGGTCTGGAACCAAGATGTTGCTTGTTTACTGGTGTGTTTGGGGTCATTATCTTGTTGAAACACCCATTTCAAGGGCATTTCCTCTTCGGCATAAGGCAACATGTCCTCTTCAAGTATTTTGAGGTATTCAAATTGATCCATGATCACTGGTATGTGATAAATAGACCCCCCACCGTGGTATGAGAAACATCCCCATATCATGATGCTTGCACCACCATGCTTCACTGTCTTCACAGTGTACTGTGGCTTGAATTCAGTGTTTGGGGGTCATCTGACAAACTGTCTGGGGCCCCTAGACCCAAAAAGAACAATCTTGCTTCCATCAGTCCACAAAATGTTGCGGCGTTTCTCTTTAGGCCAGTCAGTGTGTTCTTTGGTAAATTGTAATCTCTTCCGCACGTGTCTTTTTTTCAGCAATGGGACTTTGCGGGGGCTTTTTGCAGATAGCTTGGCTTCATATAGGCGTCATCTGATTGTAACAGTACTCACTTCAGACTTTCTTTGATCTTCCTGGAGCGGATCATTGGCTGAGTCTTTGCCATCTTGGCTATTCTTCGATCCATTCAAATTGTAGGTTTTCATTTTTTCCCATGTCTTTTAGGTTTTGGTTGCCATTTTAAAGCATTTGCGATCATTTTCTGCACTTCTTTATATGCTTTCCCCTCTCCAATCAACTTTTTAATCAAGGTACGCTGTTCTTCTGAACAATGTCTGGAATTGTCAATTGGAGCTTAGCATGCTTTTCAGAAGGGTAATGCGTAAAGTAAAAAGAATAAAAACATACAGGTGTTAAAACACAATCTACAAGAACACACCTGGAACACTGATGCTCTTTTAGTCTGGGCAGTAGTGCAAAGCATTTCTGAGAACAGAAATTTAGGACGACAATTTCAGCTATAATTTAATGTTTTGAAATAAAGTTTCAGGTCTGGATTTTCCCAGAAAGCAGAACAATCTGTGAAGAGGAAGAGCCCTGTAATCATGGCAGGACATGCATGGCTGTATGTTTTGGGCAGAGGGGGCACTCCACAGCTCTTAAGTGCGTTAATGGTGCCCTGCAGGTGTTCTTCAAGGCCGGCCTGCTGGGCCAGCTGGAGGAGATGCAGGACGAGCGGCTGGCCAAGGTGCTCACCATGCTGCAGGCGGTCAGCAGGGGCAGGCTGATGAGGATGGAACTGCAGAAGATGGTGGAGAGGAGGTCAGAGCAGCATTCTTCCTCATTTTCTTAGTTCTATGTGAGACACGTTAGCTGTTATGAAACGGTGAGTACCGTATGGTCCTTTCTGGCCCCTTCCACGTGAGTCCTTGTGGTGAAATGTGTGATGGCAGCCGCTCTGAGCCCCCTTAAAAATAGCTGCCCACCGGCTCCCTTTGTTCCAGCAGGATCTTGCAAGTGATCGCATCGGCATAGCATCTGCCCTGTGACAGAGGATTAGGGCCTCCTATTTCAGACGGGTCCCACCTCACCATTGTGGGGCATGTGCTGATGCTGGGGGTGCAATGAGCCCCCAGACCTTATTTGGTCATGGAGACATGGGGTTCTTATTTAGAACAATGGTGGAGCAGGTGGCTCAGGTTACAGACTGACCTACACATAGAGGGCAGCCAGACAGGAGACAGGGCTGAGATTGATACCTCTTATTTAAGGTGGTACAGTGCCTCACACCTCCAGGATTGGGGGTTCGAATCCTACCTCTGCTCTGCATGTATGGACTTTGCTGGTATCTCACAGGTATTTGGCTTTTCTCCTGCAGACATACATTCAGGCTGTACTGCCTGTCCAAAGCCTCGAGTTGTGATGGGTACCTAAAAATTTACAGACCACATTTAGCAAGATATGCAGCTGTCCTCCGCTCTGAAACTGCCACGCATTCACTATATGGTCAAATGTATCTGGTCACTCCTGTTAATTAGAGGGATTAGCTAGTTAAAAGTAGAATGCCTTTACTGAAATCATAAGTTATAACAAAGCTAAATTAGTGTAATTCCCCAGTGATGCTTTGAGGTGCATATAAATATTCCAAGAATGAAGATAAACCAGATTAAGTTAAACAAATAAAAAAACAAGAATGTGAAGTATTTAAAATATCAAATACAAGGACATGAAAGAGGTAGACAAAGTGACTGTGGTATACAGCAGCTTGTGATGTAAACATGCATTTTTCTATACATGTACATTATATGAATAAATGTATTGGGACACACCTCTCAATCACTGAACTGAGGCCCATTGCCACAGGTGAGTAAAATCCAGCATCTAGCCATGCCATCAGGTTTACAAACATTTGTGAAGGGATGGGACTGCAATGCGCCAACTGTAAAGTTTGGTGCAGAAGGGATAATGATATGAGGTTGTTTTTCAGGGGCTGGGTTCGGCCCCTTTGTTCCAGTGAAGGGAACTCTTAATGCTTCAGCATCCCAGGACATTTTGGACAATTCTATGTTTCCAGCTTTGTGGGAACAGTTTGGGGGAGGCCCTTTTCAGTTCCTGCATGACTGTGCCCCAATGCACAACATGGTTGGGTGAGTTTGATGTGGAATAACTTGACTGGCCTACACAGAGCTCTGACCTCAACCCCATCAAACAGCTTTGGGATGAACTAGAACAGAAATTGCGAGCCAGGCCTTCATGTCCAACATCAGTGCCTGAGCCCACAAATGCTCTTCTGGATGAATGAGCAAAAATTCCCACAGACACACTCCAATATTTTGTGGAAAACCTTCCCAAAAGATTAACAGCTGTTATAGCTGCAAGGAGGGGGACCAACTACATAATGATGCCTATGGATTTAGAACGGGATGTCATAAAAGTCTCTGTAGGTGTAACGGTCAGGTGTCCCAATACTTTTGTCCATATAGTGAATATGTTATAAATTCCAATTCTTTAATCTTTCCTGCTTCTTGCATCTATACTTCTGCACTCTTGTTCTCTCAAACGTATTCAAAAAGTTACTGTTTAACTGATTCACACCTTTAGAGCCTTCTGGTGCATATTAGATAGATTCTTCACACAGAACCACGGTTTGCTCCCACAGAGATGCCCTGCTGATTATCTAGTGGAACATTCAGGCTTTCCATGATGTGAAAAACTGGCCCTGGATGAAGCTCTTCTTCAAGATTAAGCCACTGCTACGTAGCGTGGCTATGGAGAAGGAGATGGCCAACCTCAAGGAAGAGTTCCTCAAGCTGAAGGAGGCCCTTGAGAAGTCTGAGGCCAAGTGTAAGGAGCTTGAGGAGAAGCAAGTCAGCCTGATCCAGGAGAAGAACGACCTCGCGCTGCAGATCCAAGCTGTGTGTGTTCTACCATGCACATTTATTTATGCAGCAGATGCTTTTACCTGAAGTGACGTACATTTCAGAAGGCAGGGTCAGCCAATCCCTAGAGCTATTGGGGATTAAGGGCCTTGCTTAGGGCTCCAGTAGTGAAATCACTCTACCAATCACAAGATTTGAACCAGTGACCTTCCAATCGTAGGCACATTATTAAAATTAGCTCAAAATTTGTTTGAACCATTCTGTTAATTTTACTATATCTCTATATATTGAAAGCCCCAGTCTAGTCCATGAATTAGCCATGGATTTATCAACATTAGCCTAATAAAAGTTAATTATTTGAATGAATGCTTCACCGAGTGGTAGCCTCAACGAAAACTGAATTTGAAACCTTCCAACTCAGCAGGTAAAAACTGCACAACAACTTTGTACAAGCCTGTCGGTATTTTTTTTTCCACCGTTTTGGCTCCTTACTTTGTGGGTCTCATTGACTGCACACCCTTCATCCTCATCAGGATGATAGGGAGTGTGCCCTCACCGTCTCCGGTCTACCCCTATCCACAGGAGCAGGATAACCTGGCAGATGCGGAGGAGCCTTGCGACCTACTCATCAAGACCAAAATCCAGCTGGAGGCCAAGGTGAAGGAGCTGACCAAGCGCCTGGAAGACGAGGAACAGCTGAGCGCCAGCATCCTGGTCAAGAAGTGCAAGCTGGAGGATGAATGCAGTGAGCTCAAGGACATTGATGACCTGGAGATCACCCTGGTGAAGGTGGAGAAGGAGAAGCATGCCACCGAGAACAAAGTGAGATTGCGGAGTGCACTTGTTTTCCACAGCAAGAAAAAGAAGGATATGAACGACTGAATAATTGATTTAATATTTCATCGAAATGTCAGAGAAAATAGTGGTTAAAACTGACTGTAGCCAACAATGTTGCTGGCAAATACGAACATTGCCACCTTCCATTCTTCTCTGTCTCAACTTCCCTCTTTTCCTACCTGTCTCACTTGTTCCTCTACATACCCTGCTCTCCACAACCCTACATCCACCTATGCCTGCCTTTCACCATCTCCAGATTAAAAACCTGATGGAGGAAATGGCTGCACTGGATGAGACCATCCTCAAGCTGACCAAAAAGAAGAAGGCCCTGCAGGAAGCCCACCAGCATGCCCTATATGACCTTCAGGATGAGGAGGACAAGGTCAATAGCCTGACCAAGGCCAAAGCCAAACTGGGGCAGCAGGTGGATGATGTGAGTAGCCAATCGAATGCAGTTGCAGTCATATCTTTGTGATGCATCTAGGAATTGTAGCACATAGCAACCGCATTGTATGAGTCCCTAAAAACTTTACGTATAATTATTCAAAATATTTTTTTTCCTAGCACTGTGTTTCATTAGTTACTCTTTTAATATTTGTTTCATATGCCAGAAAATATTTGTAGGAGATGGAGGTAGGCGGGATTTTGCGCAATCGCGCACACTGGGTCATGTGGTGTGGTGGCGGTAGTGATTTGTAAAATCACTTGTTAGGTGGAAGTGGTAGTGAGTGGGTGATAGGGGAAAGCCTACTTTTTGCTGACCGCAAATGTAACCGCAAATGTGCTTTACTGAGCTGAAACGATTTCCAGTTGAATATAGTCTTTTTAATACAGTAACAACCTGGCAGTCTTGACTGAGGGATTGGCTGACTTGGTTGGTCCTCTGGTGCCTGAATACTGAGAATTGGCTGGTTTGGATGATGGTGTGGTGGTAAATGCTGGGATTGGATGATTTGATTGCTGTTCTGGTGCAGAATGTTGGAATTGGCCAGTTTGGCTGGTGCTCTGGTGCCAAATTCAGGGATTAGTTGATTTGGCTAGTGCTCTGATGCTGAATCTTGGGATTAGCTTGCAGGCATAAGTTTTTTAAGAAGTCACGTTTTATGTTGCCAAGGTCACAGTCTCAGCAATGCCAGTCAGTCTAGATAAAAATGTTGAATAAGAGAATTAAATCTGATACAAAAACATGTATAAAACATGAAATCAGCCATCTTTGAAGGAACATCACGCAGACCTTGGCAACTGCTACCTAGTAGTTTGGTGCCTTCATGGATATTGCTAGAAATATCCTAGCAACCTTGATAATTGTTAATGTATTGTCTGCAGGAGAAGTCTGACATGTGAAGGCCATGAATGCTTTGTAGTAGCAGTAGACAGGTGAGGTGTCCCCAGTTGATTGCTGTTTAACTGACCTTTTCAGAGCTGACTAGCTCCTCTTACAATCCCACATCCTCTCTTCCAGGCCCGCATCGAGGAGCTGGAGGAGGAGCTTGAGGCAGAGCGGGCCACTCGGACCAAGACTGAGAAGCAGTCGGAGATTGAGGACCTGATGGTGGACCTTCAGAGATCCAACTGCAGCTGCTGTCCTGGACAAGAAGTAGCCTAACTTTGACAAGGTGGTGTCAAGGAGTGCCAGACTGAGCTGTAAGCCTCGCAGAAGGAGTCTCGCAGCCTGAGCACCGAGATCTTCAAGCTCAAGAACTCATACGAGGAGGTGCTCAACCACTTGGAAACCTTAAAGCATGAAAACAAGAACCTGGGAATTGTAAGCAATTGGATCCTTATTTTGATTCCTGAATTTCATTTGATTTGATAATGAAATTAGACCTATTATAACACTGTAACCTATAGTCAAAACTGCCTCTACCTCCTACACATTGATATTTCTACTTCTCCACCTACTGGCCTCTAATACTTTGCTGACCTAACTGACCAAATCAGTCAGGAGGGAAAGATCATCCATGAACTTGAGAAAATAATGGTTTGGATTATGAGAAGAGTGAAATTCAGGTTGCCCTAGAGGAAGCTGAGGTAAGCTGCTCTTATGAACAAAATATCAGTAGTTATAAGTGAAGATAGCTTGTGATAGGAGCACAAATAGATATGCTAAGAAGGGCCCACTGCAGATAGGTCACACAACCCAGCTGCTCCTTCTCAAGGTACTCTGGAGCATGAGGAGAGCAAGACCCTGCTCATCCAGCTGGAGCTCAACCAGATCAAGGCTGAGATTGATAGGAAGCTTGCAGAGAAAGATGAAGAAACTGATAACCTTCTGTGAGCCTTCAGGGATCCTACAGGCCAACTCTTAAAACTTTGTTATAATTCAAATTACTTAACCAGCTGTTCTTGGGTTTTCATCATGCCAGATTTTTTGCCTTACAATTTCTAAATGAGTGTTATGGCTCTTCTCACCACTCAGCCGAAACCACCAACGTGCCCTGGAGTCCATGCAGGCCACCCTGGATGCAGAGTCCTAGTCCTGCAACGAGGCTCTCCAACTCGAGAAGAAAATGGAGGGGGGATCTCAATGAGATGGAGATACAGCTGAGCCACACCAACCGTCAGGCTGCTGATGCTCTGAAACTGGTGTACCACCTGCAAACCCAGATCAAGGTTAGGATCACCGACACTCAAATACACAGATGTAAATCGATAGAAGATACCACAGCACTTGCTTAGGACTGTTCAGTAGTTCCATGAGATTTACCCTCTGAATGGGGAAGACTAAGATCAGCTGTGAGGTGCCATCTGTTGGGTAACCCCAGGACCTGCAGATCGAGCTGTATGAGACAGTCCACCAGAATGAGAAACTGAAAGATCAGTCGGCTGTGATGGAGCGTCGCAACCAGCTGCTGTTGGCCGAGGTAGATGAGCTCCGCAGCTTGGTGGAGCAGAGTGACCATGGTCGCAAACTGGCGAAGCACGACCAGCTGGAGGCTACGGAGAGAGTCAACCTGCTACATTCCCAGGTAGGTGAGGCCTTAACCACATGAGAGCAAAACAGGATCTTTGTGGGGTAAATGGATGCAGAAACAAGAAATGTAACAGATAAGAAATGCCTGAAGGTTTCCTGAACTTTCCTGAATGTCTTACAAAACGTCGGAATGACACAGGATACCGTGGGCAAAAAGTTAAACACCAAATGAACCACTTCCCACAACTCAGGCAACCTGCTTTTTGAATGCATACTGGTCCTTTCTGTGGCAGAACATGGGACTGATCAACCAAAAGAAGAACCTGGATGCTGACCTCTCCATGCTCTCAGGAGAAGTGGAAGAGGCCGTGCAAGAGTGCCATAACGCTGAGGAGAAAGCCAAGAAGGCCATCATTGATGTGAGAGCACCACTAGCCTGTGGGGCAGTACCGTGACAAGGCGTTCCTCTGGAGAGCGCAGACAGCCTATATCTCCTGAAATATCTGAGTGTTTTCCAGATGATATTACCAATTTCCAGCTCTGAAAAACTTGGATGACAGTACTGAGAGAGTTCATGGAGAGTTCATGGAGCTCATGGAGAAAATGCTTGAGTAGAATTACATACTGAAAGAACAGTAGGTTAGGTTTAGGATTAAACAATGTAACCCAAGACACTCTTTGAGTGTCCCATTTCTAGGGATCTCCAGATCTAAAGAAAATGTGCCTAAGGAGACAGCTTGCAAAGACGATTCAGATTTTAATGGTTATTGTTTTTTTTAAGTTCTCCTTCTTGATGCCATTCTTCCAGGCTGCCATGATGGCAGAGGAGCTAAAGAAGGAGCAGGACACCAGCGCCCACCTGGAGAGGATGAAGAAGAACATGGAGCAGACCATCAAGGACCTGCAGCGTCGTCTGGATGAGGCTCAGCAGGTTGCCCTCAAAGGGGGCAAGAAACAGATCCAGAAGCTGGAATCCAGGGTGAGAAATGAAGGAAGGAGTGAATCAAACACTTTTTCGCTTTGTAATTCATTGTTAGATTCAAAGTCTGGCACCAAATCTAAATTAGAATGGCAAGACCTGTAGCATTTGTCACTGTGGAGCACTTGGCAATTTCAATGTCTGGTATAAAGGGGGTGAAGCTTGTCTGGCTGACCTAATTGTCTCAATTGTACATTGCTTTGGATAAAAGCATCTGCCCAATAAATTAATTATTTACACACAACCTGCAACTGTGCTCTTGGTGACACTTACCACCCCAACTCTCAGTGCCCAAGATAGCCATTAGCTCTTCACAGCCACACAGTCCTTGTAGAAGCAAGAACATGACCTGGCACTTCTCCATTAGGTGAGAGCACTGGAGAGTGAGCTGGAGAGTGAGCAGAAGAAAAGCAATGAGTTCCAGAAAAGGGTGTGCAAGTATGAGAGAAGGATCAAAGAGCTCACATACCAGGTACCCCCTTCCGGAAAGTGATGGGGGCTCGTGGGTAGGGATGCTCATATTGACCGATTAACCGTTAACCGACCGAATGAATTTTGACCGATTATTACTATCAGTTAAACG
>JAODJW010000127.1:9284304-9302590 GCA_026777045.1 Hyperopisus bebe | reverse complement strand
ATTAATTAACGATTAATGTTCGGTTAACGAACGGCGGTTGTCGGTTGGGAAAATTAACCGAAATGAGCATCCCTACTCGTGGGTATGGATTTCTCAGGAAGAGACCCTGCTGGCCATGCTCTATACACACAAGTTGGGTATGACTGGTACTGAACTAGCAGGATGGTTCTGGTTGCAGACTGAGGAGGACCATAAGAACCCGACACGTCTGCAGGACCTCATCGAAAAAACTGCAGTCTAAGGTGAAGAGCTACAAATGCCAAGCTGAGGAAGCGGTAAGTGTCTGAAGATGAACATAGGCCATCACAGCCTGGACCAAATCCATTATCACCTGCTAGTTAAAAACGCTCAGATCAGGAACAATCATAAGCAACTACATACACAGTAAGCTCATGTAGTGTTCCCACTACATTGGCAACTTACATCTTCTGCACATATTTTGCTATATTTGCATGCTTATACATACAGTCCCATTTGTATGTATGATTATATCCATTTTCCAGCTGCTTATCCTGGCCAGGGACACAGTGTTTGCATAGAGCTTATCCCAGGAAGGGTAGGTCATAAGCATGGGGTACACCCTGAATGGGATGCCAGTCCTTCACAGGACCAGACACACTCACACTCTCTCACACACAGCAATGTACATTATGTACTGTAAGCAGTATATAGGTGCCAATCTGACTGATCACATCTTTTGACAACATGGGAAGAACATGTCAACTCCACAAATGCAGAGCTGGGTGCAGGGATTGACGTAGCATCTTTGGAAATGTAAGGTCAAAGTCAAAAACCTTGATTTATGGTTGTTTGTAGGCTCCACAGTTTACAAGGTGGCCAATGCCGTTGTGAGCATTTATACTTGTGAGCAGTTTGCAGCACCCTGACTTGTACTGACATTTCTGGGGAGGTGCACGTCAGGCTACACGCTACACAGTACCCATGGCGTCGATTTTACGCACAACCATAGGTCAAGCTTTACTCACACCATTAAATTATAACATCTTAGTAATTACTGTGGTTGTTCATTGATCACCCCCCCCCCCTCGTTCCTCAGGAGGAGCAGGCTAACTCCAACCTGGCCAAGTTGAAGAAGGTGCAGCATGGGCTGGACAAAGTGGAGGAGCGGGCAGAGATGGCAGAGACGCTGGTCAACAAGCTACGCCTCCGTACCCGAGACCAGGAAGGGAAGGTGAGCTGCATGATCGCCATGGTAATGAGCAGACTGCATGGGATGCATTAGGCATGCCAGTGAGACCAGCTCGCAGCCTACAGCCAGCTGGAATAACCCAACGCCTTTCCCTACATTTTCAGGCAGCAAAGTGAAGCGGCCCCTAACCTCTGGAAAATGTGTGGAACCACAAAACAGCTACAATAACTGTGTAGGGTAGAGAAAAAGAACTACACACTGTAATGACCCATGAAGCTTGATACATGTATACTATCCAGAGCAACCATTGGCAGAAGGGGACAGGACATGAACCTGCAGTTTGCCAGTATTCCCAGAAGGTGGTGCTTTTGTACCTCTCAGCTATCCATCAGATTTCACCCTGCTGTATGAATAGGTAACAGTCTGGATAAATGAAAGCAAACCAACAAAATATGGAAAATAAATATAA
This sequence comes from Hyperopisus bebe, assembly GCA_026777045.1. Taxonomy (NCBI): domain Eukaryota; kingdom Metazoa; phylum Chordata; class Actinopteri; order Osteoglossiformes; family Mormyridae; genus Hyperopisus; species Hyperopisus bebe. Next base: position 9,300,971 of record JAODJW010000127.1, on the reverse strand, counting down.
GCAGTGATTGTTTCACATCCTGTCCTTGTCACAAGATGCAACAGCTATATTAGGTTGCCCATTTCAAGTTAGTGTTAATTCATGAGCCAAAAACAAGGTGAAATCAGAACCATGTTTTATTCATTTAAATTTCCATTTAGGGGAAACTAAAGTGCTTCGCCAAGGCAAATACCTACTATACCTAGAAAACTGACAATGACAAGGGTCACAAAACGGACAGTATCAGATTTCAAGTTGATATTGTTACCATTTTATTTCCCACCCCCCATAAATTTACAAATAAAGTTAAATAATCTAAATCCAAAATCATTTCCAAGAGAAAGAGACATTAGCATGATGCAAAATAGCATTTCTGTGGGGAGGGTCTTATGAATTAAGAGGTGAATCAATCAGTTAAAAAAAAAAAAAAGTAATTCAAAAGTCATTCAATGCCGTTTCCCTGTGGATGGGCTGCTGGCCGACTGACTTCCTGTCCCATTAGCGCCATTAGCGCCGCAGCAGTTTGCTGTGAGCACATCTAACAATCGTGCAGCAGACTCTGAGCACTGCTGCAGTTTCTGGCATCTGTTAAACCAGAGTGCAAGAGAAAGCGAACAAACAAGCTACACGCTGAGCACCAGGACTGTGTCCTTCAAGAGTGACGTATAGCATTAGGAGAGCCCAAGCCATTACAGACACTACCAAAAAAAACAAAGAACAAGGGCCCGGCGCCATAGGGCTTGTTAGAGATAAGGCAGACTTTATAAACACCCACTGCACCATCTGTTAGCATGCTGGTGATCTGAAACACAAGGGGCACCAGCTGAAACAGATCAGAGGCACAGGTCGCTTGGGGGGGGGGCGGGGGGCAGGCCAAAATTCATACCCATTCAGTCTGCTGTACTCAAACACACCGGCTACTGCGATACTGGACATTTTTATGGCAACAAGACCTTACTCCTTACTCTAACATGCCTGTAAGAAATATTACATGGTTTAATATCCAGATACTTCAGGTTTCCATGTAAAAAGAAGGAAAATGAAGAGGACATTAAGAGCCCATTCAAGCAGAATGGGAAACCGGTAGACTAACAACATTTTGACAATACACTGACCATTAACACCCTTAAGGAGATTACTGCCTTGTGACGCCCCCATAGAATGGGACAGGATTGAAATGAGAATAGTTCACACCACAGATATGACTTAAACAGGGATGCAGAGGGTGAAATACCTTTGGGGTACAGGTAGAAAATGAAGGGGGAGGGACATAATGACAACAACCAATGGAGTCTATATGGAGTCGTCTGGCTAGGACCCAATAGGCTACAGCGAACCCGGATTAACTGTGGGACGCCCAGGTGTAGGTGGTAAACCACACTTGGGTCAGGTGCATGCTGGGGTTAAACAGAATCTCCACCGAAAAGAAGCTTAACATCCGAAGTTCATGATGTCAAGAACAAGCAGGAGGTCATATAAAGTTACATGGTGCAGAGTTGAGGTAGCTGAATTCCAAACACTAACTTTTCCAAATCAATCCAGTGGCCCAGAGCAAGTGCACACTCAGCCCCGCCTCTGCGGCCCCACCCAGTGTGTGTGTGTGTGTTGGGGGGGAGCACATTCCCATCAGTAACATGGAACATGGATAGCATTCATACCCTCCTCATAAGCAGTGACAACCCAAGGATAAAAGTTATAAAAACCGACTCACTCACACGCTGGGAAAAGTCACACTGCTATTTCATACACATATATACTATATATATTTACACATTAAGGATTAATTGCTAATTGATTAAACCAAAGAAAATGGGAAATAAAAAAGGAGCCACACTGAGGGAGGCCAGGGAATCTTCTGATGCAGAGACAGGGCAGGGTTGGCTGGGGGGGGCCAGAGGACAGCAGCCTCACAGCCACGGACACACGCCTCGGACAGCCCCCGTCTCCTTTCCTGGGGCTCACGTCGGATGCCCGTGCTCTCGCAATGGACTGTCAGTGTGGGGGGCAGCTATAGCCACACTCTGCAGGAAGCGTGTCCATTTTGACATCCACACAGATTGTTTTTGAAGCGTCCATAAGAATCTGTGATGGCCCACTTGAGGCGCACAGGACAGTCCGGCAGACCCTCGGCTGTCTGGTCCTAATCCTGCCTCCTCAGCACCCCCTAGTGGTGAGGGAAACATTTGGCAGCAGACCTTACAAGCTTGTGTGGGTCCCCGTTTCCTGGGAGACAGATGTCTGTAGCCACCTTCCAGCAGACCGGGGGCGGGAGGTGTGTGTGGAAGGGGGTTAACCCTGGGCCCCCTCAGGGCACACAAGCACATACTTACAGACACCCCTCCACGGGATATCCTGACCCACAAGGCCCTAACAAGCCTAGTCCTCCAGAAAGTGCTGTTCCAGTTCCATGTAGGCCTGGTCGATGTAGCTGACGATGGCGTAGGGCGACGCCCTGTCCTCATCCAGCAGCACCGACACAGTCTCCTTCCAGTAGCTGAAGGGGATGCAGGAGCTCTGAAGGGAGATTCAGTGGGGGGGGGGCATCAAGCACTGCAGTAAGGTGATGGCGTCGGCACAACCACTATCATGGCTGACAGCAGGAGTCTGCACCAGCATTCAGAAACCAGCAGGTGGGGATCAAGAGTCACATTACACTGGCTGGATATTAGAGCTTCTCCATGCTTTGAATCTCTTTTTCCTGACCTGAAAACTCACTGCAATACACTAAACATGAGGAGTAACTAGGCAGCAGCCAAGAAGCCTGAAAATTCTTTCTAAATACCAGATTCCTCAAAATAGCCATGGTCTGACCTACATAACATCTACACCAATGTGAGGTATTCTGTTTAGACAAGAAAATTACAGACAAGAATATGCTGGCAAAATTGAAGAACTTCACGAAAAATTTTGGCCATCCTGTCCTGGGGGGCGTACTCCTGTAACACCCTTAGTCACCCGCAGCTACCAGGCACTGCCCCCTCCTGCTGTACCTGCCCCACCTCCAGCCATAACACAGGCTGGGACAGCATTTAAACACCACTATTTAACCATGACTATGCACACACCGCTTGCTATCCATTCATCCTGCCAGCTGCTCATCCGCAGCTGCTTTGCTTTGGCTGCTGCGGCCGTGGGAGACGGGCCAGGCCAGCTCACAGTTCGAACTTTCCTTCACAGTGCTCCTTTTCCAGGCAGTTCCTGCTCACAGATGCGCTTTTGCTCATTATCTTACCCAATCAAGGGTGAATAATGTCTACTTTTCAGAGCGAGCATGAATATGGCCTGGAGAGCAGGATCGCTCACACCTCGGCCCGGTACTGTATAGTCACACGGACGGGGAACGGCACCCAGCACAGCCGCCTGAGACTGCATGGTGCTGGCAGCCTGGGTCCTCACACTCACATTCTCCAGGCAGGTGCTGTCCTTGTCCTTGTTGAGGTAGTGCCGCTGCCAGAAGCAGAGCAGCTGGTGGAAGTTGTTCAGCAGACAGCCCGGGTACCTCTCAGTGTACTCCTTCTCCCGCAGGGCGCCCAGGTACCAGGCCAGGCGGCCATGACGGCGCGCCAGCATCAGGATCACCAGGCTGGTGTTCAGGCAGCTCACATTCTCCTGGGGGGGGGAATCACATGGCACAGTTTGACTGTATGCACATACTTCACATGCACGTTTGTAGTTCGAACCCAAACACACCAGGACAGACAGACACCAGCATCCAAAAGAGGATGCAGACGGTCAGATGTGTGTCATGTGCAGCCCTGACCCAGATAAGCGGATGGAAGATGGGAGGGATGGAGGGAGATAGGAGGGGAGCGAACGGCAGCGGAGGCCTTGCCTGCGTCAGCGTCTGCACATTGATGATATTGATGAGCCTGAAGAGGAAGGCCAGCCGGTTCTCCACGCGAGCCAGGTGGGACAGCAGGTGACACTGGGAGAGTGTCTCCACCACTGAGGACAGAGTAAGGGACACCTCTCAGTGCAAAGGACATCAGGCAGAACATGCCAGACCCCCCCACTATGTAGAAAGGCCTGCGGGGTAAGGAGAGGTCAGGGTCCAGTAAGATCCCTGCATCTGGACACCGGAGCAGGAGCAATAGGACCATGCCAAAGGACAGATTTTTCCATCTTATTTTCATCCCTCGAGTTTGTCTGTCCTTTCCTTAAAATCAAGACTGGCACAGAAAATAAAAAACTACTCATAGAGCACCATCGATTTCCCACCATCACTATCTCATGCTGGTTCATTACAAATCCTGCACTATCCTGGGTGGGCTGCATCATTTTCACCTGCACCGTCACGCCATCCCCCCACTCCCGGCCGACCCGTACCTTTGACATCCTCCGACTGGCTCTCAAACCGGTCCAGCGACAGGACAATGCATCGCACTAACATGTTGGAGTCCACCAAGGAGCTGTTAATCTGCGTCAGAAAGATCTGAAACTGCAAACAGGTAGGGTGGGATGGGGGTGAGCCAGCAGGGTGGGGTCAATGTGCAGGCCGAGCAGGCGAGGATGAGGGCCCACCTTCTCCTCCGTGTTAACGTATCGGTTGAATCTCTGGAAGGCATCGATGTTGAACTTCATGAGCTCGCCCAGAAGGTCGAAGTAGCTCTGCAGCACGTCGCGGGACTTGCACCCGCTGTCAATGATGCAGAACAGGATGTGCTGCCACAGAAATGGCTCGTGAGGAAGGGAGCAACAGTACATGTGATGGCACATCGCCATGGTGACGGGGGCATTGAGGGCGCCCTCACCTCCAGCAGACCTCTCTTCAGCAGGAACACCTGGTCGGCGTAGGACGTGGCCCCCCGGAGGAAGCTCTCCACGGCTCGGGCCTGCCAGAACCTGCAGGGAATCAACACGTACGGCTCCAGGAATCACATGGGCTGGTCACGTCTCGCTATCAGTTCTGCCACCAGGGCAGTATTTATACCACCCAAACCACAAATTCGCATGGGGCCTCCTGTGGGGCACAGACACTACACTGGGTAGAGTGGTGGGGGCCCCAAAGTGACTTTTTGAGTGGGGTCCCATAAATAACAAACCAGCACCTGCCAAGCCTCAAATATGGGGCTGCATCCCCATCCCCCCCCCCCCACCTCCCCAGTTGGTCCAAGGAGCAAACAGATGCACAGCCAGCACCTGAAGGAGGAGTCTGGAGGCTCCCGCTTCATGACTGTGAGGAGCCGCGTCAGGAGACCCTTTTTCCCATCACACACCAGGCTCCTGCAGGAGGTGACAAGACACAGTGAGCACTATGCTAACACTGATGGTCATGCTAATGCTAACCCTGAAACTAAACCTCTTGGACCAGGGGGACTTTCATGGTACCTGTCTGTGTTGACCAAAGCCTCTACCTCCGGGATGTTGGCCTTCAGAGAAATGGCACTTAGCTCATTCAGCTCCTGGGTGTTCAGGAGCAGGTATTTGTTTCTAGAACAAGGACAGTATTCCTCACGAACACATCTGCAAGTAGAATGATAAAGCGGCAAGATCCTACAGAGCGGGGAGGGGGGGCACTCACTCGTGGTGGTCACTGAAGCTCTGAAGGAGCCTCAAAAACTGTATCTTGAAGGAAATTTCCTGAAGAGAAAAGGAGACAGAGGACAGCAGTCAAGGCACAGGGGCCTCAGAGGAGCAGCACAGTATACAGCCAGTAGGGGGCACTCTCACCGGGCTGCAGTCACAGTGCTGGTTCTGAGCGTGCAGCACGTGGCTGGATGATGTGTACTTCCGCCAGATGAGCTTGTCGAACAGGTTGTTGAGGCCTGGGATGAGTCGGTACTCTGCCAGCATCCTGTGCACCTGCCGGGGCAAACGGATGTGAGAGCATGTGACCCGTGAAAACACACACACGCGCACACACACACGCACACACACAATCCGGTAAAGAGAGCATGGCGTTGACCACTAATCACAGCAGGAGCAATGCTGCCATCTGCAAAGACCTACAGACAGCACTTACTATGCAGTAAGCTGGTCACACACCGAGGCAGATGCTTAAGGCTGATGTTACACAGCATTTACAGTTAAAAATGCCACAACATTGAACAGACAGTCCCGCGAAAGCAGCCTGGTGAAGAAGGGGGCTTCTTGAGGCTCACCTGGTTGCGCTGACGGCCCATGAGCATGACGCAGAGCACGTAGAGGACCTCCACCTTGTACATGATCTCATGCACCACTTTCATGGAGCGTGGCAGCCGGTGCCTCAGGGGGCTGGCAGCCAGAGCACTCTCATCCGACGACTCTGGGACGGCATAAACAGATGATATTATACATCATCACACAGATCTGTGTGCCTGGGCTAAGCTGGTTAAATAGTAAACCAGCTGAACCATCAAATAAACCCATATATGCTTTTAACTGGAATTAAGCCGTCAAAAACAAAAGGATTACCACAAAATACTGGGCCATAATTCTGGTACATTTGGTCAATTACACACCTCAATTACCCCCTCTGCCCAAACGTGGGGATTTCACTGTCCTTCATCACACTGATCAGAGTTGAAGGACTCACAAAGGGCCAGTGCGCAGCCCATATTACACCCACATTTATTTAAATTGGCAGATACTTTTGTCCAAGCCACACTCGAGTGAGGATTAGGATTTGAGAAAGCAACCTTCCATAAGAGCACACATGCTGAGCCCCGTGACCTACATACTGCCATAAACAGCTGCTATGAGAGAGCAGATGACCATTCACCTTCACTAAGGCTGGGTATTCGCACAGGTTAAATACATGAAATACCTACAGTTTATATAATGTGGGAATGATGGTGAGTGAAATACAGCCACACCTTAGACCGTCTAGTCTTACCTTCTTAAACATGGTTAAAATGCTTATTAGCTAACAGACATCTGCTGTCATCAGGGCAAGTGTAACGTTAACTAGCAAGGGCACGTGAGGTGCAGTGATGCTTCTGCTGCCTGGGCACCAGAGGTCAAATATTTCAAAGATAGCTTGGGCTATTAAGCACTACTGACATCTGCATTGAAATATGCTCTAGTACAGCCCTATGTTTATGCATTGCGGTTAACCTAAGAAACGGGGGAAAAAAATAATATCACCCTAAAAGTTCGATCCATAAATTTTACAGATATTAAAATCGGACAAAAATATTTTTAAACAATTATTGCAAAAAGCAATATTTTTGCACACTCCTAACCTTCTCATTTCTACATCAGGATTCTTTACCCACTGGTGTGGATTAAATACCTTATTCAAGATACCGGGTCTCCTACTGAACTTCAGTCAACAACTTCTTGGTCACAGACCCATCCACAATCTTTAAGTAGTTTTTATGAGTATTGCAGTCAATTGCAAATCAATCAGATTCTGTGGTCTGTAAAATATATGTATACCTCTATGGTCCTGCCTCCACTACACATGTGCACACCTTACACACAAGAAATTCATGCTGAGCTCTTTTTTCACTCTATAAAATCCCTATATTTATTATAACAAAATCAAACATCACCATATTGGAGTTTTTCAAATATTGTGCAGCCATATTATATTACAGCAAATAGTTTCTTATGTCATGCCATCCTGATGATCTGGTTCTTCTGACCAGATCGCAAGTAAAGCTTGAGTTCATTTGTCCATTTTTTTATTTTTTTTTACTTCATTTAATATAGGTTTCTGAGTTTGTAACTTTTTCCTCAAGACACCATCTGTATTGTGTTTCAGAAACTGGCTATTTCCATAACTAATGAACCCTAAATACCCTAAAATATCAAAGTACTCCAGCTGAATTGGTGCTGGTACCTGTGACCAGAAGTCAGTGCAAAAGGGAAAGTACCTGAAATGTAATGGAAAAGTGCCCACACATAGACCGGCACATGCACACAAAGATCAGGACCATGCAGTTCACCACACTGCCTTTAGGCGGGGCTACCTGTGCTGCTCTGCTCCGCCTCCGAGCCGTTGATCTGAATGAGTGCATCCAGCACCAGCGCATTGTCCAGCCAGGCGTACCAGTCTTCCAGTTCCTGCAGGAAGTTGGAGGTGTCTGTGGCCTCCGACACCTTCCGTGTGGCCAGCTTGCAGAGACGCTCGATGAATCCAGGTATTCCCAGCAGAGTTACTGTCCAGGAATGGGGCGGGGATTGAGGACATTGGAGTCAGCTATAACCCTTTGGTCTTACTTTGCTCACTCATGCCACCCATGCCTGTACCCCGGAAAGATGCACTGGGGCAGAGTGTGCCCAACCTTGGTTGATCTCAGCCTGCGATGGGCCAGAATTCTTCCTCTGCAGGGCGTTCTTGGCTAGTAGGGTGTGCTTGTCATCGTGACCGAGGTCGGGCTCGGAGATGGTGACGGACAGGATGCGGCAGAAATTGGCCAGTTGCTGCTGGTCGAAGCTCTGCACCAGGCCAGCCAGGTTGGGGATGCCCTCCAGTTGGATCATGTCCTGGGGAGCAAGAAGAAGGGCATCACGATTATGGCCACACCCCCACACTGAACCACACTCAATCTCTTACTACTTTATACACAACACATATGTTTGCTTAATCCTTCAGGCTTAACTGCCACGGCCAGATTTTAACAGGCACTTCACTTGAGCCCTTGACATCCTACCTTAGAGTTCTTAGCGTCTTACTAACGTGAAAAGTAGACGTCAAAATAAACGAAAAAGGAATTGGAGAAAATGAACTAAATGGCTGGGGCCGCCGGACCTTTTTAACGCCCAAGATGTCCTCGATGAGTGTGGCGGTCTGCAGGAAGGTCTTCTTATTCGTCATCAACGTGAAGAGGAAGAGGACAAAGTCATCTCTGGCCGCAAGACTTTTTGTGACACCTTCCGTCTGAGAGGAGGAAAGACACAGAGTCTCCAGATCCTGCTGAACCATCATCTCTTTGGAAAAGCACCTGGGTCCAAATGAATACAAAGAAGACTGGTGCCTCGTAAGTGAAGTGCATCCGACGCAGTCCAACCCCAACTAAGCCATGACCGCTTAGACTTACACATATGCAGCAGTTGTAGAGAACACTTAGACAGTCCTTGATAAGGTCATCATTCACTGTAGGGGGAGAGAAAACAAATAAGGCTACTGCTGGTTACAAAGCATCCGTCCTCATGGCCAGCTCAATGACTCCAGACAAAAACGTTACTGGTGTAACTGATCTGCACCATAAGAAAGCAGATTTCAGTAAATGCACAGAGCCTTCTATACATCCATCATTTGACCACAGGGGGGCAACAGGAGGAGAGTGAGCCCATCCCCATATTCCTGAGCTGCGTCTAACTTACTCTTCGGTTTCTTCTTCTGAGTTGACAGTGTGGGCCTCATGAGCATTTCAAGCAGGAGCTGTGTAAAAAGAGAGAGCAGCTATGAAAGGCATAATCACAGGGCATAGTACCCAACCCCCAGATCACAGAGCAGCTGTGAATGAGTGTAAACACAGGGCGTAGTACCCACCCCCAGATCACAGAGCAGCTGTGAATGAGTGTAAACACAGGGCGTAGTACCCACCCCCAGATCACAGAGCAGCTGCGAAACGGTGTAAACACAGGGCTTGGTACCCAACCCATTAGCCAGAGCAGCTGTAAAAAGGTGTAAACACAGGGCGTAGTACCCATCCCCCAGATCACAGAGCAGCTGAGAAAGGGCGTAATCATGGGGCCTAGTACACAATCACAGAATCACAGAGCAGCTGCGAAACGGTGTAAACACAGGGCATAGTACTCAACCCTCGAATCACAGAGCAGCTGAGAAAGGGCGTAATCCTGGGGCCTAGTACACAATCACAGAATCACAGAGCAGCTGTGAAAGGGTGTAAATACAGGGCATAGTACCTAACCCCCGAATCACAGAGCATCTGTAAAAGGGCGTAAACATTGGTCGTGGTGCCAAACCGCTGAATCGCAGAATGCCCTTAAAAGCACATAAATATGGGGTGCAGTAACCAACCCCAGACTCACACTCCCAGCACTATTCAGTCACACTCCCCTCACACTTTGTGTCTAAAAACTCACATCAACGCCCCCAAAGAGGTCGAAGGTGTACGTGTTGGGGAAAGTGGCTTCCTGGGCAAATTTCCTGTCTTCAGTCACAAGAGACATGGCCTCCATGGAGAGGAGGGGTGACATTTCCTGGAAAACAGTAACAGAAGACTTCATGTATCTCACCCTCTACGCTAAGAGGCCAGGGACATCCATGCAAATGCTGATGGGTGGGAATCAAACTCACAACCTAGGGGATGAGAGGCCACAGGGCTAGCCACAGTGAACGCATTTCCCCTACATTTCCAGAGAAGCCCATAAAACACACTCCCCCCCCCCGAACACCCAGACGAGTAGAGACAGCCCACCCAGGCATTGGGATGGACAGACAGGGCCCCCATGGGTGTCGGGGCGACTCACCTTGAGCACGGCGTGGGCCCGGCTAAGGTCGCTGTTAGGGTGGCTGGCCTCATGCAGCCTCCGTAGCAGGATGGGGATGCCATGCCAGCGTGCCCGGTGGTCCCGCTCGTGGAGCAGGGCTTCTGGCACCTGGGGAAGGGCAGAGGTGTAGTCTCAAAAGAAGAAAAAAAGAAGAAACAAGCTGTTTTGTTCAGGTTCTGCCTACCATAAGCGGGTTATTAAAGGACAGCACTGTGCCAAAATAAATCCTCTCCTGACAATCAAACCCCACCATTCAGCCGCTTTATATGCAACGCGACTTTTAAATTAAACCCACGGAGTAACGCGTACGGCAAGCGAAGACCGAGCCGAGGTCACCGCTAACCCCCTCAACAGGCACTCCCCCAAGCACAGCTCACCCCGATAAAGCTCCTCCCCGGCATATCACACGTAAATTCGGAGAGAGACCCGAGACCTCGCTGGGATATGGACCGAGATATACACCGAGAACCGGCCAGGACAGCGAACAGGGCCCCCAGTCTCTCGGGATCCAGGCTGGGGCATTTGGGGGGCACGGGGGATTAAAGGAGATTGGACGCTGCCATCTAGGTGCTATCAGCCAGGTGGTTGTAAACCTGCTTAATAAATCCTGAAAATGGTGTAGAGGTGCCGGCCAGAGGCTCTAAGTGGCTCTCGAGGGCCGGCCATCCACTGCAAACCCGCGAGCCGAAGCCCCACAGGGACGCCGCCTTCCCGGTTCTGCAGCCCTGCTTAAGTTCCGCTTTTTTGGCATCCTGCTCCCGGCCGTTCTGCCCGGATGACTTCTTATTGTTGTTGTAGTTGTTTTTATTGCAGCTGCTTGACTGCACCCAGCGAGCGTTTCCGTCGTCGCTGAGTCTCCCCGACATAGTGATTCGCACCGCGGCGACCTCCCGTACGTCAGTCCCAGGCTGTGGGCGGCCTTTCTCATACGAGCGTACCTGGACGGGGCTCAGCGCTGCCGGGCGCTTCAGGCGCGACCTACCTGCGTCCCTCGACAAATCCCGCGGCCGGTGATCTGGCTCCGGCTGATCGTCGTCACTATGTTCCCGCCGCGGTCGCTTCGCGTCGCCCCCGTCCGAGGGGACTCGGGCCCCGCAAGCGTCGCCATCATTCTTTCTTCCGTAAGTGTCGCGAGCAGGAAAACGTGAGCGCGCGGACGGACAGCGGCGTCTCCAGCGCCATCTGCGGAGCGGCCGGCCCAATCCCCAATATAACGTCATTCAGGAGCCGCTGCAGGTCGCCCGTCCTGCTTTTGGGTTTTTCTCGCGCGTAATACTAATGCTGAGCACCTTTTTTATTGTGCATTTTTAAACATTTTTTCAAGGGCTGGAAAATACTACAAGGACTAGTGGATTTGCAGATGAAGTTATCTGCCTGAAACTGTGGCTATGTATGACTAATCCCGCTTGACTGTACAGCTGAATACAAATTTAAATGAGTCTGAAACGGGAAACCTGCCTTAATTGAATCATCATTCCCGCGATTAAATTATGGAGGACTGGTGTCTCAGCTTTCACAGATATATTATAGTTTTAATCTCAGTGTTCATGAAGTAACATACTTGGAGATGGAGATGCACATTGAACATGCGCATGGTGTCTGACGCCCATTTAACTCGATTCTGCCAAGCACTGCTTTGTGAGATAGTTCTTGGCATCTGTCTATCATTTGCTTTTTATCCTGGGAGGCATCGACATGTATCAAGAATTAACCAGGAGGGGGCAGTAGTGCGTTAACATTGAGGGGAGAAAGTGACAACCATTTTAGTTGTAGCATGACGAACTTACAGAGTACAATTGATTTGAACAAAAGGTTAAAAGGGCATAACAAAACTTCAGAGGATTTTTTCAACAAAACATTTTTACAAAAAAATATTTCAAACAAGACAATACCATTACATTGCAATTTGTATATATTCCGTATATACATAAGGAAACATTCCATAAGGTTAAATCATTATTCGTTCAATGAAACAATCCATTCAAATTATGAATGACTGGGCTTGTTTCTCGTATATTCCGAGGAGCAGAGTGCTAATCTCACCGCATGGTGGCCCCAGTAACTATTTTCTATAAATTCTGGACGTAAAGATCCTGCTTCCGTGCCGGTCATTGGTTGTTCAACAAGTGAGGTACCCTTTGTACGCTTATCTGTCTATTCGTTTTTGATGACCTCGTATCCAATTCGGATGACGGTGGTCCAGAACCTGTTCCAGTCTGGAGTCCATTTCGAGACATTCACAAACATACAAACTCATGTACACCCACTATTACATATGAAGGGAGAGTCACATTTTAACTGAACGTAATGCATCTTAGGGCTGTGGAATATTCGTTTATTATATGATAGATAAATTGTACTTAAATGCAAACTTGAAAATACAGAATGACTGCATAAGCAAAATATTGCTTATGTGATTTTATGACACTCATCCAATATAATGTCTAGTATAATTTGTATTATCTATTTTTATAATTTTAAGGATGGGCTAGTTCAGGGATTTGAACCAATGCCCTTCAAGTTACAATTCTGAATCCTTAACCTTTATTGTACAGCATCTGAACATATAATACTGTATATGCACACAGATTTAATTATATATACTATAATTTATGACCTCTTGAAAGTGGAGTGTATAACAATATCCTGTATAGTTAGCAGGTAGTGATTAAAGACCTCAGATTGTGGCAAAGGCCTCTCAAACAGCCCAAGTGTTCTATGTGTGATTAACAGAGTTATGTGTGCTTGAATGTGTAAAATAGAAACCTTCTCCCGATTCCTTTATCCGGCCGTCATTATAATCTGATCATAACAAACTGGATTTCTGTAAGGGGAGGGGCTCACAGTGCAGTGTTTGAAAAGCTCAACTGTCATGGTGGATGTGACAGCTATATTCAACATGATCTTAACAAAGTATCCCATGTAAGAATCTGCTTAAGCATTTGAAAATGAAAAATAGCACAACGGCTGATGATCATGAAGACCCATCATTGCTGGAGATCACAGTCTGTTCATAATTCAGGTTCAGGTTCCTTTATTTGTACCCATAGGTAGATTTGGGGCGCAGTCATGAGTCATACATCCTACATACACACTTCAACACAGGAACAACTGACAACAAAAAAAACTTAAATACAACTTACGCTAACGTTATGATCTGTTTATGATCTGTTTAGTGATGGCTGCTGGAACAAAGCCATCTTTAAATCTTTTCATTCTACATTTTGGGACTATTACCCTTCGTCCAGAGGGAAGAAACTTAAACTCACTGTGCAGAGGGTGTGAAACGTCAAGAAGAATTGAACCAGCCAACCTCTGTAATAGAGGCAGGACCGTGTCCACAGAGCAGATTTCACTCTGCAGTTGGACTCTGTTGCTTAATGATCAGTGCCCTGTTTGTCCCTATGTCCATCGATTTTCAATTACCATTTTCTTAATTTAGTCTATCCCAGAGGCTATGGGTATAAGGCAGGGAATAACCCAGGATGGGGCACCAACCCATTGCAGTTGCCCACGCACCATTCACACCTATGGACAATTTGGCATATTTTTGGACTGTGGGGGGAAACCCCACAATGACAAACACGGACATGCAAGCTCCACATGTACAGACTGTGCCATCCCCATCGTAATGTGTGCGTCTTAAAACTGGTGTCCAATTTCAGGCACTAAAAATGAGTAGAGCTCAGCATGTGTAAATCTGAATTTGGTGCTTATTTAACAGTTGTCTTGTGAGAACAGCCTAATTTAGGTGTTCCGCTGCTTTGCTCTGCTTTGCGGATACACTTCATTTTGTGGGATTTTTCACTGAAACAAATGTGGTTAGACTCACTGTTCAGGTTAACGGTGTTCCGGCTATCAGCCTTTTGGCCCCTAGGGCTGAAATATTTGTCCTGATCTCCACCCCCACCACACACACACACACACACACACACACACACACACACACAGTCACAGACAGACACATAAAGCGGTATCCCGGAAATGCCTCATCATGTTTTCCGTTTATTTCCCTTTTAGGTGTTGCTTTGCCATCACATTTTCCTTTAACACTATTAGCAACTAGAAATTTCTCCATGATTCGTCCGAGTATGTCAGCATCAACTCAGCAACCTTTCTACCGTAAACTTTTGTTACATCATTAGTCATAACAGCTTGATGCATTCACTATGTAGTGCTTGTCTGTTGTACACATTTTAATTATTTTAAGTTGTTCATGCCATATGATGTGTACAGGCATATAATGTCTTTACATTATTTTTAATATTTCTGAAGCTTACAATTTCGAAATAGATCCACCCCCAGCTCACCCCCCCAATTCAGTTTTTTTCCCTTCACCTGCACCCCCTTGCAATTTCTTTGGGGGCACACCCCACAGTTTGAATACATCTGGTCTACTTCTTACTTACCTCATAGTTCTGATGGTGTTTCACTTAGATAGGGGGGTCCACAAAAACTGACCAATCAGCATGAAGTTATATGTTTTCTCCATATAACAAGATACTTATTAAGGAAGTGCCACATAAGGACACGGTGGGGCAGGATTGAAACCCCCAACCCTAGAGGTGTGAGCCATTCTGCCACCCCTAGAATTAGGGTTACCATATTTGGTAAGACGAAAAAGAGGATGTATCTGGGGATCAGAATATTAATACATTTCGCGTTCACCGACCAATCAGGTAGTATTTTTCTCATGAATATTAATGAGTTTTCCCTATCTACCCTGTAAAATGAAAATTTGTGTCTGGGGATGTGTATGGTAACCCTATCCAGAATGAACATTTGAAAAACTATGTTTTATGTCATCTTTTGTGTCACATTAATGCCTATCAATAGAGCTCTTTTCTTCTGAAAATTATGTCTCGCTCAAGTCTTCCTGCAAATCTTCCCTTAATGGGTGGTTTGCCATTGATGTGGTGTCGGTTCGGTGAGCTGATGTGTTGCCATGGTAAGTCCACACTGGCTGAAAGGTACTGTAAGAAATGCAAAGAAACCACATCAACACCAGCCTCCATGCCATTGTACCTTCTGAGAAGACAGGGAGTCTGCAAGCGATGCTATATCGTCTTGGCCTCCACATTAGCCACAAGCTTAACACCTGTGCGCTAAATTCACAGCGCACTTCCGTGCAAAGATGCAGTGGTGTCATGTATGGGAATCACAGGGTTTGCAAAACCAAAACAGCATCATGGTTATGTTGGGTCAGAGAAAAGGATCTTTCTTTTTTAATGCTTTCAGTGAGTGAAAATGTGGGGTGATGCATTCAAATCAATTTCAGGAAAATTCTGGGAAATGAATTTAGAAGTTGGTTTATTTTTTTGCAATTGAGCAAAAATCCGTTGAAATAACAGTTAAAATAAGCATGACAATATAATGTTCCCTACTGGAATGGTTTAAGTTTACAGTAAACTGTGTGCAATTATAACCTACCAATCAAAAGTTTTTGCACACAAAAGTTAGATTTTCTACATTTGCATGTTACTCACTAAATACACAAAATATTTTGCTAACAAATATATTTACAGTATGTTCACCACTTGAGTACCTTTCTTAACAAGAAAATGTCACATTTTTGATCAGTCAAAGTAACCCCCTCTGGCAGTTATAACTGCAGAGGAAATTCAAGGCATTCTTTCTACAAGGGACATTACATTTTGCTCTGTTTCATGGGATTAACCAGTAGACAAGTGCATTTAAAGTTAAAGGGGAGTCTAGGATTTGACTATGCCATCAACACACAATCAATTAATAGGATGTCAGACCTGCATTGTTATGTACTTCCATGTAATAAAGGAAACTTGTTTAATTTGACTTATATTTTCATGTATAGATGTTTGCTCAACTTTCCAATGCTTAACAAGAATAAAAAATCAGCAGTTTATGAAATAAAAAAAACCTGTGGTGTGCAAAAACGTTTGACTGGTAGTGAACCTGTTTCACATGAAGTGTTGGCTTTTTCTTTTTTAACACGGCGCCACCCCAGTTCGGGGTGAAGCAGCTGTCTTTGTGGCCGAGTTCAGACCCCTCAGCAGCCTGGGTGATGGAATTCCTCTTTGGTGCTGCCTTCGGCACGGAACCCACAAAATCCTCCTGCCATTGTGCAACCGGACTGTTTCCGTCCCCGTCCTTGCTGGGGCGCCCTAGCCGTAAACTGAGGTCCAGTAGCTGGCCTCATGTGATGTCAGTCTTTGTATCGAGATCCAGTACAGCAGTGGAGGGCATTCTGGGCCTGAGAGACCCTTCTCCTGCAGTTCCGAACAGGAAGGAGCAGCAAAATAGTCACCGGCAAACCACCTCCCCCC
>JAODJW010000127.1:9258963-9276815 GCA_026777045.1 Hyperopisus bebe | reverse complement strand
GTGGATTAGAGGGGTGCCCTTGGTAGATTTTACGGGTTGGAGAGGTAGATTCCCCCAGTAGATTTTGCTGAACTGGCCCAGGGGTGCCTGTGGCGGGGGGTAGAAGTTGGTTTGTGATCGACTACGAGTATCTTGGCGATCGAACGATTGATGAACACTGGATTATGGAATCCTTGTTCTTCTGTGGGGTGAAGGTTGATATACTTCTTGAATCTGAGAATATATCTAAATCATGGCACCAACGTACAGTCACTGTCCTGTGAGCTCCTGATCTTCTGCCCTCATTTTTTACTTTGTTTTGTTTTTGTTGTCCTTTGTGCTTTGAAATGAACTTATATCACTGCCTGTGCCTACTGCTGTATGCGGCACTGTTGAGCATTTAATAAATATATTTAGATTTTATTTCAAAGGACCGTAAATTTTAAGCATAGGGCAAACTGCGGATCTGCCACCCGGTATCCCACATGGTACCCTGGGCGTGGAAACCCGCACTCACACTCTGATCCATACCCTGGACCACACACTCACCTCATCTCAGTCCAAGATGATGTCTTTGATGGTCCACGTCGCCTCAGACCCCCTGGCAGCTCCCTTCTGCGGAAGATGGAGATGAAGATGGCAACTTTCTCCTTCTGAGGACAGGCTGGATCTCCTGGGGTGAAACAGTGTGAGCAAGTGGCGAGTGTGAGCATGTGCGTCTGCGAGAAGTGCGTCTGCGAGTGTGGGGGAGCGTAACCCCAGCTCAGCACATCTGGAGTGGTGACAGGCAGTGAGGTGCGACACTGCCCCTTTTTCCCCTCTGACGAGAGCCCAGGTGTGTGCGTCTGACGGGGGGGGAGTGCAGTCCCGCCTCCGGCTGCTTCCTGTGACGACAGGGCTCCATCCACGGAAGCAGGAAGGCTGCGCTGAGGTCTCTGACTTACACAGCCTGCTCTCAGCCTTGAAGTTTCTGACCAAGTAAACAAGATGGGACTGTGATGTGTGTCTGGGGGGTTTCCTTGCTGCCATCTTGGTGTCACATCTTCCGGAAAACACCCTCCACTAGCCCACCGGGCCACAGCTCCTCACACAAATGGTCAGACAGGCAGCTGAGCACCCCCTAGTGGTGGGCCGTCACCCTCCTGCATGCAGCCTGGGCTTAGGGCACGCAGGAGGGGCCCCTGAATAATGTGGTCTTTCAGGGGGTCTTCCAATTATTTATGCTCTGAATGACATCATACTGGTAGCAGATGTGGCATGAGAGGAATTAAACTTGCTTTGTTCATGATAGCTGGGGTGAAATGATGTCTCAATAGACACTGCACCACACTGCCGCTGCTCTGCTGAGCTTTCAGCAGCACAGTGCTAAAAATACTGTTTATCAATGTGATGACCCCCCCCCCCCCAGTAAGTGGGCTGTTTCTAATTATAATCTGTTAAGTAGCTTGACTTGGGGTTCCTGGCTGAGGGGGTGGGCCTCACCCCCCAAACGTATCATCACAGATCAAACTGCAGTGCGATACCTCTGTGTAATAAGTCGTTCACTGTGGCTCTGAGGCACTTGTGGGAAAAACTGTAATTTCTCCCCCTTGTTTTATTTGCAGAATTTCCTCACGTGTGTGAATCTGTTCAGGTCTGTTTGGGGCTTCTTGTCAAACGTAGTGGGAAGGAAGGAGGAAAAAATGCAAAGTGCAAGGTTTGGTGAGCAAAGTGATCAAAGACATGAGAGATCAGGCCTGATTTGGGGCAGCCAGCCTTCAGTGATGATGGAAAGTACCCCCCCAGAACAGGTTCTTATTGCCCCCCAGTTCAGACAGCATCACAAAGAGAATAAATTAGGCTTTGCGGTCTCAGAAAACCAGAGTCAGATAGAAAGCCTGGGACTGGGGAATTTCCATATCCTGCAAAGGTGTCTCTCCTGAACTGCTTCTGGAAATCAAGAATAAGCAAAAGACAGTAGGACGCCTGCTGGCCTCACGTAGCTCAGCAGAGATCTGCGCTAATAGCTCAGAAAGAGCTCGGAAGACTCCGGAAAAATGGATCACAAGTCAGAGCAGGATATAAAGATCAGTGTTCAATAAGAAGAATGGTTGTCTCAAGTCTGAGAGAAAAGGCCTGCATAGTGCAAATACAATATGTGTCAGTTAGATGGAGCTGCCAGCAGGGAAACTCTGTGTCCAGCACAAAACCCATTATGTCTGGACCAATAAGCAATGGTGCAGTATGATAGCTGCTGTTAATGATGTCATGTACCAGGGACCTTTACAGGGCCAGATCAAACCAAATATCTGTGAAGTACTGCTGGGTCAACCATCCATCCATCCATCCATCCAACTACTGATCCAGTGCAGGGTCACACTGAGCCTTGGTCCTACCCAGGAAGCATAGGGAAAAGGGAGGAGCACACTAGATGGGATGCGAGTCCTTGGCGAAGTGTATACATCCACAGAAGCATTTAGGAATTACTGATCTAACTGCGTGTCTTTGAACCAGACTACCCAGAGGAAACCACACAACATGAGGATAACATGCAGACTCCAGCCACAGAGAGCAGAATTTGAACTGCCAACTCTGCAAGTATGAGACGTTACTGTAATGCACAAATGACCCACAAAACACCTACAAGTTTACATCACAAACCTGGGGAGGTCAAAGTCCAGATCTCAAGCCAACTGAGCTCTGATAAAAAGACCTGATTTCTCTACAGGGCAGTAATACCTGGTTTCCACCAAGATGATGCTGATGCTGGTGCTGGTGCTGGTGCTGGGCTGGTTCTCGTTTGGTGCCTTTTGAGAACCTGCCGTGTTTCCACCGGTTTCAAAAAAAGAATGGAATGGAAATGTTACGTGAGAGTAAAGTAATGGTTCATATGCATTCAGTTTTTAGATATTTTTGATCTGTTTCAGATGGTTTTTCTAAGCTGCTGAATTGAAAAAAAAAGTTTTCAGAATCTGACTCATAGCACCCTGGCTCTATTTGTCACGCCCTGCTCGTCCGATCCTCCTGTGTGCCATGCCCCCTCGTTAACCTCGTGTGGAATCCCCATGTTTACCAGCTTTTTCTTGTTATTTATATTAAGTTTGGTGTATTTAAGTCCATGTCAGAGTATGTTTCCATTGGTCTGTCATTGAAGTCTGATTGTGAAGTCTGGTGAAGGATTGCATGTTCTCTGCTTGTTCCATGTCCCTGCTCCAATTCCCCATTAAATCCCATGTTCCCCAATCCTACATGTTCCTCTCCTGCTTCCCCAGTCCGTGCTCACCACTGTGTCACGACAATATTGCCTGTATCCACTTTTGTTTCCTTAAAGGCTCCCCGGTCTGTGTGTGTGAGTGAGTTTATTTTTGCTCGCTGTTTTACCGCTGTTCTTTTAAAGATCACGCAATAAAAGAGTCCACTCAAAATTTGCTGTCCTCATCATCTCTTTGCCACTGAAGCACCACAATATTTAATATATTTGACCTGCGACATGTTTATAATTTATTAAATCAGGCCAGCAGATCAATCTTTCATTTTCTGCCGAATAAAAAAAAAATGATATAATGTTATTCCATTAATAAGCTGGCAAGTTGTTTCACGGCCGGCACCGGCAATATTAGACAAAACTATATCAGTTATGGATAGAATATTCTGGGTAAGTGGAAGGTTTGGACGCGATAGCCTGTTCCACTTTCGCTGACATTACAATCCAAATTCTGCGACCAGCCTTTCTTTGGTGCCAGGTTGGAGCCATTTTTTCTGGACAAGGGCCAGTTTTGTGCAGTGGAAAACGTGTGGAACCAGTTCCAGATTGGGAAACAGTCTGGCATCAGCTCTGGCACGGCGCTGGTGGAAACGAGGCATAAGAGGTGACTCATTAACCACAAAGAGGTTCTCCTCATGCTTACCGCTGCTAAAGGCAGAGGCGTTGTGCACTGGTGGTGAGGGTTAGGAGGCTGAACTAGGCTCCATCACGGCATCATTTACTTAAGGACATGAGTGTACTATTGCACGTTATTGTTGAACTCAGAATGTTTTGTGCGATGTATGGTCGGCGGATCAGTGGGTTAGGACATTGTGCCAATGATCAGGAGGTCACTGGTTCAAATATCAGGATGAGCAGAGTGATGTCACCATCGGACCCCTGAACAAGGCCCTTAAGCTCCAGCAGCTCCAGGGACTGGCTGACCCGGTATTCTCAAAGATGTAAGCTGCTTTAAATAAAAGCATCTCCTAAATAAATGTACTGTAAGGCTCAGAGCCAGACTAAATCCTCTGGGGGCACTTGGCTGACATGGGTAGGGGCCCCCTAATTGGGACATTCAAGCTATTTTTTGGAGCCAAAAGAGAAACGAGACAGAATTAAAAATGATTCATTAATATGCTAATCAAAGCACAGGATCCTAGCAGTAAAACTTACCAATCAGGGTGGGGGCGGGAGTGATGTTGGTAAAATCTGCTGATTGGGGAGAGGGAAAATTGATTGGCCAAATTTAAGAAGTCTAACTGTCCCCTCTTGCCATGGCCCTAGGCCGTTGCCTAAGACAGCCTACATTATAACTTACTCTACCCCCGAAGCTATGAATTTTTACATATGTGAAAAGAGTGTTTGAGAAGTGTTGTTTCAAAGTAGGAATAGTCTATTACAGCAAGGATGGTGGGCAACTTCTATCCTGAACAC
Organism: Hyperopisus bebe; assembly: GCA_026777045.1. Lineage (NCBI taxonomy): Eukaryota > Metazoa > Chordata > Actinopteri > Osteoglossiformes > Mormyridae > Hyperopisus > Hyperopisus bebe. The sequence continues at coordinate 9,272,176 of JAODJW010000127.1, read as the reverse complement.
TGTTGCTAAAAATGCAAAAAACAGATATCCATCCATCCATTTTCTGAACCCGCTTGTCCAGTTCAAGGTTGCAGGGGTGCCTATCCCAGAAGCTATGGGCACAAGGCAGGGAATAACCCAGCATGGGGCACCAGTGCAGGGTACACTCTCACACCATGGGTAATTTGGTAACACCAATCCATTTTAGTGTATTTTTGGACTGTGAGGAGAAACCAGACTACCCAGAGTAAACCCCATGATGACACGGAGCCCCTCAAACCCCCAGAGGTGTGAAACAACAGTGCAAACCACCGCACTGCCCCAATAACAGACAGGTTGCCATAATTTAGATGATTATATTATCCTATATCCATAAATGTAACATCTGGAAATGCTGACTTCATAGGGTCTTTAGTTTTTCGTGGGCCCAGGCAGCTACCTACACCTGCCTTATATTAAGTCTACCCCTGGTAATGCCAGTATTTTAATTCAGATTACACACTAGTGTCCAGTAACTAGTGAATTAGCCTGAAAAGTGAGTAAACTTGATAGGCAAACTGTTCAAGGTGCTCCATACTATTTAAAGAACGTCAATAAACTTAACATGTGAGATGGCCTTTCTGAACTGGTCCAGCCTGATTCTAGGTGATTTGATTACATCATCCAGTACCAGACGTCCCTCCTGGACCACCCTAAGCCCCCGCACATGGCAACATCTGAAGCACCAGCAGTTGCAAAGCTCTTGGATAATTACAATGCCTGTTGTTTTATTACCATTTGTGACCATTTATTCAGGAGACGCTAGAAACGACTGTGTGCCAACATGAGTCCTTCCCTTGCTGAGGTCTTTTGGTTCATTCTCAGGTGTGTCAAACTCAACTTGTGGGGAACTGGGCTGTGATTAGCTGCCAGGAAGTCAGGACCCGCACATGTCACATGGAGCCTGGCATTTTGCTAAAGCCAGCTGATTCTGATTGATAGTAAATGAAAGTCCTTCCTCCTCCATGCCCTCTCGTTGTGTATGGGGAGGGGGGTGTATGGCACAAATCTCAGGTCACTGAACTGAGCCTAATTGCTCCCATGAACATCATCTGGAATGGTCCCAGTAACTTTAAACTGAGGCAAGTTAATTACACCACCCAGGGGCAGTTTCTCCTTGGGGGGGTGGAACAAAGATGGTCACGCATCTCCATTCAGCTTCATGAACACTCCTCACTGTCTATAAGCAATCATACAGCTGTCACATTTCACTAAAGGATTCAATGCTAATTGTCAGCAATTGTGACACTATCAGGAAGAACATTTTGAGCACGAGGGCTCTCTCTCGGGAAGCTGACAAGTCCACCGCTTTGGGCCTGTCTGCCAACTGCTGCTCCGTCATCACGCTGGATACATGAAAGAGCCACTGCAAAGTATTTAAATTGTCCAGAACTGAATCGGTCTGTACTGTCTGTGAACTTGGGATGCACATTTCAAGATTTTTATTAAAAATGTCATTAAACATAATATGTTCACTAACAAGCAATGTGTGGAAATTGCTAATTTTGATGGCAGTTTTCTAAAAATAAACCAGCCTACACATTCCATATATTTATGATTTTTATACATATTTTATACTATGTTAGATTATTGCATTATGTAAGTATATATGAATGTATGTTATTTATATCATTTACAGAGGCCACCATTGAATTGTGTCCTTGTGTGACCCCCTTGTGCAATGATGAAGCAGAATCCTTGATCCTGGTGCTGGATAGCCTGATGGCTTCTCTCCACAGCGGGTCTGCTGATGTTCAAAAGTAGATGCTCCTTCTCCTGGAGCCCCTCACATTGTCACATCTCCAGGGCGACCAGGTGTAAAGCCTTCAGTGTTGCTGTGACTATTAGTGTTCTCCATCACAGCATCACACCCTAACTATATGTCAACTCTTCTTGTTTTCTTATTTATTTAGTTTTCTCACAAAGCAATGTTCCAAGTGTTAAAAATAACCTGTTTACCAATGTGAGTACCTCCCCCGTTAGGGATGAGGTCCTCATGATTCATTCTAAATAACGGGGTAGGGGGAGAGTTCTCCCCTCTCTAGTGTGTCATGGAAGATCAAATGCAGCATACAGAGAACTGGGCTGTGATTGGCTGCCAGTCAGGGCCGGCCCACATCACATGGAGCCTGGCAGTCTGCTACAGCCAGCTGATTCTGATCAATGGTAAATGGAAACTCTTGCTCTGCGTGATCACAGCTCATCACAGTAACTAGTTGTGTGAGTGTATCTCAGTTGAACCAGAACAACCTTTGGAACGGAGTACTTCAAATTCAGTCTAAACGTAGAAATTTGGTGTCAACTTCAGGATGGGGTCCCTCGGTTAATGTCTTAGCCATGAGATTTGAGATTGGCGTATTAGTGACTCAGAACACGATGTATCACTTGATATGTTTCCCCTCGATCTTCATGTTGATTCATCTTTCTGACTCCGTATCAGACACCAAAAACAGTCCATTCAAAACGAGAGTTGTTCACTGTTCGAATTGCCAACGACAAGCGCAGGAGCCCGGTGTAAAGCGGCTAAATAGGGTACAGGAAACCTTCCTTTGACCTGGTAAACTGGAGTTGAAAGATCCTTTTAGGCAATTACACCACATGGTCCTAAAGAGCAGATTTCACTGCACAGAGAGATGGCCTTTCTCACCGATGTCAGCATGACCCAGAGAACAAACACATAACCAAGAGAGACAGAGATGCACAGACACACTGCACTTTGAACCTAGTTTTATTGAGCAGTCAGTACAAAGACCAAAGGCAGCGGATGGTGGGAGCTTACATCTCCCCTCTAGGGGGCGTGAAACACACTTTAGCATCAACACAGAGATGTATTAATGTGTGAGTTGAGGGACAACAAAACTACTAGAAACCATCAAAAGCTGTCAGAATCCAGTTAAATGTATGATTAAAAACACTCGACACAACTGGATGTGACCTGAAGGAGGCGAACTTCAGATGAACAGCTGTAGCAGATCCCACTGACAAACCATTTCACATTTCCGATACCGGACGTGGACAAATGCTGAAATCACCATAATAGCTGCTCACATAACCACAAGATCAGATTCCCTGGATGCTGATAGACAGACCATCTTCCAGAGTTTGAAGGTCTTTGTCCTGAAGTTCCTTTGACCCTTTTCCACCTCAACACCTCATACATGAGTCCATCTTATGGTCCAATATTTAACAGGGTGCCTGTGCTGACATCAGTGTTTGCATTGCTACACGGAAGCTCCTTTTGTTGACTTCTCCTGCTCTCCTACCATCTCAATGTTCCTCAGGAACACGATTTCCCCGTTTTGAGCAGGATGACTACGTACTAAACCCATTCTGCAACATCGATATGCTCTACACACTCCAGTGTGTGAACTACAAACCTATGAACTGAGTACCTACCAAACTATCAGGCCTGTTACATGCGAGCAGCTTCGAGAAGGCGGGACTCCCCTACAACAGGCAGCCGAACGACAGCCAATCGCTGACAGTCTATGGTCTGCTGGAGGATCGCGGTTAGAGCTATGGAGAAAGCCACGCAGCAGACAGGGTGAGAGGAGACGCTCACAAGATTACGTTAAGACAAACACGAAGATTACCATTAAAAAAAGGCAGTACAAATGTGCGCGCGTGAGGGGGGGTTTGCTGGATGGAAGTTGGAACAGAACCCAACAGAAGGCCTTGCCGGCCTGTGCTGAGGCAGGACCACCATGCGGCTGCACTGAAACTCCGTGAAACGCTCTGGGAGATTGACGCTGCCGTCATTCACACAGTTTGCGGGCAAGCCTCACCTGGCACCTCTAGTGGGTTTGAGATCCAGGGGGACGCTGATGTCTCTCCCAGACCCGTCCCCCAGACCCGTCCCCCAGACCCAAACAATCACAAATCCGTCCTGTGCTAAATTTCCAACTCATCATAGAAAAGACAATTCAAATGTTAAATGATGCACTGGCAGAGTAAGGAGTAAAATTCAGAACCGCTACAGGTCACCTGACCACCCGAGGGCGCCAACGTGCCACCATCAGCCCTGGGCTTCGCTTTTAAACTAAACATTACTCTGATTTCTATGCTCTTTCGGCTTGTGAAGTTCAGCTTGGTGTATGAATACATTTACGTAGGTACCTGTCTATATGTGTTACACAATACATTACAGCCCCCTCTTGATGCAGCGGGGGAGCGGGGGAAGGGGGACACTGAGGGGGCAGGGGCCACGTCTAGCAGGACACCTCCATGGTCTGGGGCTGGGCCTGGTTGTCAAGAGTGCCCTCCAGCTGGCCATGGGCATGGCTGCGGCTGCCCTCGCCGGAGCTCACGCTGGAGGAGGACTGGGTGCGGGAGCGAGCCAGTCGCGTCATTCCCGCCGAGGCCACTGGGGGAGACAGAGAGCAAGAACGTGAGCCGCTTGTTCCCCTAACAGCGAGGCTGACATGATGGAATGAGACTGGCATGTTTAACATTTAACTGGCCCTTCCCCACCTAGGATCGATTACACCTGATCCCAGTGCTGCTATGCATACCGGATCGCTGACAATATTATATTGATATAATATAAATTGCACGCCATTGTGAGTAAATCTGCAGGGAATAAATGAAACATGCAGTCCTACAGCACAACTCAACAAAACAACAGCGGTGCCTGGAAATACTAATATTGATGGTAACAATGCATGAATAAACAGAAACCAAAGTGCAGGAGACGGAAAGAGCACTCAGGACTGAGACACGCAGACAGAAGCTCCGGCTTTAAGGTGGCGCACACAAGGCACGATGGGTCTGGAGAGCCTTAAATCCGTGAACACAGCGCATGCAGCACAGAACAGAAACCAAGGATGACGAAAGGGCTGGGCGGCAGCGGGGCAGCAGGCAGCCGAGTGCCTGAAGGGGGCAGCAGCGAGCAGCACCGTGACCCGCCGCTGGTCCTGGTACCTGTGTCGTTGTTCAGGTGGCTGAGCTGAACATAAGGGACTGTTAGCGTGAACGCAGGAGAGAGAGAGAGAGAGAGAGAGAGAGAGAGACGGAGAGAGGGAGGAACAATAGAGACAGCCATTAAGACAAGATCGTCATCATGGACCTGAAATACTGCGCTGAGCCATTCGGCTGTCCTTTGTCACATGATGGCCCACTGGCACGGTAAGCAGAGTGCACTGCATACCCCCGGCCCCACTGGCACGGTAAGCAGAGTGCACTGCATACCCCCGGCCCATGTTCTTACAGATCTACTGCTGCAAAACATAGACCCTGATCCCTGGCTAATCCAGCCCAGGGATTAAAATATCGCGGCTCTGCTGGACACCTGGGTCGCGGACTGTGACCAGCACCAAGTGGGAGGCCAGGGGGCTCTGCAGCCTGTCCTCCCAGCACTCTGGTGGCCATGGAGGCAGACCATTTGCTACCCTAGGAGCACATTTGCATTTTATATTTATGCATTCAGCAGAGACTTTTCTCCAGCGGCGTACACGTTTCTCGGAAAGCAGTGTCAGGAAACACTGCAGGTGGGACGCACACCCACAACCTATGGCTTAGGAGGCCAGTGCCTTCTCCATTAGGTCGCATGACAGAGTAAACACTCCATGAAGCAGCCAGCTGCAGTACTATGTCCACGCTGAGCTGCATTTAAATTCGCAGCCCGACACCCCAGGCTGAAAAAAGAGCCCAAGAGGGCAGCATACACCGAAATGCTTTCACTGCGCAACATAACCTGTTCATCATGGCAACATTTATACCGTAAATATGCAGAAATAAAAGTGCCTTCAGTGCCCTAATGCTACAGCTTCAGAGCACCTCCTCCTGTGCTAAAAGGAACAGCCAGCAATGACATGTGACCTTCCAGGCTGCAGCCAGGGACAATGACGGGCTGACAGGTTGGAAACGTCTCTCTGTGTCTTTAGGCTGGGAGAGAGCCAATGCAGCACAGCTCATGCCTCCAAGAGGTCTGACATCTTCTTAGTTTGTATTCCAGTGCAGTTTGTCCTTGATTCTAGGCTTATAAAGGTGCCTCTGTGAACAGCATCTGAAGAAACACAAAGACCAGGTTGGGGGGGAGCAGCCTGGTGCTACACTGCCCTCAGTCGTGACTGGTGTCACAAACGCCTGGAGGCGCCGTGCTCGGCCTGATGGAAAAGCCTCCTCCCCTAAGCCCACTGCACCGCACACAGGGGAACAAACAGCTACTTCACTACAGCCTTACTGGCACTTTTCTCACGACCCGGTCAGACCGGTGGCCGTGGCGTATGAGCTGGTAGAGGCTGCCAGGCTGCACGGGGGAACATCATGGCTGAGAGGCACCGCTAGGGGGGCAGGTTTACAGCCCAGAGTGCCTGAAATGAGGGGGAGCACACACAGAGCCCGGGGGGAGGGGGCTGAAGCCTGCACACGCTTCAGAAAGAGGCTTTACATCCCAACACAGACCTCAAAGGGCTGGGCTGCCGTGTTTGGAGGGGAGGGGAGGGGTTTCACTTATACCTCAGCATTGGGGGCGGGGGCTTTAAACAAGGCACAGAAGACAGGACACTTCGACAAAGGAAAAAACAGGAGAATCAACCATCATGTTAGACTGTTCAGACGAAGCAAACAACATTACGGAAAACAAAGAGCACCACTCTGGAGAAGCATCCAGAAGGATGGTGCGTCACGGCCAGACTGAGGAAAGTAGGGCGGATACTTACTGTAGCCCATCCCCTGGACAAAGTACTTGAAGGCTTCGGTGAGCTTGCCAGGCTGAAAGAGAGAGATGGGTTACACCCTGGTGCTTGAGGACTGGACCTGTGACCAGGAAGTCATGTGTTTGAGTCCCCAGCCCGGATTGTCTCATAGACTAACAGTACAGTAAATAATAGAAAAGGTTAGAAAAGCAAGGGTATTCATTAGTGACTGTGGTGGGTCGAGGTGGGGGGGTTGGGCTGTAGACTGAGGGTGAGCAGGTGTCCCCCACTGCTCCATCTCATTAAAGGCCCTGATTAGAACTGCTTTTGACCCCCCTCCCCCCACCACCACCACGACGTGCTGCTAATCTGTGTCCATGACAACGGGCCTCGCAGTGGACCCCACACTGAAAAGCCTTTTAGGACTACACTGGGTACATACCATCCAGCAGAGCCATGCAACTACATCAGTTAGCTATAAACAAGCTTATAAGGTGAGCCCATGGTATGCCATGGATGATATGACAGTACCAGCAGAGGGCATGGGACAGCGGTACAAGGAGACCGCGTGTAACGCTCATGGCACACTCACCTGGACAACCTGAGGCAGGCCCCCACAGTCGGCCATCTGCAGGAGAGATGGACAAAGCACATGAGACATGGCCTTACTCCAACAGAGCTGAGAGGGACAGGGTCACCGTCCCATCAGCAAACCGCGTGCAGAGCTGAGAGGGACAGGGTCACCGTCCCATCAGCAAACCGCATGCTGAGCTGAGAGGGACAGGGTCAACGTCCCATCAGCAAACCGCATTCAGAGCTGAGAGGGACAGGGTCACCGTCCTGGCAGTGAATCGCATGCAGAGCTGAGCCCACCAAACCTGAAGGTTCATGTGTACACCGGAACACCCCACACATTACCACCAACACCATGACACAAAGTCACAAAGTCCACTCACCTTTAACAAGGTAGTTTTTGTTGGGTTTAACCTAGAGTTACACTCAACCTGCACACAGGAAATGACAAGAAATTAGGGCATGACTATTAAAAACTCAGCAAATGAAGAGGATGGCAAGGGCAGAGTGGCCATACTGGCATTTATCAACAACACCTCAAACTGCTTAGTTAAAGGCACTATACACAAATACTCTGGATTTACGCAAATTCTTCAGTTCCTTGTATTTACTGGACATCACGGTGAAACATACCACTGCCTCCACGGCTGGGGAAGTGTCACCAACCACCAGCAGGGCGGGACACCTACAAGGGCAGCAGAGAGGGGCGGCATGAGGAGGTGGGGCTGAGGACAGCAGCCAGGGGCGCTCGTGAGCATCCGGGCGTGACTTACGTCAGGGTGGTGACGTTCTCGTTGAGGCCGGGAATGGGCCTCTCGATCTCCAGATCCCGACGGCTTGTGAATTGGAGAAGAGCTTGTCAAGGGGGCGCCACTGTATGCGGTTACGCTTTCAGGCTGAAGGCTCATGGAATGCCTGCCCTACCTGTTGTAGGAGGTACAGAAGAGGCTCAGGTTGTCCTGGTTGATGTCCTGTGCGATGTGCAGACGGTAGGTCTGGATCAGCTCCTGGTTCTGTGTTAGCTCATCCTTGGGAGGTAGAAAAACCAGGTCATACTGATTCCAGTCCATCGAACATGACCTCTTCCATTCACAGATTAGGTCAAAGGTCATCTCACAGAGCCGTTCACATGGGCTGAGCAGAAACTCACATGGACTAGTAATGCGAGGAAGAAAAGCCGGGTGGCATAAAGACTCTCTGCAGCCAAATGTGACAACGGATGAATGACTCACTGGCAGGAGTCACTGCAATAAGAAGCCCACCAGCAGGGGGCCACCTAACACGCAGGCTGAAGAGCGGCCAGAGCAGGCAGGCATGTGAACTGGCAGAACCTCCTGGAGGTAATAATGTCGCAGGTGGAGCCAGGCTGCAGGGGGTGCTGGCGAGCCTCCAGCGGCTTGCTGTCCCCAGAGCGAGGACGCCTTGGCGGTTGATGGCGGGTGCTGATGGTGACTGACAGTGCAGAACTAGAGATGGTAGCAGCTGGATACACTGCCAGTTCATACGCTGTTCATAGTAAAGACACCAGCTGCTGCTAACATGATTTGCAGTATTTTTTTTTTATCTTTTCTCAATTTTTAAAAAATCTGCACTTTTTATCAACAAAATAATTGAATAAACATGTACAAAGAAAGAGAAGGCTCTCTAGGGGGTTAACAATGCCTTAACAAAAAGCGCACAGTCCTTTGGCAATAATACCAACTTATTTACTGCAACTAGATTAATATGTACTAAATAAAAAGACTTGGCAACCATCACATGAGTTAATGATTGATTGGTTGCTGTGGCATTAACTAATCTCACAGAACAGCATCTAAATACCATCAGATTTACACTGCGGGGCTTCAGCTAAAGTTCAAGTAATTATCCTGTTCCCTGGGCTTAGCTCAGCCACAAAAACTTGGGTTTTATAATCAGATAATGCTAAGCATATACAGGCATGCGTTAATAGTGAAGGCAGTAGACTGAAAACGCATACTTAATTTCAGACTGAAAGAACTACATACTGTTGGACAGTATGTCAATCTAGACAGAGAAATAATCAGATTTTCATGCTTGAGGTGACATTTTCTCTTTGACTGTGTTTGACTGCATTACTCTGTTGACGAGAACATTGTTAGACTGGTCCTAAGCAGCCCCCACCAGCGCAGCACCCGCCAGCGCAGCCCCCGCCAGCGCAGCCTCCACCGAGAGACAGTTACAGGCAATGACACCAGAAAAAAGCAGGAGACCCTCTGCGGTGATAAAGGACACTTTTCCACCACACCTGGTACTATTGTTTGGTGCTGTATTTTTGGTACTATCCTTTTTCCACTGACTTCTATTCAAGTACCAGTACCCAAAGTACCTGTACCTAAAGTACTAAACCAGCTGGGGTACATTTTTGTTCCATCGACAGCTTGGGATGAGACTCATAAATGCTTATTTTGTGGATGGATTATGTAAATAGCCTGCCTCAAACACAAAACAACCGCCGTCTTGTAAAAAGTTGGAAATTTAGAAAACAATGATAAACAAAGTTTTAAAAAAAGTAGTAGTAATGGAGGCAGGGACAAATGAAGAGATCCAAGCTTTATTTGCAATTTGGTGGGAAAAACCAGAAGATCAGGATAGCATGTCAAGAAATAAAAAAGTATTTGGTATAATATACCCAGGATATACTTGGGCTGCACAATACTGCAAAAAATTCAAATATTGCGATATGATTTTGTTGCAATAAATATTGGGATATTTATAAACCAAAGCAAAGAGTTCAACATAAATTTCTCACAAACTTGATTAGGACTGATTTAAACAGCAAGTATGACAATGATTATGATTGTTGCAGAGAATGCACTCAGAGCTCATGCAAAAACCGGGGAGGTAAACTTTAAGCTGATTTTTTAAATGTATACTAGATAATGTTGAAAAGGAATTATCGTTAAAATGGAAGTATGGAAAAGTCGGATCTCAACCCAGTTGACTATTGTGGTCCTTGTGATGTGAGAACTGCATGTGCATAATATCGCATATCATCCATAATATACTATAGCCATTTTTCGAATTCAGTACAAAATACCTGCCTCACTTTCTGATGTCATTCAGTGCCAGTACCAGTTTTTATGCCAGTGGAAAACCAACACAGTAGTACTGTACATCTGGTACTTTTTTGAAGTATGTTACCTGATGCAGCGGAAAAGCATCCAAAAAGACCCCAGTCCAGGACCAAATAACACAATAACATAGACATATACAGTCCAGGACAAGGAAAGGCTGCCACTGGAGGCAGCATGAGGGCGTGGGAGCTCTACCTGCACTTAGGGTAGTTCTGCAAAAGGCTATTTAAAAAGGCTTGGCAAACAGAGTGATGGAGACTCACGGTGCTGAAGTGATGAGACATCACAATGTCCACCAGGTTGCTGGTCCATCCAGAGAGCTGCGGAAACAGAGCAGACAGACCTGTCAGTGCGGTTTTGAGCTGCTGGTGGCAGGGAACTTTCTCACCTGCTACCTCCGCAGTTACCAGTGTACCGGCTGCAGGCAGCCGATGCCCACACTGGAAATACCACCAGCAGGGGCCCTGTGACTCGAGCGGGCCGTGAACTTACACTGCATTCCACCACTTTAAGTCACACTGTATTACGCCATGCTAGTCTACAATACACTGTGTTAGGCTTCATTACAACACGTCGGTGTTCCAGTGTTAGGTGGCATTCCACTACATTACTCTGTGATACACTGTATTACCTCACGCTAACTTGCTTTAGACTGCATTACACCATGAGTCTGCATTACATTGCATTGAACGGCATTACACCACATCACTCTGCATTATACAGCATTTCACCACATCTCTCTGCATTGCGCCGTTACACTATATTACAACACATCACTTTGCGTTACACTGCATTAGACTACACAGACTACATTCCACCACATTAGTTTGCGTTGGTGTTAGACTGCATTATGCCACATCACTCTGAATTCCATCCCGTTACTCTGTGTTACACTGCATTACACCACATCACTCTGTATTACACAGCATTGGACTGCGTTACACCAGATTATTATGCGTTACACCATGTTGATCTCTGTCATACTGCATTAGACTGCATTACACCACATCACTCTGTGTTTCACTGAGTTAGACTGCATTACACCATGCTATTCTGTGTTACACAGCATTATACTGCATTAAACCATATCACTCTGTGTTACACTTTCTCACTCTACAATACACTGCTTTACATCATGTTACTCTGCTTTATGGCACGTTACTGTGCATTACACTGCTTTACATCACGTTGGGTTGGGTTACAGCATGACACACTAAGACCGTCCATCATCTTGATGGCGCCAAGAGAAGGTGCGTCAAGCATGGAGAGAGCAGTGAAGGCACCAGGTATGTGTGAGTACAGTTCAACAGTGGGGGGGCCACAGGCACCTCAGGGGGCAGAATCGGGGCGGGGTAGGATGGCAGAGCAGGCAGCCTCTGGAAGCTCATCCCACCACGGAAAGACAGTGTGAGGAGCTGCAGTGACTGGGCAGCAGCTTGGTGTAGGCTCCTGGCCCAAGATAAACAGGGCCAGCTGGGCAGATTACGGGTCGTAGGGTAGGGAGCCAGGCTTCCCACTCGGAATGAGCCGGTCACAGCCGGCCTGTACTTCTATGGCATTCCTTTGATTTTCCCAGATGCCCGCGCCTCCTGCCTTCTCTGAGTCCCATTTTTAATGTTTTGACATTTTAACATGGATGTGTCACTGGCATGCGAGTTTTTAACCACATTGAGGTTATTAGCTTGTTATAAATGGCTCTTATCGTTTTGTATTTATTGGTTCTATAGCGTGAATCTTCTACACCCTGGGTACACATGACAATAAATGTTTTTTTTACCCAGTACATCATCTATCTGGTAACGTACAGGAAGGTTAGTCAGACAGCATGCTACAGTCCTATGCTCCTTCCAGAACTTCTTATTGAAGCAAAACAAGAAGCTGAAGACGATGAGGGGAACCTCTAAACTAGAGGTCGACTGATATATCGGCTGGCCAATATATTGGGTCGATAATTGGCATTTTTTTAATGTATCGGCATTGGCCAATATCCGAGTGTAGTATGCCAATTTACAGACAGGCACATCTGCAGGCAGCCCAGTGTTATTCTTGTTGTGGAACATGTAACCCATGCTGCGTTGTGCAGGACCCCAGCCAGAAGTTTTGGAAGAGTCCTGGGAGAAAACGGTAAGGCTTAAATTGATCTTTCAAAGACCTATTTATTTAACTGGTTTGCTATGAAATGCTTTAAAAGAAAAGGTGAGCGCTTTTGAGAGAGAATACGAATTACGCTGTCGGGAATTGGCGTAATGATAATGAGCCTTCAACTAACTGTAGCTTACAGGTAACATTAAGGATCATTGATTCTAACAGAGTTAGTTTTGTGTGCCTGTTGGTGGGCTCACAGACGTTTTTTTAATCATTAAAAATTATTTTAATTGTTAAGATTTTATTACCACCATATCAGCCCAATGTTATCAGTTCTGTTTTTTTTCTTGTGCCGGAGAGTTTCACTCTGTGTATGGGGGCAGAGCAGGCAGCTCTCTCAAACACCACAGCATGTGAGAGTTACGTTACTCTGCCCTGATCACAGACAGCACCGTCCTCGGAGACACAGAGCTATGAAGAACAACACATAGCGGAGAAATCTATTTGTTCAAAAGTGTTAGCATTCACTTGAGCTGATGCTGACAACGGTCCTTCTGTGCAACTTGTTTGCATTTGAGAGTGAAGATTCGAACAATTTGTCAAATGTCTAGAAAAAAAGTGCACAACTTTGCACGGTTAGTTTCCTCATTAAACATGTCTATCCTTTATACAGGCTTATCCGTCGACAACGTCACAATCACTAGGGGCTTACGTTGTCCTTGCATACAAGGCTGTGTAATACGACAAAGTTGTTTTATTTTATTTTCTGCGATCGCTAGATTCTGATTGTGAATTTGGCTTGTAAGC
>JAODJW010000127.1:9214635-9230963 GCA_026777045.1 Hyperopisus bebe | reverse complement strand
ACACAAAACCATGACCAGGATAAGCAGTCGGAAGACGGATGTGTGTGTGTATATATGTATGTGTCTGTGTGTGTGTGCATTACAGACTAGGCTAAACACCATTCCCCAGGCACAGGAATAAGACTCATCTTTGATTTAAGTCGAGGTTGTCCTCCAGATGTCATTATGAGAGTGGGTAATACTCCAGTGAAAGGACACAGTTTGCACCCTTGAAGGTTACATTTTTAAGTGCTATTTTAGGTAATAGAGGTTGTATCCTTGAGAAAAGCACCTACAGGTTAATTTTTAAATGAAAGTAGAACATGTTCATGGGAAAACCAGTCAAAAGATGTGGAACGCTACCAGACGTGCCAGCGGGGGGCCAAGTCACGGAGCTCAACACGGGCTCGTCTGCGGGGGGTTTGGCAGCACAGGGTGACAGGTGCAACGTTCCTCAGAGACACTACATTCCCAGGTTCGGGAGTCTGCAAGCGAATGGCAGCCATGTTCCTACTCTCTCTGCCTTCTTCTAGTGACTAGGGCGCAATAATCCATAACTGTTGCCGGAAGATTTCCTGTCAGCCAAACCCCCCCCCCCAACCACGAGGATAATAAATGTCAAGGGGGCCGAAGTTCACACAACACGCAGCTTCCATTTAAGCTGAGCTCCCAACTAAAACTACTTCACAGGCCTAACTATCCTACGCTTCCCATCCTCTGTGTCATTCCTGAGCTGGCCCCTGGGGCAGCTGGAAAACAAGCGACAGGCTATCGACAGCGACGTCCAGCATGGAACACCGCAACAGCGCACTGCTACACCCTAATCCGCTTGCCTGTGTTTTCGGCCACCAGGATTTGTCTGGAGCAGAAGACACAGTCGACATGGATTAAGACACATTTAAAGGGCACACTGAAACAAAACACAGGCAAGTAGGCTTCAAAGCCAACACAGTGGATAAAAAATACACAAATTAATTGCGTTAGCATAGCAGAGGGAGTGAAACGCCAGATGCTTTCACGTGGGTCAAATACTTTGGAAAAAAAATTAACTAGAGAAACACTGACTTGCCCTTTGTCTATAAGCCCAAAATACTCTCGCCAGCAGATCGAGGCTGCCCACCTTAGCACCGCACTTTACAAGGATGGCCCATTCCGGCATGAGGTGCCGGTCACAGCGGACCCCTGCCTCCCACCTGCACCCCAGCGCTTCAATCGGGCACCGTATTAAACTGCGCAACCACGCGGGAATCCGGGAAGAGTATCAGCAGAGATTGTGTGGGGGGGTTACTTTTAATTAACAGGGGGCATCCACCAGAAAAAGGTACCTGGAAGAGGCGAGGGATTCCATGCACGACTGGATATTCCCAATCACGCATTAACATTAAAATAAACATTAACAGCAACCGGGAAAACAAACAACAACAACAATAATAATAATAATAATAATAGGATAAAAACTTGAAGGTGAATTAGTTACGTGGGAAGCGTTTGCGTTCTGCTGCTCTGTTGAATCAAAGTGTCACCTGGAGGGTCGTACAAGCGGCAAGGAGAAGAGGCTTTACTGTTGTCTGTTAGTTTTGACGGAAAACTGCTTCTTCTTTTATTATATGCATCTGACTGTACCGTCTCAAAGCCAACCGTTTCTACCCCGACACCGACTAATCCAGTTCAGATAGCCGGTGTCCCTAATAACGTCGCTCAGCACCGCCATGCGAAAAACAAACCCGGCGCTAGAGCTCCGCACGGAGCGGCCAAGCGGACATCGAAGCGCTCTGGAGCGACTAGCAGTTAGCCGCTTAGCAGGTGTCCGGCCGGGCCGGACCGGACTAAGCCGAAGCGGGCGGTACTCACCGGGCGAGCGGCGACACGGCCCCTCTCTGCACCTTGTGAGGGTCGCGGAAGCAAGTAACTGGACGTAGGTGAAGCTGGGCTCACACACGGCCTTCCGCAGCACGTTTCCCTGCCTGCCGATGGCCAGAGCGCTGACGTCACTAGTGGGGCGGAACTACTCTGCACGTCGGGAGACAGCGAAAGAGCGGCGGCCGGGGAGGGGGGAGCGCCACCTAGAGGCTGAGCAGGTGGCGTGTCAGCGACCACGGGCGGCTGTGTTGTTCTTGTGTAATCTTACTTATACGGAATCACACTCCTTACACGGAGAATCATGTTTATACCTAGAATGTTTTCCTTATACTACCCCATTTATAAAGAAAACCTTGTATTTATATAATTTTAGTTATATGTAGAGAGAGAATTTTAATGTCGTTTTCATATATGTATTAGGTACTTTTTGTGTTTCGCCCCATTATACCAAGCATATTTCAAATATAAGAACATCTCTAAATTATTTCAATAAACACAGCAGAGGTATTTCACCGTTAGTGCTGGATTCCTACCGTTAACACGATTGTGAATTTAAACGTGATGTTAAGCTGTAACCAATGGAAGCCCATAAACATGAGCTACGCAAACAGGCAGCAACAATGGAAGTATAACTGCCGCCATCTCCTGCCGTCATGAGCGGGGGATTCCTCCATTCGGCGGTTTCTCAGCATGTGGTGTAAAGATCAAGCTGATACATAATACATTCCCCCCCTTCTGGATCCCAATAAAAAAGCCACGCCAAGGTGAACCACATTCTAGAGAACTTTTTGGAAAAAACTGTTTATTTTCTTGGATTAGTTGAGGATGTTGCAACAGTTTTGTCAAAATATTACTGCCAGCTGTACAAACATCAAGTCCAGTAGAACTTCTTGCAATCACCTCAGAAAAAAACCCAGATTTTTCAGCCAAAAGAACATACTGCTTCATAATGTCAATGAGTTCAAATGGGGGTACACAGAAAATAATGCTAAACAAAAATGCATTTTTTTCTATGGCTTGACATCCGTGTAAGTCTACGGTAGTGAATTTTAACAGAAGGTAGTGCAGTGGGGAGTGAAGGGAGTGAACAAAATATCTACACAAACTGTTTAGGTTGAATCTATCAACAGCAGCTTAACAAAACGGACATCAGCACAACTACAGAAGACACGATGAGGAATGAAGCGAGGGAAATGACCGCATAGTGTCCCAGCCAGGCACATGGTTACCCCACCTGCCGACAGAACTCCCGTTAAACGGTAACGGACACAAACGCCGTGCAAAAAAAAAATGCTTTGCATCTCCTTTTACCTCTAAATGATCTACTACAAAACAGGTAAAGATAACATAAAAGCTATTTCTTTTTCCTAACAGGACAGCTGTCGAATCAAGCTCAAGACAACACACACCCTAACACAGCATTGCGTCCAAAAAGGGGGGGTGGGGAAATCAAATAAATTAACTTTTTGATCCGCAATAAATAAAACGTTTAGAGAACAAAGCAAACCACAGTAAAAAAAAAAAAAATATGTACAATTGGAAGGCCTTGAAAATAACTGTAAAAACACTGACACTGCGGAATAGAAATGTTATACGACAGAAATCCCACTAATATGTATAATGTAAACTCACCTGATCGTACGACTTTCCATAGAAAACAGTGACACCAAGGTCAGCAGGTGAAGGCATTTCATACAACGTGGACAGAGATGGTCTTGGCTAAACACGCTATTTAAACAATAAATATTGGAATTTATTTCTTTTTTTGAAAGCACACATCCTCACCATTCAAAAACTCAGTTCTGAGGAATTCTGCTACCTTTACAATATAAAGGTAACATTTACTTGTTTATAGGATTTTGATTAAACAATTGAGTATTGCAAAGCATCTTTTGATATAAACCCTACAAGACATTCAGCCAACCAGCCGTTTTAGAAATATTTTAATCAAAAGGTACCAAAAACACAAAAGTAACATGTATTGTTACTAATTTTTTTTTCTCCCTGCCAAGACATGTAATGGCCACTGTAGCATGTGACCTACCATGTGACCTCTTACGTTTGCTACCATTTTGTAAAAATGGCACCCAATGGCTCTTTAGTGGAGACCAAGCAGAACTCATTATAATACAGCTGGTGCTGTAAATAATGGTAAGCCCGTTTGAAATACACGACTTTGAAAGATGATCCCCAGCAATAAAGTTTGTTTGGATGCGCTAAAGGCGGTTTGGTCATTTTTCTGATACGTGAACAAAAAAGAAAGCTTGTCCCCCAAGACTGCTGGAGGGTTGTATGGAGTGTTCATAGCTGGGGGGGGGGGCAGAAGTGAGGGGAGGCATTTGGGGCTGTCTAGCGACACCTATAATAAGGACTGGCTATTCTGTAAAGCAAGACAGTTTAACATACACTGGTTATAAGAACAGTGATACATTACAACTGCCTTACGTGTAATTAAAATGACGCTTGAAGTTTTTTTTTTTTTTTTTTAAACTGGGGACCTTCAAGGACCAAGAGACTCCAGCTGCGTTAGAAGGGTTGTTTTCCGTTTTTTTGAGCACAATAAGGTACGCTCCTCTAGAGAGTCTCTGGCTCTTTTCCTGGACATCTTGCATTCCACATCCTGGCCCCCCAAAATCCTTGCCCTGCCCAAGAGACCCAACCCCACCCCTCAACCACCACCCAGCCCTCGTCTCCAAAGTCAGGCTTTTGTACCTGTAGGGCACCGGAAATAACCAGTCTGGATGCAAATCTCCTGCTCTGTATGCAGACATGATGGTTTTGACTGAAAGTTTCAGGTTGTGGGCGTGGGGGAGGGTGGAGGTTCAACGGCGCCCTCATGTGGAACAGCAGTGAGCGATCTGCTGCACTTTGGTCAGCTCACAGAGCAGCTGTTTTATGCGGCGCTTCAGCTGGGGCAGGCGGGCCAGAGGCTCGGGGGGCTCCAGCTCACCCGTGTAGTCAAGCCAACTCTCCAGGACTGTGCAGAAGGAAGAGGAGGAGAGATGACAGGTTAACATGGCTCTGAGTGATCAGTCAGTAGGCCAGCCACCCCCAGGCCTGGGATCGTATAACCCTTTATTATATACTGCACATTCTCTATTCTGCTGCTGTTGATTGCACAATTATTTAATTTATTGCCAAGTACCTCAATCTTACATTATTTGCACACTTCTGCACACTGTCATAATACTATATTCAGTCAGATTAGTACTGTTACTGTTTTTGTTAACTGCACTGTATGTTGTCTTGTCCTGTAATATTGTATTGTTGCTCTTGTGTTTATCTTGCACTCTCTCTGCTCTCCTTGCACTTTGCATAGTTCTGTCCTGCCGGCACTTGTGTAGTCTTGTGCCGTTTCCGTTTTCGTTCTTTGTGTTGCACCATGATCCTGAAGAAACAATGTTTCATTTCATTGTGTACTGTGTATATGGCTAAAATGACAAACTGACTTGACTAAACGAAACCGGTGTGTCCAATTTAGCAGCATAAATGCTGGTTATACATACTCTCCGACTATGGCTATGCTAGCTGGCACACATAACCGCTCTCTCTGGAAGTTCAGCCTAGCTACACTTATGCCTAAGTTAGCTCCTTGTCAGCTGTGTGCTCGTGTTGTACTGTCTGCCTCACTTGTATGTCGCATTGGACAAAACTACATGCGATATACATAAAAGGAGTATGAAATGTGC
This sequence comes from Hyperopisus bebe, assembly GCA_026777045.1. Taxonomy (NCBI): domain Eukaryota; kingdom Metazoa; phylum Chordata; class Actinopteri; order Osteoglossiformes; family Mormyridae; genus Hyperopisus; species Hyperopisus bebe. The sequence goes on along the minus strand of JAODJW010000127.1, from coordinate 9,225,435 downwards.
CACATGGGCGGCACCAGAGTGCCTCACCATCCAGCTCCCTCTCGATGAAATCCATGCGGTTGGTGACCTCGTCCTGCACGGCCTCGATGTGATCCAGCAGGTTATTCTGCCATTGGCGTGGCAGACAGCCAGCACCCCCTGCTGGCTCCCCGGTGCCCAGCACGCTCTCCTCACGTGCCCACGCCGCCAGCATCCACCTGCGGCCGTCCTCCTCCTGAGGTGGGATGCAGAGACACGTGAGCCAGATGTTCATGTGTAACAATAAAGGCGCTGTGGCGTGAGGCTCACCGTGCCGTGTCTGGCCCGATCCAGGGCTCCGTGGGCCGTGCCACACTCACGCTCCAGTGGTTCCTCGGTACTGAGCAGGCCGCGCTCCAGCTCCGTGCTGGGAGACCCACCCCACGTCTCCACCACCAGCCGGCGCTCCCCTGCTGGGTAGTACGCACACGGCTTCTGGTAGCAGTGCTCGCTGCTGATGTAAGAGGCCTGCAGGGGGCGTGGCGGCACTTTGTCTGTCGCTGTGGCCTCTGGGGCCGCCCCGCCCTTCTCCTCGACATCGCTCGGCAGTGGGGACCATGTGGCCACCCCCCCAGCCACGCTCCTCCTCTTGGGTTTCTCTGCCTGCCTCCAGGGCTGCCGCCACATCTTCAGGTCGGGGCTGGTCTGACTCCTGTTGAGGGGGCGGAGCTTATAGGTCACACACGCAGAGGACACGCCCCCAGCCCCAGAAACGCATACACTATGTCTGTAGTTAAGTTCTAAAAAATGTGCCTCATCTTAAACCATCCAAACGCGCTAATATCTACTACTGCGCCCATGCTCATTATCACTGTGACATGCAGAGTACAGAGAGGCGTGGCCTTCTCCTCCCATCCCCTGCTGGCACTCACTGCAGGACGCTCATCTTCAGCTGCAGGCCACTGAGCACCTCGGCCACGCGATGCACGTCCCCCAGTAGCTGGTGTGTGGCAGCAATCTTCTTGGCGTTCTGATGCGAGTAGTTCTCCTCCAGGAAGGGCAGGCCGTACATGTGACCGCTGCTCAGCCAATCTCGGTCGCACCAGTACCGCTGGCTCTGCCGTTGGCCTGACCGCATGACAAGAAAGCAGACATATGTGCAGCACCACTGACCACTGTATTTTACAGATATTATTTCAATGCATCTCCAGTAGGGGGCAGCGTAGTGGCTCACTCTTACCTGGCGGATCCCTGCAGATGTAGCAGGCATATTTCCCCGGCACGCTCTCCTCCAGAAGCCCCATGCAGACACCATGCTGCCAGCACAGACAGTCCTCGCACTAGTGCAGGAAACGGGAAATGCATCACTACTACTTTGGTGCAATTTCAAAAAGGCTGCTGGTCCAACATCTTGGAGAGGGGTACGGCCTTGCCTCACCTGCACCATGAAGTCATTCTCCTCCTCTACCTCACAGACACACCGCACAATGTCAGAGTCCTCCATCGCCATGGAGATGGCAAGGTCCTGGGAGGGCGTGGTCACATCCAGCTCCACCTCATCCTCGCTCCAGCCGAGGCTGTCAGACGACCAGTCACTGCCGCTGGCTTCATCTACTACAGCCGGGGGAGCGAGGGGGGGAAGAGACTGTCAGAGGTTCAATCCAGTGTTTCTGCCACCCCTAAAACATCTCATTTCTTTAAAAGTGGGGCGAGTCGCTAACAAAGGCATACAAATGTACTCTAACAGCCCCCCCCATCCCATCCCCCATTCAGAATTAGAGGGAAGGTGGCAAGGCATCACCAGCCTTGGGCTGTGGTACCCACAGGTAGCAGGTTAAATGTCAGGGGTGCAGGGGGGCAACGGGAATAAACAGGCATCAACATGGGGGTGAGCAAAAGCATGCGTGCTGGGAAACAGCGACCAGGAGGGTGGGGGTTAGTGTGAGAAAGAGCGAGAGACAGGGAGACAGACAGAGACAGAGAGTGAGCGAGCAAGAGAGAGGGAGAGCAAGCGGGAGAAGAAGCGAGAGAATAGGACTGTGAAAGAAGCGGCAGTGACAGAGGCGTGTGTGTGAGTGTGTGAATGTGTGTGTGTGTGTGTGTGTGTGTGTATATGAGAGAATGGCAGGGGTGTGCGATACCCACCGTCCACGCGGATCAGCCCTTTGCTGAGCTGCCCTGTGCTGCAGCCGTGCGACTCAAACTTGTGTTTGTGTGAGGGGGGCAATTTATGCGACAAGCTCAGTTTGGGCGGGAAGCCAAATAGCGAGATGTCAATGTTCTCCTCACTACCCGTGTACGCTGTCAGGAGGGAAGCACAGGCAAGAAGACAGTTACAACACGTCCCCAGGGCGGCCCAGAGGCCGTGTGCCCGACCCCCCGCCCTGCGAGCTTCCTGCCCGGACACACGGGTGCGGCTCATAGCAGCTCGGCAAACGGGCCTAGCACCGCCGCGTCCAGCCGCGTCAGCGGGGCTCCCTGCGAGGGAGATGAACGGTTCCCCACCCAAAAGACCCCCTTAGTCCCTGGCATGGATTTAGTAGTTTATTACACACGTTTAGCAAAGCTGCTCGGTTAAACGTGGCGTCTGAAGATGGAGGCGAGAATGGAATGGAACAGCATGCACAGAAACACAGGAGCACAAGTGGGTAAGGGACCATTAGCCATTACGCTAAAGGTCATCCACCCCACAAGAGGGCGCCACAGTACACTAGCCAAATGCACAGCATGCACACCATATCTGGGCATCTCGGGGGAGTGGGGGGTGTCCCTCACCAGACTTGGACTTCTTCTTCTTCTTCTTCTTCTTTTTCAGCTTGATTCGTAGGAAATCGTGCTTCTTTTCCCTGCCGTCCTCCCGAGGTTTGAGGAGAGCTGCGAGGTCAGAGGTCACAGGGCCGTTACACTCAAGCCAGGAATGAGCGAGTCACTTTAATCGACACCGTACTGACACTATCCCATGCACTCTGATGGACAGCCACCCCATTGCTACAGACCCGTCTCTATGTCGCCCCTGTCCCTCTCCTGCGGCCTGCGGCCAGCCTTCTCCAGGTGGTTCTCCTTGATCTTCTCCCGGAGCAACGTTCTCTGGGTATTCTGCATGTGGACAGCAGGGGGTGCCGACGTGCGACGCTTCTCCACTGGCCTGATGCTCGCCTTGCCACCACCACGGGGGGACTGGGGGGTGCGATGAGGGCTGTGCATGGAGGAGTCTGGGGGGGGGCACATGGCAAGCTGTCATTGGGTGGGAAAGGCAGGCAGGGAGGGACAAATGGAGGGACAAACAGTGGGACTTACGCATGGAAGCAGAGACAGTTCGCCTCCTCTTGGGGCTCTTGGGCAACGCACCAGTACTCTGCTTGTCAGACGCTCGCGTATTAATACCACACCCAGGGCTCAGTGCCCCCTCCTGGACGGCATCCCCGCTGTGGTAATACTTCATGTGGTAGTGAAGCAGCTTAGCCTTACGGAAGGACTTGAGGCAGTTTGGAACCTCACATTTGAATGGGTTGTGGTCGAGGTTGATGAAGAGAACGGGTGGGGGCTGGTTTTTGATGACTCTGTACACTGAGGGGGGGGGGGGGACAAAGAGAAAAAGTCATTAGAGACCAGCAATGCGCTTTGCATGGCTTATGGCAGTTCCCAGCAAGAAGGACAGACTGACGAATGGGTGGAACACACCCAGGGTAGGGGACACTCACATGGCTCCCGGCTGAACCTGTTAGGGTTATTAGCCTGTCGTCTCACAGGTACTGCAAAGGAGAAATTACAAACACAGATTCCATTTATCACAGTGCCACCTTTAGGTGGGAGGTCACATAGCAACCCATAGCCATACTAGAGCCAAACACAGCTGTTATCAGCCTGGCTACTCCCAGCAAAGTATCAAGGCAGCAAACGGGCCGTACCTTTGGCAGGGGGCACTGGTGCCTCCCCATCTGCGGGGTGACTGGGTTCCCCCCACTGGCCAGTGTCCCCGGACCCCTCCTTGTTGTCTGTGGTTGATGCAGAGGATGGAGGGGCAGGGTCAGGTCCTGACTCAGATATCCCCCTACTTGGGGGCTCAGTGGGTTTTGGCTCTGTGGTACTGTCCTTGTCTGGGGGGGACAGAACGACAATGACAGTCATTTGCAAAGTGTCTTCATAAACTAGGACTGGGCATTGCCAACTAGCCCATAATACCAGTGTCACGATTCAATGCTGCAGAATATTACCACTGTATCCTTAGCACTATATGCCCTTAGCATGGACCTCATAAATAACATATTTTTAAATCAGCAAATATCAAGAAAATGTTTTCAAAATAAAACATTCGCCATCTGCTGGTATTAGACTGTACTGTAATAAATCAATGGTTAAAAATATTGGTGAAACATATATGATTCAATTTGTCACAATATCAATTAACTGCAGTGTTGACACAGATACACCCTGAACCCAGACAGTGCTCTCCTAGTCAGCTAAATGATAAAGCATCTGAGTGTCGAACTGAGGTGGGGGGGCATAGGCCACTGCTTGGTGGGATAGCAGGAGACAGGAGCATCTCACAGGGAAGGCAAAGGTTGCTGTACGGCCTAACAGAGCGCACTGCCTCAGCGGCTCTCACCTGCGGCAGCATCCGACTTGCTTCTCTTCGAGGGTGTGGACTGTCCAAGGGAGATCCGCCTCTTCCGGAGCTCCAGGACACCACCATCTGCATTCTCCGCCCACCTTGCTGCAGAGAGAGCCGGCAGCAGCGTTGGCATGCCCTTGTCCAGCCTCACACCTATCTGAATGAGGTTTGAGGCGTATCAAGTGCTTACCTGTGGAGAGGCGGTGTCGGGTCCTCCTGCCCAGCGGGTGGCACTGTGCCACAGCAGCCTCCTTTTCCTCTTCCTTGCCATCCCCTCTGTCATCCTCCACCTTGGTCACTGCCTCCTGATGCATGTCCTCCCCAGAGGTGCCCTGCACTCCTCCTTCCTCGCAGGCTTGTATCCCCATTGACATGTTCACCTCTTCGCTCGCCTCCTTGCTTTCTGTGCAGGAGTTCTCTCCCAACCACTCCCCTGAGCTCCCACCTCCTTGCACTTCCCCCACGGCCCTCCTCTCTGAGACGGCACTCTCTTCCTTACTCAGGGCGGCTCCCTCTGACTCCAGCTCCCGACTCTTCTCCGCCGGCCTCTTCCTCTCTGCAGTCCTCCTCTTTCTCTGCTCCCCCCGGGTCTCCCCCTCGGAGGTTCGGCGCTTCATGCCTCTCTCCTGTTTGCCCGCCGCCTCGTCAACCCGGGGCTGATCCTCACTCCTCTCCCGCCCGTCGTCGCCGTCCTCTTCTTCTTCGTCCTCCTCACTCTCACTCTCCTGGTCCTGATCCGAGCTGCTGGGCCGCCCCCTCTGGTTCTGGCCGTTCTCTACCGGTCTCCCCTGACGACACCCCACTGCCCTCCGCCCGGGCGGCTTCTCCTGGCTCCTGTCACTGGCCCTCGACCTCCCCCCCTTCCTCTGTGGGACAGGCAGAAACATCTCAGTCTCCTGTGTCTCTCTGTCACCGGGCTCCATCTACCGAACCGTAATATCCATGAAAGCCCCTTGGCGTCACCCACACCCTTAAAGCCCATTATGCCATACAGAAGTGTGTGTTTCTGCCGCCGTGCAGAGAGCCGGAGCATAAGGTCTCACCTCTTTGATGAATGGCTTGACGTGAATCCCTTTAACCGTCTGGATGACGCCGTCGTAGAACTTCACAGTGTAGGAAGCTGCAGGGAGATGAGAAGCTGAGGCTCCATCACCATCACCACCATTGGCCAGCTCGAAGGCGACCGTTTCACCGCGGCAAACACCGGATTGATAAATACATCTACCAAGCATGGAATGCAGTGCTATAAAACTGAGGAGGGGAGCAGGACCACCGTTTAACCACGAATAAAAAAAAAAACCTGGCTTTCAGGAAGGAGGAGGGAACGCACCATCTCTGTTGACGGCTATAACCTTGGCAGGGTAGAAGCGGCAATCGGACCAGCTGGCTAGAACCTTATCGTTTACATGAAAGCCCTGTAGGAAGAAGGCAGCCGGACAGAGACAAACATGAATGCAGGTTTATATAAATGGAGCAGAACAAGAGAAGCGGCTTTGCGAGGCTGCTGTAAGTCTGGCTCACAGCCAAACATGGCACATTAACACAGCACCACTGCATGATGGGTATCGCATCCACGCGCTGCGCAACAATAGAGAAAGTGTGACTGCACGCAGTGGCGGGCACCACACTGTAGGGGGCGCACATGACTCACAGGGATGGGGCAGTCGTCCTGAAGGCCTTCCCTACGCAGTTGGATCCGCTCCACGGGCCGGAGGTACGGGCTGGCCCAGTCAAACCACTCGTCGTAGCGGTGGCTCCACTGGCGGTAATGGATCAGGACCTTCTCGTCCTCGTAGTCGATCTTCTCGATGTTGGCTGCGTACCTGGGGAGCAGTTGGAGGATGGGGAGAGGGTCATCACTGGCTGAGGAGGGAGCTGGTGGGGGGCTGTGGTGGGGGGCGGCCTCTCACCAGTTCTTCAAGCTGTCCCGAGCCTCCAGCTGCGCTCCCACCTCAAATGTTATCCCTCGCCGGTTGGGGGGAGTCTTGCTCATGGTGCCCGCATTCACGGCCTGCGAGGGATGATCACGCACAGGATCCACCCAGTGCCGCGCTTCTGGACCTGGGGGGGGGGAGGGGGGAGGTCATGGGTCACTGTGTGAGAAACCACGCCATAGAAATGCACAACTGATCAGAGGGCGAAAGTCAGGAAGTGCCGCACCAAGTCACATGACAAAGTGATCACATGACCATGAATCAAACTGGGTAGCTGTTCAGTTTACGACTGCATCCAGACCAGTATATTAACCACACATTAACTCAGTGTTTCAGACTCTGCTAGGTAACAAGATAGTTGCACCTTTGATTAATGTGTCAAAAACACACATGTACAGGTGCGAGCTGACCTTATAAATAACAAATGTCACAAGTGTCTGAAAAAAAAGTCCATACTGAAGGGTATAAAATCAGCCCCCACTCCAGAGAGGTTCTGGACCCCTAGCCACTAATGAGATAAAACTGACCATAACCTTTTCAGTTTAAGGGCAGTTCATACTTCACTTTTCCATGTGTGCTTTTGGGTTGCAGACAGTCATCCTTGTGTTCATACTACATTTGTGGATGCGCTTGTCCATGCATGCATAAAGCAGTAATGTTCCACCAGACCAGAAGAAGGCAGATGTATTGCAACCAGTGTGGTGAAACTGGTAAACTTTTATCAATTTTTATCAGCTTACTCGCTTTAACCCAATTGTTGTCTTTTATTGTTTGTCTATATGTGCTATATAAGGTGACCTTGGGTTTTAGAAAGGCGCCCACAAATAAAATGCATTATTATTATTATTAATAACAGTTTCAAAGTTATTAGTCTAAAATCGGGCAATACTACAGTAATATGGCATACTGAGGAATAATGAAATCCTTACGAGAAAATTAACAGAAAAGTGATGCTTTTTAAAATACCGTATACCACGGTATATCTGGATAGTATGAAAAATTAGATATGCAGGTAACTTTGACCCTCCTCACACAACTGCTCATCATAACTATTAAAACTACAAGAACAATAACTATTCTTGCTCTACTCTTTCGTCGTTGACCGCTGATCTGTTAAAGTCCACGTTGCCACCTACTGGAAATGCCTAATTAATGATCTTGCACGTGCACGGTCAAAGCGCATGGACGTACATAGTTTCCTCTAGATATAAAAATCTGGCCTACACGGGCACTGACCGCAGAAAACCCCCGATGACGAAATTCACGTCATGTTCCCCCGTCCACAACCGAAAGCGCACGAGTAAAACTGAAGTATGAACTGGCCTTTAAGGGGCTGACTATGAGTACAGATATAGCGGATGCGTGTCCTTTAGAATGGCTCTAGCAGAACAGATGCATCAATTAGACTAATGAATAGGCAGCTGCCCCGTAGCAGAGAAAGCGCGCTTTCAGAACACTTTAGTCACCCGCGTGTTGAAATGCTAGTGAAGGTCAGCCAGGGATATTTAACAACATCCATTAAGAACTCCACCGTGTTCTCTCTCGTCTTAAAGATAAAATATCGTGCTATGACTGGAAGCAAACACAAAGGTCATGTTACACTGAGTACAGCGGCAATATTTTCCCCCAGTGGTAATTACAAGTTAGAAACGAGCAAAAATAAAATTAGAGCGGCAATAAGAATATTCTGAGATCAGTGTTTGCTAAAAGGCTCAAAAGACGGCGCATGAAAGAAAAGAAATACATGTATTAAGACTATGTTAGTTCTGTGGTAATAAAGTCTGCATGAGCATGACATGCAGTTTTAATTAATGTGGGAACTGATGGTTTTCACGTTATTTACGGGAGATCTCAAAATTAAAATTACACTTGTTTAATACTTTACCACCGACTTTAAACTTATCACATAAATTAACTGACTTTTAAACAAGAATTAATTTAGGATTCTCAGAATTAATGACAGACAGCCAATGTCAGCCATTATTTCTGACCACATATTCAGTTAAGCCCATTAAGTCTTAAGTTATATTGAGACAGGAGAGCGGAGTTTCCGGCCCATCGTGAACAGGAAGAAACCAGATCGTTCAGATTGCACCGCGTAAACAAGCTGCCGGCCGGCCGGCTTTGGACATGCGATCAGGATGCTTAAAGGGTCCCGGAGCGAAAGCAGGCCGGTCAGGGCAGGGCACACATCGTCCGCAGCGGGTAACTGCATACGCTTGATCCTCGGAAACTCACTCAATTCCTGTGCAGGTGCCAAACAATTTTCACTTTAATTTTAAACATTAGTAACACGATAAGCATTCGTAACCGATTGCATCCATACGAAAAAGGTATATACCGGCAGCTCCCAATGATAGTCATGTCGAACAATAAAGGAGAGGACCTTCCGAATGAATATTTGTGTGCATAAACACAAACGGCCTCCTTTAAAAAGGCCACGCTAGCAGATTAGTGATTTCACTTTAGTGTAAACGATCATTGGCGCAGACGTACTGGAATCCGCATTGTCCCGTCTTTCCGGATAAGGGCGACCGGCCACGTGTTTTCACTATTCGCCGCACAATAGTTAAGTGTCCCACCGAATCGCAATAATCCGCCTGTTCACGTACCCCGTATCCAAGTCTATAATGCATCGACGGTTTCTAATAGAAACAAAAATATTTAAAGTGCTACAGTAGAGTAATGCGGCGTCTGGACTGCAAATGACGCAAATGGCGCGCAATCTGCTTCAATGCCACTGTCTGTACCTCAGGGAGCTGCTTTGCTGATACTACATATCAGACAGAGTGATTCGCAATACAAATGAACGATGATTTCGAACACGCTGATTGGCCCGACGAGCTGGCTGAATCGAATTCGAGGCGTCTTATTGGCTAGCTGGGCTGTCAAACATAGATTTAGCCGGGGCCTTTTCCCGGCCTGTACACATAAAAGCGGCCCATCGTTTTGTTACGGAACGAAAATGCGAGCCCTTCAACTTCCTCAGAAAACTCCCGAAAATTGCCGGAGGCCGCTATAATTCGGGAGTGTGTGCACAGCAGCGCACATAATGCTTCCAAGCCCTAATAAGTAAATCAGGTAGAGAAAGCCACTCTGAAAAGGATCGCGTCGGCGAGAAACACATGCGGTAACTTTCATTTCTGGCATTACTGATGCATCATCGCCATCGCCCCCATCTTTATCTCACATGCTTAGAAATTCATGTTCCGAGCGAAACGCCCAGTCAGACACGAAAATAGGCGGTGCATTCCTAAAGAAGCTGTTTTAAAGTCGATTACCTGCACTGTCCGTACACCACGCTCGCACCGGGATGCACGGCGATGCTCCCAGCGTGCGGTGTGCGGCAGCCCTTTCTCCGGCTCCGGAGCCCACGCACTTTTATTTTCCCAGGCTGTTCGCGGAGAATAGCGCCGGTGTCAGGAAACGGCGCCCATCCGCGCATGCGCCCGCTTACAGGCACCCCCGCCGTGATGCCCTTAAACCTGGCAGGAAACCTGCTTTCCTTTCTTTAACTATGTAAGAACCACAAACTCTTTGGCGTCAACATTACGATAGAATATTTTCTACATTTGTATTTTCGACATTTCTCACAATTGATAGCGCTGCATCTTTAGCGTTTTTGGCACTGCGTTGATTTTTTACTTTAAACTGCTTAAAACGATTCAAACATTGACGAAATATAACATACAGACAAGTGCAATAATTTTGTATCAGGAATGGGACACCTTTGAAGCACTAGAATATCTGAGTATAAGTGTACAACAAACGAGACAATTGATCAAAATAAAATCCTAATTTCATAGTTTTTAATATGATTATTGTAAAGAATCTACAACCTTCTTTCATAAACATCTCCTTACTAAAACGCTTCATCTTTCTCAACGCCGCAATCACTGCAGGTACCGTAGGCTATATGTGTATGTAAGCAAAATTTAACTTGTCAGTGAACGACTACTTTCATGTGAACCTCCAGATGGCAGTATAGACTGAAATGAGGATTAATTTTACCACTACGATGGCTAATTTCGTTCATTTAAGAATGTTGTACTTCGACGTGACTTTTTATACACGTACAAGTATTAGCGGTGAAGTTTTAGTATGCCTGCGGTACTGAACAGCAAGCTTCAGAGTTTGTGTAAGCGGACCTCATTGTCCTAGTTAGTGATGTAACGAGAATGATACATACAGCGCCCTCCACAATTATTGGCACCCCTTGTAAAGATTTGTAAAAAGGGTTATAAAAAAAACCACCTCTTGGCGAAGCAGCTCCATGTCACACTGAAAAAAATGAGA
>JAODJW010000127.1:9201544-9214535 GCA_026777045.1 Hyperopisus bebe | reverse complement strand
ATTCTGCTGCATCAGGCCAGCACTATAGCCTGAATATAACAAAAGTCCTACACTGATCTGCAGATCCTGTGCTCCTCAGATTTGTAAAAAGGGTTATAAAAAAAACCACCTCTTGGCGAAGCAGCTCCATGTCACACTGAAAAAAATGAGAAAAATCCAACCTTTTGTTGAAATAGTTATTCCAATAAAAATATCAATCAATAATTAACAAAAACACATGTGCCATGGTTATTGGCAGCCCCGCCTTGAATACTCTGTACAACCTCCCTTTGCCAGTATAACAGCACTGAGTCTTCTCCTATAACATTTTATAAGGTTGAAGAATACCAAGCATTGCAGCTGCATCCATTCCTCTTTACAGAATCTCTCCAGATCATTCAGGGTCCTAAGCCATCTCTTGTGCACTGTCCTCTTCAGCTCAGCCCACAGGTTTTCAATGGGGTTTAGGTCAGGGGACTGAGATGACCATGGCAGAAGTTTGATTCCGCAGTCAGCTAACCATTTTAATGTTGATTTGGACATGTGCTTAGGATCACTGTCCAGTTGGAAGATCCAATGATGGCCCAGTTTTCGATTCCTGGCAGAGGCAGCCAAAGTTTGATTTAAAATGTCCTGGTATTTCATGGAGTCCATAATGTACAGTACCCTAATGAGGTTTCCAGGGCCTTTGGAGGAAAAACAGCCCCACAGCATCAGAGCCTCCACCATATTTTGCATTTGGCATAATGGGGGGGGGGGGGCGGGCAGGATTTCTGAGTTACATGGGTTAAATTAAGATAGAAGTTATGATTGTCCAATAAGCCTTTAGGTAAGGAGCATTCCTGTTGGACAATCATGACTTCTAGTTTAAGATAATCCATCTGAGAAATCTTGCTTTGTGGAACATCCCCCAGGTCTTTTAAATTTTTCATGCCTATGAACTGTTTTAGTACAAATATAAACCAAGCTAGACAATCGGTCACCCTAACGAAAATATTTTTATAATATAAAAATGCAGTGCAAGAGAGTTCTTTTTGGATAATGTGTAAAATTGATCTAAATCAATGTAATATTTGGGTCCCTCCCGCGGTCTGTGTGTTAGGAGTTTGCATGTTTTCGCCGTGTTGCGCGGCTTTATCCTGTAATCGAAAGGTCAGGCATTAGAGTAAACTAGAGTCTCCAAATTGTCCTCAGTGAAGCTGTACATGTACCCTGCGATTGACTGGCATCCCGTCCCGGGTGTATCCAACCTTGTACCAGGCAGGCAGATAGATTCCCCCGCTACACAGACCAGGATAAGCGGTTCTAAGATGAGATTAGAAATACGGTTTTCGTCCAAAAACTATTTTGTCCTAACCGTCCTAACTTTGTAATTTAAGGAATTCAGCCAATCGAACCAAGAATGTCAAAAGTCCTATGTACTTACCAAAAAATACATACCTGAAAGAAAAAAAAATGACTCGCCACCTCCCGAAAACAACCGTTTACCATAATTCCATCAATCAGTTTCAAAGGTTTATTCTTTCAACTTTTATGAAACTGTAGGGAACAGGGTGCACCGAAATAGCGACTGACTTTTACATGCGTGTCGAGTTCCTCACATACCCAGCGGACACCTAAACAGCCATTTACAGAGAACAGGCGGTGCTGGTTCATTCCGATTAAACATTATAAACAGCCATTTCATACAAGCACGACAAGTACAAAAGAGTGATTACATCCTTTTTGTAACAATTACATTAAAATAAGAGAAAGACGAGAAGACACACCACGTCTGTGAAAGTTTTCACCAGTAGGAATCCATGTCAGCATGACCGCCCTCGACTTTTCCGCAAAATATTCATTACAACTGTGATTACGTTCCTACAACATCCCTTAGGTGTCATGGTAGAAAAAATGTTTTCTCGTGCTCTCGAGTTCGCAATTCGGTCCCTCGAATTAATCACCAATTGAAGAGCAACAATCATTAACAATCATTAATCATTAACTCAAGCGCACGAATTACAGATTCGAGAACACAAATTATTACGAGATATTTTTCCCACCATGACACCTAAGTGGCTCGGAACGTTCACACCAGCTGCTTTTTTGGGTAAAACATTAGCATGCCTCTTATGGAGATAAAGATGGTTAACGTGTCTGTCAGGAGATGATTGTAGAGTGATAGGTCTTTCAAAACCAGGTTCACAGGCAGCTTAAAAATATATTTGAAAGCCGCGTCGCAATTTTTTGAGGGGGGTTGGTTTCAGTATAATAGAGCGGCGGAGAGGTCCGTTCTAATATCTTCACACTTAAAAGTACCCTCGACAAGTATAATTTGTAATTGTTATATTGAATATTTACCATGTTAACAATATGGGCTTGGGTAGCAAAGCCCAAAATCTAAACACATTCACAACTATTCATGTGAAATACAAGTTCTGTAATGCGAAATGTCCAAACCAGAAAATATGGGATAATTAGCAGGCGAGGAATTTGTTTTACCATTTTTTAAATTTGGAATACGTTAGATTGTACTAAAATGGTTATCACTTCGACTCGTTTTTGTTTTGTCCGATGCTGTGTTTAAGTACTTTCTCAGTTAAAACTTCAGACAGACATTATCTTAAATAGGAAGACAAGCTAATTAAATGTAATCTGGTTGAGAAGCATGACACAGACGTGGTAAGAGGCTCTCACTGCAGTAGACTTGCGTTTAATATACATTTCAAAACGTGAATTCAACAAAGACTTTTCCCCATATAGAAATATGCAAGATATTGTATAATGCCACTTTTACATATGTATGTATATCTATTAAGTTCTGAAGTAACAAACATAAGAACATTCTGGAAAAGGGGCGGGGTTCTCCAGCCCACCCTGGAGTGGCAGAGATGCCCCTCTGAGACCCACTGGATCTTCAGCACTAAATGTTGAACCGTTTGCGTGGTGCTGAAGATGTACTTTGCTTATAGCTCATTCTGATTGGGAGAAGGGGTGTCACGGCAACCGGAGACAGGAGAAGGCCCCCCCCCCCCGCGGTCACACCACCCCCTTGATGAAGCTGGTGTCCAGGTGGACAATAAGCAGCCTCAGAAAGGCCATCTCTTTGCGCGTGTTCTCGAAGATGACCCGTGGGTCCTCAGACTGGCACCGCAGACAGTTGGGCGCCATCACCATGGCCAGGTTGTTCACGTCCATTTTGGTCTTGCTCACATTGGCTGGCTGGGCAAAAATCTGGAGGAGAAGGGGATGCAGAGAAAGGTGAGCAGGAAGATGATCCCACCGCACTGGAGTGCAAGCTTGGTGTTCAGAACACAGGCTGGGGGGTCGGGAGAAGGGATCATCATTAAAGGATCCCATCCACTGGATTCGAGGGGATTCGAACCAGCAATCTTTCAATTACAAGTGCGCTTCCCTAACCATCAAGCCACCACTGCCACTGATGAAACATGCATATTGGCACTAGTTTGCCATTTTTTTCTTCCTTATGGTTACATTCCAATAACTATAGATAAACCACTAAGGTTCTGTCAGGTACACACATGCACACACCCGCCTAGAGGTCCCGTCAGGTAAACTATATGGACAGAAGTATTGGGTCACCTGGCCATTACACTTATAGGAACTTTTGTCATCCCATTCTAAATCTGTAGGCATCAATATGGAAAAATTACAGCCATAACAGCTGCCACTCTTCTGGGAAGGCTGTCCACAAGGTATATGGAGTGTGTCTGTGGGACTTTTTGCCCAGTCATCCAGAAGAGCACCTGCGAGGTCAGTCACTAATGTTGGATGTGAAGGCCTGGCTCCTTGCAGGGCTAGGTGCTTGATTTTACATACCAGTGGCAGTGGGTCTAATCCTGAATTAAATGTTTGAGTGGTGTGTAACAATACTTTTGTCCATACAGCGTATATAAACAGCGCCCCCGTCAGGTACACAGACGCACCACCCAGAGGTCTCGTCAGGTATATACCCCACAGTGTCATATCCCAGCGTGTCACCATGCGTGTTCCTAAGGCTGCTATCAGTGGTGGCTCTGCGATATATCCCAGAAGCCTTAGGGCGTGCTGGAGGCCGTCACCCACCTGCAGGAAGTGGATAAAGTAGCAGAGAACCAGGCGGTTGAGCTCAGGCAGTGCCTGCACCACGCCGACGGCCACTTCGGCGTCCTCGCAGTTAGCGACGCACTGCCGGTAGAAGGCGGGGGGGATGAGCGGCTCCTCCAACTCGCGGTACCACAGCTTCAGCAGGGAGGCTGCGTGTGGGCCAGAGGAGGGGAAGAGGTGCTGTCACACAAAGCAGAACAAGAAGACACGGGCCCGCCACTGTGGGAACGCAAATTAGGGAAGACCCGCTAATGAGCTGCAGTACTGAGCTGGGGACTGGTGTCACACCATGCTGTAACAGGGAGTATGGTGCCTTGCAGTATCAACTCGTCCCTCAAGAGGGCACCAACACATTGCACAGGCTGTCTGCACATGGTTATTAGTAGTGGCTGGTTTCTTCTACAACATTCCTCCGCTCTACAGCTATCTAGCACAGGGGTCTCCAACTCAGGTCCTGGACAGCTACCGTCCAGTAGGTTTTCTATCATTCCCAGCTTCTGATGAGCCACACCTGCTCTTAGGTAAATACCAGGAACTGGTGTGGCTCATCAGAAGCCAAGTGGGACAGAAAACCTACTGGATAGTAGCTCTCCAGGACCGGAGTTGAAGACCTCTGACCCAGCCCCTGAACCCCCCCCTCTTCCGACTTGTGTGCTGTCACACACTTGTGGTTATCAAGGTGGACGTCTGTACCTGGGACATTGGGGTCTGAGAGGTTTTCTGGTGTCCTCCACTGATCCACCTGGATCTTCAGGGCGTTCACCTCATCAATGTCTCCAGGGATCCTGGTACAAAAAATGGGGCCCAAGCACTGGTCAGCCAGTAGGTGGCGTACTGGTGGAGTGACCTGACAGACGAAGGCTCAAATTCCAGGTCAGCACCTGGTATACCCTTAACCCGAGTTTCTCTAGTTAATAAGCTGCACTCTACCCTACTGCACATAGAGAATACATGTCTACTAAACAGGTAAACAAAATGTTACATCACACAGGACTCCACAATTTCACCCTCATACACACACACACACACACACACACACACACACACACACGACAGTAAAACTTGGGGACCAGGTGTAGTATCAGGCCATTTATCTAGTGCCACTGGAACATTTCAGGGGGCTAAGGGCCCTGGCTCAAGGACCGACAGACATGTGAATATCCTGCAGAGGATGGGACTCAATCCAGCAACCTTCAGATCACAGGCACAGTGGTTTGACCACTGAGCCACTGCTTGTTAAACACTGTAGTGTCAGGGGATGAGAGTATTTAAAAACCATCTCAGCAGGCATCTAGGTAAATATTGTGGTGGAGAAGGATCCGAGTTCGAGTTTCCAGCCCCTGCGGACAGCTGTCAGAGTCAGTCGCAAACTCATTTTTCATTAATGAGCGCTTTGCTATAGGTTTTTGTAGCTGTACCTCATTCCCAAAAAGCTGAAATTGCTCAACCTGCATGGCAAAAATGATATGGCCTGTAGCCTATGCGTCAACCACGACAGCCACCTCTGAATGTGTCATTGGGGAAGCTAATCTACCCCGGTAAGAAAAACAGAAGCGGAGACTGACACAGCCCCAGACAGTGAACTGAAGATAAAGCTTTATTTACCATTTCTATATTGCCATGTGCCAGTTTTTGCATAAACAATTTTGCTCTCCTTTAACACATGGAAGGTTGAAGTATGCTATTTTTTTAATTCAGATTTTATTCAAAAATTTACAAAATGGCAAAAAACATGTTCAAATTTTCAAGAATTTATGTAGGTTACTGTTAGTCATCTAACAATTCCTCATCTTGGTTTTGCCCAATGGCTCGTTACTTGACCTGCCACTAGGGGCAGACTTCCTGGAATTTATTCAGCTGACCAGAATGGCTGAAAGTAGCCAGCAAGAAACCAGTGAAATCATCTGTGAAGAATGATATGACGGTGTCCATTAATCTAATGATTATTATTCCGGTTAGTCAACTAATCTAAAAGTGAATCTGTCAAACAAACAATCTTATAAAAATAAATTATTACTCCATTAAAAAAAAAAATGCTGCCATATTAATTAATATAATTTATTATATTAATATACTTATATATACATATTAATATATTAATATATTAATAAACATTAAATATTTACAGGAGATACCGATCTGTTACCAGATATTGTGCATCAGTCAATAATAGTTCATAAAAAATTTGTACAATGTGTAATATAATTGTACAATTAATACTTCAATTAATTCTTCAAATGAAAATTGTCACAAAAATTTTAATGCCTTTTTGAAAGGAGTTTCCTAGGCCCAATACACACACACGGAGTAGCCTGGGGTCAGAGCTCAGGTCATCGCAGCCGATCTCTCAGGCTGTGCTGGGGGTGTACGCCCCCAGTACCCGTAATTAACAAGCCCTCCCCTCCTAGCCCGATGCCCCACACCACTTTCTCATCCTTTTGCCACACTCACCTGAAGATGCCCTCCGTGTGAGTGCCCCCCAGCGCCAGCACGTACTGGGAGAGCTGCACCTGCACCCAGGGCAGCCGCCGGTCAGGGAAGAGCTCTCGCTGGCGCTCCATCACCTCCTCCAGGGAGCTGCCGAACAGCGAGGGCGTGACGATGGCCTTCCTGCTGTGCTCGATCTCCTCCAGCGTGGGCTTGCGCAGACCCTGCGGGGGGTAGCGCAACGACACCAGTGATGGGGACTCGAGTCGCTCTAAAATTGACTTCCAGCTAGACTTACAACTCATTTTTTCCACTCGGACTTGAGTCCGACTCGTTGATAGTGATTTGTGAACAATGAGCCTTTTAAGCTCTGCTGAAATTTCTACACATATGAACCAGAGTGTACAACTCTTCCCAAATCATAAAGGCGTTAAACACACCACGATGTGTGGCTGTGGACTGAGGATAGGACCCGGAGCCGGAGAGGTGTGACATCAGGCTATATCAACAATCTCTAACACCCTTTTTCTGTTTTGCCACCATTTCAAATTGCGGACCCGATTGAGTGTCATTCCAAGTTTCACTTTACATTAAAAAGGCACCACTCATAAATAGGCATTGCTTAACCTGTGTCAAATTATAGATAGCCTACATTGTGTTTTTATACAGTGACACAGATTGACATAGACCGCCATAAATCTGATAATCTAGCAGGTAAGCCCGAAAAGCATATTTTAGCAGGTATATCCCAAAAACATTTCTGACATACCGCTTGACTTGGAAGGGTATTTTCTTTCAACTTAAAACATGCTCACACCTTTTCATTGTGCCCCACGTATGGCATGTTGTGCTACGTGTTAAATTATTCGGATTTCCATCACGGATTCAAATTTAACGTTTTGTTTAATCAATTAAAAACATAACACCAGCAAATAATTTGATTGAACAGTAATATCACTGACCACACTCCAGTAATTAAAAGAGCAGCACGACTGCACACATTCATTAAACATTTTAGCCTGAAGTTCGCAGTGTTACTTGCATAATCATTTATTTGCTTCCACACACACATACCAGCTGAGACCCCAATTGTGAAATTGGAACCACGACGGAGACGTCAGACTCTAATTTCATGACGCGTGAACATCTCTGGAGGTCACTGGCTCGTCACTTCAGAGGGTAACTATGGCTCATGCACTAACAATGAACTGGAACAAATCCAAGACCTCCGTTAAACCTGCAGACTAACTGGGAATGGGGGTTTTGTCTGACCATTTTGGGATCTTTGAAAATATTTGAGCCCCCAGCACCCGGATGTGCAGACCTCTGTACACAATGGCCGCTGTTTGTTTACTCTTACCTTTTTGCCCCCAGTGATGACGACTTTCTGTAGCTTGCGGTAACAATACTTTGCATATGTGCTGATGGGCAGGCCTGCAGTGGGGGAGGGGGTAGTGGGGGAGGGGAGACACAGTCACCTGCTGATCCCAGAACAGGAGACTGCAACACGGTAGCTTGAGACTGACCAATAAGACATCCTGTCTCAACCTGGGTGCAGTAGATTCATAAAAACAAGCAATTCATGGAGCAGTTTTGCAGTTTCTTAAAGCTATTTGTACTTTAAACAGTCAAAACTGTCTTTGTGTAATGAACCAAAATTTACTGGCACATCCCATACAGTCCGGGACTAAAACCAAATCCCATGTGGTCAGTGTGAACAGAGACCACTGCAGCCTCCTTGATTAATACTCACCATTCAAGCTCTAAATCCCTGATCCTCCTAGTCATACATCTTTGTAATGAGACATTATTTCTAATTTATACCAGTGAGAAAAGGTGACCTTTGATCCCATGTCAGGGAGGACATCCTGGGATTGGACGGCATGTAAAAACTATTTCCCAACAGCAGAACAATGACACTTTCCCAAACTGCAAGCACATAATTCAGTCTTAGCAGGCTTTTACTGCGTTATTTACTTGTTAATGCCTTTACAGAAGTATTATTAGGATTTAAAATGTCCAAGCTGACACAGGAGGTGACAGTAATAAATCTAGTTGCATTTGCAACTTCATTCTTCGATATCAATCTCAAGCTCAGTGCTCCCTGCACTGCTGATATTGCATCGTTATTAAATGGATGAGTTCAGCCACAGTCCCCTTGGGCCGGTGCAGAACTTAGAGGGCAGGTCCGTTCTGGAACTTTCTCAGAGCAAAGCCCAAGGACTGACATCTAACTGGTGATGGCAGTGAGGCCACAGAGCCTTGTTAATGACATGCTTGCTGGAGATTAGGCGTGACCAGTCAGTCAGGAAGACTAGAGGATTCTGACTGCCTTTGGCCAATGCGGGCAGAACGTTCCAGACTGCTATGAGGTTTCAATGTCCAGCATTAATGACAGGAAATTACACCTCATTTCAGGATGCAAGAATGTATCTGAGGGACACCCCCCTTTATGCGACTCGACAGAACAAGGTACCAGCGCAGGGCAGATCCAAAAGGGGATGTGAGAGGGAGCCAGACTGCGGGTGCGATCACGGGTCGTGGCGGTAACACGCAAACCCGCCGGAAATTCAGGCCTGGCCTCCTTGCAGACTGGCCCACGTGCGTGCTGAGACTGCAAGTCTGCTCTAAGCGTCCCCTGCACATCAAGGCGAGGCAAGCAGGCATGTGGGGGCCGGGCATGACGACAATGCCCCACACTTTAATGATGCCCTAAATAAATGAGCCGTCTCTGCTGTCACTGAAGGTCAACATGCCTCATGGTCAGAACAGAGCTGGGACTGGGCCGGTCACACGACAGCCTGTATGTGCACCAACGCACGCCCACACAAATACACATGGACGGACAGACAGAAAGAGACACACGCACGCTCCCTCATTCCTGTACTCCACGCCGGTCACTGCTATGGGTCTCCATCTTGCCAAAGCCTGATCAGCAGCAGACTGCCAGCTCCACTGAGTGTGGGGAGTCAGGGGCAGTGCCCATGCATGACTGATCTGGGATCAGAGCTGCTCTCAGCGTGGCACTTGGCCTGGATTCCCTGCCCGGGCACCGGGGACCGGGGACAGTACTGTGACTTCATCTTGGCTCCACCAGAAGGTTAAGAACAGTCCTGTGCTCAGCAAAATTACGGTGTTTGGGTGCTGCTCTGCTCAAACCATCATGAGACGGAGCTCTTCCCTCCAGCACCCCCATGAGGAACTCGTCGCCATGCCAGCCGAAGCCCCAGGCCTGCCCCCCACCCCCCATGCCCTATGTTGCTCACAGGTCCCTCCCTCTTTACCAGCAATGATCCTGCCCCCCTCCCCAATCCTCGCAGGCCCTCTCTCCCAGCCCCTAACGGGCCCGGCTTCAGCTCCTAAGAATTTAGTAAGAAAATAGCATCACATGGAGGTTCGGTGTCTGCTGATTGATGTCAGCTAACCAGAGTGGGATATGCTGTATGATCAGTGACCCTATGGGAGGGATGACAATGCTTAAAGGAATACCCCCTTAAGGGGGGGGCGCACTTACTCTCCTCCCCCTCTTCTACATTCTGTCTCCTCTTCTTCCTGGACTTTGAATTCTTTTTGTGTTTCATGTCCTGCTGCTCGACTGCGTAATCGGCGCCTCCTAAAGGATAAGGGTGGACACAGGTGTCATTTGCACAGGATACACAGTCCTGCTTCCATTTCATTTAATGCTGGAAACCACAATATACATCTGGCAAAACATGACAGTGTCTCGTCTGAATAGTTGGTTCAGCAGAACTAATTTTATAACTTGCATGAGCAGAATATGCTTTTTACAGGAGATACCCAGCAGGAGAAAGCTGGATCCCATTAACACTGACGCTACTCTGGGGTGTCACACAGGGGTAGTGTGGTGGCTATGGGTGTAACCATGGGCGTTTCATTTGTGGGGGGTGAGATCTGTACACATGTATATCCTATGTATATACTGTAACTCCTCACAGGTCCCAAAGCCACAAACGAATAGGCAGACGTGTGTATCACAGCAACGCACCCTCCGATTCGGGCTCTAGGTGGCGCTGGATGTAGCCCTCCAGGTAGCGGCGGAACTTGGGCGAGGGTGCGAAGAAGCCCAGGCTAATGGCCATGAGCTCCCAGCCCGCCGCCAGGCTGTTCGGCCGCTGGTTGTGGGTGGTCTGGCGCACCAGCTGCACGTAGAGCTCGTCCCGCAGGCCTGGCAGCGCCCAGCACTTGGAGACCACCAGTAGGGCGGCATGGCGGCGGTCCAGGCGGGCGGGCCGGTCACCCATGTAGGCCTGTACCAGGCGGAAGATCTCGCAGGCCTCGCGCTTGACGGTGCGGTCGCTGGTGATGAGCATGGGGGCTCGCAGAGGTGCCCCGCTCCAGGACAGCAGGCTGCCCAGGGAGACGCGCCTCCGGAACAGCCCCCGCTTCTGCATGTTCAGGTGCTTGGTGGCCCAGTCGGTCATGCTAGGGTCGGGGGGCGGGGGCACAGCAGGACAGGCTGGGGGGTATGTCCCCGGGCCAGCACTTGCCCCTCCTCTCCGGCCATTTTTGAGGGGCTCTGTCCTGCTGGAGCTCGCGCCCGCCCTTCCTGACGTCTCCAAGGGTCCCGGAGACTCCGCAGCAGCCTAGACAGCCGGAGGAGGGGGGGTATTAGTCCCTGTGCCTTACTCCAAGTGAAAATTACTGTCCTAATTCCCAACATGCATGACCATGATTCCAGGGACCAGACAATAACCAGTGATCTGTTACCAGTAATCTGTCCTGAAATCAGGTTACTCTTCCTGTTGTGTTACGGGTACTGCTTAAAAAAATAAAAGATTATGGCTGGATGTGGTTGGGCCATCACACGTATCTAATGTAAACACACCACTCTTATGTAGGATAATGGCTATTAATACCATTCCACACTCTGCAGTGCGATTGTACCCATCTCAACAGACATACAAATACAAATCCAGTGAATAGATTAACAGGATTTCCGCATCAGGATTCTTCACCCACCCGGTTTGGTCCGAGTGCCTCGCTCAAGATAACGGATCCCCTGCTGAATGTGAACCAGCAGTGTCTCGGTCACAAACACAGCTCCTTAACTGCCACTGCACCCACGCCCCCCCACCCAGCCACAGCTTCTAGCCCCAAGCCCATGCCCATGCCCATGCCATATGGGTCCCAGTGCCCCGTCTTCCTGCCCAGCGGGCTCCACATTCCACAGCTTGGCTGCAGCCTGGTGCCCAGGCTCGGGGCCCAAAGGCTTCTCCTCAGGCACGTTTGCGGCAGCCTGTTCATGCGGTGGGAGGCTTGGCCGCCCTCCTCAGCCCAGTCCTGGGAGACCTGAAGCTCCTTCACTCTGCCTCTTGAAATATGTCCTCTCGGTACAGCCGCTTCATTCGCTTGCTCTGTGGGCTGCCTTTCTCACAGCCACAGAGGTCCCCCCATCCCCCTGGCCATGCAAGCCAGCCGCTGTTCCTCCTACGCTTCTGCCTGATATCACCATATTCAAAATTCAGAAATGTTCCCTTAGTCATTTTCTCTGAACAGGCTCACAATGAGGCTCATTGAGGCCGCTGGAGTCGGAACCATGAGCCTGGGTTGTTCCGTAATGGTGCCGTCACCACAGTCTGGCAAATCGGGGCCCTACTGACGGCAACATCACAGAGGTTCAGAGAACCTTACAGCATGATTCTATCAAAAAAATAAAAGGATATATTAGAGGTAAAACAAAGCTTGCTCACCCATTACAGCTAACATGAAGACAAGTACCATACTGTAACGAAGGTGAGGCTAGCTAACCCACGATGGCTAAAATGAACGTTTGAGGGAATTTTCTAACAAAATGCCTGACACAAAAGAAACAGTCCTGAATGAATAATCAAAACAAGAGGAACATGAGGAGACCTGTGAACCTGTTGGTCGAAATGTGTTACAACTTCTGTGTCGACAACACGGTACCTGTCAAATCCATATGCTACTTCCCCAACAACAAACCATGGGCCACCAAGGACATTAAAACACTCCTGAATGAGAAAAAGGAAGCATTCAGGTCACGGGACAGGGAAGCAGCCAGAGGTTCAATTGCAGTTGTCTGTGAAGTTAAGAGGGAAGGGATAGCTACAGAAGGAAGCTGGAACAAAAACTACAGCAGAAAAACTCCAGGGATGTGTGGAGGGAGATGGAAAAGATCACAGGCTTCAAGTCCAACAGACAGGTGGCTGATGGTGATGTTGAGAGGGCCAATGAGTTTAACCAGTTTTTTAACAGGTTCAACAATGGGCCTCAGCCCAATGGCCCCTCCACCTCCAGCATGACCCTCATGGCACCCAATGCCCCTGTGTCCACCTTCAGCAGTACATTACCAATATGCTGCCCCCTATCCTACCCGTTTTCCCCTCCCACTGTAGCACCTACAAGAGTCTCCACCACTTCTTCTGAGGGTGAAAACCATACAACACGGAGGGCTGCCATCTGCAGAAATTCTCAGATGACTCAGCTATAGTTGGATGCATCAGGAATGGAGGCA
>JAODJW010000127.1:9175736-9189225 GCA_026777045.1 Hyperopisus bebe | reverse complement strand
AATAATAACAATAATAATAATAATAATCACTGAATATGAACTATAAGTTATGTTGGTAATGTGCGACATTTACTACAGTGGATATACAAAGTGTACACACCCGTTAAAATGCTAGGTTTTTGTATTGGGGAAAAAAAAAAAAAAAAAACACTACAATAGATCATTCCATTCATTTTCTCCACCCTTAATGTGATCTATAACCTGTACAATTCAATTGAAAAAACCACCATCTGTTTGGGAGAAAAACATAAGAAATAAAAAACCATACAATTAGCCGGTTGCATAAATGTGCACTCCCTTAAACTAATACTCTGTTGAAGCACCTTCTGATGACATTTTCCTGACATTTACTCAGTTGCATCCTATAGCAAAAGCCATGGTTAGCAGAGAGCTTACAAAGAATCAAAGGGATCTCATTGCTGAAAGGTATCAGTCAGGAGGGTACAAAACAAATCCACAGCATTAGAATTACCATAGAACACCGTGTAGACAGTCATAAAGAAGTGGAGAGAATATGGGACACCAGTTTGGCGCAAACAACACTGTGCATCATCAAAAGAACACCATACCCACGGAGAAGCATGATGGGGGCAGCATCAGGCTTTGGGATTGTTATTCTTCAGCTGGAACCCCGTTTCAGCATGACAATGACCCCAAGCCTCCATCAAAATCAACAAAAGGAAGGCTTAAGCAGAAGAGAATTAAAGCTTTGGAATGGCCCAGCCAGAGCCCAGACCAAAATCCTGAAACTGAAAATCTGCGGGGTGACCTGAAGAGGGCTGTGCACAGGAGATGCCCTCGCAATCTGACAGATCTGGAGCGCTTTTGCATGGAAGTCAAGATGTGGCATGCAGATAGACTCCTACCCAAAAAGACTGAATGCTGTAATTAAATTAAAAGATGCTTCAACGGAGCATTAGTTTAAGGGTGTGCACACTTACACATTTTTTAATTTTTTCCCCCTATCAGATTTGTATTTCCAACTGAATTGTACAGGTTATAGGTCACGTTAAAGGTGGGAAAAGTTTTGAAATGATTTACCGTGGACTAATTTTTTTTCATTTTATATCCACTGTACATATGTGCAAATAATCTATGTTACTGTACATTGGTGCAATAATTTGTTCAGGTTATTTGAACACTTAATATTGCATATGACATCTTTGCAAATATTTTGAACATATTTTGTACGCAGTGCTTGAAGGGAGAGGCGCTCGATCGCTCTCACGCGCCATCAAGCGCCTAAATTGCCATTCAGGAGAGTGAAAAATCACGCACCCCAAAAATAAAACATTTCAAAATCACGCATTTCGGTGTTTCCGCGAAGACGATCGGGAATTCCCCTCCTCACGCAACCCAGTTCACTAATATTCAGTGAAGTAACAGCTACAAAGATTGGTCTATCGCCATTATGAATACACAATTGACCAATGAGAAACCGGGTTTCACGTATTGCTAGGCAGCACGGATAACAATGGCGAAGAACGAGTGCCGGGAAAACAAGATTACGTACGCAACATTTTTGAAGCGGCCATCAGTGGAAAAAATAAAGCAAGTCGCAAGAGACAGCCCCTTAATCACTGCCCACCTGCTGCACCAACCGGTAACCAAGGCTACACCCCAGAGACCGTCCTCCTACCACAACCTCTGACTTCTCAACGTGCAGAGATATGTCCACTTCAAGGAAGCAGATGGTGCTGTAACCAACCAACAGAAGCAAGTGTAAGGCATATGTGGTGCTTTGGTACATCACCTAGAGGTAGCTATAGCAACACAAAAACATCAATAGTAAATAAATACATTACGGAATCACGCACTTCAAAAGGCTTTAGCTATGAAGCCTGACCGCTACCTCTCAATGGCCCCTCCCAGCCCCTGCTGCTGGCCGTCTGTTACCCCAAAAGCGGGATCCATCTCCCCATGCACACGCCACCCAGGTCCTGGCGAGCTCCAGCCCATAGACCGGGCCGAGGCCTTCCTGGATTATGTCACCATGAGGTCACCTACCCTGACTCAGGAATCGACAGGCATGCCAGACCCGTGTGAACACGCAGGGTGCCCATGCAGTGACGCGAGTTAAAAATAAAAACATAGTAAACATGCTGTCTATCATGCGGGGTTTGAGGATCGTTCCCACCGTAGCAACACATACGAAGTCAGGCAAAGACCAGCATATAAACCTCATTTATGACATCTAATTACACCACTTCACAAAAAGAGTGAGTCCTTGCACTGACATTCCAGGCATGGAGCAGAATGGTACCATCCCCCTTTTCTGCAGAGCCGGGTCTGAGGCCTGCATAGCGGTGCTTAGAACCCAGACCATGAAGGTACCGGACCCTTCAGAACCCCTCAGGGGAAGCTGAGAGGGAGCCTATGTGGGTCAGGCCAGCGCACGACGCCAGGCTGCTACGCTAGCACGACACCACGGGGCAGTAAGTCTGACCATCTGCTCCCTCGGGGTGGGGGTGGAGTTGTAGGCCACAGCGGACACAGACACCCAGGGCCTTCATACACGCACAGGCACAAACACAAGCATCACGACGGTCGCTCACTTGTATGCATGTGGGCACGCACCCCCGGGGCAGCAGGGACCCTTTGCTGGCATCCCCCCTGTGCCCCAGGGAGGGGCTCTGGCTTGCCTGGCGGACCCTGCCTTCCTTCCAGAATGTTACTCCAGCTCTCCTCCAACGCCCACATGTCCGCCCTGGCAGCAGAGCCTGGCAGAGTCGCATCCACCCCCCCATCCCCGATTTGCTCCGCTCTCATACGTCCACGCCATCATAATGCCAGGGCTACCTGTGGGAGGCGCTACTGATCCTCTCAGTCACTTGCTGAACCTCTTACTGTAAAGTTCTAAAAATAAAAGCTGACTGAGCCCCCCCACCCAGCAACGTGTCCGTGAAGATCAGGACTTATGCGAGACCTTACCTGGTCCAGATGATTGGGGGGGGGGGGGCAACAATTTCAAGCACGTCACGCTTATCACACGGTTAGCCAGGCCTGCCATACACCCCCGCAACGGCCATCTGGCCCCCCGATACCGGAAAGGGGCTCGACCTAGCGTGAGTAATGCACTACCTGGATGAGAGGCCTCCGGAATGGCAGGAAGGCGGATGTTAGAGCGGATGGATCAGCCTGAAGATGCAGGACTGAAGAGATGAGAATGTGACGTGCGACGTGGTGCTCAAAGGTGACCTACGGGTGTGGGAGGAGTCAGGGGCGGGGCAGGAGACTGAGCTTCCTCATGGTGCGCCTGTGTGATTGCGAAGATGCCACACGGGAAAAAAAATCCAAATAAACTACAAATCTCTTTCTCTCTCTCTCTCTCTCACACACACACACACACACACACACACACACACACACACACACACACACACACAGATACACTGGAGGAAGATAAACAGGTGGGCCCGACTCACAACCTGTCTGATCATAGACTCATAGGGGCACTGCGGAGGGGATTCGAACACATATGCTACTGGACAAGTGCGGTGCAGAAGGCGTACAGGGCATATTGCAGTAGTGCTGTCCCAAACAATTATTCTTTAAACGATTAATCTGGCGATTATTTGGCTAATCTAACAACTAATTTTGATTGATCAGATGATGAAAATAATTACTTAATAAATTTAAGTTAGTCATTTAATACAATTCACCCCCTCCCAAACACACACAAATCTGAAATTCTCATTAACATTTCAATTTATTAAAACATTAGAGCATTATTGACAAAAAAAAAGGGCAAATCTTAAGAGATAAGTGCATGAACCAAAAAATAAAAGTCATAATAATAAATAACAATAAGACAGTTAGGCATTACAGTGGAGGAATGTAAGCATGTCTACATGATCTGCAGTTAGGATTGCTCTTTTTTGTGACAGTGTTTCCAGTTGGCGAAAAAAGGTGCTCAGTTCAGACCACGTGCGAGCCGTTTTTGCAGGTTCAGAGCACTGCTGGTAGATGCAGCCACGTTGCCTTGTGCCCGGGGGGGCGGGCCTCAAATTTCCTTTTTGCAGGTATCTCATTGATATTCATGAGAGAAGTGCTACATGATTGGTCAGTGCATGCCTTACAAAATAGTGTGGCACTGCTGGAACCGGCGATATTAGACAAAACTATATCGGGATTTCAGTCTATAATTGATATAGTTTTAACGGTGCCAGCAGTGAAACAACTAGACAGCTTATTAGCGGAATAACTTTGCATTGTAAATGAAAACCATGCCGCAAGTCCAATAAATAAAATATTGTAGCTTGAGTGGCAAAGAGATTCAGGTGGACAGTAAAGTTCAGTTATTAGACTGTATTATTGCGCGATTATTAAAAGGACAGCGTTAACATGCTCCGGAGGGGATAAAGTACTTTCCCTTACAATACATTTAGTTTATCATGTAGTGCATTGCAGTTACAAAACATTTACGTAGTTTTACACAACGCATCAACATTAAAATTCCACGTCAACACATTTTTATAATCGACATCGTCGATTAATCGTCCCAGCCCTACACTGCAGCTCTGGGTGTGGCGTCTGTGTCCGCTATGGCCACAACCGGGAGGGAGTGGCTTCAGAAAGATGAACTGAAACCAGACTGCAAAGTAGCTGAAAAGTAGGCCTTTGGAAGACCAGTGGATTACTGAGGCAGGGGGATGCCAACGGTAGGGGGCAGGAGGCGGGGGGGGGTGGTTTCACATCTCACAAGTTTGGAAAAAAGAAACATGCAAGATTACAACATGCCAGGGGCAGTGGTGATTTTTCAGATGTGTCAATTGCTCACCCCAGAGAGAGGAAGAGAAAGTGAAGCGGGCAGAAGAGTACAGCAAAGGAGGTGGTGAGGTGGGGGGCGTCTGTCTGGGGCAGGGCTCTCCACAGTGCCAGACCACCAGCAGGGCCCACAGACTACATAAAACACAGCTGCAGCAACCTGGCAAATGCAGGAACACCTCCCCTACAGGGATTGGGCTTGGCTGGGAGGGGCGACCAGCCCGGGTACGGCACTGACTAGATCCAGGGTAGATGGGAGCAACCAGCACACCTCTGCTCTCTGTGAGCATCAATACACTAAACAGGCTAAAAGCAGTTGCCTAGTGGTTAACAAGCTGACGGATCACTAACCGGCTGTAAGTTAAGTTAGAGGAGGGACTGAGGTACTTAAACAGAAAAACTCACAGCGACTAGGTGGACTCTAAATGCGGGGTTCAAACCTCAAGCCCATAAATCATTCCAGGCCATCTGACATTTGCATTTTGACCTCTACGGATTTCACCTGATTGGTTAAGAACGTACTCAGAATACACGGCCAATGAGCGTGCATGATGCCGGTTCCTGTTTTTGCAACATGCCCTGGGGAGACTTGAAAGCACTTCTTGTTTAATTATCTGTGCTCACTTTCTTTTGGAAGCTTTAATGTAACATTTTTTGCTGCATCCCAGAGTGGGATTACCAGTCATCACATATCTGAGTCAAACTGGCCTACAAGTGACGCGGCCCAGCAATGTCATCAGGCCGGCATACCAGCGGGGCCAGCCGCCTGATCACGGGTGCAATGCAGCCGCCCCGGCAAAGGCCGCGTGGGAGGCTGCTATTGGAGGGCTAGGCCTAGCTGTTGTCCTCCAAACAAAGAGAGCCCTTGATGGTACAAGAGGGGCAAGATGTCATGTGACACATCTCAGCCACATATCCAATGTGTCAGAGGGCCACTTCCTGTCACCTGCACAGGAAGTTGACTAGGCTTCACCACAAAGAGAGCGAGGCACAGGCCATCGTCACTCGAGGGACCGGAAGTGGCTCACGTGCCACAGAGCACGGAACACCCACTCCAGCTCGAGGGAATCATGGCCCCGTCTACAATCACCATGTGATCTGAGAAGCAGAAGCCCCAAGATCTGGGGGCTTTTCAGAATGGAGACATATGAAGTCTTACAGGCAAGGAGAACCAGGGCTCCCTCCTCTTGTAATGAATTGTGCTGAAGCCATGCAAAATGAAGGCCTAAGGAAAGGGGTTAACCACTGGATCAGGTGTGCCTGCATGCATATGGCTCCACCCACATTTTCCATATTTGGGGTGAGGCAAAGGAGTCTGGGAAGTCCATTTAACAGAAACATCCGCGACTGCACCAGCGATCTCCTCCCACACTATACAATTGGCGAGAGGTTTCTGGACTATTTACATTAATAATCTTCTTTCCAGAGAGATTTATCAAACACCCAGTGTGCATTTTACCTGTCTTCTGTACAGCCAGGTGCCTACCAAAGAAATACCTCGATCCTCATGGGCACAAGGGTGGCTCAGAATTTCTAGCCATGCACGACAAAATGGCACCTTGGCTCCCCCTAGCTAGATTTTGACTAACCCCAACCCCAGCATATTTTGCCAGGTGTAGGGGGGGGGGGGCAACAGCATGTTTCTGCTGCAGTCTCTAAATCTGCCAGGGTCCCCGTGCCCCTGGGTACGACAGAAAACGCCACCCTGGGGTCCGAGGAGCCGACCGTCTGTTTATAAGCCGAGCTTCCTGAGGATCAAGCCACAGAAGAACAGACACAGACACATACTCCAGAGTCTAAATTTAGCAAACCTTTCAGGGTACGGCAAGAAAAAAACACACAAAGAACCCCGAGACACATTAACGCCCCAGCTATAGAGGCACAATGTTTACTCTTAAGTACGGAAACAGGAGAAACATAAATCCAAATCACACAAACAAATGTAATATTTAGATGGAGCAGGAACATTTCCCAAGCAGTTTCAACTACTTTGCGGGACAATAATGAGAAAGCAGCAATGTTAGAGTATAGGTCTGTTCACACAAAAGTGAATCAAGTAAGAGAAAAAAAAAAAATCTAAAAGCACAGACCGAAAGGGGTATTTAAAAAAAATTAAGATACGCTCTCATCTTTTCTCGTTTGTCTGATGTTAAATAAACCCATTTAACATTATTCAAAATAGGAAACGTGCAATTAAGGGAAGCCACAGGAAGAGTGATCAAATATAACTTTACTCAAGTAAAAACAAAACAAACTGTCTTCCAGATTACAGACGATATATGAAGGAAACGATATTTCATAACGGAAAACACTTAAATTTAGCACCATGTTTTATTCTGTTCTAGTTTATTACAAATATAAACGTTGCTTAGATTCCCATTTCACATGGCACACAGCGATGCTGTATTTCCGAGAATCAACCCCGCACGGCGATTTAATTAAAGTGTGGGACTTCAGAGAAACTTTGAAACGTCGAGCAGCTTTTTAAAAATGCGCCCCTGGTTTGTCGAACTATGGACTCTAACGACGCTGATCCTGGAGTTTTCATATGGCCATTTAATTATTTTTACCGCCTTTCCACAACTGGAGAATGATAGACAGCGATCAGGTGTAAAGTGCGTCCCCCGCAAACACGCCGATCGGGCTTAAACTCCACGGTGTCCCGCTTTGGGGATGTAAAACAACATATATGTGCGCAATAACCCTCGCATGGCGTGCGTGCCCCCCCCAGCCCAATACCTCTACACTTAATGGCTCAAACGCCGATTTGCTTTGCACCGCAAAACCCCGAAGCAAGGTGCCTTTTGTGGGTCACTGCACACAGTCGCTCGTTAATAAAACATGCAACACAGGGTCGGCATGCAAAAAAATGGGAATACTCCTACTTTTAACGCAACCTTTAAACTTTTATCGGATTACTATTCGCACTGCACCTTGCGTCGATTTAAACAATGACCACCAGCAAACAAGGTGATATACTGCAATCAAAGTGCCAGTTTCCCGAGCGAGCGTCCATTATGCCCCGCTTAAGTTTTTTAACAGCTTACCTTGTCTCGGCCATCGTGCTCACATCGTCCGAAGCGCCACTCGGGACGAAGCTGTGAGGTTCTTCCCGCACTGCGTGTCTCTCACTGTATCTCCGCCCCTGAAGCGGCTCGGTCAGTCAGGCTACTGAGCGCATCTCCGACCCGCAGAATGCTGCTGACGGGGCACGCCGAAGACAAGCCAGGAATGCCCCCATTAAAACAAATTTTAAACATTCAATATCAGATGCGTGAATTTTAAGATGCACTCCTAAATGTATCGACGAGATCAAATATTCATTCTATGTAAAGATATGTAGAAAAGGGGCTTGCAGCGGAGTGTGAGAGCAGCACCCAGAAGCTGCCGCTGCCCGTCTCCTTGCCTGGGCTCCCCCTGGGTGTTCTCGTTTTTCACGTTATCCAAAGACACGCTGTTCTCGGCAGTCTGTGACTCCGCTTTTCCCAGAGCGCGTTTATGGCGCGCAACCTACCGGCGCATTACGTTTTGCAGGGCTCTGAGAGATTATAGATCTGCTGAAAGAATAACGTCAACATTATAAAAAAAATATACATATATCATTATTAGCCTACATGTGTATGCATGTTTAACCATTTACATTATAATGTGCGACAAAGAGTCCGCCAGTGCCCTGAATGACGCTCAGAAACCGGGATACAGGGTTAGAAGCGCATTGGGCAGCAGGGTAAGCATGCGGGATTTCAGTGATCAAATTCCGGGATATTGCAGGATACGTTTGCATTGACGCCTGATTATGTCACCTTGTGAGAGGTCTTGCCATAGAAATATCACAGAGCCATTGAAGCCACGTTCCTCTCGGTGAATGACCGGATAACTACTTTACTTCATAAAATATGTAATAAATTTCCTGCAGTGGACTGGCATCCTGTACAGGATGTTCCCCTACCTTGTTACCCGTGCTGCCCTGAAAGCAGTTGGAAGATAGATAGACGATGGACGGCAATTATCATACGTTTGGATTCCTTTAAATCCGTTTCTAAAACTTTCTTCCTCCGAGATTTAGGGAGATAGAAAGTCCCGCAGCGCCACTTGCTGGTTGTGTCGGTCGAAGCGGTCTAATAAAAATGCCGTCTATCCATTCATTTTCTGTACCTGCTTTTCATACACGTCATTCATAGTTTAAGATATTGCTGCTAATTAAATTAGCGCGTTCTTGATCAGGTTGAGCCTTAAATGAGAATATTTCAATGTTTTGAGACGTTTAAGGTAAAGAAGGAAGAGGCCGATCAGCAACAAGGTGGATGGACTCATTAATCACAACGAGCACTTCTAAGTAAAGAAAGCACTTCTTTACTCAGCATGTAGTTAGAGTATGGAATAGTCTTCCTGTTAGTGTAGCGCACGCTAAAACCCTGGGTTCCTTTAAATCAGAGCTAGAAAAGATTTTAACAACTACGAGGTTTTAGTTAAGTTCTCCCCAAACGAGCTTGATGGGCCGAATGGCCTTCTCTCGTTTGTAAAATTCTTTTGTTTTGATGTAAGCCTGAAGATCTAGATATAAGACATTCTGGAGAAATGCCGTTTATATAGTTGACACGGCTAGATGCGCCTCACTTTACACATCAAGAGACTTTTATGAGTTGTGTGCATGATTGCGATTAGTTCTTGATCACGTGTATAAAAGATTAACGGTACGTATGCCAAAAACTCCTGTTAACAACATATAGCTGGAATCGTTCAGTTGCATGAACTATGATAGTTGTTAACGTTGTTAGCAACTGCGCATTTGGGAAACATAACTTAAGTCTATTAACAGAAGTTTTAAATTGGTCCACACCATCATAATGATATACGGTTCGTTAATAAATTCCACTGTAGTCCTTCTTTAATTAGTCTTAAATCGTAAGTCCTATAAAAATATTACACAAATATATATTTAGGTTTTGATTCTGTCCACTACGTACAGTGGTTATTATCTAGATTATTTAGGTAGCAGAATAAGCATAACAATAATAAGCTAGTTAATTACGCCATAACACAGAATTTATAATTGTGCACAGGGTGCTGCTATATGTTATGTTGTATGTATGAAACATATACATACAGCCACTGAAGAATAGTTCTAGTTATATTAAGTGATTAAATGATTTTCTAGTTTTACTGTTTTGTTTTATTGAAATAAATACATGCATTTAAGAGGTGGTTTTATTCTGCACGACTGACCACTGTTGGTGCAACACAAACTTAGGAGACAGTGCTTTGGTTACTGGAAAAAACTCTTCGAAATTTTATCTATTTTTGTTGTAGGCCTATCTGGATATCGATATGTTGGCTTTTTATATTGCTGACTTCAGGAATGTCAGAAGCCCAGATCTCCCATGTACACCAGCAGCCAATAAACAAGCATTATAAACTTACTTGTGTCACGCCCAGCTCCATCCGATCCTCCTGTGTGCCACGCCCAACTCGTTACCTCGTGTTCATGCCCGATTGTGATCACCTGTGTCTTGTTCTGTTTGCCTTGTCCTGTGTATTTAGTCCGCGTCTCGGTTAGTTTCCCCAGATCTGTCATTGTCTTCTATGGCTGTGAGTTCCCATCCGTGCCTGTTCGACCCGTTTGTCCAAATAAACCCTGTTTACTCGTCAGTCCGGCTGCTCTCGCCTCCTTACCCGCTTGCCCACTCACAGAACGTGACAACTTGAAATTCCCACAATAAATTTTGCTGAATGAAAAATCCACAGTAAACTGAAAATATTACCTCTTCAAAAACTCTTTATTAAAAGGCCACGTGAAATGAAATTCTACTTTATTTACTATTCGCACAGGTACATTTCAATGCTACTTTTCACACATTCTCTTGCTCTCCATTTGAAACACACACACATACAGTATTGTAAGGCGTATGTATTCTATGTTGTTTCTGTCTTCCTCCTGCCTCCCCCATGGCATTTTATTTAAGATGGACATCAAACCTAAGGAAGAGGAAGTCTGCAGTTTGAGTAATTAGGGGCTCGAATGAGACAGAGGACAATGTATAGGCCTTTGACCACACACACACACACAGTGCTACACATACAGGTGGACAAACAAATACACTCACACCTAAAAGCAGGTTTTGGGAATCAACTGTATAAGTTTATCGATTAAAGACCTTTTGACTATACAGTGGTATCTCGGTTCTCGAACTCGAATTTCTTGAAAGTCGAACAAACCAGTTTGACCTAGAACTCGATCTGAATCGAGTCAATATCAGAAGTCGAACCGTGAACGCTGACCTAATATAAATTGTACGCGCCAGCAAATGAGTCATACTACAATGCAATTCTTACTTGAATGCTTTCTTTACAGACTGGACGATTAACCAAATAAAGCAGCACAACATTACAGTAACTAACAATAAATAAACCACTAACTTATGTGTACTATTAGAGCATTTATGTCATTTATTTGAACTTTATTTTACTAGGTAAATTAACTGAAAACCAGTTCTCACTGTAAATAGCAAACTTCGCATCGGAACTGCCTGGGATACAAACGTCATGCGTGTAACTAAACTCTTCAGCCAATAAGAGCAAAGGGGTGTCGTCAGGGAGGCGGTTCCAGTTTGTGCAGCCAGGTGAGAGGTCGCAAAGCATCTAACCGTAATGCATTGCGTCAGGATCAGAATGCGTTGCTTGCTGTAAGCAAGTCGAACGCACCTAATGACCGGACTGGGGAAACAAACTGAAACGCAGACTTAATACAACAACCAGAAACAGCTGATCACATGGGGATCCCACACAAGGTTAACAAGGGGGCGTGGCACACGGAAGGAGCGGACGTACGGGGCAGGACAGGGGTAATGTTGGGATAAGATCTGACGCTGCAGACCAGGATAAAGAACCTGCAAGAGGTCAAAGGTCATCTGAAACATGCCCGACCTGTGGAGTGCAACTGCCCCCTGTAAGTTTTGATAATCCGTTAAGTCTGATGATGCATCACTGCTCTCTCGGTTAGAAGACTGTCTATTAGATATCCGGTGCTGGATGGCAAAAAATTTCCTTATGTTAAACACAGAAAAAACAGAAGTACTGGTAATTGGTCCCAATATGTTTCAATGCTCACATAAGAAGTATTACTAGAACTGCGTTTTATCATCTATGGAACATAGCCAAGCTTCGGAAGATGCTCTCCCCTCATGATGCAGGGAAATTAATACATGCCTTTATAACTTCCAGATTGGACTACTGTAATGCCCTCCTTTCTGGTTGCCCATCTAGATCCCTACATAAACTTAAGCTGGTACAGAATGCAGCAGCCAGAGTTCTCACGAACACTAAAAAAATTGATCACATTACCCTGTCTTACCCTCCCTGTACTGGCTTCCAGTTAAGTCTCGGATTGACTATAAAATACTGCTATTATTAAATCACTGAACGGCCTTGCACCTTAGCGATCTGCTGGCCTCATACAACCCTCCACGCTTGCTTCGTTCTCAAGGCGCAGGATATTTGTTAGTACCTAGAGTAGAAAGAGCTTTCTCCTTTAGAGCTCTTCAGCTGTGGAATGGTCTTCCACTGGATGTGCGGGATTCAGGCTCACTCTCAATATTCAAGTCTAGACTAAAAACACATTTGTTCAGTCTAGCCTATAGCTAATTGTTCACTCCCAGTTATACCTGTAGTGTGAGGTGTAGAGTTGTGTGGGGATCGGTGCCACTGGCTTTGGATAAACTGAGCTGTCAGTGCTGTCACTCTAGCATCACAATCCCTTGTGGAATTGGAGTGCTGACATTTCAGGGACTCCCCTTGCCTGCATTCCCTCCCCCTTCTACTTATGCTGCCATAGCCATATCTGCTGGAGCGTATACATTGCACTTACATATTGCACTCACCTAACTGTTAGCACTGCCTATAGTCTCCCCTACTTTTACTAATTGCACATTTGATTTCCCCTACTCCTCCTGGGGTGTGCTGCCTGGAGACCCCAAATTATCAAGATATCCTGCACACCCTGTTACATGCGACATCTTTACTACCCATGACGTCCTTCCGCCTGGCTCGCCCTTCTGCCTGTGTTGTCCTCCATGTATGCCCGGCTGCCTTACTACTAGTTGCCTGTTGGTCTGAAGGAGCATCAGCACTGGCTTATCATCACCTCTCTGCTCCCCAGTTGTGACTCAAATTTTATGACTTAGACAGTGTGACTTGGCAGTTAGCCATCTCTCCGATTTGATTTTCCTTGCTGGCCCCGGGAGAATGGGCTCTCCCACTGAGTGTGGTCCTTCCCAAGGTTTCTTCCTTCTAGGGAGTTTTTCCTTGCCCCTGTCGCCTCTGGCTTACTCACTGCGGGCTTTGGGCAGGGATGCTGTACAGTAAAGCGCTTTGAGTGCTCAGTGTGCCCACAACGTGCCCACAACATGCCCACAGTGTGTTCACAGTGTGCCCAGTGTGCCTAGAGTATGCCAACAGTGTGCTTAATGTCCCCACAGTGCTTTGGGGCTGCCCACAGGGAGGAAACTATCAAGCCAAACCCAGCAAGCAAACCCCTTTGGGGTCCCCTTGTGACAGCCCAGACCCAGCCCAAAGTGTGGGCATGCTGGGAGGCCACTCAGTTTAGTGTGGGCAGCCGTCTGGGGCTCCACATAGGGCCCACATGCCTGCATATCACGCCAGTAATGGGGCCCACAGTGGCACTACATGGACCCCAAATTTCCTAATCTTAAACACAGAAAAAACA
>JAODJW010000127.1:9161768-9175636 GCA_026777045.1 Hyperopisus bebe | reverse complement strand
CTTCTAGGGAGTTTTTCCTTGCCACTGTCGCCTATGGCTTACTCACTGGGGGCTTTGGGTGGGGATGCTGTAAAGTGATTTGAGACGATGCTATGTTGTGATAATGCGCTATACAAAAATAAATTTGTTTGTTGCATGTTTGCTGGGTCATTTGTTATTAACCAGTATTTATTACTGTTAGTAAACAGCCAAAATATATATTCCTGGTCCTGAGCAAACACATATGTGTCTGAAAGGCTGTGTATGTAGTTTTATGAAGCCGGACATGACTCTGAGAAGCTCTGAGAAGCTAGACATGACCCTGAGAAGCTCTGAGAAGCTAGACATGATTCTGAGAAGCTCTGAGAATCTAGACATGATTCTGAGAAGCTCTGACACCAGTGATGTTGTGTAATAATGCACTTAAGAGTGCAAGAACATAAAGTGTAATGTTAACTTCCCATGACGATCCAGGTATTTTCCACTTACCTTTACACAGACCTCGGAATCTTCATAGTGAAATTTTCAGTCAGTTAATTAATGGACAGATAGGCTCTTGATAAAAACTCATTTCGGCACAATAGGATTTAATATGTGGGGGATTATTAACAAGGTCCATAACAGGGAATAACGTGGCAAGCTTAAAACAGACAGAGCAGAGATAAAAACCATTCCCAGCATATGATGCACTTTTAATGCTGGATGTCCATCTGAAAAGGACCGCGCAGTGGGAAGGGCTGTGAATTTTATCTGTGTAACCATCAGCCAGTAGAAATGAGGTCTACACCAGCATACTCAGCTCAGACAGTGTGGGTGGGGTTCAAAGCCTAAAGGTTGAAAGAATCCAGGAAACGTGGCGAAAATAGAACGGAAGGGAACCGCTTGAATAAATACCAGCACAATACAAAAACAGGGAATGAATCAAACTTGCAGATGAACTTTGGAGGTTGGAGGAGTTGATTTGAAGTGAGTACTACTGATTTGTTATGTAAAGTTCTGATACTGCACTTCTGATTTGAGTAATGGTTTGTTTTGGAATGATACTGTACTTCTGTGCTGTGTACTGCTGTTGCATTGTGTGCGGTCACTATTTTTTAGCTTCTGGCTAGCTTCCTAAGGCGAATTTGGCATGCACAGAAAACAGACGGAAAAAAGAAAGTCATTTTCTCTCATTGACAAATATAGAAAGCTTATGATAAACCACCAAAAACGAGCCACCAAGATGCAGCAGGAATACTACAACAAGCGCTTTGAGACAATGCACTATTGCGAAAGTGTGCTGTTTCAATAAAATTGAATTGAATATTTATGTACAATACTGTACTGTATTATAGTGTAATTGAATTATACACAGTTCAGTAATTTAATTTGCAAAGTACTATAATTAGAAAAGTGTTTGAAACCACTGTACTGTGTTTGAAATTGTCAATAAAATTAGTGACGTTGTCTATTTTATTACCTTACATTCATGTAATAAATATATAAGTGTCAATTAGTTGGTAATCTGCCTGAGACATAATGAAGAAGAAAAAAATCAGTTATAATGATCATCCGCTAACAATGATCAATTACACCCAGACAGACATGATCACTATAAGCAGTTTCCACTGTATATAGTATCATTTCATTTTCTAGTTTTTGGTACAGCAGTTCTGAACTGAGTATTGCTATGTTGCAGGGTGGTACTGTAGGTCTGCACTGAGTACTGCTGAATTACAATGTGGTACTGTAGTTCTCAAATATGTATTGCTGGGCTGCTGTGTAGTATTGTAATTTTGGACTGGGTACTGCTGAATTGCAAAGTGGTATTGTAGTTATGGACTGAGTATGACTGTATTACATTTTGGTACCACAGTTATGGACTGAATACTGCTGAGTTCTAATGTGGTACTGTAATTATGGACTGAGTACTGTTGCCTTGCAGTGTGATACTGAAGTTATGGACTGAGTTCTGCTATTTTGCAGTCTGGTACCGTAGTTATGGACTGAGTTCTGCTTTTTACAGCCATGGTGGTACTGTATTTCTGAATTTAGTACTGCTGTGTTGTAGTGTGGTATTGTAGTTGACCGAGTACTGCCTTTGAGTAGTACTGTAGTCCTGGATTGGTTACTACAATCTTACAGTGTGGTACTGCAATCTGTTCTGAGATGTCAGCCTGATTTGACCAGGGAACAGCAGTTCCAGGTCAGACAGCTGCCACCTCCTGTCCCCTTCCGGGTCAACTTGGTCGATGGCCTCCCATTCACACAGCTATCTCAGCATCCAGCAACCAAGGGAAAATAGCGTACCTGACCCATTAATGAAAAGGCAAAATAGCGCACTGCGACCTGTTAGTAAAAACAAACAAATGACATTTTACGTATTTCCCTTTTTAAATGAACAAACATCATACGTCACAATATTCATATATGTTCATGGAGGCTTGTATCTCCTCGTATGCATTTATTTCATGGTATGGAAGGACTTTCACCCAGATCCAGTGAAGCCTAAGAATGTGACAAGAATTTCAAAAGGACGGACACACCGAAGTAAAAGTCGGGGTGGGGGGCGGGGACAGACCACTCCCATGAGGGCCTTCAGTCCAAGCTCTGGCTGACTGGGATGTGTCTATAGTCACATCAGGCTGACCATAAGCAGGGGGGCTTCTGGAGGCTAAACCCCTCATCTACAAACCCTCCCACTCAAAGCCCCATCCCTGACTCTACAGGCGAACGTCAGTTTGAGGTCCGTGATGTCAGATCCAGCCCTCAGGAGGTCCGCACGGACGGGCTACAATGTGCAGTCCTCTGGTCCAGCACTAAATCTGTTCACTGGTAAGAGGGAGACCCGAAAATGTGTGTTAGTATCACGCTTTAGCTTCACTAAGATTTGACGATTGGTGATCTGAGCCTAATGTATAACAATATGGTGTTCTGTTATGACTTTATTTGAATTATTATTTAAGTTTTATCCCAAGGAAATGGCAGCAGCTGTTTCCTCACTGACTGTTATATAATAACCAAAACCAAACCCATCTGGGGTCAGATTTGGAAAAGTCCCAGACGATGTTATTTTTAGGTCTCTGGATAGGATACGCGTCTATAGGTCAGAAGCAGCGCTACCCCTTCCCCCCCCACCCAGAGAGTGATGGAGGGAGAGGCGGCAGGACGCTGGACAGGAAACATGCTGGGGGGGGGCGACGCAGGCTGGCACAGTCCACTCACAGCGATCCCAAGGTGGCTCTTTTCAAGCTCGGCCTCCGCTGCCGGTGACTCTGCCTGCCAAACAGACACACAAACAGGCAGGATTGATGCTCAGTCATAACACATCACTGTGGAGGTTGGAGGCAGCAGGGACCTTTGCATAAGATCACAGCCACAGTTTAGCTCACAGTTTAACCCCCTCGCCCCACCAGACAAAACTAGTAGAGCCCTGACCCTGCAGAAACACAGAGCAGCAGTGGAGTGGTAATTCCAATCTCAGTACAGATGTGTGAAACATGCAGTTGATGTCTGGCTCGGGATTGGGGTCATTCCGGAATGCATTCATAAATTCCAATCCAGATCAGGAAATGGAACTGGAGTTGAGATAAAAAAAACTATGGGGAACACAACTGGAATTGAATTTGAATTCCAGGGAGAATTATATTCCAACTCCAGTGAATGGCCCCAACCCTGGTCTGGTTGCCTTTGATGGGATCTGGGTTTGAGGTGTTTGTGGATGGAGCCTGCCTTAGGGAAGCCCCCCACAGAGGATGGGAATGGCCGGTCGTGCGGGCTGGGGAAAGTGTACTTAGAGAGTATGGTACCTGTGCTCCTCAAGGCTCCTCTGAGTTTTACTCCCTGGGGAGAAAAGAGTGTCCATCAGATCAGCCGAAGGGCAGCAGTGAGGTCACAAGCAATGACACGCAGCGAGCTGTCACAGTGATGGCAGCTTGTCCCACTCACCTGTCTCCAGGCTGCACTGCTCATGACCTTTGCAGGAGCGCAGCTCCATGAGCTGGACGTGCAGCTGGTTGAGGACATTGCGGGGCAGAGAGCTGATGGCATTCACCAGCTACAGACATAGAAAGCAAGGAATGCTTGTTTAAGGAAAAGGGCTGAAGAAAATAAGGAGGAGAGTGTAGGACACAGGATACCTGGTAGGGGTCAGTGTTGAGGTCGAAATACTCCAGGAAGCCAGTGGCAAACTCACAGAACAAGAAGTTGTGTGTGCTGTTGACGGTCCTCACACACCAGTAGGTGTTATTGTTGGCGCTGGTACAGGCGCAGAATGGCCCCACTGGAAGGGCAGAGAGGGGGCCAGATAGGGTTGCCTCCATAAGCCGCTTAACATTTCATCCTTAAAGGTCAACAGTGACTCACTGTTTGTTTCACCCCCTCTTTTTGGCAAGCAGTTTAACATGGCTGACCTTTTGAGATTTCACTGCAGACCTACAGAAAACCTCTCCACAGAGCTACAGTAGAAGGGGAAACTTCAGAACTACGGGACTTTCCAGAGATCTGGAACAGGATTTGCCTGTAGGTTTTGAAAGTTGCAGTCCCTTACTTGTCCAGAAGGGGGCAGTCTGCCAGTGCTGGTTGTCATGCGTGAAGCAGGTGAGGCCAGGCATGCTGCAGGTGTCATTGTTGCGCAGTCGCTTCAGCAGTTTGCGCAGCTTCTTCCTGCGTTTCTGCTCCTTCAGAAGCCACTGCTTCCTGTCCTCAAGCTGCGACTTCCTGCTTGGGCACGGAATGTGACACGTAAGCACGTACTCAGAGATGACATATGAATGGGAGCCGGCCGGGGTCCCCTCGTCACCTGAGCAGATGCATGTGGCCTCTTTGATGATTCAGCTCCACTTTGTGCTTGTATCTGAAGCCCAAAAAAGACAATGGCTCAGTAGGAATTGTTGTCAATTGGTCATGTGACAGTGGCATTTGTGAAACATTTTGGAAAAAACATTTTATTGTACTTGTGTTTGGGCACAGAAACTCCAACTAAAATGTTTGCTGCACACAGCTTTGCATTACTGAGCATGATTCACTATCCTGCTGGCACAAAATACTCAAAAGTTTCCCACAGGCCAGCTGCACACCCTGACAGTTGTACTGTTCCTTCCTGTCACATGATCAGACTGTCTGCATGCCCTGACAATCGTACCTTTTCTTCCTGACACATGATCAGATGTCCGCGTGCCCTGACCATTGTACAGTTTCTCCGTGTTGCCTGAGCTGACTAACTCAGCAGACAGGACCGTTATCAAAACTCACAGGGGGCAATTGCATTCCACAGGTCGGGCATGCTTCAGATGACCTTTGACCTCTTGCAGCTTCTTTATCCTGGTCTGCAGCGTCTCAATCTGCATATGACATGCGGAGGGGGAGTGGGGGTGTCGATGATTGCAGAGAGACATGCAGCATAGTGTAAAAAATACAGCATCCTGAAGCAGGCCAAAGAGGAGAACAACCAGAGATCAGACCTGTATGTACAGTGACACCTCGGTTCTCGAACTTAATCCGTTCCGGACTCCGGATCAAATCCTAAAAAGTTCGAGTTCTGATCGAATTTTTCCCATAAGAAATAATGGAAAACCAATTAATTGGTACCCGGCCCCAAAAAATTACACCTAAATATGTTGTTTTTTTTTTTTTTAAGCATTTAAACACAAAATGAACAGGATAAAACAAGAAGAGCATTTTTTCTTAATGGCTTCCAAAACAATAAAGATCTTATCTCAACATTACCCCTGTCCTGCCCTGATCGTCCACTCCTCCCGTGTGCCACGCCCCCTCGTTAACCTTGTGTGGGAACCCCATGTGATCAGCTGTTTCTGGTTGTTGTCATTAGTCCTCTGTATTAAGTCTGCGTTTCAGTTTGTTTCCCCAGTCCGGTCATTAGCTGCGTTCGACTTGCTTACAGTGCTGGCTTAAAGCAACGCATTCTGATCCTGACGCAATGCATTACGGTTAGAGAGGTCAGTGTTCACGGTTCGACTTCTGATGTTCAGATCAAGTTCTAGGTTAAACTGGTTTGTTCGACTTTCAAGAAATTTGAGTTCTAGTGAGCTGGAGGTACCACTGTATTTGAAATGTTAGAAACAGGGAATGCATTCTATTGAAGCAGCAATACATGTGCCCTGTGTAAATCCAGACTCTGCATGCATGCAATGTTTATGGCTCTTACTCCACCCCAAAGCGCATGGCTGGTAACCGTCCTTAAAGCTTGAGTGCACAGCTGACCCAGCTAAGT
This sequence comes from Hyperopisus bebe, assembly GCA_026777045.1. NCBI lineage: Eukaryota > Metazoa > Chordata > Actinopteri > Osteoglossiformes > Mormyridae > Hyperopisus > Hyperopisus bebe. The sequence goes on along the minus strand of JAODJW010000127.1, from coordinate 9,169,446 downwards.
GTCAGAGTGGGGGGAGGAGCTGGGACTCACTCACCTCATGGTCCACATGGAGCTTGTGCTCCTTCCACGCCCGCAGTGAGCGGTAGAGCTCGCCGTCACAGCGCACGCTGCTATTGGTCAGGAGGGAGCACCTGCAGGAATACAGGCTGGCTGTGTGCTGGCTCCCGTGTTTCACGCCTTCTGAACATGCACGCATACACACTGTATACATATGTACTCATACACGCATATATACAATATATACAAGTAAAGCTATGTGCAGAAACACACAGAGTCACAGTATAACCCTGTCAAACCCCCCCACCCACACACACACACACACACACACACACACAGGCACACTGTGACCCACCTGTAAGTGACTTTCAGTGGAGATCGCCCCTTCAGGTAGCTGCCAGCTGAGGGCTTCAGGTCTGGTCCCTGGGATTTGTCCTGCCATTCCACCCCCCTGCGCCCCCGCCACCACAACCGGTCCTCAGCCCAGCTCTGGTTCCAGCGGGCAGGATGTGCGGAGCGGCCCGGAAGGTTCTGGAAATAGACCCTCCGGGTCTTTGTGTCTGCCAGGCAAAGAGGAGAGCGATATGGATGATGGCAGAGGTGCTCGGTGGGGGTTCCTGTAAGGAGGCTGGCTCATGTTCCCATAAACCCCTCCAAAAAATCCCCACGACCCCACTGTGTGACCGAGCCACTCACACAAGACCAGCCAGTGCCTAGGACGCAGGACACTGCGTGATGATTGCCATTGGTCTTAGGGGTTCAAACCCTGTCTGCTTTGTATGATATGAATCATTTTGTTATCATTCTGAGGACAGTGAGTGGATGAGTGGGCTAGGCGTCTATGCCTGTGAGCAGAAGGATGCTGGTTCAAATCCCATGCTTGGCAGGGTAGCCATGTTTCTTTCTGCCCTTCCAGGGTACTGGATGAATGGCTTCACTCTCACTTTTGTGTGTGCGTCTCTTAAAGATGAGATGAGATTTGTGGAAGCTAACACATTTCAATGTACCTGTACTCATACTTGTACAAACAGCAAATTCAGCTTTGCTCTGTTTTATTTTCAAGCGCCTGTCAACCTCTTGTAATTCTTAAACTCTAAATCTATTGTTAAGCAGCAGACACGCGGCCACTACAAGAGTCTGTGCTCAGCTCTGTCAGTCACTGTATTCCTGTAAGTCGTTCTCTTTTCATGCTTTGCTTGTTTCTCAAGGTGTCTGTGCTTGCGCTGATCTGACTATACTGCCCCCCCCCATTCTCTGTATGTCCCCAGACAAAACCACTAGATGTCAGCAAAGGTCTCTTTATAACTAAATAAGTCTTTCAGACGACCAAATTCAAAAAGTCTCTGAGAGGTGGAGAGGAATCTGTGACCTGCAGTGACACGGCGCGTTTCACAGGCTGAGCTGCTTGTTAAAATACGTCATGCAGCTCAGATAACGAGGCACGCTGTAGGGGTGCAGAGACAGTGATCTCATCGGGGGGGGGGCTCACCCTCATTAGATGGCGGCTCCTCCGGCCTGAAAGACCTCGCTGGAAGGCTGAGGGAGTCACATCTACACCTCCCTGGACCTTGGTAGGGGGCAGGATACTGCTGATCCAAAGGAGCAGTATGGGCAGGGGGGCATTTGGAGAGACGCAGCGTCCCCCAGGGGTCCTCTGTGCATTGCCACTGCTGGGGGGGGGGGAGGGGTTTGGCTTATATCATAGACACACACAGATGCACACAAACTTACAGACACAGACAGGCACACAGAGATACACAAACTCATAGACACACAGATACACACAAACTCTCAGACACACACACACAGACCTGTACTCATATCTTTGTGGGGACTGTCCATTCATTTCTATGGGCAAAACCCTAATCCCAACAATGACAACCATAACCCCTGCCCAGCCCTAACCTTTACCATAGGTAACCAAACAAAATACAAGACTTCTGGCATTTTTTTACTTTTTTTGATTGCAGTCACAGATTTTTAGAAAATTAAGGTTATCCAAGTGGGGACCTGAAAAATGCCCCCCAAAAGAAAGGAAGTTTCAGGTTTTACCACATTTTGGGGACACTTTGGTTCCTAAACGTGATCTATGCAAACACACAAACACACATACAAAATAGCACTGTGTATTTTGCCTGACTGCATGCAAGGGGGTTATGTTTAAGGGGTTAGGGTTAGGGGAACACGCAGCCTGACATGCGTACCTGCCCTCTTTGCTCGCAGGGGGCCTGGTGCTCGATCAGCTGACACAGGTCCCCCTCCCGCTGCTGGCCTGGTAGGAAGTTATCTTCCTGCTGCGTCTCCTTCCCATAATCCCTCCTGTGTAGCGGCTTTCTGTGGGTGACAGTGAGAGGCCCTGTGTGCAGCCCGTGTTTCTGAAACATTCCAGCACTGTGCTGTTTGGACGCATGTCTTCACACAGACTTACCCTCTCTCCACCAGGAAGGAGTCCCTCCATGCTTCCACTTCACCGGGGACTTGGAACCTTGGGTGACAGGGAAGGGTCACGTTGAGATGGCAGGGAGGTGTGCATCACCTAAGGGCCAGTGGGTCTGTACCATCCCACAGCCAGATGCCATACCTGTTTGCAGGTTTACCAGGGCCCAGAAGTTTCCGTATAGACCTGCCGTCCATGTCTGGGGGCACGTTGACCCCGGCAATGTCCAAGATGGTGGGGGCCAGGTCGATGTTCAGCACGATGTGTGGATTGCTGTGAGAGAGAAGGGGAGGTGAAAACGGAGTCAGTTGCTCTGTTACTGTAGGTTTGAGCTCCTCTCCTCTCAATCTGTCCCTGTCCCTCCTTTTCCTCAGACATTCACATTTGCATTTACTTATCCAGCAGGCACACAGCGCACAGCTGTCAGGGAGCCAGCGGACACAGTTATCTGCAGCTGCCAATCAGGTGACCAGGGTTTCCAGGTAAAGCGAGAGAGAGAAAGAGACAAAGGAGCACCCCCAACAGGCTTCAGGGTGACCGGGAGACCCTCCCGCAGACAAAGAGCCCAGCGTCTCCGTTTCCACAGCTCGGTCAGACACAAACATGCAGGCGTATTTCCACAATTCTGTCACTATAATGCATTGATGTGGATTGAAACCTGATTTAAAAAGCATTAAAAGGTGATTCTCATGAAGCCATCAACCTCATTTCCGAAACCTCTGTATCATTACTGCAAAGGTGTCCATTTAATGTTAATTTAATAAATCAAAAAATATGTGTAGAATCTATATATTATATTCCTTCAGGTTTGCCACATTATTTAAAAAATATATCAAGTTTGAGTGAAATATGAAAAATATTAGGTTGTAGATTCCAGAAGGTGTTGCAGTAATGATAGAAATCAGTCAAAACCAAATAAAAATGTTAATTTCAAAATATACATTATTTCAGAGTTTCAAGTAACTGAGTATAACTGTTAATGAGCATGACTGTTAATAAGCAATTTTAAAAATGTGAAAAAGTATTGGCTTTCTTAATCGTCTTGATGTTTTGAAAATGGTCTTGGTGGTAATGAGATTTTTTAAGGACTTGTTTTGTGAAATGTTAAAAAACATGTAAATTTTTCTGTAAATGATTTAAAATTTACCCTTATAAACACTTCAGACCCGGTTATTAATGGCTAAAAAAGAAATTTGTTGATGCAAGTCTTTTAAAATTCTGTATGTTTGAAATCTTTGAAACCAAGATTTCATGAGAATCACCCTAAAAGTCAACTAATTCTTCATACTGAATATCGATGACAAAACGATAGTCCATCTGTCTGAATATCTGCAGTCAGAAGGAAAACATTGTCAATTATTAGCGAGTGGAGAATCTGCATACATATAATATATTTTTCATTAACAAGTAATTCAATAAATGGTGCATCTTTTTATACTGAGATCTTTCTATATTACACTGTATTGCATTTCATGCTTGTCCTAAGACACTGAGTTACTTAAGAACAAAGGCTATTATAATACATCATACAGCTAGTCACTGAAAGGGCACTCACACAGCCCCTGGTTCCACGCCGGGGCCGCGCACATAGAATGGCACACGGATGTCGAATTCGTATGGCATGGACTTGCCCTTGACCAGGCCAAATTGGCCGATATGGTAGCCATGATCAGCCGTGTAGATCACATATGTGTTTTCTAGTTCTTTTGTGTCCACCAACATCTTGTATATCTGAGAAACAGAGAAGTCAGATTACTCACACCCTGGTACACAAGAGAAGATGAAGGCACACATAACATTTGGCACACATAACAAGTTGATCACCTGCCTCAGATCCCTAACAACACACCTGCCTCAGATACCAAACAGCATTCACCTGCCTCAGATACCAAACAGCATGCGCTTGCCTCAGATACCAAACAGCATTCACCTGCCTCAGACACCAACCAGCATTCGCCTGCCTCAGACACCAAACAGCATTCGCCTGCCTCAGACACCAAATAGCATTCGCCTGCCTCAGACACCAAACAGCATTCGCCTGCCTCAGACACCAAACAGCATTCACCTGCCTCAGATAGCAAACAGCATTCGCCTGCCTCAGATAGCAAACACCACGCACCTGCCTCAGAACCCTGACAGCACACCTGTCTCAGGTAACAAACAGCATAAACCTTGCCTCAGATACCAAACAGCACACACTTACCTATGGTACCGTACAACAAACACCTGCCTTAGGACATGACAGAAGCTAAACTAGCAGGCTCATCCATGCACCATCTCAGCCCTCTGGTCTTTAAAGTGTGGCATGGTCACCTTCTCCACGCAGTCGTCCACAGACAGCAGTGTCTGCAGCCTCCTCCTCTGCAGCATGTTGGTGAACTGCATGTGCAGTGGCTGCATGGGTCGTGTGTAACGCAGGATCCAGTGTTTATCAGGGTTTGGAGCTCGGTTGTAGCTGGGGGTGCTGAGTGAACAAGAGACATTTTACATCAGGTACTATCAGAATAAACCATCTTCCAGCTGGTTATCCTGATCACTGTCACAGGGAGCCTGGAGTGAATCCCGGGTGGCACAGGGCACTGGAATGCCAGTCCATCACAGGGCACACACACACATAACCACACACTGTGGACAAAGCGGAACCAGTTAGTATACCAGCATGCTATCGTGTGTGTCATGCGTAAGTGCATGCCCATGGTTTCCGCACATGTCCAGCAAAAGCCGTGCAGGTGGTCGGAGGTCATGAGGGTCTCCAAAGCAGCTGGTGTGAGTTGCGGAGAGCAGGCAGACTGAGACCCCACCCTACTCCTCAACACCCTCGCTATCAGGGGGCACCAGCACAGGCTACCTGCTGCCGTCCAGCTGGCCGGGGAAGGAAACTGAACCCCAGCCTGCATGTTTGCATTATCCGGGCTGCAGTGTTAGGATGCTGGAGGCAGAGCTCATTTTAAGCCCTAACATCTCTGTCTAAATGGTATCATCTTTCTAGAGCTTTGCATTGGTGAGCTCAAAATAAATTTCATTAGTAGGTAATACATTATGCACCATCACTGCCTGTATTTTTTAGAGGATTAGCTAATCACATCACATTAGGGTCCACGTGTGCATGCGCTGCACCCACATGTGCTGGGAGGCATTGGGGAATGCATCGCTGTACTGCGGCGCCGAGTCCTCCGGGCCATGGGGGGCAGCGTGGCTCAGCACCATCATCACAGGCCGCTGAGGGTACGTCTTCTTCGATGTACGGAAGTAGCTGATGCTGTCGTTGGTGATAATGTCTGTAAGGTAGTCCTGGTTAACAAGGAAATGTTGTTTAGTCTCTTCATTGCACAGGGTGTTACAAGAAAGCAGATAAGCATGTTACTTGGCTATTATACAGTTAATTTATTTGCTGATTTAGCTATTTAGAAGGTATTATATCCAAATTATCTGAAAGCAAGAGGAAAAGCAAGCATCATGCATTTTCCCACAGTCTTTCGGTTACACGTCTAAGGTATGGAAGTCAAATGAACTTTCCACACATATGTGGCCTGAGTCAATGTGAGGCAGCAGATCCAAGGTTGTGGCACCTATTAACTGCCAGTCCTGATCCCCCCCCCCCCGCCCCATAGACCTCAGCTACTTGCACCACTGTCCCACGCCTGCTTACTGGGCTCATGGCCTCAGAACCACTGTTAACCGCCCGTGACATTTTAAGCTTTGAGCCCTGGGACGTCAGTGACCCAGGAGCCCGATTAGTAGTAGGACAGGGGCCAGACCGTGGGGTAGTGTCCACCGTGCTTCTCACGCATGCCGTTCCTGCACAGCGTGTAATTGTAGAAACGGGAGTTCTTCACCAACGCCACCCAGTGTCCCCAGCCGGGAGGTACGTATGAGCCATTGTACTCATTGAGGTACTTCCCGAAGAAGGCTGCAAAAAAAAAAACAGAAGTGCGGGGGGGTGTTGAGTGGGGGGAGTCCATTACTTTCATGTGGGATCAGCAGGTTAAACTGAATAGGTGAAATTACACACTTCAGATTTCACCCTAAGATTTCCTCAGTGTGTGTATTTTTGGTACATGTCCCACTGTATGTATTGGGCAACAAACTGAGCCGTATACCCGGGGGCACAGTGACCACAGCGGAGACCACCCCCCACCCCCTCAAAAAGGGCGAGTCGATTCGGATCCTGCAGAAGCCTGCCGAGTTGGTCACATGGTAAAGGAAACGCCTCCATGCACAGGGGCGCCCATGAAGGGTGACCGGGGGGGATAAAACAAAAATATTCAGAGATACTTTCCCTGTGGTCAAAAAATTGTTTCATGTCCATTGCAAATATTTATGGTTTTGGTTCTTTGACTGGGGGGGAGGGAATGGAACGCAGATAGAGGGTGTGGGCGTCTAACTGTGAAAAAAAACAAATATTTGTTTTATGCAATCACACACTGTTGGTCGTGTGATTGCATAAGTTAAATTAGCATGAGAAAGTATTATGAAACAGCTTTTTGTCCTGAAGGAACGTAACATATAGATATTTACCAGACTCATTTTCAACATTGAGTTGCATAGACAAAGGCTGTGCCTGTGATCAGAAGGTTCCCAGGCTCAGCAGAGTGATGTCACTTTGGTTCCCTGACCAAGGTCCTCAACCCCAAAAGCTCCAGGGACTGGCTGACCCTGCTTTCTGAAAAAAGGTACATTCATTCTGCCAAAAATGAAACCCAGTCAAATGAAGTGTAATGTACCAGAAGAGTAAAGAGTGAAACTGATAAGATATAAAACGTGGGTTAATTCTACAGTCTGTTTCCCTGCTGGTGGAGGAACGGCCAGCTGGTGACCCTGGGGGGCGGCAGGCAGAGCAGCAGGTGGGGCGGCAGGGCACCCACCCGTCCTGTATCCTGCAGCACGGAGGTGTGTGGCGAAGGTGTGAGGCTCGTGGTGGGCCTGCCAGGCGGGCGAGGAGCAGTTCTCGTTGTTGGTGTGGGTGTCGTGGTTGTGCGCGTACTTCCCCGTCAGCAGTGAGGAGCGTGATGGGCAGCACATGGGCGTGGTCACGAAGGCGTTGGAGAAGCTCATGCCAGCCCCGCCCATCAGGCGCCTTGTCTTGTTCATGGCCTGCATGGATCCTGGGGGGGTGGGGGGGAGCACAGGGAGGTCAGAAAATACAGGGTGGACCATTGGGCCATAGCCAGCCCCGAGCATCTGCTGCTGTCTGCTTATACTGGCCAGGTTTGGGGAGGGGAGCGGGGGGGGGGGGGGAGGGAG
>JAODJW010000127.1:9109100-9125523 GCA_026777045.1 Hyperopisus bebe | reverse complement strand
CATCATTGCAAAGAGCCAGGAAGGATTAGAAGTATCTTTGCAGCAGGCTGCTCACGCTTGTGACCTGAACCAGGCCCCCTGTTGGGACTGGGGGCAGGATGCTGGCATGTTGCAGGTTCTGCTGGGCTGCAGCATTTGCAGGCCATTTCCAGCTCTCTTTGTAAAACCGCAGCACTCAGATAGAACAGCAGAGTAAATCACTCAGGACGGTAATTACGCTAATCAGGCAGACAGAATGTGAAACCTGCTTATCCCGCTGCCTGTAAAATGGGAAAGGGATTCACAAGGAATCAATAAGCATAAAACAGGAAATCCAGAGTGATTTGTGGACAATGGGTAATATTTTTGCATTAAGTCACCACACATAGACTACACAGGGTATACACCAAACATAATTATTTTTTTTAAATCACTGTCTTTCAGATGTAAAATGTTCCAAAGTGCTTCGGTTCACCTGTATGCCTTAATTACCTGCCTGCTTACAGAGTATTCAGAGAAATGGAAGCATTCTCATCCGTAAAATATTTTGTTGAACTCAGTCCGACTTATGCCAATCACTTATGCTGAATTAATTGAATTTCCGCATGAGCTGAAAATGTGAAACCAATTTATGATGATGAGAAACATTTCAGAGTTAAATGACAGTTAATTCCATATCCGTATGAAGTGCAACCGACCAAAAAGAATGTTGAAACGCAGCCAAAGGAGGACAACCAGGAACCAAAGCGCTCCATTAAGACAGATAAGACTTTTCCACAAAAAACAGAGCAGAAGGAACTGGACCATCTTTGCTCAATCCTAGATTTTCTGCTCAATGGTCCCTGAAACAAGTGGATAGCCCATCACAGGGGCTGCTGACAGAATGTGTGGCTCCAGAGGGGGGGGGGGGGCACGGGAAACAGGAACAGGAACCAGGAAGAGGGGATGAAATGCAAAAACATCCACAGCAAAACCAAGACCACAATATGGAAAACAAACCCTAACTAACCAAGACTGCGAAACAGGAAGCAAACCCTAGATAACCAAGATCACAAAACAGGAAATGAACACTTGCAAATCAAGACCATGAAACAGAAAACAAACCCCATTTAACTAAAACCACAAAACAAGAAACTTGACACAGAATAACCACAAAATTGGTTGAGTAGAACTGTAGGAAATTAACTATTTAAATTTAGGCTTCAGGGCCTGAAAGGAAATTTCTTTGCACAGCAAGTAAACACAAACTATGGGAGTCTGTAATTTCCTTCTGTCGCTACAACAATCAGCAACAAGGGCGTGGCAGCTTTCCGATGTGCGTGTTTCAGATGAACCCCTTAAGCATTTCCCCTGGAATCTTCACTTTCTTACCACAGCTTCCAGCTATGGAGGACTGTCCTGGTTTGGGGGAGGGCAAGCACATGGAGATATACAGCGATTACTTAAAAGATATATAGCAACTACACAACAGCAACAAAATTATCCTGATTTCAAGCATGGTTGACATATGGTTTTGGGACCAGTCCATTCCTGCTACAGAGTGGCAAAATGTAGGTTACGCTGTGTATATATTCAGCAGTGCATGAGAATGTGCTGTGAACTCATATGATTCTTGTAGATTCCACATGTCGTGTGTCTGCATACAGTGTTGTGTTGAGCACCCTTGTCACATGACTTTGCCTGATCCAAAGCAAATGCCTTCTGACTGACCTGAGTTACCACGGCTTGCTGAATGAAACAGCTTTCTGCAAAATCAACATTTCCAGGAGGTCCTCATGCTTGATGCTTTTCTTTCAAAACCATCCTCAAGGTCATCAACTTAGCAGTTAATTAAAAAAATATTTACACCCATACAAGTCCCACCAAAAACTGCTGTAAAATGTTGTATTACTTATGCATGTCGTATGCTGAATACCAAACACAGCCTCGGCAGTGCATTTAGAGATATCCAGGAGACTGCAGTGTTTGAGTTTGAGTTGCCACAAAAATTCATCACTCGAGTTCCTGATTTTCGGCAACCCTCATTAAAGTGATCCCGTAGCTAATTCTGGAAACACAGGACCAAATTCAGGGTAGACCTCAAACACCTTCTCACCACGGGACACCCACACAGAGAAGCTATGTACCTTCTCCCAGTGGTTATGTGGAGTAAAGGGTCCAGGGTAGCCAATGCCAGACCCACAGGAACCATGATGTGTCTTTCCATCGCTGCAGTGAGCATTCTGATTACCTGTGTGACTGGTGTGCCTTCCTCCCCCATGTTAGTGATACAGCACCCCCGCAGCACCCCCCAGTACCTACGTCTGGCTGGCCTCCTTTTACTCCAGAGCTCCCAGTAGAAGGCTGTCCTTGTCATCCTGCCACTGTGTTCTTGACAAAGGAAGTCCCATTCCATCACCACCCCCTTCCGGTTGTCATGGTTACGATTGTAAGGTAATGAAAGGGTGTTTAAGATACAGCTGCGGATGACACTTTTCAAAATGTGCCATCATTGTCATTATAATCAGGTTAATGGCTTTACCTACAGAAGCAAATTGGCATGAGCTGTGTCCGAGCACTGTGGGGTCGCTCATTACTTCTCTGTTTCCTGTTTGGATTCTATAGACCACCCCCCCTCAAAACTGTCTTGTTTTCCTTTATATTGTTATGGGTGTTTCTTTGCTCATGAAGTGCCCTCCCCCAAGTGATAGTCATTGGACCTGCTGTACAAAGGCCAAGATTATATCCCTATGATGGCCGTAACATGCAAACCACAACATATCATAGCATTTCAAACTCACAAGCACAAGCAATTAACATTAATAAACATTAATTAAATGCAATAACATTACAAAAATAGAGTTGTATTCTCTGTGTTTTGGCATTTTCTTAATCTTTTGCATATTGTTCACTGTTTTGTGCTTTTTAAATTGTTTTGTTTTTCCTAATGTGCTGTGTGTGGCACTTCAGGGCCACCATACATCCCAACTTTTTCTCTTGCTGGGATGCCATCAACAAATAAAGCAACAAACTCTGCTGAAAAAATGCACCCCCTCTCCGCAAGGTAGACAACTACACCATTGTAAAAAATAGTAGGGGGGCTTCTGACAACTCAAACTGCCAACTAGCCTCTGACCGTGTTAATGTGCCTCTTGGTGTTGTGTACAGTATGACGCACTGATTTCCAATTTGACTTATCTGCTGAGCTCTGTGCTGTGCTGCCATGCTGCCGTTACGCCTCTGCTCAGACAGACTTTTATGTTTCCCAAAAGCATATGGCCAGCCCCTCACCTCACCCAACCTCACCTCTGCTCACTCTTTGTGCCCCAGGCCAATTCCCAGTCACCCTCCAAATAGCTCAAATGAAAATTATAAGCAGGTGTTATAAAATGAGTGGATTGAATACAGCAAGAATCCTTCAGATGGGAGCAGTTTAATAGTAAAAACAGCATATTTTGGGAATCAGCGTTTATGGGGTTAATGACGACTCTGAGGACAGTGCATGCCCTTCACTTTGGACCATGTCCCTACCTGAATCTCTTCATGCCACCAAATATTTCATCTCTGTCTGCTAGGCAGCCAAATAATGACCTTTATCAAGAGTCAAAAATACATCCGCTTTCACTTATTCATTAAAGCTTCAGCTGAAGTTAATCCTGCAAATCAAACCATCGACAATCTGCCTGATCCTTTGATATTTATACCAGCTGGGCCTTGAGCAAACTAATTACAAAATGACTGATCACTTTTCTTCCCTGGTTTTTATCTCCCATAATTCTACACGCTGTATCTGTTATGGTGGGACATGATGGAAGAAGAACCACGTAGCCATGCCAACTAACTAGGGTTTTATTAACAAAACAGAACATAAATGGAGAAACTGAAAACAAAGGGACCATGAGGGGTTAGAAACTAAACTAAGGCAGGGAACAACACCAGGAACAAGAATACCAGGGGTAAGGAGGAACACAGGGGACTACAATAGCTAACATGGGATAACAACAACTAAGAACCACACGGCAACACAGCGAACAGCCACAATGAACCACCAGGGAACAGACCAAGAACAGGCACTTAAATACTGTTCTAACAAGACACATGGCAGGACAGGTTAGAACCATAACAAAATCAACCAATCATTAAAGGCACGGGGCAACAAGGAACACGGAGGGTCATTAATAATTAACAGACACTAGAGACACAGTAGGAGAACTCATGGAACACAAGTAAAACAGAAAATAGACAAGGCACAGGCAGGGTAACCATAAGCAAGACATAAATTAACCCTACAGACACCAGGGGATAAAATAAAACCAAAATATAACACAAAGGTGTGGCAGATGTCAGGCCAGTCTCAAACTCACGACAAGAGAGGTACCAACCTCTAAGCTGTATGCTCAACCCGGGCAGCAGGGAAACACAATAGGGCAGAGGTGTCAAACTCCAGTCATGGGGGACCAGAACCCTACACATTTTTGGGTTTCCCCTCATTTAACACACCTGAATTAACTCCTTGCACCTCCTTGTGCTTACCACACAGCTCTTGAGCTGGATCATTTGTGGTGGAACAGGGAATGAGCTAAGCTACACAGGGCTCTGGCCCCCCAGGACTGGAGTTTGACACCCCTGCACTAGGGGAATACCAAATGGGATGGTCAGCAGGGACTGCTGGCCAAACAGGGAAAAGACACAGCAGACAGGGCTAGACATGCACTAAACCTGACAGTATCTTTTTGGCACGTGAGAAATCAGTTCCAGCTTCTGGGAGGCTGAAGCTTGGCATGTGGCTTGGCATGACCTTGTGTGTTCCCTACGTCTGCATGTGCGTGTTCAGCATTTGTGCTTCTACGTGTGTAAATCTCATATCACAGTAAAAGGAACTAAGTGAGTCCTGCAGTTATGGCTGCCCGCTTGGGGGAATGTAGACATCCTCATTGTCTCTGTCAGACAAGCTGAGTTCCCTGCTTTGCGGAACACCCGATTTATATGAAATGAGTTGGCTACAATATCATATTTAAAGTCCGCTGTAATAGAACAATATTTCATACTAATCTGTTTATATCGCCACATGCAAAAACACTAATTACACTCAGCTACTGACGGAGTTCTGATGACGAGATTAATGGCGACACCAGACATCGAGGATGTCATGATCCAATTGACCGCTCCTCCCATGTGCCACGCCCCGTCATCAACCCCTTGTGGATTCCCTGTGTTTACCAACTGTTTCTTATTGTTGTCATTAGTCCTATGTATTTAAGTCTGCGTTAGGTATGTGTTCCCCAGTCTGATCATTGACGTTTTATGTAACGTGGTGTGTTTTCACTATTAAACCCCATATCCTCCCAATCCCTTGATTCCTGTTCATGCTTCCCTAGTCGGTGCTTGTGCATTGCACGACGCAGGAGCTGTCCCTGTGTAGTATTACAAGGCCACTTTACTATTGCTCTAGAAAAATAAAAACTCAGGACAGTCAGTTTAAAGTCACACACAAGGCACCGTGCTGTTGAACTGTTTAATTCAAAATATAGCATAAATGAGTGAAATTTGTCTGACGATATGAAGGTGTCAGGGGTATATCTGCATTAAATGTTAATGCTAATGGTAATTGTTACTGCAAATGTGATTTTCCCCTTTTTTGTTCTTATTCAACGTTGGAAAGCCTGCTGCAGGATACGCCCACCCTGCTGCAGGATACGCCCAGCCTGCTGTGGGACACGCCCACCCTACTGCGGGATACGCCCAGCCTTCAGCGGGACACGCCCACCCTACTGCGGGATACGCCCAGCCTTCAGCGGGACACGCCCAGTTTGCTGTGGGACACGCCCAGCTTGCTGCGGGACACGCCCAGCCTGCTGCAGGATACGCCCAGCCTTCTGCGGGATACGCCCACCCTGCTGCAGGATACACCCAGCCTTCAGCGGGACACGCCCAGTTTGCTGTGGGACACGCCCAGCCTGAGTGCCTGCATTCTTCTCAGCTAATGTCTCTATTTAAAATGTTTTAGTTGTTAAAGCTGGTTATTGTGCTTTGACATATAGTTCCCAAGTTCAGTCTTGCAAGTAAAATGGTAACACTTAAACACTTAACAAAATGGTAATACTTTAAAATCTGGTCCTTAACTATTAATAAATCATTATTAATCATTTGATAATAAACATATTTTGGTAAACTAAAGACTCAAAATCAAATCTGAACTGCATTGCAAAGATACCTTGTTTCTGTTTCATAAGGTTTTAATTAATGAGCTTGTAAATCACTTGCACTAAAAAAACAACACATTAGGAAACATAATTATACCTGAGCCGTAATACTTTATTAATAGCTATGGAGCATATCTTACACTACAGTGTAACTATAAAAATAAATACAGTAGTCTGGGAACCTTTCTGTGGAATGCAACATCCATCCGTCTGTCCATCCATCCATCCATCCACCCATTTATGGAGACATTGACAACATTATCTCTGGAACTTAATAAACAATTCGACCTGCATGTAGCTGAAATAACAAGATGCACAATTACACAGTCATGTGCTATGATTCATTGAGGTCCCCCTCCCACCCCCCCCCCCCCAAGAGGCCATGTTATTCTCCTCACGTGTGGAACCTGCAGATCCTGTGGAGGATCTCGATGCATGAGGTCACAGGTGGCTGCTCAGCACTCTGCCATGTTTAATCGTCCCCACATCTGCTGAGGCCGAGTCCAGCTCCCCAGTGCAGATCTTCAACAGAATACCAAACTGTTCATTTTAATCAGCTCTCCACAATCCTCTAAATATAGCTCCCGCTTGGAATGAATAACAGCGCTCAGTGTGTTTGGATTAAGCCGCATCCCCGGAGAGTGAGTCACCCGGCATCCCGCTCACAGACAGCACAGGTGGCTTACATGCTACCAGAGCCTTAATAAAATAGGTAGGCATTAGAACACAGGCACTGGGGGGCTGTTTCCTCAATTAACTGCCTCCCATGACTTGCAAATTATATGAGGGAAATAAATTACTTTTCTAATTTCCAGTACATCATTCAACTGTGAGCCAGCGATAAATTCTGGGATATAGTCGGAAATTAGCTTTTTTGTGGGTCAATTCGACTCTGGGATGATATACATAATTACAGAGCCAGGCGAGTCTTGCTGTGATTACTGGCGTCCTGTTTCCAAACTTTATTTAGGGCGTTTTTAGATTTTTATCAGCTGACTTTTGTCTGACTGTATATTGGGCATATGTGTGTAAATATGACGTATGATATATCATTTTTGGACAGATTTCCATGGCTGTCTTCCTTCAGCACTCCTCTGCCAATCAGCAGAAGCCTGAAGCGCCACCTGTAGCTACAAGGCAGGAGTGAAACTGGGATCTGGGGGGCTGCCAGAATGTTCCGGCGAGTGGAGAATGGACATGGCCCTTGGCGTATAACAGCTTAGGAGCTGATGGTGACAGAATGATGCCGCCCGCGGCTGTCGATGGCGGGATCTCTGCTTCCCAGAGCAGCTTCCCTCCTGACCCGGATTCCTCCTGGTGGGGTCTGCTCCTTTCTGTCCGGGTCGACACCGGGGCGCTTTCGCCCTTGTGCTCCAGTCCGCATCAGCAAGGCCTCGTGTTGCACTGGTAACTGCTTAATATAATTAGACACTGAGTAATTCCTATGATGAGCCCAAAAGGAGGAACCAACAGAAATTGAGAGGAGAAACTGGAATGCCTACAGGGAGTTAAAATTCCTTTGGGCTCCGTCCTCACACAGCGTGGTGCTGAAATTCATATAACTTAGGAAAAAACTGAAACAAAACCGGCCAGTAAGCTCTTCCGACTCAACGGGATATCAGATATTTATCTGGTAGTAACTTAATTCAAAGACTTTATCAACTACAGACAGGCGGGTGCTGCCTTAATGAAGTCTGAACCTGCATTGATCTACCCGGAAGTGTACTCCAAAGTCCCCAGTACTGGGATGTGAGCTAATACCCACCCATGCTCCATTTGTGCTATACATGATTAACCCTTTTATGGTCAAAAACGACATTAATCAGGTACTCAGGTGGACCTTGTCTAGTCAGTCTACTCTCTGAGATGATTCCAATTCTTCATCTTCACATAGCTGAAGCTACTTTTCTCTATGGGGAGATGATTTCTCTGTTTATGTACATTACCTTTGCTCTTGCTAGCTTTCCTGCTGTCAAAACAGCCCAATTATCTCCCAGTCTGCTTGTCTTCTGCTCAACCTGGAACCGGGATCACCAAAAGGTGACGGCTTTAAACTGGGGGGGGGGGGGGGACCCTGCTGTTGAGACCGGGGGGGGGTTTAAAGAGGGCCGCATTAATTGGCAAATGCTTCTGATCTCAGGAGTCTGCTAAGCAGTTAATTAAATCCAGGAAGTTGTGTTCCATTTGATACACAAGGCCCTTTGTCTAATTTTTTGGCAGCCCGTCAGTTTCACAATGCGATTGGTGTGTAGATTAGAAGACTATGTCTCTGTTTCTCCACAGGGGGCGCTATGACCTAGGCCATGGCTCCTGAAGGCCCAGGCAGAGCAGGACGATAATGAGGCCGTGAAACAGGATCCCCTTGCAGACGCTCATAATTATAGCAGCTGAGGTGATGGGGACAGGGAGAGGGGGGTCAATTATACCGCCCCCCCCCAAGTCCAAGCACCACTGCCCCATGGGTGGCGCTGGGAAGCCAGAGCGCGAGGACAGAGGGGGAAAGTGAAAATGGCCATTATTCCAGTGCAGTGCAGTTTGTCGTTCTGATTTGCAGATGAACAGGAAGGGTTTGGGCTCAGAGAGAATGGAGACCGTGACGCAGCTTGGAGCCGCGGTAACGGGGGGGGGGGGGTCCCATCAGAATGATGGCACAAAGAGCAGTGACCCCCCCCCCCGATCAAAGAATCTCCCCCAGCAGTGAAGACGCATGAAGCCTGCATGTGTGTCTGAGTGTGTGTGTGTGTGTGTGTGTGTGTGTGTGTGTGTGGAAACATTTTCTCTGTACTTGAAGTCTACAAGCAAGCAGATAGCACTCCCAGTAGCCAAGGGTAACAGCATAGGGCAGAGTGAAACACACCAGAGATTTCCATGGAGACAACGGTGATGTTCACCACCACACACACCAATCATTTCATGGGGCCACCTGTTGGCCAAAAACGATCACTAGACTACATAATAAACAAACATGTTCCTTATTTAGGAGATACTGAAGCAGCAAGTTTTGCTAACCAGCTACCTAGCTACGATCTTCTGACTCTACTCACTAGCTGTTTGTATAGTTTTTGAAACATCAGAAGTGACTTTTCGGGTGGGACCCCAAAACAACACAGTCAGCCCTGCAAGGAGGTGACAGACGCAGAGGTGACAGAGAGTCGTGGACAAAAGAGCGGTGATCTGGCATGAGTCTGGCAGTATGCCTCCTGCAGATCCACCCCCCCCCATGTCCCCATCAGTTTGAAGGATGACAACACATTAATGTCAACAAGCCGGCCCGCCACATTCCGGGGGGGTTCCTCTTCTGTTAAATCACGTTGCGGGGAAGCTGCCCTCCAGTAATTAAATGGTCATAGACATGACTTGGTGAAACACTTCGTCAGGGGTGGGGGGAGTGAGTCTGAGATCTGCAGCAGGGTTTTTTGGTGGAGGGCGGGAGTCCTCTCTCAGGTGGACAGCAGGCTCTCAGCTTGTTGAGTCATGTGGGGACATCCTGCTTGTTGGCTGAGCCAGCAGCTAAAGATCCACCCAGGATGATCACCTGCATCTGCAGCTTTCTGGGGAGTGGGAGATCTGTACTCGGGATCCACTCAGGAGATCTGTGCTCTGGACAAGCATATTGGATGATTAACAGCACAGTGTCCGAAAAAGGAATGAAGCTTTATTTGCTAAACATACGGGCATGCTGGAAGGGGTCTTTGTATGTATCACATCCTGGGGCGAAACCAGACCCTGGAGTGGCCAGACTAGACCCAATGATTCTACAGGGGTGGCAATGGAGCAATATTTCGTCAACTGAGGGGGGGCTCAGTTCATTTTGCTGATGGGGGGAGTTGCCCTTAGTACATTTTGCATTATCCATTAATTGTCACTCAACTGATTTGGCGACATGCTGTGATTGACGGTTTGGGCAGCTCTGGTTTGCAGAAATAAATTCTGCAGATTTTGTTTTTTATTTTTTGCTGAGAGGTAGCAACTGGAGTTGCCACGTAATTCCTAGAGTGACCACGCCCATCCCTTAGATCTGTCCCTGGTCCCTACTTGAGCTCCTTACACAGACATACAGGCAAAGATTGGGGTCTGAGTGCATCGTCAGCTATTTATTTAGCACCCCAGGAGTTAAGGGCCTAGGCCAGGATTCAAACCAGCGACCTTCCGATTACAGGCACAGAAGCCCAACCCACTAGGCACACACTGCCCCACACTGTCACATGGTGGAACACTGCCCTCTACCCTGATCTAGGCGTGTGAAGTTTCCATGTCAGCACTGCCACACTGCTTATCATGAGCTTCCTACTCCAAAACAAGGACATAGGGTTTGTTTCATTCACCCCACTTAAAGCCAAAAGCACTGACTTACTAGACACAGTTTTGACAGAAGACGCAAAGTGCGCAAGTGTATATGAGGAGCCTGAGTACACTGGGATTTTTTGAAAGCAATGGGACACACTTAATACTTGAAGAGGCAAACAAGAGACACAATACAAGTATGCTGTTATTTGTGTTGGCTGTCTTTGATGTTGTCCTTCATTGTAGCCTAGGCTATGTAAAGATTAACATACATTCATTAAACATCTCTGTGCACATAAACTGAAAGTTCTTTAAAGACATGTTGACCTCTGACTAGCCGGCCCGACTTCTTCATGTTCTGTGTAAACATTAGTAGTCACTGATGTGGTGCATTGTGGTCTGCGTACTTAGCCAAAGACCATTTCTATGTGGTATTTGCCAAAGTGTGGATAAAGTGCACATCAAGAGCGCTGCAGTTGGCTTATTTGAGGGACAAAACACCCTTTAATGTGTGCACTAAGAGGGTGGTAGTGTGCAAGTGTGAACTAAGTGGGTTAAATGGGACATAGTCATACTGTAAGTGCCCTGGGCTACACTGGCATCCCATCCGGGGTGTCCCCTGCCTTCTACCCTGTGCATTCTGGGACTGAATCCAGGATCACTGTGACACTGTACTCAATAAGCACTTGGAAAGCAGATGGTAGGAACAGGCAAGACCAGCTTGGCTCTTCTGTACCCTCAGCACTCATCTTTGTCACTGGTGGTTTGATTATTAGTCCAACACCTTGCTCCTCTGGGTTCTTTTTGTGAATATCATTAACAGTGTGACATTAATAATAATAATGTTATTAGGATAGATGTCTGCTTTGGATAATCACGGGAGCCTCAGAGCAAACATTAATAACCAAAAAATCGTCACGAGAGAACGGGATGTTAAAGACAAACTCTGCCCTAGACCCGAGCTGGTCTGACAGGCACCTCACGGCTCGAGCAACCCGCTAAGCAGCTTAACTCCATCCCGCCTGCCAGCCAACGGCAATTAGCCATCTACTAACAGATTAATTAACCTGCCGGTGGAGGTGGACATTTACTATCTTGTATCCTGTTTATGCGATTTGGCACTGATCAAAACCCGCACACCTCATCTCTCCGAGGACTAGTCCTCCATGAACAGTAAACCATACCTTGCTAGTGGTTTGTAGGTGTATAACGGCTGTGTGGGCACCATTCAAGAGGATTAGACACGGTCAACCTGTGCGCCCCGTCACGGCAAGAAGGCGGAATCTTTCCGTCTGATTGCATAGACCAGCATGGTTACCGGACGGCATCCCGTTGTTTCCGCTTTATAATCGTTTACACCTCCACAAGAACACTCTGCAGCTCGTTTAAGTATTTCGTTTCCTTTTAAAATTCGCCCCATCTGATGTATGCTGTCCAGTGTATTCTATCACTGAATTTAATTCATTGGCTGATTGGTCTATTAAATTTGACGATTCATTTGATTTCCCTGTTTTGCCCCTTTTCGGGTATATTTTCTGCAAGAATATTCTCTCGAAATATATTTTCTCCTCTCTGCTTTGTTTCTGTTATTAATTTTTAATTTGTCCTCCATTTTTAATGAATTATCCATTAATTTCTTCTCTGTTCTCCTCCCCACGGCCAGCGGGTGTCTGATGAATTTAGCGAGGAATAATAAGGCAGTTTCCTCCGCCGCCGGAGTGGGTATCAGGCTCCCCCATCGCCGAACATGGAAAAAGTCACTGTCACCCCTGATTGTATCGCTTAGGAAGCGAGAGAACGATCGACGATCATGCGAGCTTCACGGGGCTGCAATCTTCACTGCCCGCATTCCCGCTTCTGCATGGATGTGGATCTCGTTAAAACGTGTCCTGAGGTTGTAGAGCCTCGAGGGGGAAACCTGTGTGGCAGATCAGAGCTTTTTCTCAAGGCATTTAATAAACACGACCCCGCACTCCATCACTATTAGCGTGAATGCCCATGTTGCGCCCAACCCCGCCGATCCCTGAGGGCGTATATTCAGGAATATATGCGTCCGTGTAAGCTTGCTGCCTTATAACCAAACCACGTAAGATGCTGGGAAATGAATTGAACTTACGGGTTTGGAACCTATCGGTAGAGTAGCCGAACATCCCATTAAATTTATTTCTGGCTAAGGGCCTGAATGGATGAATTAGTTCTGCAGCCTGTCAGCCTAACCAGGACCAAGTGGGTGGAAGATGAATGGAGTGGATGGATATAATTTTAATTCTGTTTTGTGATAAGCTAACCTTGGGCTGTTCCAGATAAAGGAAACAGAAGCACCCCCATTAATTCTGCTCTGAAAGTGGAGATTTGGTCTTAGTTCAGGTTACCCTTTCAAGTGCAATGTGAGGGTAACTCACTTCAAAGGGATGGAGGTCTGAGGGCTGACTCTCTGTGACAGGGGCGCCCCCTTGTGGATGGAGTCGTTATACACTATTATATATCTGTGTAGCAAACCAGTACCTGCGTACGTTTATGCAGCTGGATGATGTAAAGAGAATGAATATGACTCCAATTTAATAATAATGTCAGTGATTTCTGCCATATATGTATTCAGTATATTTCCCTGATCAATTTAAGATAGATAGATAGATAAACAGTTTATTAATCCTGAAGGAAATTTCCGTGTACCGTAACACGATACACACAATTGGCCAGGAAAAAAAAAAGATATTTAGATGGTAGTAAACAATAACAATATATAATAAATGACAATAAACAGTAAGAATGCAAGAATCTCATGGAAAGTATTATACTGAATTCTGTAGCAAATAAAGATAAACAAATTGGGTTGAATGGCTGGCCGATTGGTTGTGTTCCATGTAACTATCTCATAAAATGGGTCATAAAACCATAAAGCTGGTTTTGTAAGTCTCAGAAGGTTATTGATGAGCCCCCTCCAAATCTCAGCCTCATTATGATGTGGAATGTGAGTCTAATTTGCATGCTAATTTGATATGCATACTCAGTTATCCACTGCGCCATACTCTCAGTACTGCTGTGTAGAAAACCTGCAGCTTCCAGGCAAACTGCACTGACCATCAAAGGTGCCTTTTTAGCACCCAGAACACAGAGAATCAGTTGTACTACCTTTCACCTTCAGTACTGTACTGAAAGTGCTGTCGTTAAAGCTGGAAACACTAATGATAACTTCTGTCACTTAAACAGCCACAGACTGTGCTTCATTATCATATGGGCCCATTCTACTCTACTCCCAGGCTCACATAGATGTAATATTATTATTAAGTCTACAATAAAGCCATCCCAGATACATCAAATCTAGATTCAATCATCTCAGAAAGCCATTCAAAATTACAGTACCTGAAAAGTTCTTATCATTCAGAAGCTACAGATTGTTTTAGAACAGAAAATAGCCCTTCGTAAGGACTATGAAGAAATGCAGTTCTCTTCCAGTGTGTCCTGACAGACTTGACTGATGTGCTTTATATCCAGGGATTGACACAACTGGTGCACAAGTGAGTTAAAAATGCGTAGGCCTATTTATTTTAAAATCATTATGTCAATCCCTGTTTATATGTTTATTATTTGTATATATGTTTAGAAATAACTTAAATTAAAGGTTCTTGTTTTATAATCCTTGGGGGTTTTGATTGACAGGGCTTAGCCTAAGGATTCTGGCACTGCTCGCTTCACGTCTACCTTGATGCTGTCTTGAAACCTGAAGATTTTCTTCACACGCCTCCAAGTAACAGCTTAAGGGGAATAAAATGTCTGTATGCTGTCCAATTTCTTCTTTCTTAAGTTCAGATTTAGGCTACAAAAGCCCTTAGGAAAGAGGCCCTCTGCTTGTTCTTTTTGAGTGCTGGGTCTCCAAAAGGCCCTGATCTTACCATCATGCTGGCCTCTCTTTTGATAAGTCAGTGAAAGAGGCCTGGTAGGTTTACATCCCGGCTGGGCGTGAGTTAGGCAAGCAGGAGCCGGCTGGGTTCTCCTGTGCACAAAGCTGATGGAGCAGTAAGACTCAACAGACAGTGATAATAGCGTGGCAAGCCCAGCTGAGTGTGGGAACGCCCCAAGGGCACTGAGAGCTGATGGGAAGCAAAACCTCATAAAAAAGTGTCACATCCAGGCTCTCTGTGTCCCGTGGGAGGAAAACAACAAAACAAAATTATTCAGCATCACCTGCCTAATGGACCACTGCAGTTCTCCTTAGGTCCGTCCGTCTGTCCCACACGGTGTGCATCCCACACATTAAAATTCAGAATTCTTTAAAATAAGGCAAAGGCAGAGAGACAGGTAAGAACTGAGACAACATGGCACAGATAAACACACTGAAAATTAAGGACACGAGCATGAAGATAATACCTCCAGAGTAACGCCAAAAAGAAATCTATCCTGTCGTATCAAGAGATTAATGAATGATTACAGTACATCTTCACATAGCTGCATTCTCGGTGGTAATGCTCCCCACACCCTGAAGATGTGGTGAATAAAATGTCGGACAACAGCAGATGGAATATTCACAGGTGGTTTAAAATGAAAATACCTCATCTTGACATAGTGTCTGTGCCCATGGCCAGGCATGGTGGCAGAAAATGGATGGATGTAATGAGTCAGACTGATGCAGGCAGCATATTGCCTACACTGATATCGATCTGACTCATGACTCACAGAGCACAGATAAAAAAATGATCAGACTTGCCAGAAGTTGTGTGCTTGGCTGGGGGCGCATTGGGGCTCAGTTACAGAAAGAGACACGAAGACAGCAGAGTTTAATAAAAAAAAAATACAAAAATACAAAAAAAGATCATGGTCGCGCCAACTATAGCTGGTGAACCCTAAAAACTGACCGTCACACAGCTTGGGCACCCCAGCTGTCAGCCAGGGACGGGCCTAAGGCTGCCCCCCCCAGTGCAAATGCACCCAGCTGGCAGTATTTAACCCCTAAGAGAGATGACTGTCCACTAATGCCACCTGGACTCACTAAGTGAGTGACCTTTGGGCACAAGGCTGCCGATAAACTGTCATAGGAAGACGAGGAATCGCACAAACCCCACCCTGGCCGTTAAATACGTCGTAGTATACTACTTGATACCAAATACTTTTCATTTTTAATTTAAAGTTTTTTTTACTATTTAAAAATAGTACACTTTTTTGGGGGTCCTTTTTCACTACAAATGCACAAAAGTTAAATTCATGTTTTCAAGGATCAGCAAATATAACACACATGCCACACAACTTTTGTAACTGCTGAATTGCAATATAATGATTAAGCGGCTGACAGTGGCTTTTTTCCCACAGGAGAGCTATAAAATTACTGATTGTCCAGGAAAAGATCTAACCATCAATAAATAGAGAACGCGCATATTAATCTCTACACCATCTCTCTCATACAGACTGATGAATTGGCTACACCATGCCAAAATAAATGGCTATAATTTGCTTTTGAAATGATGTGTTATGACTCAGATGGCTGAGTATTTAGAAGCCTGGGGGGTTGGAGTGGAGTTGGTGTCTGTGTCATGTGACAGCCTGGCACCTCCTGTTGGAGAGAACATTCTCTTCAGCCTTTGCTTCTGAGGATAATCTTCACAAGCACTGGGAATAAAATATTACAGAAAATACATTGACACTTTTTGCATTATAATAAGCCCAAGGTGAAATGAATGAAAAATTGTAAAAGTAATTCAGGAATGTCATGACTAAGAGGAACTAATACAGTGTCCCTACATAGCTGGATGATGAAAACATGTAACTTTTTACCTTTTAGGGATATTTTTTGTTCCCCACAAGGATAACCTCAATTTGAGATAATTTTATCATTGAAGTTAATAGTCGAAAGTCTTGCATTTTGCTTGGTTACTTAGACTTAAGGTTAGGCCTGGGCTGTCATAGTTGGCATTTAGGGTTATTGCCATCGAAATTAATGGATAAAGATATGAAGACATGGACTGTGTGTGTGTGTGTGTGTGTGT
>JAODJW010000127.1:9087255-9106358 GCA_026777045.1 Hyperopisus bebe | reverse complement strand
ACTGCACACACCTAGAGATGTAACCCAGCATCCTATTGGCCTTTCTTATTGCTTCCCCACATTGGCGAGAGTGGGACTTGGAAGCATCAACATACACACCAAGGTCTTTCCCATAATCAGCTACCTTCAGTGGAACCCATAAAATATCTGATTGATTTATTGACTCATTGATTGATTTTCTCCATGTTCAGTGCACAGTCATAATCTTGCATCTGTCTTTTTTACTGTCTACTTTGACAGGAAAACTAGAACTAGAACAGGAATCCAAAGAAGACATGAAGGAGGAAAGAGACTCACCATCCACATATGAAGAAGGTGCTCACCATAACTTTATTTTACTCTCCATATGTCTCACTTCCCCTCTTTATAAAAGTGCGTTTTTGGGGCAGCGCTGTAGTCTTTGGCACCCTCTTCTGGCAGGAGCTGGCACCTCCCTCACCCTCCTCATTCTGTGTTTGACTTTCCAAGGTCTAGGTCCCAGTTTGGCTAGACTCCAGTTTGAAAGGTATGGACTGAAGACCCCTTTGACTCTTAAAACACTAGTCTGGCCCTGATTCAGATCTTTTATTGACAGATCCTCTTTTTTTTATTACTGTGGGCCATGTTGACTTTTTAAAAACATTTTTAATGTTTTTTTTTTTTTTTTTTTGGAGTTCAAGCCCCTGTTTCATCTAGTATTAGTTCGCAGACCATTGAGACTCCATTAGACATTAATGTGTAAGAAGCACAATCATCATCTCCTTTCCCTCCTTTCTTTCAGTCAGGACATTAAGAACACGACAGGCCAGTTAACCCTTTAATGATGGACCTCCTCCACCCCCCTCCCCCCCCGTAGGCAGTGCTGCACCAGCGAGGGTGGCGGAGAGGTCGGGCAGCAGGGACAAGGACCGGGATGGGGAGAGGGGCTCGGCTGAGGGCGTGGCGGACAAGAGGAAGAGGCACCGCGCCGGGGCCGACAAAGCCCTTGTCTCCAACGGCAACCCATCCAGCCCCAGTGGGACCAAACGCCGGCGCACGTAGAGGCTGTACTCTCCAGAGATCGGGGTCCATAGGAGTCCATGGAGGAGAGCGGAGTGTTGGATCACATCAGCAGAGAATCTTGGCTGGGCAGGGAGAGACGGAAGGAGAATTGGAGTGTGTGTGACATACACGTGCGTTCTGGGGATGTTAACCATCTGGGATTGCTGTAGCAAGCACTTGCTGGAGGCTGTCGGCCATTACTTGAGCTGATTAGTACCTTAGTCTTAAGGATCAGAGTTTCTGGAGGAACTTGGGTAGCAGGTTCTACTGGAATACTACAAAGGCAAGTGATGGTCATGGGCTTGAGCAAGCTTCAATGGGGGTGCCAACTTGTAGCAGTGGGATGTTGCTGTTCGGTGGGGTGTGCTTACCCCTGGATTGCTTGGAGAGTGTCCTGGGACCCTTGGTGTTGTGAAACACAACACTGCTCCTCCAGGTCACTTCCCTGACCGGTTGTGGTGTCTGAGCGCCATTCTGGAGGTGCTCGGCTGCATCTTGATCGAACATCTGCCATACACAGAAACCTTTAACTGAGCTTCTGTGTTAAATTTGACTAAACACCATCTGCTTGGTGATGAAACTGACACCTCTGAAGTCGGAGGCCTTGAAGGGGAGACCGACCTCCTCACTGATGATCTTGTGACAAACTTCACACTGGCCTAAGTTTTGTGAGGACGAGTGTGTTTATGTGCTGTTTTAATTTGTAATTTTTAATTATTTTCTTTTGGTCTGGGCGGACTGGCCTTGATGCAGTGGGGGGGGGGGGGGGTTTCAGCTAAACCACGGCTAGGTCAGTTCTCCCTCTCACCTGAAGCACTGCACTGAACCAGGTCCTATGTGTACGGGCCAGCAGTTAACTCAGGCTGTGCTTGGTACATTTTTACTGACAATAATTTGGTGGTTCAGACTTCAGAGATGGTCTGCAATTGTATTTCTGGGTGGTTCCTACCTTTCCCCCTTCATTTATGTTTGCCTTAGCCACTGTTTTTTTGTTACGGTGAAGTTCCAGTTTTTGTTTTAAAAAAAAAACAATGCTGATTTTAAGGGTAATTAAATATTTTTATCAGCCTGATGACGTCTCTTTATTTTACGAGTCGCGTTTTCCCAAGGTAACGTGTTTATAAATGAACATTTTCAGTATGGCCCAGCAGGGGTCGTTGTCCATGAAATGCTCGGATTTAACCAGTGAGCCGCTGGTTCCACTCGCTGAAAACTGGCAGCGTAATTTCATCCTTAAACCTAGAAGCTAAACCACTTGAACATGGCTGTTTTTAAATGTATAGCATATTTTTAAAGCATTATATAGTCAATTCTTAAGTAAGTAGCATGGACACACCAGAACGTGGCACAGCTGGAGGAGTCGATATGAGGTGTATTGGAAAGGAAGAGTTCCCTGAGAAGTGTGATTATTTTAACCCTTGGTAAGTCCTGCACTGGGAGGCGATGTGGCCCCAACCATCAGATCTTCGGGAATAAATCTTTCCCCGCCCACTTTTGGGAAGGAAGTTGCGGGGGTCCCATGCACTCTGTTTCCGACGCCCCTGAACACACCTTTACGCGAGTATGCAGTTTGTTCATTGTATGCTCGTTATTGTTGTAGGTACTACAGGCGCTGCGATTTCTTCTCACGGTCCAAACATGCCGTTTGGGTGGATTGGTGTCTCCAAACGGACCTGGCATATTTGGCTGTGTCCCTGCCTAATGTCCTTTGTTTCATGTGATAGGCATCAGTTTCAGTTGTGGAAAATGGATGAATGCGTTGCGTATATTGAGTTAATCCGAAGAAGTGAAATGTTTAACCCGATACTGCAGCAAAAGATACTCCGATTAGACCGATGTTCTGAAATGTTGAAGGTTACACGCGTACGACCACAAGATGGCGCAGCCTTAATAGTAAATTCCACTTCACTCAAATGTAGTATTTCATTTCGTAAATGTCATTGCGTCGTGTGTTTTATTTAATATTTGAGGCGCTTACATTTTTTGTGTTTGCAAAGGACTTCTTTAATTTTTAAATTATAACTGCTCCGTTGTGGTAAATGGCTTGGTGTCGTAGATATGATTTAATATATGGTTTAATCCAACTGTCCAAAAATAACAGTCTGTGGAAAAGTAGAATAGCAGTCCCGTAATCTGCAGAAATGTTAATTATAGGTGGCTACGTTTTTGCAAAGCCCAATGTCATTTGTTTGCCATGAAATGTAGTAATTAATAAAAAAATATGCATATGCTGCCCCGCGCGCATACATAAAGCCTATACATACATACATAATTAAAACAAGCTAACGTTAATATCTCTTGATAATTTTGTTATTTTCCACATTATTTATGCTTATTATTTCAATCTGATCAAATCGGTGTCTTTTGGCTTACACGCACCGCAGCGGCTACACCCCGTTTTCCTACGCAAAAACAATTTGTTGAAAGATTTATTTAATCCCCCTGGTGCAGTGTTCCCCGACCCCCATCTACTCAGCGACGCGATGTGCACAGCTGCAGTGGCGAGGCTCTAAAGCGGAGCCAGGACGTGTGATTGTGTTTGTGTGACAGCATTGTGCCAAGGGCAGGGGAGGGCAGGCGGGCCCAGACTGAGCGGCGCCTGGCCACACCTGGGGAAGTTCAGGTTAAATAGCTCCGCATTCCTCGGCGCACAGCTGATTGAAACATTAACAAACAGTGAGCCGGGCGCCAGGCCGCAGATGGCCCGGGAGCGCAGCCAAAAACCAGGAGTCGGCTCTATTTGGCCCGGCTAGGAGAGAGAGAAACAGAGACAGGGAAAGGCAATCAATGCAAACTGGCAGACTCAAAGTATTCTTGCACGCACGCACGCATGCATATTGTCTAAACTAAGTGCACATATCTATAAAAGTATGTAATTGATTTCCCATTTTACGTGCAAATAACTGGAAAGCTGCTTTCCAGGGGCCTCTGTAATGGTAGAACTGGAAACCGTGTTCCCGTCTCAAAGTAAAATTATTTGCACCCAGGTCGTGAATCGTTTGGAGGAGGGGGTCGATATTCCTACACATAACTTTTCCTTCAAAGGAGATTTGATCCCGGGCAAACATGAACATAAAAATTCTACCATATCTCTTGAGTGTTGTGTCATTCGGTTTTCTAAATGTTTAATGGTTGTTTGCTAATAACAGAGCACTAACACTAGGTATTCAGCATGTATTTTAGAAGAGAGAAGAGATTAGCTTGGCTGGGGAGCGCAAAACAAACTATCTTGACTACAGTATTCAAGCCGTTATTCTGTTACCTTCGTGAGGCTGGGCTCTGACAGGCAAAGCCAAAGCAACGCCCGAGTATATAATGCTTAAATGAGTCTGGAACCAGTTGGCGATCAGTGCACTACGTGTTCTGATGGATAAAATTAGGACTTTAGTTTCACAGACTACATCCAATTGTCTGGTACGGTCTACCTTGAAAGATTTACCCATTTATACAGCTGACTGTTATACTTAAGTGAGACCCTTAAACAGAGAGCATGCAAGAAGGACACCAAGTTTTCGTACCCCTTGTTCTGGCCCTGTAACTCTGTGCTGGAGCCATAACCACTTCGCCAGGAACCAGTATGAAAATATGCAGCTCTCCGACACCATTACGAATTCTTACTTAAAGATGAGAGGAGTGAACTGGATACAACCCCCTCCCCCCAATGAAAACAACACCATCAGTCGCTATAATTTCTTCAAAATACCCCATTTTAATAAAGACTTTAGGTACATTGTAAATACAAAACCAATATGACTAACATTTTCATAGCATTGTAATATACAATACAATTCATACTCAGCAATCTGAGAACTTGACATTTTTTACAAAATGTTTAAAATCTTTCCTACGTGTAAATTTAACCGAATACAAAAATAGTGAGAAAGATAGACGAAGCATAGCATATCTTTCTTGTGAATTCCAGTACTGACAGCTGTACTGCACGGTACAAGCGAGCAAATCAGTTCATCGGCTCGGTGTTGCTCAGTCGCCACTGGACCCGGTACCGGTTTAGGACCGGGACGGGTCCGTGCAGCCGCTCGGAGTGTTGCTCGATCTCGGCTTGATCGTAACGTCCCTATTTGGTTCAAGGTTTTCGACGTGACGATTCGGCACCAAGGAGAAACTCCGCCGAACTTTCCATAGTTTTCCGTGCCAGAACTTTCCCGGTCACCGCTTTAGCGGCACAAGATTCGGTCATCAGGGCACCCGTTCTGGAGAAGGGAGAGAAAGCGGAAAAATTTGATCAGTAAAAACAGACACAGCAAAACACACCTTCATTCATTAGAATGTGAAAATGCACATCAGACTTTCACATCCAGATATTAAACAACTACAGTGTACTTCAAGTGCGGAAGCCTCATTTACCTCCACAGTGATATTTGCCATCTCTGCGTTGAGGGTCGTGAGCGGTGACCGAGTGATGGATCCACCGTTTGTTCCCTGCAGTCGGCCCTTGCCCGGCTCGTCCAGTTCGACCTGAAGGTCCCAGATGTAATCAATGACGTGCTGCAGGATCTCCATCTTGCTGGCTTTCTTGTTTGGTGGCAGGGTGGGCACCAACTCTTTCAATTTGCTGTAGCAGCTGTTCATGTCCTGAAGGAACATGGTCATGTGCTCATCGAGCAGCGGCATTTTGCATTTGGAAATGGTGAGGCTTTGGTCAGAGAGGCAGCGGACCACTTCTTCGCTCCCGGCCTTGGTCTTCAGCGTGCAGGTAGATCCGATAACTTTCATCTTTGCTTACAGTAGATTTTCTTGAGGGAAAACGAGATAAACGACTTTCAAAAATATTTAGATTAGAAGCTGGTGTATTTCTAAATATAGTTCTTCTGTGTTGTAAAGCTTTTCTATAGATGTTTCTTCTTCGATATCTGTCCCGGTGACAGTTTGATTAGAGCCCAATACCTCGCGTCCTATTTTATGCTGTCCAGCAGTCTTGGGGCGGGACCAAGCGGGCTCTGTTGCCAAACGGAGCCAATTGAAAACGAGAATTTACAGAGAGAGGGTGGTCCGCCATTCCGTTTCCACCAATGAGCATGTGGCATTGGTTATCAAAATTTACAATCTGTTAGAGGATGGTGTTGCAAATGGAAACAAATGTGTTTTTTATGGGTGATTTGTGGGAACCCAGCTGTTTGTCGCTCGGGGACTCTGCAGGTGTAGAGAATGCCTCGAGCGAAGCGTTTGTTGGGGGTGGGGGTGGGTGGTACAGCAATTACTCTGGATGAATAGCTTTTAAATTGTAGAATTTAGATACCAGTCTTTGCATAGTTGTGGTTTATTTGAATGTGCATATAAAAGGCGAATGAACTGACATGAAATTTTAAAAAACGAATATCGGTATAGTTGCGTTACCCACTAAAAGATTATGTAATATTCAATCTTTTATTTGCCAACAATAATACTCCTTATACTGTATATATGTTAAACTACAATAAAATACTACGCGCTCCATCTAATATTTCCTACATCCTGCTTGTGTCAATAATATAACTTAATAAATTTAATTGTAAAATTTACTTCAACACATAACATTAAATAAAGGTGTGTGCGGTGTATATGTATATGTGTGTATACATATATAAATATAAATAAATATATACACATACGCAAACACACACCAATTTAAAGCGATGTATCCGATGCGTATATGGTATGTTCAACAAGTAAATTAAGTTTCCTTCGCGAAAGCCATTACAGCTCTGGCGAAATTCCCATGCACTTAGATTAGCAGCTCCCGTTTAACATGTTAAAGAGGTCTTTATGCTAACAAATTGCATATTTTTGCACTTAACCCCCCTTCTTGAGCCGTATTAAAAGAGCTTCCCGGTGAAGAGGCGAACAGCTTCTTTCACGTGTTCTTGCTGTGCGCGCGGCCCCGCGTGAGCGTTTAAATCGCATTGATGTGCCCGGAATCCTCCCCAGATTGTCCAAACAAGCCGGCGCAGACTGGCGGGCGCCAGGCCCGTGACGTCACCCATTCATGCGCTCCCTGATGCCTGTCAGCCTGGCGCCGCGCGGGCGGTCGCCAAGGAGACCGCAAACAACAGGCTCGCGCGTCCCATTCACCTGCGGCGCGCGGAGCCTGAGAACAAACTGGCCGTAGAGATGGCCATTCATTTATCACCCCAAAAACACTCTGATGAGATTACTGCCCTGCACACCTGCGAGTGGCCATTGTCGCCAGCCTGCCCGATCAGCCGCCAAAAGCAGAATAGAGACCGATAGCAGCATGCAATAATAGCCCTTTGGATCTATCGGCATTTTCTAAGTAAATTCCAGTAGAATCATTTATCTTCGTGTCATTCCGTTACATGAGACTTTAGTTGCGGTAACGTAGACGTGTTGGGATCGTATTTTTTCCACCGGAAAAGAGAAGGTATTTGAATTAAATGCTCTTTAAATGTAATCCAATTTATATTTATATAATCTGTTTTTTAAAGTGATCATCATAGCTGGCAACACATTTGTTTTTCCGTTTCATAATATTAAAGATTAAAACGAAATATATGCACAATGTTCCTGTCTTTTAATTTTCTAAATATTAAATCGATAAAAGTCTAAAAAGAAAATTAATTTCTGTAAATTTATATAATCATTTATACATAAAACATTTTTATATTGGATACAAATACATACATCCCGTTTTCAGTTTGTAATTCGTATGCCTTATATCACCCCCTTGTACATGACAAAGTAGAGTAATCCTTCCTGACCGTTTCTGAATTTAAATCAGATTTATTATCACATTAAAGATGACTGTCCCGGCATCCCATTCAGGGATGAGCCCCGACCCTCGGAATATGGATAGATGGGTTTCCTACATCTTTACAGTTTCTCGTACACATTTCTGTTTTAGCTTCAGATGCATTACATGCAAATTTATTTCCTCACCGCCTTGCCACTGTTTCTGCCGTCTCTGGTCATGACAGGAAGTCTAGGAGGCGTGGTCAGCGCTCTGTGGGGGCCGGCCGAGGCTGTGCGGTCAGAGCGCCGAGGGCGGCTCGAGGGCGTGGCCAGGACAATGGCAGTGCGGGCAGGGATTGTGGGAGAGAGCCCCGGCTGGAGCCGCTCTGTCTGGCTGCTCCTCTTTGCTCTCCCAACCAGCTTTTGTTCAGCTGCAAAAGCCATCAAAGCTTCCTACTGACACTAACAATAACGGCACACAGCTGGTCACTTCGAGGCGAGGATGGCGGGGGGCGGGGTGAAGCATATTAGCTCCTGATTTTAACTGACAGGATGGTGCCCCCCCATTCCTGCTCCCACTATTTCTCAGCTTTATAGCACATTCATTGGAAGAAAGTTAAAGAGTATTTGAAGTGGGATTTAAATGAGCAATGAACTGATGCCAGCCTGTTTGTGTTTTCTGTTAAACACACTGCTTTGAACTACAGTTTATATGTGTGTATGTATATATGTGTGTGTGTGTGTGTATATATATATATATATATATATATATATGTGTGTGTGTTTGTGTGTATACACACACACACAAGTATGGGATTTGGGTATAACTGAAATGTTTCTGACGCAGTTGTTTTATCTCAGGTTTTCTCAGCCAAATGCTAAGAGTTGAAAATCCGTCCTGGGTGACAGAGATCAGGCCTGATCCACCGAATCCCCCTCTTCACGTGGTCTTCCCATGAGCTAGGGGGTGGGGCAGGGATTCTGTCAGCATGTAGTGTCCTCTGTTTGGCAGTAACGAAACTCCCATGACCACACACAGGAAGAAAAGCGACCAGCTTCTGTCACAGTAACGATATACTCAGAAGGCGAAGCTTAGCATTAATACTTCCAGAGAGTGTTATACATACACAACAGAGTGTGACATTTTGGCTTAACTACGATTTTAATGAATTACTGGGATCCCATCATACAACCTTCTGGTCAAAAGCCCAGATGTGTAACCAGCACGGTACCCTCTGGCCTTGGGGTCCTGGTCAGATTGATGCCTTTATCTATACATTTGTTCAGATCTTTCATGGATTCTTTGGTGCACAAATGATTTGCAGGTCAGAGACGACTGGACTCTTTAGAAGGAAAGGGAGTACGCTGAACACATAAATACCAAGGGGTGCTGTTTAGCTCAGCTGGTTGGGACGCCATGTCTGTTATCAGAAGGCTGTTTGTTCAAATCCCTGGGTCAGCAGAGTGATATCACCAGTGGATCCTCAATCAAGGCCCTTAAACCACAGTTGCTCCAGCAACTGGCTGATGTTGCTTTCTCAAGAAATGTATGTCACTTGTCCGCTAAATAAAGAAATGTACCTTCAGGTCCATGTTCTCTCCATTTACACCATAAGATATCATTTATTCAAAGTCTGTTCCTCTGACTGTATTTATGTACTATTTGAGCGCATTGACATACACAGTGTGCATCTGGAAATTCCACTGCAGTGTTGTGTAACTCCGCCCGGCTTTCTGGTAATCCCGAGTATTTCGTCTCTATTTGTTTTCCCAGCGCCGTGTTGTGAGAAACACCTCCTGAATCAGCCAGGTGTCCCTCAGCTGGCTCCCAGGACACCCCCTCCGCACGCATTCCACCCCCGCCAGCCCGGCCTCACCCTTTCCCGCTCCACCTGTGCGCAGGTGTGCAGCCTGCGGTCAGAGAGACGGGCGGCGTCACGAGCCAAGCTTCAGGAAAGTAGCATGACAGAGTAAAAATACCAGGGTGCCAGGAAGCAGGAAGGTTCCCGGATTGTGATTGGGTGTAAATCTCAGCAGCAGAGCTCCTGCTGTGTGGCAGCAAAGCTGGGAGGCGCACCAACGGCATGCCAGCTGTGGCGCTGTGAGCTAATGTAGCGACACCGGCAACTGCCAGTAAATATGTGAGAAGTTAAACGATAAGTTAATTACGGTCTTGAGTGAATGAGCCCAGCACACGGCTAGACACCGAATGGTGAAATATCCACATCACCGCCCCTGGCCCACCCCACCCCGCGAGGACTACACCCCCAGGAGTATTTCAGAACATGGTCAGAGGGTGGGCCGAGCTCTCCTGGAAACATGAGCATGCTGACAGATGGCAGAAAATTCTGGTAATTCAGGACTCATCTTTAATACGTGTCAAAACAGGTCATGTGAAATCCTATCTATCTATGACGCTGTTTCAGATGCACTTATAACTTAAAAGCATGTCAAGTATTCTTTTATTGTCTTATTTTTTGTTTGATTCATATATTCTGATAGTATGCATGCCGCCCCTCAGGTAAGATATCTTAAAGTGGGGGGGGGGGGGGCTTGGCCATTTAATGGCTGGTGGAGCACTTTACTCCCTGGCCCAGCCACTCCAGGCTGAGTCACAGGCACAAGTCCATGCAGGGCGCCCCTTGGATGTTGGTTGCGAAGCCTGGTCCTGTCCATGATGACCAGGCTGACCAGGCAGCCCCCGTGAATCCTCAGGCACGGAGAGCCGGCGGGGTGGGGGCTGCTGTATGAGCCTGCTCTAGGTCACACCTTGCCACTCCTCTCCTCGCTTCAAACACAGAGTTGCACCTTCTGCCTCAGATCGGAAATCAAAACCAGACATGATAAGCAGTGAGAAAATCCGTACTCCTCATTATGGAACTTACTATATCATCCAATTAAAGATAAGAGCAGGAATCGGCTCAGGTCAGCCGTCCTATGATCCTTCATGGCTGAGACAGGAAGTGTGATTGTGGTGTGAGCGGCCCTCGTAATGGCTAAGATGTGTGCGCCATTCTGTTGTGACACACTGCACACTCAAGGCAGCTGCGTTGAGTTAACACGTGCAACTGTCAGATTGTGCAATGAACGGCATGGCAGATGTGAATGGAGATTTCAGCTTCTTTTGGAATATTGCAAGTAAGATTCACCCATACAATAAGGACAAAGCTCATTTTACTTGTAATTCTTCTTGTTTGACTGTTTTGCAGAGCTGAACTTGATCAGGAAGGCAGGAAGTCTGCAGAATGACAAGCAGAACTTAGGTACTCAGGTACTCAGTTCTGTTTGGATGTGCTGTGTGATTCCAGAGCAGATGACTGGCCATCAGCAAGTTCGGGAATTTCCCCAGTGAGCCAGTCTTTCTCTCCCAACTCATGGATGGGCAACTCATCGGTCAATCTTAGCCTTTTTCCACGTTGATCTCAGGAGGTGATTGATAGGTGGACAATCCTGTATTATTTCCAGTTGACCACGATCATCCAAGAGGACCCCCCCCCCAACCCTGTCAGTGGCAAATTCCTTGCCTGTTTTTTTGTTGCCCAGCCATTAAGAGAAGTTCTTTTCATTGTGGTTACATCTCGCTATGTTTGCAGCCCTAAATCCCTGAGTGGTAGAATAAAGTGGTACGGCTAAGTAGAATTTTGTTTTTGTTTTGGGGGGGGGATTAGGTTCCACAGCAGGACAGGCTGGTCACATCTGTGCCACAAGTGCAGGATGTACAGAAGTTGCCCCCCCACCAACCCCCAGAAAATAATCACAGTTGTGTGACTGAGTTTGAGTTCAGGGCTCACTCTCGTTGACTTGTGAATCTTGCCCGTGTGTTACCAGTCTGAATATCGCACGTTTGACTGCAGTGTCTGAAAATCCAGGTTTAATTATGAACATGACCAAGTGGATGAGATGGCTACTGGCATTCGAGGACAAGACAGGGAAATATAGTTCCCATGAATGAGAGAGTGCCAGGTGGGGATGTTCAGAGATCCGTGCTCATCGTGTGGATGCTGGGCGGATCTTGTATGACTTTGGGTCATTGCGATACCTAAGTTGCCTGGTTCCTGTTTCTGCTGCATGAATGGCTCTGAGAAGCTGTAGATGACCCCCCCTGAATGGTCAGGCCCAACACACCGTGGTAAGGGGGCATTTTTTTTTGCTTACACAGATGCTTATGTTTAAAGTAACTCACACAGAATAAACATGTGATTCCTTCACCTATTTGTACAGCTGTGATATTTCTGTTAGCAGGTCTGCTTAAGTGCTCCTGGGATTCGAACCGGCAACCTTTTGGTCACACAGCCAGCCTAAGTTTCACATGTTTTAATTTGCTTATTTTTAGTGCTCAACAGATCGTATTATCATCAGGGATTATATTAATGTGGCAGTATTATAACTTGGTAGGTTCCTCTGTCTCCCGACAAGGCCGTCCCGCCTCTGCTCTCCTGGTGAGGGTCATGTGTATGGGGAATTTTTATTCCGGTTCTCCCTGAGTGAAACTGTATACTGCCCATCTATGCTCTGTTGCAGTGTTTCCCAACCCGGTCCTCAGAGACCCAGAGCCGGTCCACGATTTTGCTCCCTCCGAGCTCCCTGCCAGCCAGTCCACATTTTTTCTGATCAAAAACATAGACTGTCTGTGGGTCCCAGGGGACCGGATTGGGAAGCACTGCTCTATTAAAACAGGGACCAATGCTGGGACTGAGTGCTCATCCGTCCATCCCCGGAGACACAAGAACAGTCCGGAAGCCACGCTGGAGTCCTGCAGGGTCAGCCTGGGTGTCGGTTGGAGTTTCAGGACAATACACCTCCTCTTTGGCCCCGGGGTCTTTTTTCTCTCTCTTTCATCGCTTCCTTTTTTAACACGACCTGAACCCGGTGTGGAGAGAAACGCCTGGGGAGGGAGCAGCTGAGCGTAATGACAGGTGTATCCGCGGCGACGGCGGCTTCCTTTGTGGCTCGTCGAGAGCCACCTGTGCCACTCGCTGGCCGCTGAACAATGCAGCCGCGTTCCGCCCTGCCCTCCTTTCAGAGCCTGGGAACAGAGGACAGGTGAGCACTGAGGCTGGCACATTGGCGGGGGATGGACCCGGACATGCCCCCCTCTCCACGGGAGCCGTGAGAGACCCCAGGATGCTCTGCATCATGTTTTTCACTTATCTAACCATTTTAACTGATCGCGGACCTGGTGTGAGGAGGCCGTGATACGAGGTGATGGGAATGTCATACTTTCCTGTCCTCTGTGCCTCGCCCACATTCCCGCTGTCTCTCGGTTACACATCAACCTCAAATCAGAGCCCACACCCCCCAGATTAGACGGAGTAGCCTTATCTCTGCAGGGGGGACTGGCTGCTCCTCTTGCTAAGATCATCCTTGCCCTCAGGTTCTGGCTGAAAATGTGTGTTACAGGAGTGAAAAACTGGCGTATCCCATGAAGCAGCCCCAGCACCCAGCCAGGCCACCAGCGGCAGTTTGGGACAACCCCCCCGCCCCCTTTATTTTTGCAGTGACACCCCCTTTTATGCTTCACTGAAGGTCATGAGACCATGGACATTCGTCTCTGCAATAGCAGCACCCCTTTGTTTGTTTTCATGATATGGAGGCCACTCTAGGTCACCTTTGGTTATTTAGTTATTTAGATGCCTCAGTATTGCCTGTAGTGAATTACATGCACTGATGATGTCATGAGCACAGTGTAATAGTTTAAAAAAGGTTCTCCTCTCCCCTGCCGTCTTGAAACTGTGCTGTCATTTAAGATCCCAGTAATATGTCAGATTTCAGTTTTTTTGACAGGTAAATCTCCTTAGCCAAACCCAGGTGGGGGGGCATGGCAGGGCTTGTCTGGAAACCAGCTGCCTGAAGGGTGTCTGTGCAAAACCCGGAGCTGCAGGAGTGCCATTTAATGTCCAAACGAGACAGTGGTCCGATACTCTCTCTCTCTCTCTCTCTCTCTCACACACACACACACACACACACACACATATGTACTCACATTGATGCCAGGTTGATGGCCTGGCTGTTCAGCTGCTACAGTCTTCACACCTCCCTTTGTTATTGCGGTTTGGTGAGAATTGTGGGTAAATTAAGGACAATCTATTTAATCTAGGGAGCAGAACGCCCCACGCAAATTGTTGCATGCAGAATGTCTCACATGAAATGTCCCACGCAAAACGCGCATGCAGAATGCACTGTGCAGAATGCACCGTGCAGAATGCACCATGCAAAATGGTAAGCTTGAGTCACATTCTTGCTCTGCGGAGCTTGGTGCTCATGCAGTGAGTCGCTGTGGATTTTAGACACCACACTCAGGGGATTCCCATCAGCTGCAAGCTGGTCATATTTGAGGAACTGACTTTGTGCTTCATATTAGAGGTCTGCTTCACTGAGCTTTGCGGCTGCTGTCACATGACGTCCATGAGTTTCAGTGGCAATTGAAATAAAAGGCAAAAATGAATGAGCCACCTGGTGACGTGACAGTAAAACAGCAAGTTTCCGTGGGAGGGTTTGGTGACGGTGCCTCCAGGCGGCCATGTTGGGGATGGCGACGAGGAGGCCTGCACCTGCGTCTCAGCTTCAGCTTTGCGTGTCCACATACCTGGATGGCGTGTTCACTTCTGCTTCCGCGTGCAAATCGAGCCAAATACATTTTATGTCTGTGCGGGTCTGTGTGTGCGTGTGTGAGGCACTCTCCTGCTTCTGGCTGCAGCTGTGTGCTTGTGCTTCCATCGTGAAAATCGGCATTGCGTAATACACCTTTATTCCATCCTTGGGAATGTGCACCCTCCCCCCGACCATCCTCTCCAAACACCATCCGCCTGTCCTTACTGTGTCGAAACGGCATGACTGTGAAACAGGTGCGGCTCTGGATCCTGGCAGCCACCCAGAGCTTCCAGGGTGTGGGGGGGAGTCACTGAGGCGTGCGGGCACACCCCTCATCAGAGCAGAGTGCCCCCCCCCGCGCTCCTGCAGGCTGGCCAGTAGCTGCACACACGCTCCAGACCCAGACGGGCATAGGCATCGCCAGCTCACGGAACACAGAGGGCTTCAGGCCTCCTGCCATCTTTGCTGGGGGGGCACGGTGCTCGGGGGGATACTGCACAAGCAGGGTGAAAACATGGCCGCTCACTCTGGGTAAGTGTAGATGTTTAGGCATTTGCATTGGAGGGCGCTCTTTGGAAGGTGTAATCAGCAGACTAAGTGCATGTTGTTTGCCTATGTGGTGTGTTCTCTGTGAGGCGGCGGGGGTCTCCCTCGCCCCCAATATGTTGCCAGAGGCCCAGGCAGCCCACCCCCTCACCCCTGACACACAGCCGCCCGGCCAGGTGCCCTTGGCCACGCTGATCTTTTGGCACGCCTTGTATGGGGCGGATTGGCGAGACGCGACATGTGACAGATTTTGCCTAAATTCTGGAAGAATATCTGGTGAGATGGAGGAGCTGCATGGCGTGTGAGACGTGCTGTGAACACCCCGGTGGAAGCTGAGACACGGCAAGCCTGGATACAAGTCAACGGGATGTGCAAAATATAATGGATAAAGGTACTAAATCTGTCCTGCAGTTTGATCCGGCGGCACCCCCCCCAACCCCCCCCCTTCCCTTGGGAAGCTTTATCGCTGGCACCCAGCACTCTGATTACCAGATTATTAACATTACATCTGTTTTATTCTCTTTCGTTTCTCTTTCTGGTCCAAAAAATAGCTCAAGTGCCCCCCTCCCAGCCAGGGCCCCCCAGGCTATTTAACTTTACGATCCCCAGCAGCACCCGCGTGTCCCTACTGATGCCAGCCCAGGGCCCCAGGTCCTCGGGCTGCTGGCCCCAGCGACAGCGACTGCGGCCTTGGGAGGACCTGGAGATCAGCACCTCTCACATGTGATCATAGCACCCGTTAAATAAACGCACAAAGAAGTCAGCTGAGTAACATAGAAGTGGCAGACAGATCGCAGGCGGGCGGCCAGTCACTACCTGCCGTAAACACGGGTACGCCTTCTCCAGCGCGTCACACACTCGCTAACAGGCCGGTGGGAAACGTTGTCACCCTGGTAACGAGTTGCTAAAAGCCCCCCTGATCTCCCATTAACACCTCCTCTATTCCCTCTGGGGGCTTTGTGGAGGATGAGACACTGTCCCACAGTCCTTGGGGTTTGTTCCTTCTCTTGTCAAACATTCCGTTCGTGTCTCTGGTCTCATGATGCCTCATGATTGGGACTCTTCAGCTGAAGGTCATAGACATAAATCCCAGAAGAAACTGCTGTTGTACCTTCAAACAAGTAAATGCTTACAGTGACAGAGTCAAGCTGTCTGGGAGAATTTCGCCAACAGCATGTGTTAAGCAACTAGCCAGTAATGTAATTATGTAATGAGCCCAGACATGTGACTGTAAAACCTCTCTGCAGTGTTTATCATGAACAAACATTCGTAATGTTGCAATGCTGCCCACAGAAGACTTGCTGTGCTGGCTGGTGATGCCCTGTGTCACTCGAGTAACCAGACAAACTTCAGTATCAGTCTGTGTGTACTTTAATGGTGTTGGAGCTGTGTTTGCTAGCTGTTAGCTAAAAGTTTGAGCAGTATGTGGTTTATGTGCATACAGATGTGTATGTGGGTAATATTCACAGTGTGGTAAATGTACATACAGATGTAGTGTATTCATAGTGTGTATATGTACATACAGATGTAGCATTCACAGTGTGGTATACATACATACAGATGTAGTATTCATGGTGTGGTATACATACATATAAATGTAGGATTCACAGTGTGGCATATGTACATACGGAAATAGATGTAGTATTAACAGTGTGTATATGTACATAGAGATAAGGTATTCATAGTTTGGTATATGTACATTTAGTATTTGGCGTATGTAGAGGTAGTATTGTACTGTACAGACCATGCAGCTGCCCACCACTGCCGTCTCTCTTTCCCTCTCTCTCTCTCTCACACACACACACACACACACACTGCAGGCATCTGGGCGCAGACAGCGTGGAGCCACTTGCTTCCTGTCAATCTGTGTGTGGCTTCCTGCAGCCACACCTCTCGAGTGGGGCCTTTTCTCAGTCCTTCTGTAAAAGGGGGGGGGGGAACAACAGAGACACCTTTTCCTCCTCTAGGCTCTTCACCT
The DNA here is from genome assembly GCA_026777045.1 of Hyperopisus bebe. Classification (NCBI taxonomy): domain Eukaryota; kingdom Metazoa; phylum Chordata; class Actinopteri; order Osteoglossiformes; family Mormyridae; genus Hyperopisus; species Hyperopisus bebe. The sequence continues at coordinate 9,089,536 of JAODJW010000127.1, read as the reverse complement.
TATCTTTAACTGCTCCCCTCCTGCTCCGCTCTGAATCCTGCAGAAGGCCATGCAGTGGGGAAGGCCGAGAGGTGTTGCTTGTGGGGGGGGGGCTGACATGACAGACAATGGACTCTGGGTCCTGGGAGGCTTTACGGGAATGATGTGGCAGTTTAGGGGATCTCACAACCTGGGGGTGATCCCATGCTGAAGAAGGAGTAGGTCCAGCCTCCTCTTCCTCAGTACAGCCACCGTAAAACACATAACAGAGCAGCAGCAGACTTCAAAGCAGCCTTACTTTTTAGACTTGGCTATCATCATTCATAGCAGAATTCATAGCAAAGCTGAAAGCAGCTTCCGGAAGATTCTGTATCAGGGATCATCATCACCTGTGTGTGGAGGGGGTGGGGGTTGGGGTCAGGACTAAGGACAGACTGCTGAAAATGTGAGTCCACTTTAACCGAAACCATCTGGGGAGGCATGGCGCCAGGAAGACTGGGTCTGCTACGAGACGACGGGTGGTTGTTGGGTCACAGTGCTTAGCGATGGTGGGCGGGGTTGTAGGTCATGGCATTACTGCAGAGGGGAACCGCACACGCGCACACGTGCACATGCACACACACGCACACACACACACACACATTTTTTTATATTCCTATCAATGCCCTTTCATTTCTAAGGGTGTAACCTTAATCTTAACTAAGATAACTGTAACCTATACCCAGCCCTAACTTTAACCATAAGTAATCAAACAAAAACATTTTGGCTATTTTTGGTTTTTTTCAGTTACAGATGTTTATAAAGTTGAGGCTATTCTTGTGAGGACCACACACACGCACACACATGCATGCGCACACACACACACACAAAGGTAAAACTGTTACAGATTTTTATCACATTGTGGGAAAATCTGGTCCCGACAATATAATAATTACAAATGCGCACGCACACACACACACACACACACACACACAGACACACACACTGAAGGAAGAAAGGGACAGGTCCAGCCGGTTAGAGCTCAGCGTGTAACCCTAACCTCTGAGCTGGACCAAGCTGCGTGCTCAGCACACACTTACAATGGCTCCTGAGGAACGGCACCGTCCCTGAGAGTCTCTCTGCTGCTTCCCACATGCAGCGACCTGTTAAGTAGGTCCACCTCATCCCGGACCAACCCAGTCCTGACAATCTCATGCCCCACAAAAGCCATAAGCACAGTGATGTCACAGCCCCCCCGGTGACAGGCCACCCCAGCAGCCCCCGCTTCCTCTGCCGCTGGCCATGCAGGTGGCCCCACAGACAGTGGTGGCTCTGTGCTGCTCTCGCGGCTAAGCGGCTCTGCACCGTGATCTCTCTGCGGGGTCGCCGACGCCTCCATCCGGCGTGGCTCACAATCGCGGCCATTCGTGTGGCTGGATCCCTGAGCTAAGGCTCCCCGAGGTGTCAGCTTCAGGAGTCCTGAGCCATCCTGTGGCCTGTCGGCTTAGCAACACCACCGCCAGAACTAGGAATCCGCAGCAGATTTTTCGAAATATAGATGTGGCGACGAAGGGCATGCAAACCAAAGCAGCAGTGAGTGACCAGCAGGGGGTGCACGGCCTTGTCCCCATAACAGTGAGGTTCCCGACGCCCTTCATGCCGTAATGAAAATCTTCTCCACATAATGGGCCTTTAACGACTGGTTTTTAATCCACCACGTCAGACGGTGGCGCCAGCCGGCGAAATGCACGAGACCGCAGCATCTAAAAGTGAGTCTCTTGGCGGCAGCAACAGACCGCAGCGGCCCTTTCAGAAAATGCGGCACAAAATGCGCTATGCTCGCATCCTGTCAGGAAGGCAGCCTCAGTGACGGCGACTGCCACGGGCACTCGGACCCCAGCACCCCAAACCCTGGCCTTATCAAGGCCTGAAGCAGCGGGACGTTCAGGGGATGTAGGGGGGAGATGTTTACCCACAATCTGTAGGCCTCATGACAGCTGACGTCTGTTAAATGAAAGAATAACATTCAAAGCCCACATTTTGAGGTCACTGGAAAACAACACAGAGAAACAGTGCTAGAACATTCCAAAGAGTGATGTGAAATAACATGTGAGTATTTAGAAAATGTATATCATTTTAAAAATCAGTTTATTGCAGCATACTTGTTGAGAGCACTACTGTTTCCACTGTTGATAATAGTGATATCACTCTATTCTGGAAGAATCTCCAGATCTGAAGTAATTTACTCGAAACAAGCTGTTTGTCTGACCGAAGCGACGCTGAAGCGGCAGCAGATACAGCAGGGGTGGGGGTGTGTGTGTGT
>JAODJW010000127.1:9060369-9086619 GCA_026777045.1 Hyperopisus bebe | reverse complement strand
CCCCCCCCCCCCCCCCCCCCCCCGAAACCACTTTGAACATCCCATCCGGCCCATAGAACAATGGAGTTTCAGCACAGAGGCCTTCCCACAGGCAAGATGATCCAGGCTGCTAATTAACTGGACGAGCGGTGACCCCTTTCTGCCCCGTCTTGTCCACTATCTGATTCCATCTCCCCCTGGGGGCGGCTGAGCCTCTACTCAGTCAGAGAAGAGATAGTCAGCTGGGAGTGTTCTGATGCCCCCTAGTGGTGGGGTGAGCAATGACAGCACAGACATCCTGTGTGCTGTGTCCCAGCTGGTTATACTGCCCTCTCTGGAAGCCCCCAGCGTTGGGAGAGGGCAAGAGATTTTTAAAAAAAAACAAGAGGAACAGCAGATTGGAAAGGTTTCATTGTGGTAGCGCTGAGAGAAGAGCCTCTTTCAAAAACAAAGCCTGCTTATGCTTTAACAATGCACTTCTGGGCTGTGTGTGTTGTTGTGGGGAATCTGCAGTGCAAACTACAGGAATTGTGTCGGAGTTGACAGTGACAGAGAATAAGGTGGCCAGAGACAGCAGCTGGGGCTATGCACACTGACAGGCTGCTCGCATGTGAGACGTAGCCGCGGGACGCTTCCAGGGCCATCAGCAAAGCAGACAGGAGCGGGGGCCCCGTCCACAGGGGAGGGCGACTCTGCTTGGCTCCCCCGGGTACACCCGAGGACCTCCCCGATTGTCAACATGCGGAACGTTCTGGAAAGCGGGCGGCAGACTGAGAGCCTCAAGCTGGCCGCTGTTTGTGCGCATTCCAGAGAAACCTCAGCGAGAAGGATGCCGAGATGGATTTCAAGAGCACTTCCTTCACGACTGCATCAGCTAGGATACTGGGATTACAAAGGAGCCATTTAAATGCTCCTAGTTATTAGTTTAGAGCAGTTTGCTGCTGGAACGTTCTAATGTGGGTGACTTCGATTCAAATGCATTGCAGATGGGTCTGTGTACAATCAGAGTGCATTGTGGGTACATGTGGCCAGTGTCTGCACACTGTGAGCACACACATAGGTTTATACATCATGTGATTGAGGTTTTAGCTGGGCACAGTTTAAATACAATTTGGGTATATCTGGATATTCGGTTTCAGATTAATGAAGTTCATTTAGACACATTTGCCCTGAAGCCTTTAACTTAACATGTAACAGTGCAAGTTCTTGCAAAGTATTTAAAGTTCATGAATATGCATCAAAGTGTAAATTTAGAGAGGAAAAAGGTAACAAGAAAATAGATTCTATTGTAAAAGAAAAAAGATGAAAAAAATAGCAGCGAATTGTCTGCCCTGGGCACCTGAATAGAGCCGTATTCTGGGGCAGTGTGTGTCTGCAGGTTAGGACTCTACTGCTGAAATATTGCACTACCTTATGTCTTTTTGCACAAAGTATTTAATTCAGTTTAATTTTATTTTTGCATACATGTATATATATATATATATATTTAAATACCTACAGTATATCTGTCTTGTGTGTCTGCCTTGCTTGTCACTGTGGGGTCTAAGAGTAACATAATTTCGATCCACTGTGTGTCCTGTACATATGGTGGAATTGATAATAAAGACTTTGACTTGACTTGTGAACTGAAGGTTGCTGGTTTGGATCCCATGGGCAGATGGAGTGATGTCATCAATGGTCCTTTGCCCAGCTCTCTGATCCTCACCTGTATGTCACTTTAGACTCAAGCATCTGCTGAAGTGAAGTATGATATGTTTGGATCTAAGGGGGCCATTGGTCTGTCGAGGTGCTAGCAGATTAGAGCATTAGCTTGTCCAGAGGAGGAGAGTCAGTTACCTGTGGGCCCAAACAGACAGGAGGCTTATGGGCCAATGCTGACTGCATGCTCACTGCGCAGGAAGGGGAGGATCGCTTGCAGCTCTCAGCGTGCCTGGGGGTGGGGGTTCGTGTGAGCGAGAGGGGTGCACAAACAGCAGCCCCACCTGATCACACAGTGCCCCCGCCCGCGGTCCCACGGAAGCTGAGCGCCGCACGTCTATTCAGTGACACTGTGGCTTTTACACGCCTTTGGTTTACACAGCTGGACACACACCGGGGCTACGGGACAGAGCCACTGCATCTGCGAGCACATGCTCAGAAGGCTTAGTCTAAATGCCCAGGTTCATTCTAACATCCCAGGTCTTTAATTTAGTTATTAAGTGCAGTAATGGGAACAGATCATTGAGATGAATAACCCTTCATACAAGGACAGATTGACATTTAACATAAAACTGGCATCCAAAGGAGTTTGTAATAAGTTGCTTAGCTGACTCTTTTGTCCAAGGTGAATCTCACGTCTGAAATATTGATTTATTTCACAGCTGTATGTTTTAATGCTTAATAAAGGACATCAGATCATGATTTTCCTCACTGAAGCAACAGTGGCTCTTCTCTGGGGATTTGAACCCTCAGCCACAAGTCCACATAGCCTCAGCTGCTGTGACGCCTGAGCCTTGCTGAGGGAGATGGAGGAAAGCTGCAGGTATAAAGTCGCCCCCTACTGGAGCCCAACGGTGCAGCAGGCATGCACACAAATTGGGAACAATCTTTGCAAGTGAATTAAAATCGGCACCATGATGGACTGGCAGGCACGAACTAGGTATCGAGGGCTGCCACATGGAGGACAAGTAGACACACACACACACACACACACACACACACACACACATGGCTGCACAGCTTGAAGGTCTTGTGGAGAGGGCCCCCTGTCTGGAGCTGCTGTCCCATGTGGATAAGCAGCTGTCTGGCAGCTTACATCCAGGGCACTCACGCCCGTGTCAGGATAAGGGGGCCATTTCATAGCCTACTCCTGTTCTAAGATCACCCCCCCCTGCACTGCCCCCCACTCACACTATCATGACTTATAGTCAGAGTGAAGACATCTGCTTACAATATATCCAGAGGCTCGTGATAGGGGCAGCGCAGCATGTGTGGACTCACTGTCTGGGCCCCCAGCACTCACTGGCACCCCCTGTGGTCACTGTCACTGAAATCCAAGGGCTCACCTCTACACAGAAAGGAAAAAAATAACATGAATATAGTAGCAGAAGACTGAGCAGAAACACTGGGGTGTCTGTGAGCTGGAGCAGTGCCTGAGGTAGCAAGCAGAGGGTGACCCAGTGCCTGAGGTAGAACACATCATAACCCCAGGGAGCTGGGGACAGACACAGAAGGTTGTAGCTTCAAATCCCAATAAGCACTGTGTAGGTACAAGCCAGAAAGGGGCTCCTTCAAAAAAGCTGAAATGATAGCGGCAGCCAAATACAACAGGGATAGTTTATTAATCCCCATGAGTAGATTCTCCTTTGACTCACCTCATTTTTGTTCTCCATGAGACACATAGAGGTGAGAGTGCAGAGTCAGCCAGTGTGCAGCACCATTGGAGCTGGGGGTTAAAGGCCTTGTGACTATTTTACCGACCAGGGCTTGAACAAGCAACCATCTGATCACAAGCAGGAATGTTTAACCCAAAGGAGCCACACCACCCCAAAAAAATCCCTCAGATGTAATGATGAAAACGGTATGGTGCAGTCAGTCAAGATTTCAGTGCATTGTCAGTCACTGGAATCATGAGTGGAATTAGGCTAAACTGGCATGTGACCAGTAACATGCTCTGATCCCAGCTACAGCCTCCACCCCCCCACCGCTTTGCTACTAAGAGGCACTGGCCGTGAAAAATGCAAAGACTCGCAGAAAGTACAGGACCTCCTGGGCCTTCCAGCACAGCCTCAGACTGCCAGAAAACTCTGTATTCTTCCTGTTTTTGTGGTGTGCTATAAACTTGACTTGTAGCCATGAATCCTGCATCCATTTTTCAATTTGCTAAATGGTGCCTTTCTGCATCTGTCTGCGTGATATAACACCTATGAGCTGCCTGGTGGATGCTTTGCCCACGGCGTCCTTGCTGATGTTAGCCGTTATGAGCCAGAAGGCTTATCCCAGCTTTGCAGCCACACTCCGTGAGGCCGTAGCTCCTGCTACAGTCACAGTCACACTGCGAGAGGGTCGTTACTCATTACTTGTACACAAAGAAGCTCAAGCCGCAGCTGGGACACCCTACCACAGTTAAGCCGGCGGCAGAATGAAGCAGCGCATTGATCCAGCTGGGAGGAAAACAGCATTCCTGATTGGACCATTACAAACTGAACACAGAAACACTTCTCAGAGCAACGCTTACCCAAAATTTTGCAGATTTCACTTAATTAGGGGTTTGCAACCAACCAAACAAAGGCACAGAGACACGTGATGTTTTTGCAGGCAGGGGTGCCAGCTTGCAGCGGTTATGGCACCCTCCCCCTGTCCCCCCCCCCCCACCCACCCCGCAGCTAGGAGGGAGACACGTCTGTCTATCAGGATGTGCGCCAGAGACACAATGGCTGGCTGTTGCCCTCGCTGGGGGTGGAAAATGTGAACACAGAACGCATTTATGTTTTTTTTCTTTCTCTCTGTGCAGTAAAACTGACTGGAGTGTGTGAAAGCAGCCCTTTGCGCCGCCCGCTGGAGAGAGGCTGTATTTGCGGGCGCCAGCTAGGCGCCGCTGTCCTGCCCCTGGAGTAGGCAGGACCTCCACCCCCCTAGCCCTTTTTCCATTGATGAAAATCCCCCCAGAATGAGCCCTATATTGCTCGTGCGTTCCATGGTGGGCCTGGGTGGGAGGCACAGTGCTGCCTTGCAGCAGTCACAGGCAGGGGTGCTTAATGCACAGGATCACCCAGGATGAAGTACAGAGGCGTGTAATGCATGGGCTCACCCAGGATGAAGCCCAGGGGTGCGAAATGCATGAGCTCACCTCTGCTGAAACTCAGGGGTACTGTAATGCACAAGATCACCTGGGTTGAAGCCTAGGGGTGCTTAATACACAGGCTCACCAGTGCTGAATCCCTGGGCCACGGTAATGGACGGGTTCATCCGGGCTGAAGCCCAGGGCCACTGTTACCTCATTTACACCAATGTGGGGCCAGTACTGGTTCTCACTTGGTGCTTTGTGAGAACAGGCTTGCTTTTCCATTGGTTTCATCAAAGAACAGAACAGGTAAGTACTGAGGTGACCTGTGTCTTGCTCTCTATGGAATATTGTTTCTCTTATATGAGACCAAATTTTTTGCATATTCCAACTGCAAAAAAAAAACAAAAAAAAACAAGTTGTGCATGCATATTGCTTTCAATAACAACATCAGGCAGCATTATTAATTGACTGCGAATGCTCTCAAGATGACTGGTACGTAAGATTTTTGATTTTTATAAACCATTGATTTGACAAAGATGTAACATGATTAGCTTTAGCCACAATAATCCTTCATACAATGCTTGTACAAATACTTTTATTAGTGTGGTTAATGTGGCAGTACGATTACATTTCGTTTATTTGGACATGATAGTCAGTCCCTCTTCCGCTGATGTTAGTTCCAAGATCTGAGACCAGCTTTTTTGTAGAGCTGTTTTTTTGCAGTGGAAACACGCAGAACCAATTCTGTATTGGGAAAAAGCCTGGCACCGGCACTGCATTGGTGGAAATGGAGTAACTAATGCACAGGCTCACCCAGGCTCAGCAGGAGCCTCTGACCATGCTAATGCTGATATCTCTCAGCATCTTTTGTGTGTGGAAAATAACTGCAGCCACAACCCAGACGATAGGCACAGATATTATAAAGAGAAGCACCTACACACTTCTGGACTCTGCTGGTTTGGTTTCCATAAAAATCAGGGATGGTGAAAACAAGCCTGCTGACTACAGCTTGCCACAGTGTGCCCACAATCGGGGGATTGACCTATTATACATCTGCTAAAACTCAGACTATATTACTTGCCACATCTCCAAGATCACTAGTAGGGTGATGTGTGGCTCGGTGATTCTGGATACCCTGTAAATGAACAGAAGGTTATGGGTTCAAATCTCACTCAGCAAAGTGATTTCACCACTGGGCTCTTGAGCAAGGCCCTTCAGCCTCCCCCCCACTGCTATAAGCACTGACTGCCTCTGCTTTCTCCAAAAAGAAAATAGCTGGCACTACAAAAATCTGCTGGGGCCACTATTAAGGAAAACTTCCACCAGCACTTGATGAGAGATTCCCCTATGTGAATGAAGATGGGAGACAGACCAATGCTGACTTGGAGCCTTATTTCAGGGCATCAATTACAGCAGAAGGGCTTGCAGGTCTAAGATCTCTTTTCTCCTGGAAGATGGCAGATGTAGCAGGAACTAATTGGCTAACATGCATCTGGATTTGTGGGTCCTTCCATATTGAACTTGAACCTCGTGAAGATGCAAATATGGAAATTTGCGAGGTAAAAAACATCAAGCAATATGTTCTTCCATCCATCCTTTCACCCAATCAGCTTCCAACTGCATGTCCTGGTCAGGGTCATCTGTCCCAGGGACCAAGGCTGGGGTGTGAACACTATGGGTAAAAGAGTGACAGCTCCCTTCTATGACCACTGGATGGCAGTGTTACCAGTCAATTTTTTCTTAATATATTTCTAATTTATTGTGCCTGGCTGTGCTGCAGGTGTGAGTCTGTGTCCAGCCACAGGTACATGCCACTTGTCAATGTCCCCATGGTCCGTAAAAGTGCCACTCTGGCTTCTTCACTGTGGGTGTGGGCTCTGCCTCCCAAGCTTCGGCAAGTTCCTTCTGGGTATCTCACGATGCCCCCCGCTGGGTCAACCCTAACCCAAAAGCTGTCTGAGCCTCCGAACCCTCAGAAAATCCAACCACCAACGCCAATAAAACTCAGCTGCAAGTGGTACAGCACACTACCAAAGATTTAACTTTTTGGCTTTGATTTGAAATGTACATCTAATGAAAAAATATAATCAAACTATGTATTTCAAAGACTATTTTAATAAAGGAGGGTTTGTTAACCTCACTCCACCACGTGTACAATCAGCTAAAATAAAAGACAGGCCATCAGACTGTTCCCTCGGGCTCCACACCAAGGGTGCAGGAAGTGGCTCGCTCAGCCCCACATGCAAGAAACAGCCGTCCCATGGCCCCAGAGCCCTTCTGAAGTCAGTGACATATATCTTTAAAAAAAAAAAAACTTCCCTTTCACACAGGTGTTTTCATGTGAAGCCAGCTGGGAATTCTGGGGGATGCCGCCACACTTTCATATGTCCTGAGGCCAAGACGACCCAAAGTTGCTACAGCCATTTTTACGTCCATCTGAGTGCGATTACCGTAATATTGGGAAAGAGTTTCTCCAGCTGGACATCACAGGGTGGTCATGCTTCACTGAGGCAGCCAGGCCCGAGATCTGACGGCACAGAAGTTTCTAGAGATGACGATCAGCTGCTGACCGTATGTCACAGGTGTGTGGGTTTGTGGGTTCTCTGCACTCACCTCCACATTCATCTTAGTCAAAGCGCTCCATGTGATGGGGCCCAGCAAGGGGGGTCTCAGACATGACACAGTCAGCTAAGTTACGTCACTAGATTTTAGTTATTTAGTCCCAGTTTGACTTGACAGGACAGGTCCTTGTAAAAAAAAAAAAAAAATGGTGTCCATAATGTAGCAAAAAAAGCAAAGAAAATATCTAGAAAGGGGTGATAAACATTTGCAGATTAAAACTTTTTGAAAGTTTTCTATTTTCTCAGAATTGAAAAAGCATTGCCTATAAAGGTGTCAGATCATGTCAGTCCAAGATAATAGAAAAAGTTTGATTGAATCAAATAAAAAGTATAGAACAGCAAATTAATTGAAGTGTAACCCAAAAGTTCGGGTGAACGAATCGAATTTCAGCTTCATGCTTTGGCAACGTTTACTGTAACTTTGTGAGTTTTACTCCACCACCTCCAGTGACGGGGGGCCAATTATGTTTAAATGAGCTTCATGTTGGTGTACAACTATGATGTCTGTCAGAGGGTGTCAGCTTAACCATTATAACATCTCTCCTAAAACCCCCCCAGTATTTACAGCAACCATCCAAAACATCCATGTGTTTACCGATTCACCTAGTTTACCTAATCAATACCTTTTCAAGTGGTTTAAGTAATTAACTGAACAGGTGAAGAAATTTAAACACAGAATGGGTGAGTTGTGCCTGAGGAGAGGTTTTGAGAACCAAAGCAGTGTTCACTTAACAATCCAAACATCAGTTGGTTTTTGGAGGAAGACAGAAATTCTTGTTATTGTGTTAGTTAATTTTCATATGTTCTAATGTTAAAGAGGGCTTTTTTTCAGAGTGGTGTGTGGCACAGTGGGTACATGTGATCAGAAGGTTGCTGGTTCAAATCCCAGCGTCAGCAGAGTGATGTCACCATTGGGCTCCTGAAGCAAGTCCCAACTGCCCTGATGTTGCTTTAGAATAAAAACCAAAGTGACACACAGACACAGGTTCCATGTGATCTTTGATCACCTTATGAGGGGTGTACATCTGCGTATAGGACTATGGTCTTCATCCCAGTGATTGCAGCAGTAGTCCGAGTTTGATATCACAAAAAAAAAAAAACAGAGACAAAAGACAGAGAGACGAGCTGCATCTTCAGAGTGGCACCACCACACTTTACTACAAGAAAAGGACCTGCTTTTCAACCAAGGAAGCTGCCCTCCACTTGCATTGATACATCAGGAGAAAAACATAAGCAGAAAGACAGGATAACTCACCGTACGCGGAGCAGAAGCATGGACATAGTGGCCTTGGGAGATCACAACATAAACGTGTCCGTTACATCCATCCCTTTGAAGCCACTCACCCAGCAGAACAAAAACCACAAGGTGCCCAACTCCATCCCCTAAAAGGCCAGAATCTTAAAATGCCAGGCTGAAGGTAGAATGATAATTCTAACTACAAAACAATCAAGGGAGACACCTCGACAACTGCCAATGCATTGCTTGTTGCTGAAGAGGCCGACCCACAATTGCGGGAAGGACATTGGATCCATCATCATCTGTACTGATAGTTGTGGGGCAGCTACAGGCTTGGTAGGTCACCCTCAATTGGGAGGCATGTTAGTTCACCACAGATAGATCATCACCATAAGCCTTAGAGGTCATTAGCGAAAGTTGGAAACCCATCGCAGGGACCCATGGCACAGTGCAACCCGTGTTAATCCTTATGCTTCCTGGAACAGCTTCTGGACGAACCCTAATCAGAAAAGCAGCCACTGGACACTGAGGTACGGATGGTCTTCACTGACGTTTCAGGTGAGGGTGGCGGAAGTCGTTGGGAAAGTCCACACATCACCTGACAGACTCCATCATCACAGTCTCGTCCACCCAGAACAGTGTCACATGCTTACAGCGGTGCTGGCACTCCACCTGGCAAGCGGCATGATCATCATACCGACTCCAAGCAGCCAGCTAGTGCTAGTGCCACGGTGATCCACGCCACGCCAGGAGGGCAGAAAGCAGACACAACCAAGGAAGTTTAAATGGAAAGCAAGACTTGTACTTCAGGTCTCTGATTTCAAACAAGTGGGCACACCCAGCCCAAGTAACCTCAGCAACAGCAGTCCAGGTAACTAGAGAAACTGAGAACTCAGCTGAAAACTAAAAGATGCACATAGGCTACAATGCTACTGGTGTTCATCTGCAAATTGAAATATTGAAATATCAATGAGCAAGTCCCCAAATTAACATTGGCAGCTCCATCATAGTTTACCAAATTGCACACCTACCTTCATTTAACCCTCTGGGGACAAGGGCATCATCGGCGATGCCGCGTATCTTTCTAGTGTATTTCAGTTCATAACTTGCAGAAATCTTATTGTAGAAACATGAAAAAAGGATGACTAAATCCGTAATTTATCTTCTTTTTAAAATATCCAAAAGTTTTTTCTTAAAAATTTATTTAGGCGAAATCAGCAAAAAAGTAAACCAAGTCATCTTACTTTGTTTTACCTGCATCGGGGGCGTGTAGTGCCACTCTCACCCGAGGGTCGCTATTCGCATTCTAAATAGCCGCATTAGCGCGCATTCAGATCACATTCGCATGGTAATTTGATGAACAACACAACAGTGAAACGCGATCCAGATACATCCCCATGAGCACCATAAAGGGGGGAGGATGTGGCCAGGTGTCAATGGCTCATTCATACACATAAAAGTTGCTACATATTCAATGGGAGGAGGCCAGAAAAAGTGACATGAGTTTGGTTTTTCTTATTTATTTATCCAACTGAATGTTGCAACTGCACCATTTCGTCATCTTCATGCAGCCAAGACTTTGGTGATCAGATATCTGGGATCAAAACAAACTGCCACCATTGCTTACTATGTACTTTTATGTTTCTACAAGTGTTCCAAACTGCATTTTGCAATGTCTATACTTTGATGTCAAATTACAAACAACATAAATCTGACATATTTACAAAGCACATTAAAATTAAGATGAGGGTAATGCCAAAACAAATAAATAATTTGCCATAAATTAAGTTTATGGTATTGAATGAAATATGTGACCATGCCCCAGGCAGTAAAAGTGTGTTCCCTACCCCTAGTTCCCAGAGGGTTAAAAAGAGTGCCAGTTTAAAAACAAGATGTCTGCAAGATCCATATAAAATCTGCATAGTAAAAACGTGTCCAAATGCATGAGACAATTGTATAGAAGAAAAAAAAATACATGATAGATTTCTGTCTCTCTCCATGATTGCTTAGCAAAAAAGTCTTACTCAAAAGTTTCTGGAAAGAAAAAAGAAAAGCACTAATTCTGGCCAAATGTTTTTGTGCCTGCCATGAAAGGCCAAACATTTCAGCACATCCCCGTCAGAAGCCGGACCCTCCACACCGACTACTCTTCCTCAACAGATTCCACTCCTCGGACAAATTTAACATTCTGGCTTTTAGGATGCTGACGGACGGCACATGGGGGTGAGTGGCCCGGAGAGATCTGGGGGTGGGACGGACAGGCACCGGGTCACTGCCGCACTGAACAAACCACTTAAACGCTACAGGATATCCAATGTCGTACAGTCATCATTTAATACATCAGCCAGTTCCATGGACGAAGGTGTGGACAGCACCACCCTGTGGTGCATGCGTGAAATGCAGAGGTGGGGATTGGGTATTGGGGGGGGGGGGGGAGGGGGGGGGGGGGGGGGGGGGGGGGGGGGGGGGGGGGGGCCCTGCTGGTTACTGTTCCTTCTTCTCGGCCTCTGCCTCATCCTTTGGGGCAGGATCTGTCTCCGACAGGGATTCTTCATACCTGAAGGAGGGACAAGGCAAGGGCAGAACGGATATTAATGTGGGGGAAAATACAGGCAATAATGTGCTGAAAGAACCTTAAGAACTCAACACGCGTTTCCTCCACTATGCTAAACTGACACGACAGCTTGTTGCCTGAAAAGTAACGCAGAGTGAAGAGCGGCATGAAACCTGCCCCCTTGCTTTGAATAAAAAATAAAAAAAAAAACCTTTAAATCCTGAATTGTTAAAATTCATAACACATAAGAACAACTGTCTCAGGACAAAGGGATGGTAAAAGTTCAGAAAAGCTCCCAGTAAACAGTAACTGGTTTTATTATGTTAGGGAATTGATGAGTTGTATTGCTTGTAACATGGATGATGGTTTAAACTGATAGACTGGAAATGCAGGAATAGGGAGTAGAGCGCCCTCTACTGTGGCAGAGGATAGCTGTGCAGAAGTGAACCTGTACGATCCAAATGGCTGGGAAAGTTCTGAGACACACAGCCAAAAAAGCAACGTGGCACTGAGGGAGAGTTCCTTACTGAGGAGACACTAGCCCCTACAGGCTGGCCGGCACAGGGCAGCACTAGTGGGGTGAAGAGATAGACAAACAGTGCTTTCAAGAGGAGAGAGTGCTTTAAGATGAACTAAGAAAGGGAAATCCTTCGGCAGGCACATGTGGAGCGGAGGCAAAGTGGGGCAGCTCTGACAGACTGGGATTGGGGCCAGACTCTCAAACAGCAGACAGCATCAGCTCCAAGACACAGGCGTGAATTAAGGCGATTAGGGGAGGAATGTTCAGATGGATAAAACCAGAGAATAGGGGTGACTGGAAGCAGTGGGTATAATGGTAGCCGATGCAGGTTTGTGATCTTGAACTGATCGCTTAACCTGTTAAATGTCTAGCTGATTTTACCCATCTGATCTGCAAGTTACCCTGGATGAAGGCATCAGCCATGTGAGCGAATAACCAAGGGCCTCCCTACCAAGGGGCACCAAAACCAAACCAAAACCACACCTCAACCCCCCCCCCCCCACAGCTGATAAAAGGGAAAAAGTGCAGATATGGAGGAGGACAGACAAACGGCTCATGTAGGTTTGGCAGCTATGACACACATCCTTACCGGCACATAAACCACTCCCGGACAGCATGGGGGTGCTGTACACAGATACACTTAAGATAATGGCAACCAATACAGATAAGGGTCACCACCCCACCCCACCCGATCCATCCTCCTCACCTGAACATCTCCGTGAGCTCTCCTTTCACTAGGGCCACCAACACTGGAAACCCAATGCATGCTGGGACCAGGTAGAGCAGGGCAGGCTGGGAAGGGGAGAGGATGTGTTACACACAAGGTCCTCTACCCAAGGCTATACAGGAAAATTATAAATGTGCAATGAGGAAGTAAGCGATGACCTACAAATGGGCAAACCTCAGGTAAAATTTACTACAAAATTTAGGTTGTTTGCAAAACTCAATTTTGCAGGGATTTATTGGCTTGAATAGAAATGGGCAACAGACTAAATGCAGCAACAGGTAATTTGCCCAGAGCTGTGGATCATCAACAAAACACAGCACAGTAACGGCTCACGGGCAACAGTGTGACAACAGGAACTCTGCAGGAGGGTCACCTGACCTGGGCATGCTTGAAGGTGTGCATCACAAATATGGTGAGTCCCAGGCCGAAGATATAGGCCAGGAAGCTGGTGTAGAAATAGGTGCGGGAGTCTTTCCTCAGGCTGGGAACAGAGATGCATCAGGATCAGAGCTGACGAGAAGATGGCGCCACAACACAGAAGGCATGCAGACTGTCACCAGCATCTAAGGTTTCACTCACCTAACGTCGAACCGCAGGAGTAATGCAATGAAGATACCTAAAAATAAAAATGATCATTGAAAATCCCTTCTTTAGTGTTATAGTGCCCTCTAGTGTATGTTCAGGGGACACAATCTCAATGCAGACCTCAGTCATAAATTCAGTCAATATAGTATGTGAGATATAGCTCCTATTAATGCTGTAATCTGTATTCCACTATGATTCAAAGCTAACAACCATTAAGTCCAAAGGGTGTCCGTCTGGGATCTACATCTAAGCTCTCAACAGCTTACCTAGTAAACTTGGCAATTTTTTAATTTATTTATTTCTTTATTTGTTTATTTTTAATGGGCGGGTTGCCTTGCCTGGGATGACAATGTCACCGAGACCCAGCATGGCGAAATTGTTGGCTTCCAGACCCTTCTCCAGCAGGTCCTGTGGGAACACCACTGAGGTGTGGAGAGAAGGGAATCAAAACTCAGACATAGCTGTGTACATGAATAAATCACAACGGTAATGCTAATAAGATGCAGAAAAGTCCCCACTGAGAACATCACGTGTGGTTGCTCTGCCAAAGGCCACCATCAGGACTGAACACTGAAGGTTAAGAAGTACGCTCTGCTTTACTCCTGAAGTACGCTCTGCTTTACTCCTGAAGTACGCTCTGCTTTACTCCTGGAGACCCACATCTGCTGAACACTGACAACAAAAGTAGCTGCTTGCTTCCTCAGAGTAAAGAGACAAGACGCCCACAAATTGAAGGCAGCTCAGCTGTTTGTGTTTGCAGGGGCTGGACTGAGGGGGGTGGGTGGCTCAGAAAGACATCGGTCTCACTCACACTTTATCGGCGCCTCAAATGACTTGGCCACTGTTACCATAACGTTGGTCCCGAAAACCTATACAGGAAACAATTACAACACCACCTTTTAACAAATACATACAGTCACAGCTAATACGCTAACACCATTGGCTATCATTGTCAAGGTGCAGCTTTAATTACCTTATTAATTTTAAATGGCTGGATTATTTAAGTCAGAATCAGTATGCTGACCACCAGTCCACCAGCTAGAACCCTGAGAGACCCACACCCAAAGTTAGCCTGAGATACATGCCAACACTTAGCCGGCACGCTAACAGTTAGCGCCCCACGTTTGTGCCCAGATCCTGGTATGCTCACCCAGAACACGTCATAGATGAAGAGGCCGCCTAGTAGGATGCAGCCTGTGCTCACGTTGTTGAGGTGCAGCAGCTCCACACCGTTCAGGGCAAACGCCAGCCCAAACAGATTGTTGGCCACCCAGTGCTGCAAGGAGACAGAAGTCAGGCAGCACAGGATCGCACGGGGCACACAAGAACACCTGCAGCCCATCTGCAAGGCTGCTCATTCCTGAAATTCAGCAAAACTGTACTAGACTTGAAGAACAGAACACACTATTGCTTCTACTAGTCCCAGCTTTCCTGCAATGCATTGTGGGAAATATCATATGACATCATGTTTAATTATTTACACTATGTTTGTTTCTCTGCACTTTAAGTTCTGGTGCATACAGCAGCAAGGTATCAATAAAGTTTCTCAAACACAATGAGCACCAGTTTCAGCGAAGGCACAGCTGGCTTCCACATTTCTCAGTCGGCGTCCATGAAAATCCAGGATCCTGCACATTGACCTGAACACTGACCAACTCAGTCCACAGCCACAAACTCCTAACTGATACACCGGACACCCATCACGGGTTACACATAGGTTACACATGGGTTACGCCTGACGCATTTACCTTCGTGAGGACATACCAGATTCCCACCACCGTGCTGATGCACAGACACACTAAGTCTTTCGTGTCAAACTCGTAATTGACGATTTCTGGGGAGAAAAGGAGAAGACCATGAAACACCCCCTCCACCCAATAGGGTCATCATGCCCATCAGCACAGCACCAAAACACACACATCCAACATAAGACAGGAAGGAGACAGCCCTGTAATTAAACTAACTGCAGGATGAAGTTCAGGAGGACTGGGCAATGTGCATAATGGAGGATGTTTCAGACAGACTCTGACCTCAGTGTAGTTCTGGGCCACTAGATGGCGTGAGCCTTGAGCAGCCCAGAGCACCTGAGATATGAGTTTCAGCAACACTTACCCTCCCTGCCCTCCCCTGATCCCTGTGTGAAGAGCAGCTGGTACTGTCTGTTCGGCAGGTTGGCTGGAAACACACGGCTCATGAAAGGACTACAGGGGGAGAGATGGGAGGTAGGGGGTTAGGTGGGGCGTTCGGGGGCTCGCAGGGCCAACAGCAGGCAAGGACCAAAGACAGGAAGAAAATCAGGAGACAGACTGACCTCATGGTGTGAGACAGCGCCAAAATGCCCAGCACGAAGAAGTACATAGAAAGTAGCAGGTTGATGTATTCTTGAGAGAAAACCTACGGAAAGAGACTGATTTAAGTGGTGGTGGTGGTGCCGTGGAGTAGCCAGGTGAGCTGGGGGGGGCCTCACCTTGAAGAAGAGATATAATCCAAAGAGCGTGCAGCTGGCGATGATGGGGAAGCGCGCCGCATCACGGCTAGTGATGGTCTCCGGCATGTCTGCGGAATTCTGGAAAAAAGGAGAGCGGCATCAGGGAGAACAGAATGGAGGGTCTAACCCGCAAAGCACAACAGACAGCGTGTTAGTTCAAACCTCAGGTAACCGACACTGCCTGGCTGAGGAAGATGCTCATCTTTCTGCACTAAAAAAAAAAAGAAATTGGTAATGAAGCTAGTGGACTTAAAATGGACAAGACTGCAGAATGCAGGTAACGCAGATCAAAGCTGAGCCAGATCACATGAGGAGGGAGGCAGCCCCTCGTCCATGTCCTCCAGCACCACAGCTCTTCCAGGCACCATCTCTTGGACCTTTAAATTCCCATGATTTCCCCACAACCCTTCAAATCAGACCAGGTTACTGAAGTCACTGGTGAATAAAACATGACCCCATTTCCCAGTTCTTACATGTCAGGGCTGAGCGAGTGATGTGCTCCCAGCAGCAAACTAAAACATCACCTTTCAATTCATGCCACAGCAAATCCCTCGGGGCAGGGATTCATAATTAGCAGCTCATTCCTTAAATGGGCCAGACTTTCACAAAGAGCGACTAGAAAGACCCAGTAACCACACATGCCGCCACCCCCCCTCCCCACCCCCACCCCAACAAACAGAGTATCTGACAGAGGTCCTAAGTGGCAATCGGTGTCACAGCCACAGTCAGTCATGCCTCTCCACCTCATCACCTGAAATGAAAGATAAAAGCCAGCATGCACCCCAACCCCATTTACACGGCTACCAGACACCAAGCCGACATTAAATGTTGCAGAAGGTAACACTACATGAACTGTTAATGAAATGAACACTGGCCGCTGTCCCCCCAAATCTGCAAAAGGAATTGAATGACAGGGGGGTGGCGCTGGTTTCAGGTTATGCCAGCAGACATTAAACAGCGTTGGTCAGATTCATCCCCAAAACCGATCCACACACAGGCAGCGGTAAACATACCCACGACGCACTTTGAAAATGGAGAATTTAGAGAGAAAACCGAGGAGCGCAAACTGGGACAACAGCAGCTTAGGCTCATTTGTAAAAGAGAAGGTTCTAGGACCCAGAAGTTAACTGCAATACGAGCCCCCTACCCCACTGCCGTCTGCACGGAAGTGCAAAACGGTCCCCCATATGAAAGAGTTAAATATAAAGAGGATTTAGGATGCGCATTAGTGGAATATCTCCAAAATCCCTATATTCCAAACATGCATGCACCTCGCAGGGCTTTGCTCTACGTTCATGCAATCAAAACTATTCACGTGTACACAATAGTCCATTTAGTACCAAACCTAACTAACAGGACCCACGGAGGTCCCTCAAGTTCTTTCCCTCCCGAAAACACCGGAGTTGACAACTTTGATCAGCTGACTGGAGCGAGATTTTCAATTCGAGACAAGTCTGCACACGCATTCACATGTATGGAATAGTTTTATTACCTTGAAAATAGTTTGTGGGATTTGCAAACTCATCGAACGCTTTTGCTGCGGCTCATTTTTTATGTTTTATAATGGAATAATATAGATTTGCCTTGAGATTTCTTGCGTGAGCGCGAGAATCTGAAAGCCCGAGTGTCACGCCAGATGCGTGTGTTGGCAACCGTGAAACACTGTTACAGCAAGAGCAACATTCTTGTCATTCATCATCATTTTTACCCTCGTCTAAATAAGCTCACTGCCCAGGTGAATATCCAAAAACAGCAGCCCGAATAAGCGCGTATTACAGCACTGCTAATACTAGCAAGCCAGCTAATCTCAGCCGTCCCGGATCATGCCCGCCGGAGTTCGCAGCAGGAGCCATCCCCGGCTTTGTACCTTGCTTTTGGCGCAGCTAATGGACCGCAGAGCGCCGAAGAAGATGGGAAGCAGCGCCATGAAGACCAGGCTACCGTACGCTAGCGCGGGGCCCTCCGGAGACGAGACGAACTTGGCCGCCGTGGCGTTAACGGCGTCGGTGCCGTTGGAAACTGTGGCGTTGAGGCCATCCATCGACAGTGCGTCGTTCGGCATCGCCGGTCCCTGCTCGACTTCGGCCATATTCGCAGATGAGAAAAGTGACGGAAACAGGTGAAGCTAAGTTGGTGAGCCGAGCTTCAAACGTATTTAGCAGCTACCTCGGTCTCTTCCCGTTCACTACAATCTAAGGCCACATTTCTTAACTCCCACCTGGAACTGACGTCACTACCGGCTTTTCCTTACCGCACGAACTAACGGAAAGGTAGTGACGTATCGGTATCCATAACAACCGGCATCGGCCATCGTCGAGAACGAGTATAACAGCCGCAGGTTCGCGAAACAGTTGAAGAAAAATATTTCCAGTGAGCCGAGCGTCAAACGTATTTAGCGGGTGCACCTGCCTCTTAACAATCGCTACAAGCCAATGCCGCATTTCCTAACTCTCAGCTGGACCCCGGCATCACTAGGCTCATATTTCTCTGCCTGCCCGAACCAGCAGGAAAGGAAGTGACGCCAAGGTTTCGACCGTGGTGCACGTTGCGACGTGTTTTGCGTTTTCTACTTAAGATCACTGACTAACGTGGCCATATTTGCAAGCCACATACAGTCATGGCTAATAGTTTTGAGAATGACACAAATATTAATTTTCACAAAGTCTGCTGTCTCAGTTTTTATGATTGCAATTTGCAAATACTCCGGAATGTTATGAATAGTGATTAGATTAATTGTAAAGTCCCTCTTTGCCATGAAAATGAACTTAATCCCAAAAAAAACCCATTTCTGCTGCATTTCAGCCTCACCACAAAAGGACCTGCTGACATGATTTCACTTGTTAACACAGGAGAGAGTGTTGATGAAAACAGGGCTGGAGATCACTCTGCCATGGCTGATTGAGTTAGAATAGCAGACTGGATGCTTTAAAAGGAGGGTGGTGCTTGAAATCATTGTTATTCCTCTGTTCACTATGGTTACCTACAATGAAACATGTGCAGTCATCATTGCTTTGCACAAAGAGGGCTTCAGAGGCAAGGATATTGCTGCTAGTAAGATTGCACCTAAATATGCCATTTATCAGATCATCCAGAACTTCAAGGAGAAAGGTTCAATTCTTGTGAAGAAGGCTTCAGGGTGCCCAAGAAAGTCCAGCAAGTGCCAGGACCATCTCCTAAAGTTGATTGGGCTGTGGCACCGGGGAACCATCAGTGCAGAGCTTGCTCAGGAACGGCAGCAGGCAGGTGTGAGTGCAGCTGCACACACAGAGAAGCAAAGACTTTTGGCCTGGTGTCAAGAAGGGCGGCAAAGAAGCCACTTGTCTCCAAGAAAAACATCAGGGACAGACTGATATTCTGCAAAAGGTACAAGGATTGGACTGCTGAGGAATGGGGTTAAGTCATTTTCCCCTTTCCGATTGTCCGGAAAAGAAAAGGTGAGCGCTACCATCAGTCCTGTGTCATGCCAACAGTAAAGCATCCTGAGACCATTAATGTGTGGGCTCACTCATAATTTTGCCTTGGAACACAGTCATTATTAAAGAATGGTACCAAAACATCCTCTCTGAGAGCAACTTCTCCCAACCATCCAAGAACAGTTTTGTGATGAACAATGCCTTTTCCAGCATGATGGAGCACCGTGTCATAAGGCAAAAGTTATAACCAAGTGGCTTGGGGAATAAAACATCAAAATTTTGGGTCTATGGTCAACTCCCCAGACCTAAATCCCATTGAGAACTTGTGGTCAATACTCAAGAGGCAGGTGGACAATTAATAACCAGTAAATTCTGACAAACTCCAAGCATTGATTATGCAAGAATGGACTGCTGTCAGTCAGGATTTGGCCCAGAAGTTGATTGACAGCATGTCAGGGTGAATTGCAGAAGTCTTGAGAAACAGCCAACACCACAAATATTGACTCTTTGCATAAACTTAATGTAGTTGTCAATAAAAGCTTTTGACACTTGTGAAATGCTTGTAATTATTAGGGGTGTAAATCACAGCTTTCCTCGTGATATGGTACAATATCGATTTGATACGATTCGATTCAGCTTGATACTGGTTAGTAGTCGAAATGATGAAATTTCACACAATCCTTTACACTTCAATGAATTAAAAAGGGCAAATGTGATTAGCATTTTATCATATTTTTTGGGAACTGTAAACAAAATCACGTGCAGTCAAGTATGTCCCATAAAACAAGCACAATAAAGTGCAATATGGTGAAAATACGAAACACTGCGTGGACAGACGTAGAATGAGGAAGATTAACATGACTGATTGCTGCGGTGAAACAAGTAGCCTATGTCAGTAATCTTCTTTGAGGGGTTTTTTTTAAAGAGAAATTAAATGGTCAACGTGTTCAGGAGATTGTGTGCTCTGAGCGTAGTGTCCCAAGTCACCTGCTATACTAAACATACGCTCTGAAGATACGCTAGCTTGCGAGCTACTTATAAATGACCACGTCAAAATGATCTACCTACTATAAAAATGCAAAACATATATTTATGTATAAAAGTATTCTTTATTATTATTTATTATTATTATTATTATTTTCCCTTTGGGATAAATAAAGTATTTTTGAATTGAACTGGGATTTTAGTTCCTTCACCTTTCTATTTCTTAGCTTGGTTTTCGGTGGAAAGTTAATGCCGTAGTTTTTATGAACAGTCCGAAAATGCCCCTCCACGTTTCCCTTCTTCGGAATAGCAGTGGTAGACTGACAGATGAGGCAAATGCACTTCAAATATGACATGGTGAAAAAAACCAGTCCTCCTCCCATTCCGCATGGAAGTGAAAGGTTTTTGGCTTCTTATTTGGTCCAGCTCCCCCATTCATTTTTATACCCTTTCTTAAGCTTAGTAGAAATAAATTGGAGGCTAACTAGGCGACTCGGCCGCTTGCTGGCGTTTTGCAGCAGCTGGCGCGGTTGAAAGCGGCATCCATCCTGTTTTTTATGCCATGCGATCTACCCACACTACCTTTGCGATCGACGTATTGGACACCCCTGGTGTATCACCATGTATACGTCGGAATGGATCTTCAAAACAATACTGGAACCGGCGAGAAAAAAACGTTCAGTTAAAGGTTTACCTGAGGCGCCTCCATTCCATACTTGGAAATTACTTCCAGAGGTGAGCTAAGGTAAGCACACATAGTATAAGGGACACTTTTAGCTTAACGTTTTAATGTGAAAAACGTGCCTTGTGATTAAAATTTATACAAAAATGAATAGGCGGCATGTTGAGTGTTGGACTCAGGGTTAGGCATTATGCGTGCTGGTGTGTCATCTGAGCATACAAATCAACACACACAAATGAGACACATGAACCCCAAAACATTTAAATAGAAATTTGTATTTACATCAATATTAACATCAAGGAACAAGAGAACAAACGCAATTGTAATTTACATCCTGGTATTATGACAACATATTCAATTGCTTTTTTATTTGACCAAGACAACGCCAAATGAAAACTTGGCTTTTTCAAATCTCAAGAATTAAAGGCATTAGCACAGACTAATGTTGTGCTGGATATATCCTTTTTTCACTTCACCAAGACAAAAATCTAGACAATTTCATGAAGTAATTAAAGAATTTGTAGATCCTTACCATCAGTCAACTAAAAAAAAAAAAAAGTTTCCCTTCTGGAAAACATCAAGTTACACAAAGACAGATTTGTCTAAGACATTTAATTTGGATGGATCCTCCTAGTCAGTTTAATTGTACTTGTATCCACATTGACACCTTTATCAAATAGTCTGGAAAAATTACAATTTCCCTGTGATGCTACAAAAAGTCACCCACTGGCCATCAGCTGTTAAAGAGATTAAAATAAACACACATTTATCTGCAGATCAGAACCTGGTGTTTTCTTGTAAATATTACACAATACAAAATGTGTTTGTGTGTGATACGCATCTCCAGGTGCATATCAACATGTGACTACAGGGTGAGCCAGAAAATATCTGGGGAGTCTTTGGATTGTGCAGATCTTACCAAAAATTAATGGGGAACAGTTGGCCAGCGCCCCCTATATTCCCTCTTATGTACTGCCCCAGTTCTGCCTTTGCCTCTGGCTTCTTACCCATGAACAGACAGCTGCCGCCCCAAAGCTGGTCCTAGACTCTGCTGTAGTTTTCGGTTGTTCCATAATCACAAACAAGATGACTGAGAGGACTAAGTTCTCCTTGGTCTGGCAGAGCCCCGGCTGTTCTGTTAACACTCCCCACTCCCATATTTCTTTCAGGACCGTTGTTTTCCAGCTCGATGAAGCTGTACAGGGACGACAGATTTTACCTCAGGGCTGTGCCCACTTAACAAAAGGTAGATAACATCTAAACAAAACGGCGTGAGAGTGTTTGTAACTGTGCAGTAGAGCACTTTCAGAGATCATCTTCCTACAGGCAGCAGGCGGGACCGTCTCCCTTTTCATGCTGCTGTGTTCAGAATCTTTGTTTTTAAAACCGAACAATTTAAAATCAAAATATAATAATAAGAAGCACCACTTTACAAATCAAGGCTGTTTTGTCAGAAATGGGGGAAAGAGTCTAGAAATAAAAGTGCAGTTCTCAAAAAAGATGGCTGATTTACCGCTGAGAAATAAGTCAGATATCAAAATAGGAATAATACACCCCCCTCACTTTCTCCCAAGCAAAAAAATAAAAATAACAAATAAAAGCTGAATTGACCTAAAAGAAACAGAATAAGAAAAGTATACTTTAAATATTAAGCATTACAATTTGTGCAAAAACAGTATGTTACCTACAAAAGCAGATATACATTTCAAGCGTATTTACAATCTATATTCACAGACAGGAAAATTCCAGATTTGACATCACATCTAATACTGCAGTACCTTTGCTCTGAATTGATGATTCTCCATTTCTATCAGTCTACAAGCATAGAAGGAAAGTTTATTGCTTAAAACTGCATAATAAAAGGAATATCTGTGCTTACTTGCCATTACTTTTTTTTATTAAAGTCCTGTTTAAAAAGATTCTTGAATAAGGCTATAATGACTAAGAAATATTGCAACAATCCTTTCAACATTAGCCTTTCTGTAAAGTGCAATCACCACTAAAACATTAATTCTTTTTTGTTTGTACCGTAGCCCATCGGGGGCCAAAGCAAAGAGCGTTTCTGCACAGTGAAGACTACACACTGCATGACTGCTACACTTTTGTACATGTGAAACAGAGCCTCTTCATCGCAGGATCAAGACGTGTTCTACACATTGCAGGCGGAGGAGGAACCACCTCCATCCTGCAGAAGAGCGAACTTCCTGCTCCTCCAGAACACGCACCAACAGGTAAATAAATAGATCTTGAGGATCAAAGGCTAAAAGCATTTGCACCACACAGTCTGTCCCATTTACAGAAGCTTTCGCTCAGCAGCCGATGTGCTGAGGGTGAGGGGGGGCGCTGTCCCGGCTGCAAAGATGCGGCATCCAGATGTAGCCCCACCCACAACCAGGCCTTGTGAAGCACCCAGACACCACTAGGGTCTCTGCTGGGTTCACAGTGAGGTTTCCTCCCATGCATGCTGGGGGCATCAACAGTACTTCTGTGAAACAGGGAGGAAGACCTGGGTTCAGAGCACTGATTACCAAGATTCATGTGAGGAGAAAAGCCCATAATGGTAAAGGCCACCTACTGTCTTTACTGTCACTTCATGACAACAATAAGGCCACAATTCCCTGGGGACATGCATCCCCTCCCTTAATGATTTTAATGATCCAGAGAATGTGCCTTGACCGGGGGGGGAGGAGGTTCTGAAGGGGACACCTACTTGTTCGGGACCCATCTGCATCCTGCCCATGACCATAGGGTTCACACCCATCTGGCCCGGCATCTGGCCCATGTTGGCAGCGCCGGTGCCCCCGCCGCTGGGCATGGAGCCATTCATCATCATGCCACCATAGGGCGACATGTTCCCCTGCTGGCCAAACTGCTGCTGAGGGTAGGAGCTGCAACGGGAGGAATCACAGTGCAGATTAGGCCCTGTGTGGGTGAGTAATACTGGTCCCGGGGGCATGCGGGGGGGACTTCTGGCACAAACAGCAGCGAGGCACTTAAAGTGCAGAGAAACTGTCTTGTTCTGCATGCCATGTCTAAGTGCAAAGACACAAAGTACACACAGTGCAAACCAATTTAAAAAGTACACAGCACATGAAGGACAACTCGGAAAGGATATTAAGGAAATTAATGAATATAATTAAAAAAAATTAATGTGAGGTATATGGGTAAATACACAGACACACACTATTCCCTACGTCCCACAAAGATAACTGAACTGCTTCTGTATGAACACTGAGCCCAAGATATGTAACAGAGCATGTGGAACAAAAGGGGACTTTTCCCCAAGTGAGGTTTCTTCTTTGGCAGGACCTTAAAGCAGGGGGCACCGTGCACCGTGGCCACGCCGTGATACCTACTTGCTGCGGACCATGCCCCCCTGAGGTGGCCAGCCTTTCATGTCAGCTGCCTGGTATATGGAGCCTCCCTGGGGGTGCTGCTGCATCATGGGGTTCTGCCCAGGGCCCATGTGGCCAGGCATCATGTTCCCAGGTGGGCTGCCTGCCGACTGGGCGAACGACGGCTCCCCCTGCTGGGTCATACCTACGAATGTGATAAAGCAAACTGTTAATAATAATAAACATTGATGGTGATGGACAAATTTTCACTCCATTTCAATCAGTCAGCAAGCTCATAAAAACAGTGGTAAGTGCCATTACAACACACACACACACAGTTTGTAATTATATCTTTGTGGGGACTCTCCATTCATTTCCATGGGGAAAACTCATCACAACATGACGACCTTAACGCATACCCAGCCCTAACCTTAACCATAAGTAACCAAACAAAATACAAGACTTTTGGCATTTCTACTCTTTTGATTGCATTCATAGATCTTTGCAGGGACCTGAAAAATGGTCCTCACAACGTTAAAGAACAGGTCAGTCAGCGCTGTTTTGTGCTGCCAGTGGATCTCACCATAGTTTCCTCCATATGGGTAGGGTGGCTGTTGCTGCTGCTGCCCTGGTTGATTCATAGGGGGCCCCGCCATGGGGTGGTCCATCCCTGGGGGGGCTGTGACGTTGGGTGGGGGGCTGAACCCCCCTGCGACAGCGGCCTGCTGCTGTTGTTGCTGCTGTTGCTGCATGAGCATCATCATCCTCTGTCTGCGCAGCTGCATGTTTAACATCTCCCTGTTCCTCTGCGCCACCATCTGCGCATTCAGGAAGCCGGCCTGCCAGAGAGGGATGGGGTGAGCAGTGGAGGGGTGGGGTTTTAGGCGGCTGCCTGTACTGATGGGCCCTGTATTATACCAATGCTGTTCACAGTCAGAATGTTCTATTCAGAAATAATAGTGTGTTCGGTCTAAGTTAATGAAAACAGGTACAGGCCTGTAGTTTAACACCAACCAGTCTGGTCACGTAACAAAGGCTGCTGGGGGCACAAGCTGAAAAAACACTGCAATGCTCATACTGTGATCTCAGTGGAGAAAAAAGCCATCGTCTCAATGTTTTTTGCACCATGAAACAATTTTTACCATGTGAGTTGCGACCCTATATCAGGTATAGGTTTAAATTAATGCTATAAGCAAGCACACAGTGTACTCTGCAATTTACGCCAATCAAAGCCTATTGCACAAATCTGATTGGATGTGCCAGTGAATTTTAAATTAAGCATCTGTGGTTTGCTTGAGTGTTCAGTAGTCTTGCAATTGTGAAGCATTTGCAGACCCAAGACCCATTTATAAAGGTTAATTCTAGGACTGGGGCTGGGAAATCTGATCGAGGATCAGCGTAGGAACTTGCTGGTTTTAATAACCCGTCACGACCCATGGGTTGAGAATGGCTGCACTAGATGTATATGGATATTAAACAGGAAGCTGTGGGTCAGCACACGGCCCCCCTGACAGCTGCCAGCTTGCTCGTCACACATCCTAGTGACACACGCAGTGGCTCACTGGCTGATCCATCACCACGTGCATGTGTCACACATCCCGCACTGCGGTGTGGTCCTGTCTATATCCCTGACCAATTCACAGAATGTGACCATGAGACTCAGTTCAAAGGCTCTCCATGGCTGCAAAGGAGAGCTCACAGCTGAACAGCTGAACACGGTGTGGCATTTGGCATGAGGTGCTTAGATGCGTGTGGTGCGAGCAGCACTCACCTGGCTGCCCATGCCGGGCTGCATGCCGGCCCGGAGCCCAGGGCCTCCTGTGGTGGGGCCCTCCATCTTCATGGCCAGGCCTTGCCGGGTCTGGTTCATGAACTGTGACAGTGGGAGCAGCAGTAGCACATGATAAACATATGGTTGCTGTTAACTGCCCAGCCGCCAGTTCACTGCCAGCACCCCTGCACACCATCTCCATCCCGCTATAAATGTAAACGAGCGTGTTTGTGTGTGAGGGGAGTCACCTGCTGTCCCTGGAGTCTCTGCTGCAGTTGCAGGCGCAGTGGCTTTGTGGCACTTATCATGCGAGGCCGTATCATGCCAGTACGGGGGGGCACGCCTGCCCCGGGGAAGCCGCCCTGCCCCGCCATGCCTCCCATGCCCGGCCCGAAACCCTGTGGCTGGCCAGGCGCCGGGCCGCCCCCGTAGGCAGCTTGCATGGCCATACCAGGGCCGCCTGGGTAGCCCGGGCCGTATGGCGGCTTCTGTTCCATCACTGCAGGCGAGTCCTGGCCAGGGAAGGGCTCCAGTGGCTGTTCTGACCCTTGACCCTTGATTGGGGGTGGGGGGGGGGGGGGGGGGGGGG
>JAODJW010000127.1:9043549-9057686 GCA_026777045.1 Hyperopisus bebe | reverse complement strand
GACAATAAGCTGGACTGGTCAAAGCACTCTGGCCACCTACAAGAAGGGTCAAAGTAGGATGTACTTCCTATGGAAACTCAGGTCTTTTAGAGTCTGCAACACTATGCTGTGGATGTTTTATGAGTCTGTGGTGGCCAGTGCCATTTTCTTCTCTGTAGCAAGCTGGGGTGGCAGCATGAAAGTGGCAGAGGCTCAACAAACTTATCAGGAAAGCGGCTTCTGTAGTGGGTGAAGAACTCGACAGCTTGGAAATGGTGGCTGAACGGAGAATATTGTTCAGACTTCAGCCCATCATGGACAATGCTGATCATCCACTCCACAGTGTGATGGCTGATCAGAGAAGCACTTTTAGCTACAGGCTGACTAGCATTAAGTGTCCACTGAATGCCACAGAAGATCTTTCCTACCTACAGCCATCAGACTAACTCCTCACACTGATCTCACACCCAGCCTCAGACGCTAAAAATAAACTCCATCCCGCCACACACCCATACTTTAGCCTGTGCAAAAAACCTGCTGTTACTCGGATGTGCAATATTCATCTGGTAATTTACCTGTATTACTATGTGCAATAATCACTTTTATCAGGTGTTATCAATGTGACGTAGAAGTAGTTCAGCAGTATTTATTCTATTTAATATACCGTATTTCTGTTTCTCTTATGTATATATCATGGTGTATATAGTGCAGAGTCTCTCTTTTATAATTTTATTTCAGTTTCTTGTACTTAAATCTGCTATTTTTTTTTTGTCTTGTGTCTCTGTGTGACCGTTTAGTAGTAAAATGAGCAATTTCCTCCGGGATCAATAAAGTTTTTCTGATTTTGATTCTGATTCTGAAACCCAACTTACCATGGCTGTTGTCTGTGCAGCTGGCCTGCTTGCCCCCTCCTTCACTCCCTCCTCCAGAGGTCTCTGGGAAGAAGCCAGAGCCGGATCCTCCAAGGCCCCCCAGGATCGACTCCAACTGGAAGGTCATACAGAGGACACCACATCGGTCACAAAACATGGGGGTGACGGGGGGTCATGTGTCAGCTGGTCGGGGGAGCGGTTCTGTTACCTCATCAGGAGGTTCAGCCTTGATCTTGCCCTCCTGGCCCTCCGGGCCGGCCTTGTTCTCCAGCTCCTCCATCTTGGGCTTGGGCTCGGTCTTTTTGGAGTCGTCCTTGAGGAGGTAGTGCAGCAGCACATGGGGCTTCTCCTTCTTAGGGCTGTGCTGCTCCTGCTGTTTCACACCTCCCACCCCACCCACGCCTCCCTGCCCCGACTCTGCTCCCCCTGGCTCTTGCACACCCATGGCTTTTCCAGTGGCCTCTGCAGTGATCCTGGCCACCTCATCAGGGGTGTTCCCATTTTGGAGCAGCTTGTGGAGAATTTTATGCTTCTCCTGCAGGGGGTGGTTAAAGTGGGCAGAAGGGCCAGTGGTGGCGGCAGAGGAGGAAGAGGAGGCGCCACCTTGACCCGGCGGCCCAGCCCCAGCTGAAGAGGAGGAGGACACTGAGGCAGAGGGGGGGCTTGCAGCTCCTGTCACGGTGAGATCCTCAGTAGGGGAGGTGAGGAGCTGCAACAGTTTTCGATGGCCCTTGCTGTCCGGCAGCCGCCTGGCTGGAGCTTCGGCACTGGCTGGTGCTGCCTCACTGGCCTCCCGGTGTTGGGCCGCCTGGCCGTCAGGCCCTGGAGGGGGCGTTGGGGCACTGGGGTGTGGTTCGGGGCTCCTGGAAGCCCGGCTCTGCTGCGGAGGGGAGGCGCTGGTGCCAGGTGAACCATCGGGCCTGTGGGTGGGTGGGGTCAGTGACGAGCTGCCCACCCCCTCGCTGATGGCCTGGAGGGCGTTGAGGGAGCTGCTGGAGAAGCCACCTGAGCCACCAGTGCTGCCTGGGCCTAAGGGGGAGTGTAGACCTAAGCAGGTACACACGTGTCTCAGTGCACACGCGGGTGCCCGCATACATGCATGCCCGCCCGCATACATGCATGCCCGCCCGCATACATGCATGCCCGCCCGCCCGCATACATGTTCACATGAGTGAGGCAAAATCATCCTGCACTACTTGGGAAAATTGCTCTATTGCTCTCACTTGTACCATCTATCATCACAGTCCTTTGGCAGCTAACGCAGGCTGAATTTGGAAAAACTGGTACCATAGCAACATAAACATGCTCGTCTATTGCTCATTGCTGATATCACCAGTGATTACTTTCATAAAAATGTGCCACTGGCAGTAGCCATCCTGTGGCTGTAACATTTTTGAAAAACGTTTTTATTAGTTGTATGCTGATGAATGTCACCTTTACGGAGCACTAAACAGAGGGAGAATGGGGAGGTGCGGGACTTTCATACGTATTATTATGTGAATCACATTTATCTAGCTGCATGTCCATCTCACTAAGCAGAACTAGACACCAGACACCACAGGTTAAAAGCTGGTATATCAGCTCGGCCGACGTACCTCCTGGCGAAAACTGGCTGGCTCCAGTTTTGGGACTTCCACGCATTCTTGGGGACATCATCAGGCTGGGCTGGGGAGCACTCATACTAGGGCTGCTTTGGGAGGGGCTGTTCATGCTTAAGCCATACCCCCCGCCCGGAAAGGGGGGCAGCTGATGCTGCGACATGCCAGCTTGGTTCATCTTACTCATCGGAGTCATCTGATTCATCAGATTCATCTGACTGGCTGGGTTCACCGAGTTCATCTGGTTCATGGTGTTCATGGGATTCATTGAGTTCATCTGGCTCATGTGATTCATGTGATTCATCTGACTCATTGAGTTCATCTGATTCATTTGATTCATCTGGTTCATTTGATTCATCTGGTTCATTTGATTCATCTGGTTCATTTGATTCATCTGGTTCATCTGGGGCATCTGATTCATCTGCGACATTTGATTCATCTGCATCATCCGGTTTCCACCACTGCTGTACATGACTCCGCCCATCTGGCCCTCGTTCATGCCGTAGCCCCGGTTCATACTCATGCCAGGGCCGCCTACAGGGGGCATGCTCATCTGGGTCTCTGTGTTGGCATTTCCCATCCCCTGTGGCCTCATGGCAGTCTGTCCAGAGCGGTAGCCATTCTGCTCCCTGTGACAGAGAAGAAAACATTAGCGCCAATGAGCCACCTCATTTTCCTTCATCATCACGTTTGGAATACCTATCAGCCAGTGGTTTAGAGTGGACTAATGTTACTTTTTAGTAACAATGTTGGTGACCTATTCATGGAGATCCATTTGATGTCTCAAAGAATAGGCTGGCAACCCCCAATGATACGGCCTCAGAACTTATTTTGCCTACTGTCAGAGAAACACTTCATTAACTGAGCAAGTCTAATGTGAATGACTGTGGTTTCTGATTCATAGAATCATGGTAGATACTTTTTGCATTGGACTGGACTGGGGGAACCCACAACCTACCGGTGCAGCATGTGGGTAGAGATGAAGCCTTGAGGCTCATTGGTCATCTGATTGCGACATAAAACACTCTTGGTTCGCGCTGCTACCATGGTACCATCAGCCAAGGTGAAGCGATACGTTGGGGTCTCTGCCTGACCCTGCATGTATGCTGAGGACACAAGTGAAAAGCATGCTGGCAACTCAACACAACTGAGAATGAGACATATCAACAAAAAGAAATCGAAAAGAAATTCATTGCAATTAGCTGTCATTGCAATGCAAACCTAAGCGGCAATGAAGCTAACTGGTATTTCTGTATTTTCAATGGTACGCGTGTCCTGTGATGAACTGGCTACTTGAAATAAACTCCAGGCCCCTGGTAATACTACTCAAGACAAGAGGTATGAAGATGAATGATGAAGTTACATATGAAACACCTTTACAATCAATCACAGTTCTCCTGGAATCAGAACCTGCTGTGTTAAGTTTGCTAAGCCAAAGAGTCACGGCGAAGCGGCAGCTGAGCAAATGAGCAGCGCAGAGGCCGCTGAGGGGCAGCGCTGGGTGGGGAGCCGCTACCTTCATGATAGTGGCGCTTGTTGGACCATGGCTGGCCTTCGCTGTGGTACAGGAACAGCTGGAGGCACTGGCGCAGAACATCGTCCCAGCCAGGTCGCATCGAGGTCCTCAGAGTGCCAGGGGAAATATGGACCAGATTGCCTGCGTGACAGAAGTAGAAGAAAGTCAAAGTCTCTAGGGGACGCCAGAGGCCTGGGGAGAGGTGGCAGTGGCTGGCAACTTATACCTGAAAGTTCATGCCGGGTCTCGAAGGTGTCTGAACGCTCCACGGCAGTAATGCGGCGCGCCACGCAGATCATGCAGGACTGCAGGTCTGCAGGCGGCACAATGCATAACAGGTCAGATCCCACAGCTCCCGTGACACCAGACATAAACACCTCCCCCGAGTTGGGTGCCCTTACCTTCCCCCTCCTCCATCATGGCACGGGGCTGACTGAGGGCAAAGCACTGCATGGTCTCGTACCGGGGGGGACTCTCGGGGCCCTGCTCGGGGGGGGCGTGACTGTATTTCACCAGCATGCGACAGTTGAAGGTGTGGCTTTTCTGCCGGGGAGCTTCACCTGCCCAGGACACGCCGTTCGCTGTCAGGGGAGCATGAAGTCATGTGTGTATATATGCACACATGTGTGGGGACACGGGGACACGGATACACACACACACACACACACACACACACACACGGCAGGCCATTAGTCCTCAGAAAAGGCAGAATCTCTGACACGCCCCATCGCTGAAAATCTTTGCGACAGCCTGTCTTGCATCTGACAGGAACACCATGCTTATCCCAGGGAGTCTGACATCCTCCCCCCTTTTTGTGTAATTAAGGAGCAGCAAGCTCCCATCACACCTACATCCAGCCCCCCCTGCCACCACGTCAGTCAGCTGACAATTATGTTTTCTGCATCTATGATACTTAAATGTTTTTAATCGATATGTTTCTATATCTTCCTGGGATGAAGGCTTTGCTCAAGGTTATGATAAGCTCACCCTGCTCTCATTTTTTTCCCCACTGTGTTTCCCCCGCCATGTTTTGTGTGACAGTAACAGCCAGATGGCGCCCAGCACAGGAAGTAATCATGAGCACAGTCTGCCCTTAAAGCGACCTTATCTGATGTGGCATGCTACAATTTGTTTAAATGCCAAGTCATTTGGTCAACAAAGGTCACACACAGCAATGTTTTCAGCAATGGCACAGTTCAGAAATTTTTCAATTCTGAAATGCAACCAAGGTGAAAAAGACCACCAAAGTTTTAAGTCCGTTGCTTCATCTTTTTGGCAGAAATTTGACAGCTGTGACCTCATCATCTTGCTGCTTCTCCTGATTGCCATGCGGTGACTGCGGCAGCAAGCTGAGCAGGTCACACCAGACACTAACTAATTATGGGGGTTCCCCAGATGTTCTCAAGAGACCTGGGAGATGTAATCCCTACAGTGTGTCCTTAGTCAAGCAAGGGGTTTCTGCCCTGTGGACAACCCCGGAACAGCTGCCCTGGGGGCCAATCAGGTGGGAAGATGCTGGAAATCACCACAGCTGACTCCTTCTGACATGAAAAGGCATTAGTTCAATTTTGAAGTCCTTCCAGATATCTCAACCCGTCACAGAGAGTGAGCCCAGCAACCATGCGGAGACACCTTATTTCAGCCACTTGTACATGCTACCTTGTTCTTTCTGTTATTAGCCACAGCTCATGACCGTTTGTGAGAGGGACAGAGATAAACCACAAGCCTTGGCTGACCCACCCCCCCATCATAGATCCCTTCAGTTGCTCAACCAATCTGCCTGTCAATCTAACGTTCATAAACGTGATCCCAGGGTGATCGGGATCAAAGGAGCAGTCCACTTTTCTGTGAGAGCACCATGGCCTCATTTTCACTCGGCACCGAATCACTCAAGAACATCCTGGAGGTCCTGGTCAGATGAGGCAAAAGCATAATATCTGAAAAAAATCAGGATTTCATTTCTAGCCCCCACACCAGACTGTCGATTAAAATCATAAACAGGAGAAGAGACCAGAATCATCCTTGACAAAGGCCAACGCCCACTGTAAACAATTTCAATTTTGTGTGGACAGTTGCATTTGTTCCAAAGTGATCTTCAAGTAGTTCAAGTAGCCAGACTGCCCATATTGGGTATGTGAGCACAGCGGTCTTATTAGGGTTCCAAAATGTGAAAGGTTAAAGGTCACCAGGTCATACTGCAAAGGACACCTACCATTGGACTTGGGCAGGTTTTTGTGGAATTCCTCACGGTCCTCCTGGTGGAGGATGTTGTAGACGGTGGTGCCAATCAGCTCCTCCTGCTTGAACTGCAGGTACTGAGTCACATTGTCTGACACAAACACCACACTCCCCTCCCGATTGACCACGAAAAGGAAGCCATCCAAAGCCTGCGTGGAAGACAGAAAGACAGGGGGCACCACAGTCAGACCAAACATAGGCTGGCCCGCATCACAGCCAGTGCTAGGGTGCCTAAGCAGACTTTCCTGGAATAATGCAGCAGGTTCCTTAACTAGTGGGTACACAACTGTATTCTGTGCTCAGAATAGACCACCTTGGTGTCACGTGAATAGCTTTTCATATATCAAGTTCAAATGGTGTTTTGTGCAGCTCCTGTTCCCATATCTATCTTGCACTTTTTGGAAGCTCAGCCTAGCAAAAGTTGCCTCCTTGACAGCTGTATGCTTGTCATGTACCATCTCCTTCATTTGTACGTCAATTTGTTTAGCAGACACAATTGTCCAAACGTAAATGCACCTACTTAGCACCACAGCACCAAGGTAGCTAGTTGTATTAAAAGCTGAGCAAAGCTTACATCTTCACATCTACAAAAAAATGCAGATTTAACAATTTGCATGCACAGTTCATTCAGGGCTGCCAAATTAGTAGACAGCAGGTACGATACCTGCACAATTAACAAGAGTTTTTTTTCCCAGAAATCACTGCCAATGTATCGATGGTACAATTCCAGCAATTCTGCAGCTTTCTTTTTACTTGCCTGGCAGACCCTTACACAAAGCAACATAAAACTGAAAGTGCAGGGTCAGCCAGTCCTTGGAGCAACTGGGAGTTAAGAGCCTTGGTTACGGACCTTGCTCAAGGATCCAAAGGTGACATGACTTTTCAACCCAAGGGATTTGACTTGGTGACCCTCTGATCACAGCATCCCAACCCACGGAGCCCCTGCTGATGAGGTAATGATTGGGCAGCTGGTGCCATGCTGTGCTTGGTCACATCCTACAGCTTACACTGCTGCGTCCCCTCTCTTCACTCCGTGAAGTGCT
The DNA here is from genome assembly GCA_026777045.1 of Hyperopisus bebe. Taxonomy (NCBI): domain Eukaryota; kingdom Metazoa; phylum Chordata; class Actinopteri; order Osteoglossiformes; family Mormyridae; genus Hyperopisus; species Hyperopisus bebe. The sequence continues at coordinate 9,050,440 of JAODJW010000127.1, read as the reverse complement.
GTGCCTTGATGGTGCGACTACCACACTCACCTGCAGTAGAAGTGGCCCCAGGTGGTCCTTGTCGATGACTCCCTGGCCTGTGGAGGAGACATCGGCCTTCTGGACGTCATCATCGCTAGAGCAGGTTTTCCCTGGGAGTGGGTGAGGAACGAGTCACCATATGCACAGTACCCAAACTGTGTCTGAAGCCCGATCATAACTTGGTACCTGTATCATGCCCTCAGTTCACAGATATGCACCATTCGTTACATTGTTTTAATAGTAAGACAATTACTATTATTGCACTATTCCAGCCGCTTTGGCCAAAATGTCTGATTTAGTAACTTCCAAAGCTTTTTCTTCTATTTGTTCGACAGGAACAAAAGCAAGGTGTACTGAGGCTCATGGCCACCAGGAGGCAGCATCACGTAGCTCAGTAATACAGAGAGCTGTGCAGTGATCTAAATAGGCACAGGACATTGACCCCTGCAGAACAGCAGCGCTTGAGGAGGAGGGGGGGCTTTTCTAGCACCTTGCTGAGGAGGACAGACAGCACACTTACAGGATGACATGCAGTGCTGTCATTTGTTTCTGACAAAGGGAACCGCAAGTGGAAACAAATAATTGGCCGGAATGACATGTGTTTTTTCAAATGTTTCAATGTGAATATAAGGGCAAGAGACCGGTTTCAATTTTCACTTCCCGAAAGAGAATGTCAAAGCTAGGTATGGCCCCACCCACTTCCTGTAGAGAAGGTGAATGTTCTGAGAAGTGACATCACTTCCTGGCTGGTGTCACCAGCTGATCCAGCACCAGATGCATAAACAAGTTTCAGAATCGGGAACGAATATTAAATACATGAAAATCACAAGTGCAAAATGTGGTTCTTGTATTAAAAAATGCTCGCTCATTAAAGGACACATGGAAAGAATATAAAGATCTGCAAATTCTATTTACTTCTAGGAAAAACATTATTTGTACTTTGTGGAGGTATTTTTTCACAAATGAGCTTATCAGACTTTTCTTAAGCACAGACACTAACCAGATGAGACAGGCAGCTCTTATCGATATTCAGCGGAGGAGGAACACTGTGGCCAAGTACACTTCAGACAAATAAAACAAACATTTCTTCCCTTCACAGAAGCATTTCAGGTCATTTAGCCTTTGCAGTACCTGAGATTTCATCATGGTTAAATCACTGTACAAGACGAGCCTTTAAAGATACGCCCTTTTTGTTTTGAAGCTCCTATACAGAGTACGGAAATCGCCACTGTGACAAGACTTATGACTTTAAACATGAACTCGGATCATTTAGCAGGTCACAGGCATTCTCCCTAGGTCACTGATTCAGCTCGCCGCCTGATCTTCACACGAGCTGAAGTCCCAACCTGCAGACCAACAAGATCTTACTGGGGTGCAAAGAGGCCCCACCTTGTTCTTTGATCTGCCGGATCTGTCGCACAGTTTCCCTGAGGATGGCGCACTTGTCCGGTTTCACGTTGAAGCTGTCGATGTCACCGAGGTTGGCTGAGATCAGCTCGGCCAGTTCCTCAATGTACTTGCTCTCCTGCTCCCTCCGGCGCTTGTCGCATCTGCATGTGGCGAGGGGGGGGGGGGGTCATGTGAGGGCTTATGCGCTAATTAAAGACCATCCCAGTTATGAATGAGTTCTGGGAGTTCGGGAAGAATTCTGCTTAAGGCCTCAACACCTTCATTCAAGTGGTTAAAGATCTTTCTTAAAAACAAAGGTCCGTTCATCCATCCATACCAGTTATCCAGTACAGGGTCACAAACTAAATTTAGAGAGCAGTGCCAGGATTTGAACCCTGACCCATGGAGATGTGAGGACACAGTGGTGGCTTCTCAATGCCAGAGTGCAAAGATCGTCCTTGCAGTCTTGACAAGACAGCTCTTGCTAACCTGCGTTCCAGGAAGAAACTTGTGTCACAATTAGGGGTGCCAATAACGACTATTTTTCTATCAATTAATCAATCGACAATTTTACAGATTCGTTGCTTAATCTAAACGATTAGTTTTCTTCCTGAAAATAAAATTGAATACTTCATTTAAGTGGATTTGATTTTTGCAAGAACAAACTATGTCATTGCAGGGCTTTTGATAACGGACGCCGGCTTTTCAGCTCTATACATGCCTTACCTACGCCCACGTTTTGATAAGATTAGTAATATGCCTAAAATATTAATGAGAGGCGTATTGTGATACCCAACACTTAGTAATCTGTATTAAGTCAGTGTATCTTTAAGTTTATTAAATTCAGTTAGCAGAACACACCACGTGTGACTGTTTTGGTAAATCGTGGAAGCGATAAGCACTGAAGCCAAGAAAGAGACAGCTCAGCAACCGCATCTATTAGATGAGGCCAAGTTGTGGTTAAACAAGGTTGAGAGACGTTGGTGGGTTTTTCGGTAAATATAGTTTTAATTTTTAATTCAGTTCACGGTTTATTTTTTTTAAATTTAGTATCTGTATTCGTTTCAGTTTATGACAACACTGGCCCCAACATCCCCAGTGAGCACGTAAACATACACTGGCACCGTCAATCAACATAGAATAAGTCCACATTGTATTCTAAATGTTTTCTTGAACACATATTTGGAGATTCTAATGTAGCAGGCAGACTAGCTTGTGGCTTTAATAATGAGTGTATTTAGCAGCAACAAGGACAAAAGATGTTAAAAAGCTCCCCATATTAATGCTAACTTAACATAAATAGTTAGGGTAAACATAAACAGTTAGGGTAGGTTTTGTCTATTCTGGCCGTCCATCATCCGGAATAATGCCATTGTGTTTTCCCTTCAGGTGCCCCTGCATAGCAGTATTGCCGCCATGGTAGGCCATCGAAACTTTGTAGTGTACAAACCACCTTTCTGTTTATTGATAATCTGAACTAATCCCATAATTACAGTGATATTGAAGGGAAACTTATTGTAACGAATTGAAACATTTTAGAAATCAAAAACGTAATTTTATTACAATAATTTAAAAAAACGATGTGTTTGATTTAAAATATTGATGTCAACGCATTTTCAGCTTCAATGTGAACAACTACGTCGACTAACCGCAGCAGAACTAGACATTATAAATCATAGGATTGGTCTCATTTGGGGAGGATGCAACCGATGCATCCTTGATATTAGGGGCGGGGCAAGAACGCCATAAGGGGATTTTTTCCGTTCTCTGGAACTGGTCTTTGGCAATGGAAGGTGATGTGAAACAGATACGCAAGAACACAAGTATGGTCAAGTACGCAAATTGAGAACACCTAGTACTTCCCATCCAGCCACTGCACCACCTTGGTTAAACTCTCTCACATTCAACAGTCATCAAAACGCTGTTGAGCAAATAACTTGCTGTATAATCTTCTAGTCAGAAGGTCAATCCCTGAGAGAAGAATAGCGCCTTTGGGCTGTAGGAAGACTCACCCCAGGCCAGGCGTCTCGCAGGTGGAGAGCTTGCGTTTCCGGTCAGAGCACAGCTGCTCTAAGGAGTTGTCTCCCAGGCCGCTCATCTTGAGCACATATCAGCACCTGGTGGCACAGACATACACAACAGACATGAACATCCACCTCCCAAACGCAAACAGGCTTTAAACTGGCCATGCTGCACGAGGCAGAAACACTCGTGGGTTCCTGTTGCTAAGACGCTCTCACCTCAGGGTGAGAATCGCTTAGCACTCAGTTCTCCTGCTTTACGTGCTTTATGGGAGAAACAGCAGATAATGCATCGGAACTTCCTGGGATACAAACGTCATGCACGTGACTAAAATCTTCAGCCAAAAAGAGCCAAGTTGTGTCATCACAGAGGTGGTTCCAGTTTGTTCAGCCGGCTGAGAATTGCTGCATGATCGGTCTTAAGTCGTCTTGCTCTCGCAAGGTTTTTGTACCATGTGACAGGGTGACGCGTGATGACGTTTTGCAGTGGAGGCTTAAGTTGGACAAAAAATTCTAATCATGATGCATTGCATCAGGACCAGAATGCTTTGCTTTAAGCCAGCGCTGTAAGTGGCTGTATGAAGTTAAACACACCCTGCGACTTGATAAATGACTGATTGAAACTGGTCGAAAAAAAATCTTTGTCTGGATTTTTACTTCCTGGACCTGAAATGTCCACCTCTGGCTACGGCACAGAGATACACAGGACACACCTGTACTTCCTGTTAGTTGGAAAGTTGTCCTGGTTCACACCAAATTGGCAACAACAAAATAATATCTTAATTGCTCAAACGGCTTATTTTAAAGGTTCACTGCAGGTGTCTAATTAATCTTATTATTATTCTTTTCCCTCACCAGAGACAGAAAGCTTCTAGTGACCGGCTGTCCAAGCTGAGTTTCTGAAGTACATCTCTACCTACGACACTGATTAACCAATGGCGTCCACCCAATCACACCTCTGGAGCACCCTAGCTACCTACTAGCTGATTGGCTGTCAAAAACAAAGAAATTACCTACAGCAAGGCAGCCACGCCCCCTCTGCCTCCACCCCACCTTCTCTCAGCAGAGTGAAATTCAGGCACGCTTCTGAGGTCGAGACCCTGGGAGCCCCTCAGTAAGGAGAAGTGCACACCCCCAGTGAGGCCTCCCTCCCCCCCCACCCCGTTTTAAAAAAAAGAAAACCGTTAACATTAACTTCACTGTATAAAAACCATTAATGTAAACTTCACCAGGTCACAGGCATGGGGAGATGTACAGGGAACATTCTACAAGGATGTCACGCACGTATGGGCACAGAGGTAATTAAGAATAAGAGGGAGCTGATTCCTCCCTGGCTGCGGAGGAGTCATGTGATTATTCAGTCACATGCACAGCCCAGGCAGGTAGTGAGGGGGCAGGCCAGGCAGGGATCCAAGACATATTCCCTTTCTGTCTCTGTCATCCTGCACATGTGACCCCCTCCACCACCCATCACACTTCCCTCTCATCACAAACAGATCCCCCTTCCCATAGAGGGTTGAAGAAATGATTTTCCTCCTGCTGCCAAAGCTCCTGCTTGCCCTGCCCTACCCAATTTTCACGACTACATGTCCCAGCATGCACTGGTCCCGCCTTCCCACCTTTTCTCCTCCGCCACAGAGTTACCTATGCGGGGGGAGGGTTCAAGGTGGGTGGCCATTACAACAGTGATGAGCAGGTTGAGAAGGTGTTCCATTACTGCTGTCTATGGAGGGGGGGGGGGGGGGGGGCATAATTCGTTGCTGGATCTCTGTCCTGTTCCCCCTTCCTTTCAGTTCTTCCACAGCCCTGTTCCCTCTCTCTCCCTCGTCCATAGACCTGCTCCAACTTTCCTTTTACAGTCCTGTTCCCCGGGCCTTCCTCTCTCCTTTCACGGTCCTGTTCCCTCACTCCCCCTTTCCTGTTCTCTCTCTCCACTGTCTCTCTTCCCTCCCCTCCCCACCCAGCCCCACCTCCACATACTGATAAGGAGCTGATAGCTTACTGGTTCCTCCAGGCTACATGGGAGCAGTCTAGGCATGCGTAGGTGACAAGATGCGACAACCCACTGGGGGTGGCTGGTTGACCTACCATCCTTCATCCTTCATGGGGTGGGGTCGGATGCTTGCCCCACGTAGGAGCCGCCAGAGTCCACCAGTGATGCCACGAAGCCTTCCAGCCCCAGCCCTAAGTTATGAGCTGAGCCACATGGTGTGCCATCTTAGGCGGAATGGGGGTGGGGCTTGAGCTGGCATCAAATCGGGCCACCCAAACAGCCAGCTGCCATCAGGGAAACATCTGCTTTAGCTGCTGGACCACCTGACCAGGAGCTCCACTGCCCTTATTACGTTATCTATCAGCTACCCTCCAGCTACCCCTCACCAAAGACCCAGACTGACTATTCCCAATCCCAGGCTGACCCAGCCAGCTTTGACAAAACGGTACTTCAGTTAGTGCAACCGTCACATACACTTGTTTTAAAAAAATTAATTAGCATAATGTGAGTTTTTCTGAAGATGAAGTGCACCTGGGTCACGTGAGTCTGGGGGACTGCCCATGACAGAAGCTCCATGTCCATCACTCCATGTCATGTGACACGACCTGACCAATCGTGGCGCAGGGCCCAGCTGCAAGGCTTCCTCCCCCTACTACTCTCCAGTGACCCTGCAGGCATGACTGTGTGGCAACATGTCGCAGGAGGGACATGAGCAATGTGGACTGTGCTCCGGAAGATTCTCCGGTGGCCTAAGAACGCCGACTGACACGGATGTCGCAGCAGAGATGCTGCAGCCTGTGCCCTCCCCATGATAGCTTTACACTGTGGGGGCATGGGTACTACTGTGCAGTATAAACAGTATACAATATAAATTTGGCCAACGGGAGAGATTTTGATGATACCGCCCTACCGCAGAAATTTCCGCTCTTTGCCCACAAAAATGACGTAATCAAGTCACGTCAAATAATAATAATTTATGATTTATATGAAATTTATTTGTATGATTATTGCTGCACCTGGCAGCAGAGTCCTGCAAGAGTCTGATTTTTACAAACTGCACCCGCCCGTACCCGTCATACTTAAACCCGTATCCGAACCGTTATCCGACAGAAATAAAATAAAGTTCTGCACCCGCTATAAATACCAACACCCGATCCGCACCTGAATGAAAATCAGTTAGCTAAAATTAAAGGCAAAAGTTTATTGCCACAACAAACGACCAATGACATGTGCAACATCAGCTGAAAAGGCATAGGCAAATGAAAACGCTGCTTAATTAGCAAAACAAACGGTAGTAGCCTACCCCCAAACTCAAATAATGTTTGATATTGCCATGCCCACACATACCCTCACCAGCTTACAATGAAATGTGTTAATAAAACTAAAATTGTATAAAATGTACATTAGGCTACCCTGCACATTATTAGGTTTTATAGGCTACCTACGTGCACTGTCCATCTTCCTTTG
>JAODJW010000127.1:9008508-9022272 GCA_026777045.1 Hyperopisus bebe | reverse complement strand
GGGGGGGGGGGGGGGCGGGGAACATAATGCCATCAGTCCATGGGCAGGATCGCTGTCGAGTCATCACTGGGGGCAGGACCTTTTCCTGCCCACTTGTGGCCAGGGCGTGATAAAATAGCTCCACTGAGGCCTACCCCTGCCCGCCCCACGTGGTTTGGGCATACCCGCTGGGCCTCAGCGTAACACAGGGCCCCCATTGTCAGGCAGGCAGTTCGGAGAATAGCTCTGCTACTGTGTGTCATGAGCTATGAAGCGTCGCGGTTTGGGGGGGTGGATCTTTTTTTTTTTTTTTTGTCATGCATGCTTGGAAGAAAAGGCGTATCAGCTCTTGGGTTTCTAGTAGGGTGACATCATTGTTTTTACAGTGTGAGGGCGGGGGGGTGGTCTTGATAGCGTCTGGCTTCCCCTTAGTCTGCCACATTTTGTTACTTTGGTTGTAGTCTGGGGGGGCAAGCCTATGGAGACTGGCTGGATGAGGTGACATGACCTTTGAACAGCCGGGCTCTTTTCTCGTCGGTCTCACAGGAACCCATTTGATTGGTCTCTCTGCGGGGGCCCCCAGGGTGATGCATGTTTTAAGGGCCCGATTAAAGCAGTACTCCAGAGATATTTGAAACGGAAGGCCGCCCTGTGTCCAGGCTTTGGGGGGGACACAGATGCCTAGGGGAAAGGCTCCTGCCCTATATCATAGTCACGCCCCCTGAATCATGGAGGTCTGCTGGTGGAAAATGATCTAAAGGTGCCCCCCAGGACTGCCTCGCTTGCGGAAGCAGGCAGCCACCTGGGGCCTGTCCCAGCACAGCGGCGGTGGTGCACGCAAGGTCGCGTCGGGCCCTTTTTCGTTTTTATCTGGAAAGTGCAGCTTCGCATGACGAACATAAACACGGCGGGAGAAGCAGGCTTGAAGCTGGCGCGTTCCCGGTAAACTTAGCAAAAACAAATGAGCTCATTTCCAGGTATTTATTGTTATTATTATTACTACTCTTTTTGCTCGCCTGCGCGGAGGCCAATGATAGCAAAAGCAGAATGGGGAAGGAGTGCGGGCTCTCTGCTCCCGCTCGAGCTGACTGGAGAGAAAGAGATCGCCTGTGGTGCCCATGAGCCACTTTTGCGGCTTCCCTGCCCTGTGAATCCTCGCCTCCCCTCACTGCGTCTGAGCGGGTTTCTTTTCGGAGGAAACGCTTCAGTGAAAGCGCCGCGTCAGGTGGAAATGCACCATTGTGTGAGTTTCCTTTCGAGGGTCATCATGGAGTCCAGTAGAACTTGGCCCTGAAATCTGGGACTGGGATTTGGGACCTGGAAAAGTAAACAGGCATAGTTAAGTGCATTTCATCCTGGACGTGTTTATATGAGGTCACTCTTGGCCAGAGGCACCGGCCAGATCCTTCTGGAACATGAGTGTGCTTTTATTTCTACCGCCCTGCATGACCTGGAGGACAATCTTGGGCATGCTGGTTCCAGTTTAAAAAAGTCCCTGTTGGACTCGATGTCTGGCCAGGCACAGGCAAAGACACCCTGGGGTCCTTGGGAAAGGAAAATGGCTCTTGCTTATTGGTTGACTGCAGGGTAGGGCTGGTTTATCAGCTGTTATTGGGTTGAAGGAGCTGTCATTTTATGTCTTTGGCTGGAGCTTCTGAGCGAATGAGATTTCGATGATAGTCCCTCTAATTCCCTGCCCAGTTTTCAAGCCAGGCTTCTGACATTGTGTCCTTTTTAATATGGACGCCATCATGCTTTTTACCAGGGGGGTTGATGCAGCTTGGTACCCACGCTAATGTCACACTGATGCCCTTCTGTTGGCCCCTACAGGCACCTCAACAGCGAGCATGCCCTGGACGACCGCAGCACAGCACAGTGCCGGGTGCAGATGCAGGTGGTTCAGCAGCTGGAGATTCAGGTGGGTCTATTCCCCCCCCCCTCCCCGATCGGCACCACGCAAATTAAGCAGCTGAGCTCACATTCTCATGGCCTCTGTTCAGCGTTGAATTAAGATGTCCGTCCTGGGTGGGAGCATGGAGCTGAATGGAAGAGGGCCCTCCTAGGGCAGGCAGGGGCCAGAAGGTGGTCAGTCAATGATGGGGGGGGAGTGTTTCCTCCCAGAGCTAATAATCACGCACACATTAATCAGAGTGGATCTGTGCAGTCACACGAATGTGTATGTTTCTCTATATGGGTATGCATACGCGTGTGTGTGTGTGTGTGTGTGTGTGTGTGTGTGTGTGTGTGTGTGTGTGCGCGCGCGCACATCCTCGGTTTGTCAAGCACATGTCCACTTGCAGACACACATGACACACATGCATACAGATGTTAATATTCTCATAGAAATTACTGGAGCTTATAATGCAGTGGAGAAGCTGCCATCAGTGGCCCCCAATTATAGAGTTTCCAACCCCCCTTCCCCGCTGAGGGCTGACGGGGTGTCGGGAAGGGGTGCTGTCGTGGCCATGGACGCTGTGTCATCCCTAATGAGAGCCCTGATGGAGAGGGGGGGACAGGCAGTGCCAGCCTAGCTGCCGTCTCACTGTGTGCCAGCCTTAGCCCTCTCCATAGGTTTCCATGAACTGCTCAGAAGTGACACAGCCTGTTATGGCATATCACAAACATGCCTGAAACTGGGCTGTTATCACATTGCTTTTCTCTAGTTTATGTAAAAAAAAAAAAAACACTGGGACACGAGTACAACTAACTGAAATCATTTGTAGGATTCCTGATCCCCTTCATGAGGCACATAACAGGCTGGTGGGATGTATCTCAGGCCACTGAGTGAAATGGACAAACTAGTCTGCTTTGCTCGTCTCTTATTCTTATGTCAGATTCAAAAACAAAGATCCAAGTCATCCTGGTTCCTCCAGGGTAGACTGTGTTCACTAAGCAGAGTGACAGGCGGGTGTGCAAAGTTACAGAGTGTCAGGGGGTGTGCAGAATGAGCAGGGTATCGGAGGGTGTGCAGAGCCATACATCTTTTTCGGGGATCTGTGTGGAATCTGCAGCTGGGTATCCTCGCAGTTCTCTGTTGTGAACTTTGTGTGGTTGAAGAGGTATGCCAAAAATCCAGTGAAGAGGTAGTGCGCCGTGGGGGCGGGGCTCTGTGCTGTCATCAGGATGACATCATGTAGCGCTTCTTCCCCTTCAGCTGGCAAAGGAGAGCGAGCGTCTGCAGGCCATGATGACACACCTGCACATGCGCCCATCGGAGCCAAAGCCTTTTAGCCAGCCGGTGAGTATCTGAGTGCAACAGTGTCCAAAGTAGAGTATCGGTATGCAACAGTGTCCAAAGTAGAGTATCGGTATGCAACAGTGTGTAATATAGAGCATCGGTATGCGACGATGTCTAATGTAGTGCATCGGTATGTGACGGTGTCTAATGTAGTGCATCGGTATGCGACTGTGTCTAATGTAGAGCATCGGTATGCGATGGTGTCTAATGTAGAGCATTGGTATGCAACCGTGTGTGTCTAATGTAGACTATCAGTGTGTGATGGTAATGGTGTCTGTCTAATGCAGAGTATTGGTGCACGACAGTGCCATTGACTAAGAGTATCAGTATGCGACTGTGTCAGTGTCTAATGTAGACTATGTGTGTGACAGTGTGGGTGTCTAATGTAGAGTATCAATGTGTGACTGTGTCATGTCTAATGTAGAGTATCGGTATGCGATGGTGTCTAATGTAGAGTATTGGTGTATGACGGTGTCAGTGTCTAATGTATACTAACAGTGTGGGTGTCTAATATAGAGTATCGATGTGTGACGATGAGTAATGTAGAGTATCAGTGTGTGATGTGTCTGTGTCTAATGTAGAGTATTGGTGCGTTTCTGTGTCTAATGTAGACTATCGGTGTGATAGTAATGGTGTCTGTCTAATGCAGTGTATCGTGCACGACAGTGTCATTGTCTTAGAGTATCAGCGTGTGGCGGTGTCGGTGTCTAATATAGAGTAGTGGTTTCTGTGTCTAATGTAGAGTATTGGTGTGTGTCGGCATATAATGTAGAGTATTGGCATGTGTCAGCGCCTAATGTAGACTGTCGGTATGCGACTGTGTCTGTGTCTAATGTAGAATAACGTTATGCGACGGTGTCTAATGTAGAGTATGGGAGTGTGATGGTGTTAGTGTCTAATGTAGACTATCGGTGTGCGACAGTGTAGGTGTCTAATGTAGAGTATCGCTGTGTAATGTAGAGTATCAGTGTGACGTGTCAGTATCTAATGTAGACTATCGATGTGTGACGGTGTTAGTGTCTAATGTAGAGTATCGGTGTGTGACAGTGTGTAACGTAGACTATCAGTGTGTGACTGTGGTTGCCTAACGTAGAGTATTGGTGTGTAACGTAGAGTGTCGTTGTCATTGATGTCTATTGTAGAGTATCGGTGCGTTTCTGTGTCTCTTGTAGAGTATCGGTGCGTTTCTGTGTCTCTTGTAGAGTATCAGTGTGTGTCTGCGTCATGTAGAGTATCGATATGTGACAGTGTGTAACGTAGACTATCAGTGTGTGACTGTAGGTGCCTAACGTAGAGTATTGGTGTGTAACGTAGAGTGTCGTTGTCATTGATGTCTATTGTAGAGTATCGTGTCTCTTGTAGAGTATCGGGTGCGTTTCTGTATCTATTGTAGAGTATCAGTGTGTGTGTCCGCGTCATGTAGAGTATCGGTGTGTGACAGTGTGCATCAGTGTGTGACTGTGGGTGCCTAATGTAGAGTATTTGTGTGTAATGTAGAGTATCGGTGTGTCATTGGTGTCTAATGTACAGTATCGGATGCATTTCTGTGTCTAATGTAGAGTATCGGTGTGTGTCGGCGGCATGTAGAGTATCGTGTGTGTATTTGTCTAATATAGAGCATCGGTATGAGACTGTCTATCTAATGTCGAGGATCGGTATATGATGTCGTGTCTAATGTACAGTTTCGGTATGCAACGGTGTCTGTGTCTAATGTAGAATCTATGTTTCATTGTGTCTGTTGAGTGTATTTCAGTAGATTGTTGCGTGAAACCATATATATCAGTATGACAGAGACATATTTATTTATAGGAGTACAAGTTTGTGTGAAACTACCAGTGTCTGACTTGTTTTCAAAGCCATGTTTTATCTGACATCTTGTTTTTCCAGCTTCTTTTCCTTTTTCTGTGTTTGTGTTTCTCCCTCTGGAGAATGAGTAGCTCTGTGTAGCTTCCCGAGAGATACTGTGCATTGAAGTATAGAGATTGCCCCCTGTTGTCCGGTGGCGTTTAATGCACCCCCAGATTCTGTGCCATAGGACCAACTTTGGTTGCTGTGCATTGTCAAACAATCACGCTACTCCTACATTTTCAGACGTTCACCTTTTTTATTCTGTAGGTTACCCAGTAAATGTTTAATCATGGGGGTACCTGTAATTGCTCTGGAATACTATTAATCAAACAGTGAGAAGTTAAATTGCAAGCTTTAGCTTCAGAGGAAAGCCAGAAGCCGCAGAAAATAAAACAAGATGGTTAGGACGTGTGTGGGTGGGTCTCCATTTCAGCAGCACCGTTTCAGAGATTACAAAGCGTTTGCTGTTCCTAAATGGAAATGCACTTCCAGCAGTCGGCACAATGCAATTATTAGCTATCTAATGAATATTTCATCGCAAGATTGACGAGGAGCCTTATTAAAATATGAAGATGTTGAAATTAATTGTCAATTAGAAGTGGAGTGTCTTAATTCAGGGAGGGGGGCTATAAATTTGCATGCGAGTGGCAGGGAATCTAGGCCAAGACCGTTTTTCGTAAACGCGGCCGGTGAACGAGCCTGCGCCAGTGCCTGATGGGAAATCAGATGGTGCCTGTGGCGTCGCCATGATGAGCATGGAGTACACGATAGCGATCAGGGAGGAGCCGGGGAAAAAACAAAGATTGCCCTCAATTAAGACGGCTCTGAGTTGCTACGGCAACTGGCACCATGCCAGTGTTAATTAAGTACCTGTTAAACAATTTTGCCCCCTAATTACTCGATGAGCCAGGTTCCCTCCTCCGGTGCTAGTGGGGGGGCTGGCCGAGTTAATTCGCTGTATTAGTTTTGGGCTGGCCCCGCCCGCCCCACCCCCGCCCTCTGCACGTGCCCGTGATGGTTTTAATTAGAGCAAAACAAGTGGCCCTGAAAAGAAGCTCCCAGTGCGACTGGGAGGACTGGATCCCAGAGCCCTGCCAGCGCCTCCTAATTGGGCAGAACCAGTCCATGAACACCGGGGGTAGTCACACTTGGCTCTGTGCCTAGACCCCTCCTTGTCATTGGCCCCTTTGGGGGGGGCCGCGAAGCAAGGGAACAAGCGTCAAGCGTGACGGGGAACCGAAGGGGGTGGGGCCCAGCGAACCAGGTGTGATATCCTCCAGCTGAATGGGTTCCCCCACATTCAATCTGTGGCATTCCGGAAATCCGGCCAATCAGCTGTGGTCTCCCACTGCCAGAGGCCCACCCACTTTGTTGGTCTCCTATTGAGGCTTTTGATAGGGGGAGTTTTCCAGAAAGTTCACTGAGAGGAAAAAAAGCCCTTATATCCCGTATTTACAAAAGTCTTTTTATTTAAATATGCATTTTAAATGATGCAATTAGAAAGTAACTTGTTTGAAATTTGAATTTGTTTTGAATCGTGCTAATTGCAAGTTTATGCCTTTTAATAAATACAGTGTTTACTTCAGTAATTATACAGCGGAGTTGTGTGTAATAACAGTGCCTCTGTTACATGTGTGATATATCAGCACCACAGCTGACTTTCTCTCCCCCCCATCCCCAGCTAAACCTGGCTTCCAACGCCTCCATCCTGAAGCGTGAGAGCGATGCCTATCCTGAGGGCTTACCTCACCCCCCCACATCGGCGGCGGCCCCCATTACGCCGCTGCGCCAAGGCCCCTCCGTCATCAGCTCCTCTGGCCTGCACGGAGTCGGGCCCATCCGCCGCCGCAACTCTGACAAATTCTGCACCCCAATCGCCTCAGGTGTGCCCCCCGGGGCCGGAGAGGGGGAGGAGGATCCAGCCCTGTGATCGGGGCGGGGGACAAGAAGTCCAATCAAGCTCGTAGTCTGTCAGGCGGAATTAAAGTTTGCAGTCTTAGAATAGAGCACCCCTTTGTTAGTGAGCCCAGTTCTCAGACGCATGGACCTCACTCGCCTGTCACTGAGACAGACCACTTACAGAACTGACAGAGTACTTACTGAGCCCCCAAAATCACGCCTAGCATATCTTGCTGTTCAGAGGTCCTACTGGGAATGGAACTCACCAGCTGCTAGTCATGGGGTGTCGCCCTTAACCCCCGGTATGCCATCTTTTCCGGGAGCTTATGGGTGATTTCATTCATTCATTGCTTTCATTCTCGTCCCTACAGAGCTTGCACAAAATTGCGAGTTCTACAAAAATGCAGACGTCAGGCCCCCCTTCACCTACGCCTCACTCATACGACACGTAAGAGTCTCTTTCACCTTTACAGGGGGGTAGGGTGGGGGGTGTTGTTAATGGTCCTGCAGGGAAGTGTGGACCAGCGAGTGATTCCACTCAAGGCTGGTGCTGGGTAGAATTCGCAGAAATTCAGTGCTGCTCTCTCTTCCCTGGCAGGCCATTCTGGAAGCCCCAGACAGGCAGCTGACACTCAATGAGATCTACAACTGGTTTACGCGGATGTTCGCATACTTCAGGAGAAACACGGCGACGTGGAAGGTGAGTGCGCCACTGGGATTCTATCACGCCGCTTAGGCGGCTGTGGTCTCTTATGTAGCGTTTTAAATTCCCCACAACCAAAGTGCTCCCCCTGCTGTCTGGAAGGATGCACTATACCCTGTTGGGTCTACAAAGTGCCTTGTGTGTTGAACTGATTCTTGAAACACGGGGGGAACTGCAGAGGATGCACTATGCGCTGTGGGCCCCTTTCATTGGCTTTCCCGTGCAAGTGAAGGCCTCCCAGGTGCCGCAAGCCTCCACCCCCAGGCAAGGCAGGGACATGGCCCAGAAAGAGTCACCCCAATCAGGTCTAGGAGTCCTGATGTGTTCATAGCAAGGTCCCGATGGTGCCCAAACTTCATTGGTGCCAACAACTGGCATCTTACCTTCCAGCCTACTGGTCTTTAAGGCCGCTGTCTGCCTGTACAGCGGATAAAGCCCCATTTTTAGGTCTGGATAGCCTCACATCCCCCCACCATCGTTATGAGGCCACAACGGCGTGTTAAAGGTGCAGTGACTGCCCTCCCACCCCCACCCGAGCCCTTACCTCCCCCGGCTGGGGAAGAGGTGTTGTTCGGGGGCTGCAGGACTGGCACCCCAGGCTCCTGACAAGGTGTCCAGCCTGGGACCCGCTTAGCCATGGCACTGCCTGTCACCGGCCCTCATTAGAGGTTCACACCCCCACCCCCCCGCTGGGCCCACGGGCCCTGCTGGTGCCGACCCACTTCCCGGGAAGATTCCCGCTAATTTGTATGTCAGCCCCTCTGGAGAGCTGGTGTGGCTGGATGGGGGGGGCTAGGCTCCCGTCTAATGGCCCTGAACCGCCGCGTCTGGGCTGGGGGGGGGGGGATGGGGTGGTGCCAGGAATATCTTTAACAACTCATTTCACTTTTATGAAATTTAACAATTAATGGATGCAGTGCTTCCATGTCCCCCCTCCCAAAAGTCCCGAGAGTCATTCCAGGCCATGTTAAATATCCAAACAGGGGAGACATCCTCTCATCGGCAGTAATGGCCGTATATACTCCCTTTGCACTTGGCGAGGCGAAGGGGGCAGTAGTGTTCTGGTGATACTCACCTATCGGTCCTTTTGAAATAAGGAGAAAATGGTGGTAGTCTGCACACCTCCATGGAGTGGATGGAGGGACACGCCCCTCAGAGCATGCTCCCTGGTAATCGGGAGTAATTATTCCCCTTAAATTTGGGGGGTGGTCAGGGCTAATGTCAGGGATTGATTTTGTATTGAGCGTAGCACCAGGCAAGGCACGTGCGCAGAGCAAAGACTTGGCAATAAGCAAATTCGGGGGAAAAAAACCATAAATATAGCTACAAGCAGCAATAACGGGGCCAAACACACTACCATGGCATGGAAAGAAATTCAGAAAGAGGAAATACAGGAACATTGATCTATGTTCATATGTCCCTTATACCATAAGTTGAATGAAACATTCAAGAAAAACTGCAACACCAACAAATCAGGAAAGAGTACGGGAAGTGAATCACTTAGTAAATTATGTTTTTAAATTTTGCCTGAAAGGGAGATGGAGGCTTTGTAGCAGCGAGAGCCAAAGTTTTGGAGCTAAAAGAACTGAAGGCCCTGCCACCCACAGAAGACAAGCAAAGTGAGGAACCAGTAGGAGTCCAGTACCTGCAGACCTGTGAAAATGGGCAGGTGTACAAGGGAGGAGGAGCTCTGTGCTATACTGGAGAGCAAGACCATGTATGGTATTAAAAATCATCAGAAAGAGTTTATACTGTTTATGGAAAGTGAAGGATTGCCAGTAAAGTTTATAGAAGGGGGGTGAGTGATGTGTGAAGGTACTTTACTGTTAGTGGGAACTGTAGCAACTGCCTTCAGGGCCTGAAGGTGGGGAGTAAACCAATAATAGGAATGGGAGAAGGTGACAGAGCTATGCTTAATGGGAGCGTTGACATCAAGAGCATTAGCTGTAGCCTGGATATAGGTAGGGAGAATCTCAGAAGGATAGGATTGTTTGGTTACATCTGAGAGAGAAGCTAGCAGAGAAGCAGAAAAGCCAGCAGTGTCAACAGGACTTAGAAGAGGATGCGATGGAGAACCAAAAGTGGGAATGAACACACAGCTCTAACAATGACAGGGGTAACAGGGCATGGGCAGGCACAAATATATACTGGTAATGATGTATTAATGGGAGACAGGTGTGAGTTATTCAGACATTAGGTTGGGAACCATTAGGAGCATATGAGAAGGCCAGTGACATCTGCTGGCAAAACAGGGACATGGTTTTTTGGACCAGCATTGGATGATCTCGCATATTGTAAATTGGATCCAATGTGGATTGTAGGACATGTTGCTGTTGTGGACTGGACCCTTGTCTTGGTTGCACTGCCCCTGTGACCTATTGCTTTGTACTGTAGTGAATTCTGAAGCATATGTTGGTAGCCCTGTGCCAACAAACCAGGTTTTATTTGTGTTTGTTTGTTCTGATGTTCTTAATGAAAAATTCAATAAAAATTTAAATTAAAAAAAAAAAAAACAGGGACATTGTAAGACAAATCCTGACAATCCCCAGTCATAAGCACTTTTATAAGGCCATCAAAATGTATTAGGAAAAACATTTTTGCTCATTGCAGTGGTCAAATGACACGAAATTTGGTGCACATCTTCAGGAGGTGGCCTTGAGTCCAATTACCAATTTTGGTCTCAAAACATCAAAGCACTGCTAAGATATAGTCACATAATCTCATTTTGCAATGACAGACGAATGTCTTTGAAAATTAAAAATCCTTCTGATGTCTCTTGTGAGGCTTGGTAAAAAGATTATCGCTGACAAATTTGGTGAAGATTGGGCAAAATTTTGTGGCCTGTGGAAAATTCTTAAATTTTCAGTAAAATCCAGTATGGTGGCCGAATCAATTAGGTGGACAAGAAAATTCCCATGGATCAGCCTGGGGACATCCCATGCTGTTAGATGACACAGAAGTTATTTTTCTAAGGCAAACCGACCAACAGTTATTAGAAAAACACATTTTTGTTTATTGCCGCACCCTTTAGTGGTGGAACGAGGCCTCTTTTTTTTCCCTCAAAATTTCATCCCAAGTCCATATCACAAATTTGGTTTTGAAATGTCAAAGCGTTGTGGAGATGACTTCACTTCTTGTTTGATGGCTTTTTCATGAAATTTATTGGACAACAGTAGTCATAATATTTGCCTTAATAATGCATAATGGTTTGAAAAACTTTTGTTCCCAGCCCTCTGTAGATTATACATACCAAAGTTGATAGTGATACAATCAATGCCCTAGAAGAAGTTTGCAAAAGTAGGTTTTTAGAAAAATTCAAAACGGCACAAAATCCATTTGGCACACTTAAACACCAATGGGTACATTAGAATTGGGAAGATCCAAGGTTGCAAGGGAAAAAAGATCTCAAACCTAAGACAAGCGGTTCAGAAGTTATAAGCAAAAATGTACCAAGAAACTTGGCCTGATGGTGGTGCTATAGGTATGGATTGACGCCAACTTTTGTGACCGAATACATTGGACTGTCTATCAATATGGCAATTTTTTTTTTAAATCTACCAAGCGGTTCTATGGGCCACCATAGACTCTCATGTCAGCAAGTATAATAGTGAAAAATTCTGACGATTACAATACGTGTCTCACACGTACACTGCTTGACCCCCAATAATGAAAATAGTGAAAAATTGCAACGATTGCAATAGGTGCCTTGCACCTTCACTGCTTGGCCCCTAATAATAGTGAAAAATTCTAACGATTTACATTTGGTGCCATACACCTACACTGCTTGAACCCTAATAATAATAATAATAATGGTGAAAAATCCAACATTCTAGCAAATATAATATGTGTCGTGCACCTATGGCCCCTAATAATGAAAACTAACTGTAAATTCTAACAATTTACAATAGGTGCCCCCAAAAATAATAATAGTGAAAAATTGCAACAAATACAATATATGCCTTGCACCTACAGTGCTTGGCCCCTAATAATGATGATGATGATGATGATGATCATTTGGGTGCTTCGTTTGGCCTGGTGCAAGTGTCTGTCAGGAGTACCTGAGCGCGTCCCGCTGGGGGATGTACGCAATTAAGGGTGTCGTTGGCATGCGGTTCGCCGTCTGCCAGAGACACAGCGGGAGCACAGTCCCCATGCCGGGGGGGGGGGGGTCAGGCCCCCCAATATCCTCCCTCCTCCCGAGCCCCCCCGCCACCACGGCCGAGGCGTTCTGTTTGTGTCTGTCAGGCCTGACCCTGTTCAAATTGCCGCTAATGTTTTAACTGGGAGAATTAGTCTTTCATCACGGATGGGAATGCAAATAAAATTCACGCGGTGCCTGTCTGAAATTGGGGTCAGACTAATTTGCAAAACTAAGCAGCATCACTCCTGCGTGCTGGAAATTTATTCAAAGGAGGGAGGCCTCGTCTGATTGTGGCGCTTGTAATTACGGTTCGGAGTGATTCTGGCATCTGCATCTCTCCCTTATGGATTAAAAAAGCGTATCGGAAAAAATACACAGGATTTAATTATACACAAATTAAAATTGGTAATGAAATTGGGCATGAACAAACTACAAATAGCAGATGAAAAGGAACGGCTCTCCCCTGGGGGTGTTATTCTAGATAGTGGCTGATTAGTAAAAATTTAGTGGGTGGGGCCCTGCATCATCTGCTGGGGTTGGAGACGGAAATGGTTCCCTTTTTCCCGGAGTGAGGTTACTATACTGGCCCTTGGGGCTTAGGTTTTGGCAAATCGTTTTCAGTCACCCAGACAGTCTCCATGAAGCTGTGACATGTTGGGGTGTGGAAGCGAGGCCGGGAGCTCGTAACCGACTGGTTATGGGCTTGCAACCTGACACTTCTGCTCTCGGGCCTTGGGAGATAACTCGGTCTGTGACCCACTGCTGCCTCCCACTGGTCCGTCTGGCCCACGCATTGAGATCACACTTCCCCCCGGTTCACCGTCACTACGGAGGGTGGCTGGTAGGTTGAGGGATTGTGAGTAATAACTGGGCCTCTCTGTCTGACTCCCACAGAACGCCGTCCGCCATAACCTGAGCCTACACAAGTGCTTTGTGCGGGTAGAGAATGTGAAAGGCGCCGTCTGGACCGTGGATGAAGTAGAGTACCAGAAGAGGAGACCACCAAAGATGACCGGGTAGGTGATGGGGCTCTGTCTGGATGGGGGGGGGGGTGCTCTCTCTGCTCCCCACCTCCACACATCTCCACTGCCTGTTTCCTCTTCCTGCTCGCTGTCCGAGCCACACCACGCAGACGTCCGGCTGTAGTGGCTGCCTTGGCGCTCCCCTCCTTCCATTTAGCGACCGCGGGGGGCGTCTCCCACGTGCCTGTCTGCTTAGCCGGGTGGCCCATCCGCCAGCTCATGTGCGGCCTGCTGTTTGAGGCCATCTCTAGGCACTGTGGGGGGGTCTGCTGCTGGAGTCTCCACAAGACCTGAGACTGAGACGGGGGAGCCGCCACGCAATCACTCATTATGTTCCTTCACATGTTACAGAAGCCCCACTCTGGTGAAGAATATGATTTCGGGACTGGGATTCGGATCCCTCAACGCCAGTTACCAGGTGAGACCCCCCCCTTCCCCCCACACACACACACACACACACACACCGCACACAGATTGGAGCGAATGCACAAGGGCACAGATATCAATTTCCTGTTGTAATTAGCACGTTCCCGGACGACCCTCCCCCCCCCAACCACTCAAAAGCACCCCCAAATGATTTATAGCATCAAGTATTTGTCAATTAAGGTCATAGCATAAAATTAGTGTCTGTCCTAGAAAATCCATTTTAAAGAGACAGTGTCACACTCCTATTTCTCGCTGTTCCCAGCTGCAAAAAGAACAGCGTTAGGTACCCCCCCGGCATTACTATGACATCAGGCTCATCGAGATGCTGCCAGAGGATGGGGGCTGGGGGGGGTGGGCAGTCATAGGAAAAAAAATCTCAAATTCTATCTCTGTTGCCCCCCCCCCCACCACCCTTAAGGCTGTGGGGCTGCCGTGGGTTTTGGGTGGGGGCTCCAATTTCCTCCCACAGTCCAAAAGTGTGCAGGATAGGTTGATTGGTGACTCTAAC
>JAODJW010000127.1:8987821-8999571 GCA_026777045.1 Hyperopisus bebe | reverse complement strand
TTTTTTTGGTGGGGGGGGGGTGGGGGGTGGCCGGGGAGAATAGTGACGGAGCTCTACCGATTTGGTATCAACTTCTCGGCCAAAAAAACGGAACTACCACTTTAGCCCTTCCTTTCCATCCGATGAATGTGTGTACATTTTCAGCAGTGACTTCCTGTACCTACTTTGGTTTTTGACCTTTTTTTTGTTTGTTTTGTTTTGTTTTTCTTTGAAGCCCAGGGAAGTGGGAGGTGGGTGGTTTGAGGTAATGTAAAAGTAAAAAAACAACAAAAAAAAAAACAAAAACAAAAAAAAAAAAAGAAAGGAAAAGCAACAGACGAGCTTGTTGCTGTTTGCCTGGGCAGCCCGTTTTATACCAGTCACTGCCGTATCCTTCATGCTGTATAAAAAACATATATCTGTGTATTTGTAACCTGAATCTTCTTGTGTCTGTTCCTGCAGACAATAAAAAAAACTGTACAGTAGTTCTAGTTGCATGTAATCTGTACTAATTATTGACAATGGCATTATAAAAATGCAATAAAATACTTATTACACTGTCTGTACTTGTTTTTGTTGAGTGCTTTATGAGGGGGGGGGGGTGCAAGCTTCCAAACGGACAGAAAGCTTCAGCACTGCTGCTCTCCTTAGTCATTGTTAGGTACCTGTCCTTTTACACCTGGCTGAGCCTCACATTGATTTCGATCCTTCCAGTACATGCTGTTATCCTCACTGCTTCATGATAGATTATTGCTGGAGGGATTCTCATCCTAATGATTTCATATTAATATTTTTAAGACACAGGAGAATCATTTGTTTTATTTGTTGCTATGGCCACAGCTAAGTAACCCATGTCAAGGCGGGTAGCTGTGGGCTGCCTGCAAATTCCATAAGGTTCAAGCATTAGCGCCACCTGATGGTTGCTGCCTGTAATTACAGAGGCCACACCTCTTCCTTCCTCTGCATTATCACGGAAGCTCCCTGCTAGAGTTTGCGCCTCTGAGTTTTCAGAACTACATCAAGGGGAGGATGCTCATTGGGTAAGAGGACTTCATTAACATTAAGCTGGGAACCAATCAAAATGAACCAACACTAGTACCATATCTGCCTCCAAGTAATTGAGGTTGTGAGCCTTCAGTGCAGTCCAGAAGCAAGGTGGCTTCAAATTGACCCAGTCGTTCATGAGTCTAGTTTCTAAACCAGCCCAGTTAGAGACGTGTCTCATTTTTTTCTACCGTCTTTATTAAATGGCTTCATCATAACACGTGTTAAACTGGGTCATTCTGATCACTACAATTGTTTTTGCAGGGATGCTGTTCCATTTACCAGCTATTTTGATATGATGCACAAGGAACTATCAGTTAAAAATGCATCTGATGGAGGCACGATGAAAAAAAAAAACAATTAAGGAGCATTGCAGTTTAAAAATGGACTCTTTTATGAATCTTTTATCATTTAATTTTCTCACCGCTACCTTTCCCATAGACATCATTAATCACACCGGCAAGCTCTGACACCGAGGAAAAAGGAGCTTTTAATTAGTTTCTGAATTTTGACATCTCCCCATATTTTCAAGAACATTTTGATGATTGTGATATGAGGAATGTGCGCTTTCCATCTATAATCTCGAAACATTTAGCCATCATCTTTAAGGTTAACATCAGTAATTTCTTTGGAATATTTCATATTTTTATTGTTGGGCAGTATTCCATATTCAGTTTTTGGTGCTGAAAAAGACTTTTTTATATAAAACATGTTGAAACTATGTATTAGTATTAGTGCAATGTATTTGTATTAGTGTTGGTGGTGCAATGATTAAGAGCTGGATCTCACCTAAAGTCAGTCTGTTGTACCTTTGAACAAGCTACTTAACCTTAACTGCCCTGCTCACATGCTTAAATGTATAAACGGATAACAATCTTAAATTACTTAGAGTAAAAGACTTCATGGGTTTAATCTCAGCGTAAAAACAACAAAATCAATCGCCTCAATCGATATACCTCTTTTGCTCCTGTTCAGTTTGCCCCCTTGGGGGGGGGGTTGTATTGACCTGCCCATGGCAGACTGTTGTCATACTGCCGTCAGAGGGAGTTAGCACAGGGTCAAACGCCAGCGCAGTCATGGTCCTGCTTCCCTGTGCAGCTCTCTGCTGTGTTACAGCCTCTGTCCACCAGGAGGGGTAAACAGCCGGTCAATCCAGCAGGCAGCTAAGTAATGCAGCTGGACCAGGCCAACGCCGAAAGGCCCCCGGGCCTTGGGAAGGACCTGGCACGGCATAGCCTCGGACGGCGGAGAGGATGTTATTTTAACCTTTCTCGGATGATAGACCCCCTCGTTTTCCCAGTTTCTGTTTTTTTTTTTTTTGTCTGCCAGCACCTTATCTGATAAGATATCAGCCAAAATGCCGTGACACACATTTGTTTTTCACCCCAGCAAAGGACAGTAGGAGGCGCTGGACAACAAGCAGATAGAGTTTGTCTCCCTTTCGGGAAAAGCTGTCCCCTATTGCATTTTCCGGCATACTCTGACGCACAACTGATGAAGACAAGACTCGCTGCCATCTCACCTGTCTCTAAATCCCCCTCTCGGCAGAGCCAGAGCATGCAATCTGGGGGGGAACCCCCCCCGTTAACGGGGAAAACTCAATGTAACCTCTTAAATAAATATCGAACTTTGTCAAAAAAAAAGTCAAATTGAGAAAAAAATACAGTTTCAGCCATGGAGCAAAGAACGCGCCCTGTGTCGTGGAACAAAAGCATCTTTGTGAGTGAGTGAAACCACATTTCACTCTCCGCGGCTGTGCCAAGCCGACCGACCCACTGAAAACAATC
Source organism: Hyperopisus bebe (assembly GCA_026777045.1). Classification (NCBI taxonomy): domain Eukaryota; kingdom Metazoa; phylum Chordata; class Actinopteri; order Osteoglossiformes; family Mormyridae; genus Hyperopisus; species Hyperopisus bebe. The sequence continues at coordinate 8,996,761 of JAODJW010000127.1, read as the reverse complement.
GACGTCAAAAGTTTAAAATAATAGTGAAAGCTCCCAGCAGATATCAATGGCACACAGCAGAGCGTTCCGGCTTTGCCGTGTGTCCTGGTCAATAACCAGGGAATAGTTAAGACTTCACAGCTGCATTTAAAACGATGCATGCTGATGAGGCCCCTAAGAGAATGTGAGCAGGAGGGACTGACTAGCTAATTCTCTTTTGGTTTTCCACTGAAAATATTTCTGTGCGTCCACTGAAAGAACCACAGCGTGGACGGTGCATTACATGCCACAGCTGAAACATTCCTGTGAACCTCTTTCCCATCAACATCTGTAAGATGATGAAAGGCCTTGTTTTCTTGGAGATCGATACTGTTGTTGTTCGGCTCTCTCGTCCTGAGTGAGTCCACAGCCCTACCGAGGTTTTTCTTGGCCCAATGTCTTTCGCACGCATGAGTCCGGCCGAGTTAAGGTCATGTGTAAATTTTCTATAGGGTGTGGAGGTCCCAGGTCTCCCATGGGATATGGATGTGGTGGGGAATTGAAAGCTTAGCGGCGGGTGCCATTTTGCGCTCAGCCAGCTTGCCAGAGCAAAAAGCATGATGGTTAAGGTGGGCCAAGTCCTGCCAGATGTGATCTGGGTCACATTAGCTTGGGCAACTTCTAGCTACAGTCTGGAAGCATTAACCCCATCCTGGCGCAACCTTTATCGCTTTTTGGTTCATACGTTTAACCTAAAGCAAGCCCTCCTTGCATCTTAATGATGATAACATCAAAAATACTGACTGAAGCACTAAATCCCCAGTTGAGTCCTCTGGCTGCTTTTGCTGTTTAAATATTGTCAAGCTTGGACTATAAAACTGACCTTAAAAGGAAAACTGAGCCTCCTCATGTGTCCAGGAGGATAGCTGATTTAAAAAAAAATTGATAGATTAAAAAAAATAATAATAAATCGTTCATGAATCTTTATGCGAGGGCCAGTGACTGTATCATACCCAGGGTTAGATCTACAGTATGTACCTTTTCAGGGGTCCTATGCAATGTTTTACTTGGGAGAAAATTGATGATCATTTTATGTCATTTGGGGGCCCTAGGCAACTGCTTATCCTGCCTATAGCTGAAGCTGGCCACGTTTCTGCCTGCACATAAATATATAAAAAAACATTATTTTTTTCCCATGAGTTCCTCTGGTTCTCTTGTTCCTTGTGCCGATCGTTCCCTAAGCAGCTGCCTACTTTGTCTGTGCCTGTTTCTGGCCCTGATCCTAATTTAAGTGTGAGACATTTCGAATTTGCTGTGTTTTGCTTGTTAAAAACAGGATGTGCACTTCTGGAAAATCGCATGTATTATTTTGCTGACATTTGGCATATTGGAGTTAACGATGAACTGTAAGCACTGTAAGGTCATTTTAAAAAGCGGTGTTGGTGACCACTAGCCTTAAGATATGCACACTTATTAATGATCTTATTTTAAACATGAGCACACAGGGGGAGAAGGTGCTAAATTTGAATGTGTGAAAGCGGTGTGACACCGCCGTGAGTCATGCTACTGAATAGCCAGACGAATAAATGAATAAAAATCGAGATCACTGCGGATTAAAATTTAGGCTAGACAAATAAATGTGTGTATAACCTGTGATCCACACACTCTTTGTAAATGCATCTGAAGTAGGTATCGCGAGTAAGTCAATTCCACTACAAGGTGAATGCATGAAGTTGGTTTCTAACAGACAGATGGCTTTAGAAGCCTCGAATTAATGTTGCTTGATACATAGAAGTTCTGATCGATTTTGTGATTCATATGAATAATATGGCATGGGTGTGTTTAGCAGGCGGGAAATGAAAACAGCGCTATTACAGCGTGAATAAAGACATCATCTATCCATCATTATAGGTGGAAGGCGGGAATGAATGCTTAGTTTGTAGGCTACATAGATCTTGGAGGGTTTTGAGACAGGCAGCTGTGCATGAACACGCATGAATAGAAATCGGATTAATGCTGACTGCGCTGCCAAGTATATACTGTATGCTTGTTTTGTTTTCACAACCTGTTATGTCAAAAGGCTCACTAAAGATGATTTACTGTACTCTCGCTTCGAAATCGTGCCAATGGCATATACCGGGTACCTATCCCCGAATCAGTTTAAAATACCATCACATAGGCGCGGATGAAGTTTATTCAATATCTTCTTATCTCGTCCAAGTGTCAAAAACCAGATATGACAACATCAAAAAGAATACTACGCGTGATTTTGTAGATCCATGTGAGCAAAGCCGATAACCACACCGTTCAGGAGATAAAATTAATTCTGGAAAGTGCATTGCAGTTGATGTATGCCTACTGCATAATTCGGCCATAAATTCCTAATAACCTAAATGTACCTGGAGACCCGCTGAAATACCTGTCTGGAAATTGTACCCTTTGAGGAATCGATTTGCCTATATCGCAAGTGTACAGCCAGCAGAGTATATCACTTTATTGCCATTTTATTTTATAACAGACGTGTATATAATAATAATAATAATAATAATAATAATAATAATAATAATAATAATAATAATAATTGAAATCCATTGTTAAACGTTTTGTGCGTACATGGCCGCACACGTCGTATTTTTAAGCCTTGAAAAATCCGCGTTTCCTTCTGGCTCTGGTTTTGGTTTTGCATAATTATAGATTACACTGTAGTTAAGCACGACTTTCTAAGTTTCTTTGCCTGGAGGAAACGCAGTAATCAGCCTTGAATGCAATTTCCTGTTGAGGAGACTGAAGCTGTCTTCAGCACTGTATCAGTAGAAGGTGGAGGAGACCCAGAAAGTGTGCAAAACGGGACACATGGAGCCAGATCCTGGACTTTGACACAAAGTAAAAAAGACACGGCACAAAGAAGTTATTGCAGAATGCTGCATAAACTGTTTCGGAGTTTGCGAAGGGTGCTGTCAGGACTTTTAAGAAGTTGAAGGAGCCTTAACTCGGGACAAAGATTGACTTCAGTGCGCAAGTGAGCCAGCGAAGGAGAACCGGATTAACCAAAGAAAATAATAATGATGATGACGATAAAGCCAAACTAAAGTTGTGAGAGTCACGAAAACCGAATCAATTGTCCTGAACTGCACCAAAACACTAAAGTAAAGAAACTGAAGCGAAAGAAACGATTTATCCACCACGGACCGGATAGTAAAGAAGTGAAAAGAATAACGAAAAGTAGTTAGGCTATAAGGAGTAGAATGATTTAGTGCAATATCACAGAATATTGATCCAGATCCAAGGTGGGTTGATTGAGAAATTTTGCTTGGTTTTCTTAATTATGTTTCTATTCGATCGTTATTTGTAAATCGACTTTTTTATTCTTAAAATTGATCAACAAGGTTTCAGTCACCCTGAGTGTGAGCGTGCATGGGCACGTTGGGAAAAACCCAGAGTATGCATACAGTAAAGGGTGAACATGATGCCGTTTTTGGGATGAAATGTGTCTATCTTCAAACTGATATGCAATTATTAAATCAGTGCTTGGTACCTGGTCTGTACGTAGGCAAAATCATTCTCGCGCACAGTAGTGGAACGTCGAAATAAGTAACTTTGTTGTGAGATGTAATATTCCTTTAGAAATCAATGTATCGACCCCCTGTGTTGCCATGGTGTTGTATTTTGGGGAGTTTTAATGCAGTTTGTTTTGATGTCCGGTTATTTATTTGCCGTTCAGCGGTAATGCCTGATCTAACACTCTGAATGCGCTAACAGAGCGCCCTTCGGTGAATCTAATTGCCCCAATAGACCCGCTGGACGTCAAGTATGTTATGCCAATTTCTTACCATTGTGATGACTAATAATAGGCGTTTCTTCCGATCTAAAACTGAAATGTGTAGGGGAAAAACGTATTCGGACAAACTCTGAGGTATTTCATGTTTTAATTAAAATTATTCATTATAAATGTTAATTTTTGAACACTCACGTAGGTCTGTATGTTGAAATCCTACATTTAAACGGGGCAGTTATGCAGTATGTCCAGGCTAGCCACCCAGCTGACCTGAGAAATGCGTTTGCTAAAACGAGATTAATTCCCAAAGTTACTGGGTTAATTGCCGCCAGATTGAATAGCATTTAATAACAGCTGGACAAAAACCTTGCTGGTTTATGTGAGAAGAAAACGAACAGATGTCTTACGAGTCCTTCTGCGTAGAGTTGGCTTCCTAATCAATGTCAATTAAATGATCACCACCTACAACCATTATACCGGGAATATTGGCAAGACTACATGTACTGTTTAATCAGAAACTTAAATTGACATTAATGATTCCCAAGCAAGCTTTCCCCAGCTGTGATTCCATTTGCATGTAAAAATGAATGCAAAACGCGTTCCTGATGGCTTAGTTACGAAATGCAGTCAACCTAGCCCCAGCTAATTTATTGCTATGCCTCCCATTGGAACTTTAATCATATTTACCATGTACATTTAGTCACGATACATGTGCCACTTAACAGTCTTGGGTGATTACGACTTATTGTTAAATTCTTGGTCATTTGGATGCATGGAATTCGGATCGTGGAACGACGACTGAATGATGTAACGGTGGGAAACTGGGCAGCTGTTGATTCTCGGTGTTTTTTGGCCCTCTGTCTCATGACGATTCTTGCTGCTGCCACCCCCCACGCCCCCACCCTCTCCCCACTAACCCCGCCAGCCCCACTACCCAAGCCTGTGAGCAGATGTTGGAGTCTGAGGAGGAGCGCCACACTGAGAGCTCGCCAGAATTTCCCGATGAGGCCCCTGGCACGTCACAGACTCTGTCCAGCACTTCTGGCTCAGGTAGCAACAGACTCGGAAATGAAGTCCTTACGTTTTACTCCACATCATCCGACTCCTGACACAGGCTTTGGCCACACATTGTAAAACGTCAGCAGGCTCCATCCGACATGCTGGACATTACCCACCTATACATGGCCACCTGACTCGTGTCAGGAAGTGAAACGAAAATCAGACACTGGTGTAGATTTTGTGGTGCGGTGCTACAGCTACATTTTAAGGGGATCCTTTGGGTTTCTAACATGAAAAACGGGACATGTGGGAGTTTGACTAAGCCGTTAGTGAATCTGGCTCAAACCGGACAGAGAGAATAGCTGGATGGTGTGGGGGGAGGTAATTAAGAGTGATTACTGCACAGTTTCTCTGGCGTGTCTATGCAACAGATGTATCTGTGTTTAAATATGAGCTTTAGTAAGAATGGGATGAGAGCCGGTGGCTGTTCAGGCATGAGAAAGCGCCTCGAGCTTAGCGAGGGGGAAAAAATGTTCCAACAATGGGAAAATTAGCCTTATAAGTCACATATGAACTTAATTAAGCTAAGACGGTGATTGCTGCCGAACTAACCCCTAAACAATTTTTTTTTTGCTTACGGAAAAGAAATGTTTAATGTTTAGCGTATACAGTTATAATGAAGACCAGATTTGTTATATGTTTTCTATTTTTTCCGCCTTAGTGAGGCTTAGTGGTCAGGCTTGACAGTACCTACAAAGGGTCACTTTGGTTATAGCAAAGTGTAGGGTGCTCGATGGACACATATGGAGGTATCAGGGCGCCATTGGCAGTGTGCTAGTTGCGTGCCGATTCACTCGCGGAAATCGCTATCTGTGATGGGTGCCCTTCCCTGTTGCCATGGCAAATTCCCAGAGGAATCAGTGTGGTTGGCAAAATGCTGCGTAGTATATGCCTTGATCGAGACCAGGAAGAGCCTATCATCTCCACCCATGGCCAAGCACGTTGGTACCTGCCTGCCTGCCTGCAGCTTTGTTTTGGACCAAAGAAGCATGTCTTGGGATTAGTAGTTGAATGCAGGCCATGGAGAATAATTTATGTGCATCTTTTGGTGCTAATAGTGCTTCCTTGGGGGTTATTTGAGTCCTGGACCATCTGAAGACATGGCTTGTGTGGGTATGGTACGTGGGGGAGGGACTTCTCTACAGGTATCTGCCTGCATCAGGGGTCTTGCTCAGCATGTTCCCCATGTTTCGAAGTGCGAGGTTGTTGGAGAGGCAGCCTTCATTTGTGGCCATGTAGGATGGCTTTGAGGCATCACAATGACCTGCTTTCATAGCTGGTGGCACCCTGCCCAGGTCACTCTATTGCCCACGGTCTGACCCACCAATAGAGAGGGAGAGGTTGGGGCGGGGAATGATGCCAGAAAAAGGACAATGTCGACTTTATGGAGTTTGCCAGCCAGCCTGGAGCCCTGTAGACATTTTTGGGGGCACCGGTATGCAAGTTGGGGTATCGAAAGACTTCTTACACCCTTTATCAGCGGAGACAGAAAGCTGGACCACAACTGCGGCATGGTACCCTCCTGTTTCGGCTAGCTTTGGTGTCACTTTGATTCACCCGAGGAATGAATTTAGGAGCCTCAAAGCATGGCGGTATTTAAGGCTCAGTCACACTGGGACTTCAGCCTCTGCTGGACTTGTTATGTTGCAGTAGCCCTGCCTGTTACTTTCACAAGCAGAGGTGCCACCAGCACAGGTGCCTCTGGCGCTTCATTTAATGCACAAAGGGGCATCAGAGCATCGCATTTGGGAGAGTGGGAGACATGAAAGGGCGAAGAGAAGGATGCAATATAGGACGCTGGCTAAGGTATGCATGGATGTTATTTCCATTTTTATGGGTCTCTACAAATGTCGGGCACCCTTCAAAGCCGGCCTGTGGTGCAAAGCTTGTTATCGCTTTATATCGAAAGGTCCGTCCTCCCAATTGGCCAGGAGGGCAGTAGACCTTATGAAGGCTCCCCCGTCGTCCGCTAGAAAGTGAGCACGCTCAGTGCCAAGTCACTCGGCCTATGATTCTGCCCTTGAGCCTGAGTGATACGTCAGCTGATTTCACATTATTTCTAGCGGTAAATTCGGTGCTCACACAAGGGGCTCTTTTATCATATGACTTGAGGCACCAAAGACTTTTTTTGTGAGTCTGGCTTTAGCTCCACAAAATAATTACTACACTCACAATATGCTGTAGGTGACAAGCAAATTTTGTCAGCTTTTAATTTTCTTCACAAAGCAGGTTTTTCTGAATTTTAAGTGTTGCACGCCACAGTGTTCATACTGTTCCTTTGGGTAGCATGCAGATGGAGCACACAGTTCCCCAGAGTCTGGCTCATCCCATCTGTTGCCAGTCGTTGGGGTCAACTTGAGTTTTTGGGAGTTCAAACTTTTTCACATGCAAGATCACATGTCTGCTCTCCCAAACTTTGGATGAATGGGAGGGGGCTTCCTGAGACTAGAACCTCCAAACTTTTGGTCCAGGTAGTTAGCCAGTAAGTTGATTCAAGTTACTTCAGCTACTTGAAGTGCATGGAAGGAGACAGAGGAAAATGCGGCTTAATCCAAGGAGTATGTGTCTCCAAATGCATGCGGATCATAGCATGTGTGGGAAGTTTTTGTGAATCAGGTGGTGATTATACTTCAGAATCTTCTGAATGGCAACTACTCTTATCCCAGAGGATTTCAGCATCAGGTCTAGGGAGGGTCACCACATGTGCTGTCGAGGTGCTGCTTTTCAGTCCTCTGCCTTAGCGTCTGCGTCTGCACGAGACTCCAGCTATCGTCTGTTCACACATATTCCGACACACCTTAACAGTGTCTTCCAGGAAGTTTTTTTTCCAGAAGTAGCCATAGCTTACGTGATGTTTGAGGTTTAATTTTTTAATTACTTGTGTTTATTTTTCGTGCCTGTTAAAAGTCAAGCCTGATTTAAAAAATACATTATAAATGTTAAAAACATGTTACATGTCTGGGTCTCAATTTAATTTAATTAAATCATCATGTTACTTGTTGGTACTGTGATTTATTTTATTAATTAATTTCTATATCTACTGACCCGCAACTATCGCCCATGGATTAAAAATACTTAACACAGCGTTTTATTTCATCAGTAAACATTGATTAAAATGAAAGTTCTCAAAGAGCTGGATGTTTGAGCTGAAAATCCATGCTGGTGAGCCTTTTGAATAGAGATCCTCCTGTTAAATGCTGGTCTGATCCAGAGTCCCAGAGAGACTCGGGAAGTTTGTGTCGCTGATTAGGGTCACGCACGCTTCACGGCGTTTTTCTGCTTCTGAAATACTCTGTCAGGTGTACGGGTTTTTCCCCCTTATCTTTATTTGTCTTATCTTTAAGTTCCATTATAACGTAATTTATGCTCTGTTTATTCCATCCTTTTTATGTCTTTTTGATGTAAAAAGAAACGATAAAAACTATGGTTTAGTTCTGATAAGATACAGTTATGTTCTGATTTGTTTTTCTCAGTACGGCGGAGCTAATTTGAATTTCACAGCGCAAATATGTTCACGTGACCCTAGATTTGAGGAGTATTGATAACCCACAGGTCCCATCCCAACTCCACGTCTCATTTTGCACACATTTATTGCAATTAGAGACTAGATATAGGTTTGGGGACGGGAGCATTTCTTTAAAAAAAAAAGTGTGTTGTTCAAAAACGCTAATTCTGGGGCAACGCTGACCTTGCATTGACAGTGCAGGGCCGACTCTCCCCGAGTGACGTGTCCTACAGGCGTTCAGACAGACGGAGAGGCTTATCTTGACGTGGAATCGGAAAGCAGGCGGAGGACAAGATACCGCAGGGCTGGCGCTTTCTCTGCGTCCCGACGCCTGGCATTTCATCACGCCTCGTGTTCTTGTGGTTTGCCGTCCGGACAATGCGGCCGCGGCGCCTTTGTGCGTTTCGCTGCAAGCCATCAGCCGTGACGTTGTGCTATGATTGCCAGTGACCTTCAAGGCCGACCGTCGTGGAGCTGATTTAGTTTGCTGGGGTGTGCCTAAATTATTTTCTTCAAATAAACTTGACTGAATTTTAGTCTTTCTTCTACCTCGAAATAACAGGTAGCCAGAATCATCAAACCATTAATGCCTCCTGCAAGTCCCCACCCCCCCCCGAGGGCAAGTGCATTGTGGGAGATTTGA
>JAODJW010000127.1:8909280-8927664 GCA_026777045.1 Hyperopisus bebe | reverse complement strand
ATGGAGGGACGTGCCTATTCCAGGTTCCCTGTATTCATTACGGAGACAGTCTTAATCTCCAAGGTCATCCTGGGTTTTGCGTGACCTTCAGGCTAATCCTTAATAGCAGCAGAGTGCAGCTTTAAAAGCGACCCTCCACACTATAGCTTACTCCTTTATTCGCTCACTCTTCCCATTAATTGCTCATGAGTTGATTTGATCTCCCCATTTTGTGAGTTGTAAATTGGCCTCTTATTTCACCATTTTCATCCCTGTTACTTAATTAGGCTTATAAAAAAACCTCCGGAGTCAGAGGCAGGTCGCAGGCCGCATCCTGGGAATAAATTTTGATCTGCAACCGATAAAGAGCCAAGTGCACCCGGAGATTGAACAATGTCATTCCCCCCTGTTCAATTCTCCAGACATGAAAAGGCAAAAGCACCTCTCACCATGTTAATGCGAGGAAATTATTCATATTGCAAGGCCGGCCGCTGTCACCCTTGCCAGTGTGGGACCCTTTTTAAGATTGAGGGTTGAAAAAAGTCAGGTAAAAGTATTAAATATGTAGGAAAGTGTCAGTGAGTCACAGGAATGCAAGGAGAGAAGAAAAGAGGCCCACTCTTTGTTCACAAAGCAGTGTTAACCTTTCCAGAAAGTTTGCCTGCTCCCTGCCCTGGTCAGAGCCGTCTCGCTTGTTTTTAAACTTCATTCATCCCTTTCTGAAGAACTTCAAGACGAGCAAGAGACCAGAGCACTAATGGCAGTATAAGTACGGGTAACGCTGGCAGCTGGATGATAAGCGTATCGATCACATAATAAAGGAAAGGGACAGATGGCATGATTGACCTTGTGCTTGACCATCTTTGGGGATCCAATGAAACTTTTTGGTGTTGGGAACATTTCAAGTGGCGCATCTCGGTGCAGATATGGCCCCCGAATCGTGACCAGTCATAAAACGGTAGTGATGAATGACCAGCTAATGGCCACGGAAGGATCAATAAGTAATACTGAAAGTTTTCAAGAAAAGCTGCGTGTGAGATTCACAGTGTCACTTGGTGTTAATAAAAGGCCTTCCTTTACGACGGCAGCAGAAAGTCTGCCAGGTCTTTAGCCTCTGCATCCCCACTGAGGCTTATCAGTGAGCCTGTCTTTCTGCAGACCCGCACTCACCACAGCAGTAGCGCTGCAGCTCTGTCGCCCAGATTCGAGAGCAGCTTCCATCACTTGCCGAACGATCACCACTGGCCCCCCTGCCAAAGAAAGTGGCCTGCTAAGTCGATGCCCCCTCAGAAGATGGTACCCTGGGTGGCCACTAATGCCTGTACTGACCACTGCTGGTGGTGCGATAGAGTGAGTACAATAACCCACAGCAGACAGGCTGACTGGCCGAGAGGTGGGTGGGGGAGGGGGGGCAATAAGGAGAACGAGAGAATGAACAAGAAATAAGCAGGGAAAGAACAGAGAAGGGTATTACTGAGCCGAACTGCGGGGAGAAGAGGCCAGCAATTCGAGGAATGTGCGTCTTTGACATAATCTCACATATTCCCCCACATGAATGGCGCTGCTGTAATGTGCTCTGAGAGGCAGCAAAATGGTCCGTCAGCTTCTGCTCTGGCCTTTTTTTCTCAATGTTTATTTGTTCTTCTGTCCTTACCCTGTCTGAAAATCCTGCTGGCGGGGTTGGCGCTCACTCGAGCCATTGTTTGGACTGCAAGGCAAATGAAAATCTGGAAATCTGAGGTTTGTTTGGCTACTCTCGGACCTCTGGAGCATAGAGCCGAAATGTGCGAGTACCTTGGCTTCTCTCAATTAATGTTATTTTGTTTCATTCCCTTCCTGTGGCCACGAGACACGTGAGGACGGGAATTTCAGAGTCTCTGGGGAGCGTTCGGACGACACGCCCACGCAGAGCCCGTAAAATCACCGCACTCCAAATCTGCAGGGAATTATTAGTTATGGGAGACCATTAACATCATAAAGAACAAGCGGGGGAACGGCTCGTTTGGTGGGGGGGGCTTACAGAGTCAGAACAATCCGGCCCCCTTCCGTGTCGCCTAAAAGGCCGTTTGACTCCATGTGCTCTGGGTGAAAAACACACACCGTCCCGTTCAGGCTGTCAATTCCACCACATGCTACAGCTGCACACAGCAACAAAGTCACAGGATCTAAATTACAGCACATTATTTCTGTTACATGCAAGCACAATGTGTGCCTGCGAGTCAGGACTCTTCTCTCTCCAGTGGTTTGTGGTGCACCTGAACGTCTGACACTGGGTCCATGCGGCTGTGTCCTAAATACTATAGTTACCCACCAGGGGGCAGAGTACAGCTTGAGGTCAAGGGTTGCCGAGCGAAAATATCACCTGATTCCAGGAGTTTGCCAGGGGTTGGAAATTATGTGCATTGCTTTGAATTTAATAAGTTAAGCCTCTCCTGCATCTACCAGCAGCAGTACTGTGAAGATTTGTGGGGGTGGCAAAACCTTAATTTTTCAATTAATTTAGATTACATCAAATAATTGTTCTTTCCCAACAACCCCTCAAAATGAAATTGGGAAAACTTCTTCTAAAACTAATCCCTTAATATGTAGGAGACCAGACACTGGGGTTTCATTCATTCATGGATGCCAGTCGTGTTTTCCACGTAATAATATTTCTCAAGATAAATGTTTTAAATGTTTCTTGAATTGTATAGACTACATTATTTGAGCACATCATAGTCAAAAGACCATTGTTTTATTATATATTTGAAGCTTATTATGCCTTAATCGTTATCTAAATTTGTGTATTGCCATTCAAATTGTAATTAATTGTACCCATATGGTCTGTATTTGTACTGAAGAACAGACACAAACACTCACATTATGTGAGTCTCTGTTACTACCAGTCCCTAGTCTGTTAGTGTAACGTCTCATTCCCCATCTTATTTCTCCCGAATTCTGTATTTGATTAACTTTCATTAAGCAATGAAAATCTTTAACTATACACTTGCTTCGAGTGAGGCGGTTAGCTTGATTCTGTAATGACTGCACTCTAATTAGCCTATTTTAGGCTTCTCTTTATCTGGAATAAACTGTCCTAATAAAATTGTATTTAAAAATAGGTTAATTGCATTGCCGTGCTATTTCTGTAATTGTTTTTTAAAGAAATAAATTAGACAAGCTCTCTTTTGAGATGCGTGTAAAACTGGAATTGTGTTTTCAGATGGCTCTCCCGTGCCCTCTAGTGGCGCAGGTGGGAAACGCAGGTCATTCCCGCGCATTGCATGTTTTATCATGACACCGCGCGGGCTTCTTGGTGGAAAAAGTCGGCAGTCTGTCACAATCCGCTACAAAAATACAAAAGATGGACTACCTCAGACATGAGCGTGGATATGACATCAAAAAGATTCTCGGGAGTAGCATTCATCTCTCTCTTCTTCAAGTTATAAAAAACGATTAATCTAGGAAGGTCGTGTCTTCTCAGACATGGTTTTGAACCAAGTGTGGACAGCTACATCAGATTCTCTTTTTAATCTGTCAGTTTCAGATTTCATTCCAGGGACGTGATTGTAACCGCACTTATATGGTAAGTGGGGAGAAATCCAATTTTCTCTTGATGCAGATAGCATAGTTTTGGCTGAAAGTGAACGAATGAGACAGTGAAAGCAGTACAGTATACATCTCCACACGTGCAGCTTCGTGCACAGTCATATCACAATAATAAACCACAAAGAAACCGCCCAGACTACATTAACTGTGGTAGCTGTGTGTACATAAACCTTTCCACGCTTAGTATCCCGTCAAAGCATACTTTATTCATTAGGTGTGCAGAGAAGCGCTCGATCAAAGGATTTCGGATTGTAACACCGTCATCCATTCCAGTCTGTAAAAAAAGATGTCAAAGGGATATGCAGGTTTCAAGTTTTTCTTGTCACATGTGTTCCGAAGAACACAGTGAAATTCGTATGCCACAGTTGAAGGGGAGGGGACAGGTCTATGGGGGAGAATCTGACAAACAGCAGTGCAAAAAAGCCAAGACAAGCAAGACAAAAGACAGCGCAATATATGAAACGAAACAATAAATATTCAATAAATAGGAAAAAACAAGCAGTGCAACTGGAAAGAATTCCAGACAACAGAGAATGGAGCGTTATCGGTCGCTCTTAAAATGGTTGTCTGGCCTCAACCACAATTAACGGAGCTTTTCAGAGACCCTCTTGCCCAGTTACTGGTCACTGTAGGAGGAGCCCGTTTAAACTCGGGAGCTTAAAGATAATGGCGTGAGTCATCTGACAGCAATTAGCTATTTGGAGTAGCAATAGGTATTTGGATCCTGCGAAGTGATCCAGACAGCTTTTGATTCAGTTCAGGGAAAACATCTGGTTTTCACACTGACTTCACAGTATTTAGATGGCGCAACAGCGGCGTGGGCGTTAGCGCAGTAAATTTAGCAAAATAGCAGTGTCTGATTAGTCTATCATTTAAACGGAGGAAAAGACATTAGCGCAGAATGAAGTGAATAACCACTGAAAAGTAGGAAAGGCAGTAAAATGACAACAGATTACAAACTAACACTTTTTTTTTCTAAATTGTGTGTAAATCAATCCCTCTCTCTGTAAGCAATCATTACTGGTGTACAGTAGTGATTTTTAAATTTATTTTTGGCTGAATTTTACCTCGTTAATAGTAGTCTGTTCCTGATTCAAATAGACAAAATTTTACCTCACAGTGGCGGCCACAGATTATTATCTCGGAAGGGCACTCCAAGAGGAAAACTGAAGCCTGCCATACACAAGACAAGCGTTTGGATTCAGCAATGGCAGAAACCGAATCAGCCCCGATCCCCCCGCCCCTCTGAACACGCACGATACTCCCACAATATTAGGGGCATGTCGATCCAAATCTTGGTCATAGGCTTCTTTCTTCTAAGAGAACAAAGTACAAATTCGGCTACCGTTATTATGGATATTATGATTCATGAACATGCATACAGTTCCTGGAATCACTAAGATGATTGTTGTATCACATGTATAAGTGCGTTCGGGAAATCCGCGTTCCGACTGGCGTCAGCTTCATTGGCCGGTGTTCTGACAAAACGTCATACTTTATGAAAACATCATACCATAGTGCTAATCCATAGCCCTAACCCTAACTCTTACCCTAACCCTAACCCACCCCCTAAAACCCTCACCTTAACCCTAACCCTAATCCCAAGACGGTGGAACTGCACATGCGCAGAAAGGCTTGATAGCACGTCTCGATAGGTAAGATGTTTTGTTAGAACACCGGTGCTGCTACCGGACAAATACCTCAAATGAGACCCTTTGTAACGTTTGCTCTTTAAATCCACGGATAACCCCCATGTCCCGTACATTGAACAATTTACTTTTAAACTTCTTATAATTAGTTATACTCGTGTTGATGTTTTATACCAACTAGTGTGGAAGTAAAATAGGACATTAGTAGGCCCGGGAGGGGAGGCATAAGTGCCTCTCTATGTTATCAGAGAGATTGGTTTATAATTTTTCTACCACAGTAGTTGTAATGAAAATGTTCATTGCATAACTATAGTAAGAAATCCGTGACTAATACATAATTAAGTTATTATATATAACAATTAATGAACTCAAATAGTATAATCTGAATTTTATCTAGTGGGGAGTTTTTTAACTCACACAACTAATAGCATGATTTTAGCCAGAATATTTTATTGTAGAGATGTGTTCTTCCAACCATCTGTTTCTTCACTACTAGTATTTAAACTAAAATAATTAATTATAATTAATATATTGTTAGCGCGATGGCTGAGGTCAGAGGCACATTCTGAAGTGCAGCTTGACTTTAAACCTGCCTTTAAGTCTGGCTGTGTGAATATGTGCTCTCCATCAGCATTTTGATCAAGACTGCCCCCTTATGGACACCTGTGTGAACTGATGTGCCTCCTTTCTCTGCGTTGTCCTGACTTTTCAATAGCTGCGCCTGTGGGCCACGATTCAGAGCACTATCCCTTCAAGCAATATGTGCAAAGAATGGTGCATCCAGCACCAAGAACGCCTGGCATCCCCGCACACCTGTTATGTCATAATCTTACGTGTTGGCTTGGTAGCGTTTTGTATTCATATATTCGAATATTCACAGCCTGTTACTACTGTTCCATATTTTCACTGACTCGCATGCTCACTCAAAGCAGGAAAGCGAACCCCCGCATCTTCAAAGAATAAAGAAACCGGGGACTTCCAGTGCAGTTTTTCGGAGAATTTTTATATCCAAACAAACCTCAATCACAGGTTCTCAACCTCCCGGGAAAATAACAGCGCCGGAAAATGGACAGGAGCGGCATTGGGATTAGGATGGACAGCATTCACTACGCAAACCTTCTCATTCCTGGGGCGTCCGTCACGCAAGCAGCGCAAAACCAACAGACGCGTCCGGCTAATGACGTAGCCTCTCTCCTTTTAAAAAACCAAGTCAAAGATTTGCATCTGGAACATGGGGAATTTGGGAGTGCGGGGCTGTACACTTTCCTGTTCATTTTTTAAAAGAAACGGAAAAAACACAAATCGATGAAATGGCCCATGCATAAAAAACAGAGTGGTACATGAACAAATTTTCATCTATACAGCTGGTGGCTTATGAAAGAAAAGCATTCATTTTTTTAATAAGAAGGCACTGAGCAGATACTGGCACCATGAAGAAGAATGACCTCACTGTACAGTAGATAAAATTCACATTCGCAAAACGCAAGTAACATAAATCAATAAAATCACCACGAAAACCCCTTTCTCTTCATTAAATAACTATGTGACTTAGAAAACAAATCAATATAAAAATGACATCTTACAATTTTTGAATTTTGCCAAATAAGATTAAACATTCCTTTGGAAACAGAAATTTATATTTTACATGTAATATGGCTCTCCACATTCCATATACTATAGTCTAACGCATTAAATATCTTCATATTTAAATGGTTCTATAGTCAGATAAAAAAAGGTCATTTTAGAATAAAATAAAAACCACAAATACAAACAAAATACACATAAGTGGTTTGACAGCGTAAAACATTTCAATAAAACTGTCACTTCATAAAATCCTTCTTGTATAAAGTCAATAATATAATATAGGTTTCCAGTGCTTTGGGAGAAAAATAAAATGACAATCTATTTCAAAGCAGAACAAACACATTTAATTATTATTTAATTATTATTTTTTTTACAATTCCTCAACGATGTGTTTACAGTGTGCCCACTAGACCAAACAATCCAACCAGAAAAAGATCCATGGGTACGCAGCAAGATTTTCAGAATGCTACACAACGGCTATCCGGTGTTGTAGTCAGTGATCAGCACAAGCTGCCAGTCAGCCCAATGTGCGTGCCAAACCACCCACATGCGTGACCCTTATCTCTGGGACATGCTAACAGCCCATGCTAATGGCCCATAGTAATGGCCCATGCTAACGGCCCGTACTAACTGCCTATGTTAACGGTCCATGCTAACGGCCCATGCTAAAGGCCCGTGCTAATGACCAACGCTAACGGCCAATGCTAACAGCCCATGCTAACGGACACACCATCCTCTCTCTGTTCTCCACACTCATCGTAGTTCATTTGAGCAGTGGCTTACAACCTGCCCAGCAATTTGTGTTTTTTTGTGTTTTTTGTTTGGAGGGCACTCCAATCCTGGGGGTTCCGACCTGAGTGTTTTCTGACAGACTTTCAGTAAAACGTGGAGTGCTAACCAAATGAATGACATAAAGTGGTTCTTGGCCCGCCACAGTCTGTGGCGGAATGTGGTATGACGTCTCAGGCCACTACTCGATGGGCTCCCTGCTCTACATACGTAACCATGAAGAAAAGCTGCCATGATTTTCTCTGTTGTTCTCATTTGACCTCTACATCCTGGACCTTGACCTCTGCAAGGCTCATCTGTTTGAAATCCATGCTATAAGCATTGGGGAATTTTAGGCAGGCTGTAGTTCCTGCGGCCTTCTGGTGCGCTCTGTGGGAGCTGGAAGGCGTCGATAGGGGCTAGAGGACTTGGAGTGACGACGAGGGTGAACATGAGTATGAAAGCCTCTAAGATGGTGTGTTTACGTGTTTGTGTGTGTGCGGCTGCATGTCGAGAAGACAGGGAAAGAGAGAGAGTAAGAGAGACAGAGACAGACAGACAGACAGGGACAGTATTTATTGTCTGTGTGCATATGTGTGTGGCACATGTCAGTATTCTTGGGACTGGGGGTGGGGTATTGGGTCTTATATTATACAGGTATCCATTGACTTTCTGTATAACATAATACACAATATCACACCATTTAACTAAACCTTTATAGTGGCAGGGCAATTGGATTGTTTTGGTTCTTGCCGCATGCCGCACACGTGGTAAAATATGTCTACTATGGCAGACGTCTGCTTTGGACGTCTCTTGATAAATTTTATTAAGGCTCTTATGGGAGATAAGTATGATCAGATGTTACTCAGTAGGACGTAAGTTGACAGATGACTGTATTTAAATCTTTCTAGATGTGTTTATTGTGTTTTTTTACTGTATGCCAATGCACATATGAGAGAGGTCACAGTGTGTCGATGACATGAGAGTGGGTGTGTGTGGTACCAGATTCCGTGTGAGTGCATATAGTGTTCTTGTGTGTGTGTGTTAGAGTGTGTGTGTGTGTGCGTGTCACAGGATGTCCGAGTCCTCCATGCTGAAGCTGCTCCGCCGACTGCTGTCCACCGACGTCTCGGGGGACAGGGTGGACAGCAGCGGGTCCCCCACGCCCAGGGGTGACAGCTCGTCCATCAGCAGGAAGCCCAGCTCGCCCTTCTTGCTGGCGCTGCATGGCGGAGGGTAGTTGAGGCCGCCATCGCATGCGTCCAGCGAGGGGGCGAAGTCGAAGTGCTGGGGACCACCCATGGGTGGGTACTGCAGCGAGGGCGGCTGGGCCGGGCCGTGGCCAGGCAGCGGGGGCAGCTGGTGGGGCGCTGGAGGCGGCGGGTGCTGGTGGAGCGCCTCCTCTGGGCTGCCCTCCTGCTTGACGTAGGAGCCCAGGAGCTCGCCCCCACCCATGCCTGAAGGTGAGTTGCTGGGAATCCCATGGATCCGGGCCTGCATCTCCAGCTCCTGGGAGATGGATGAAGAAGGAGGAATGTCAGTGGCTGTTAGCATTCCCCCTTTACCAATCAGAAACTTTCACAGGAAAAGGGTGCCAATTCTTAATCGGTACTGATTCTTGTGGTTTAATTTGTGCCTCGGCCCTGCATGGTTTGTTTTTTTTTTTGACGTTATGGTAACCATTTTCATTATACCCCAAAAATCAAAAATCAAAAATGTAAATGAAAGGGCACTGCTCATTGGCTGACAGTGCAATCCCCACCACCTTGATACGCCCACTCGCTCACACACCACGAACCTGAATGCGCAGCCACAGCTGCTTGTTGGCTAGCTCCATGCGCTTGAAGTTGGTCTCCACCTCGCGGCTTCTCTGGATGTCCTTCTGCATGCGCTTGATGTACTCCACTGATGCTCTCAGGATGGTGCCCTTGTTCCAGCGCACATCCCTGGGGGGGCAGCAGGTTAGACATGAACTGGGGCCATGTCCCTAAGACATGTCAAGCAAAGTTTCCACACTCCCAACCGACTTGCATAATGTTCACTTTAACTCTTCCTGTGTTGTTTCGATGCTCAAACTATATCATGTGTCCACGTCTCTAGCAGGAGAACCTGCTCAGGTTTTAACTGAAGGGCCAAGAGCACCAACATTAAGGATAAAGGGTAACTTACAAGTCATTTGTCTTGGGGATCATGGTTCCCAGCTCTTTGATGCGGTCATTGATGTTGAACCTTCGTCTTCTTTCGACTGCAAAGCAGAGGAGACAGCAATATCAGCCAAGGGCTACCGGGCTGTGCTCTATACTCGCCCCGACTATGGCAGAGCCACAGGGAACCCACCCCTGGTCCCCCTGGTCCCAGTCTTGCTCAGACCTCAAAAGGCAGGAGATACAAGCTTCACTGGATGTCCAAATGGACCCAAAGCTAGCTGTTAATGTTAATGTTAATGTTAAGGCCCGGTTTTCTCCACAAGCTAAACATGTAAACACAGTCTTAAGCATCTCGTTCAGCAGCCAGCGTCTGGCAGCTTCCCTTCGCCCACGGTAACCGTGTAACATGCAGAGGCTGGCGTGTCACGCCAACATGGCAATAACGCTGCACCTTGATTACCTGACAGCTGTCAAAGGCAATTGCACCCTCGTTACACCGCTATCAGCATAGTCCCTCAGGTTAACAGCATGTTGGGGGCCATAAACCTTTGGCTACGTTCCAGCGAGTTGGAGGAGGCTTTAAGGGGGATGAGGTCATCCGGATGAGGAAAGGCAGACTCACTCAGGTTGTGGTTGTCCTTCTTCTGTCTCTCCTTGGCCAGAGCACGAGCTTCGTCATCTGCAGCAAAGGAATGAGACGTCAGTCTGTGTCCAGCGCGCCCTGTGCAGACTGCCAACTCCCGAGAGCTGAAGTGGGTCTCAGTCTCACTGGGGCATCAGTCATCGCAGCATACCGATACGGTCACCGAGCCCACCCCCAGATCGCACTACAGCCAAACCAGCAAGGCACCAAACACTGTTTCTTGAGTGCTCTCATTCTTAAAAACGACAGTCTGGCCCAGCACCTGGCCACTAAACCCTGCTTCGACGGGGTGGGGGGGGACTTACAATACGGCTTTTGTTAGTTTTCTGTGTTTCTGAGGAGTTGCTCTTATTTGGTTGCAGGATAGATGGGGCTAAAGCGGGCCCCTTAGGACCGGGCCACCAGTTCGTTTACAGTGTTGACAAACATGGGTCAGTGGGACCAAAACTGATGATCTTAAATGATTTATCCCAAACATGAACATTATCCCTGGCTAAGCTGTACCAAGCCTGGTGTATAACTAGCTCATTCAGGCAGTTCTGTGCCACACCACACAGATGTATGGCGGTATACTGGGCTAGCTTACCCGACATCTCTCTCTTGATAGCCAGGTTGGCGGGGCAGGAGTTACTGGTCATGGTGATGGCTGGCCCAGTCATGCCTGGGCCTGTGTACACGTCCAGGTGGCTGCTGGACAGAGGCAGCTGTGGCAAGGACAGAAAGACAGGGACAAAGAGAGACCGGTACAGAGAGATGGGGAGAGAGAGATGCAGTCAAGCGCCTGCAGCCAATCAAACTCAGAAAACCTTTTGGCAAACAGTTTAAACCTTTACCAGGCTGCTGCTCACAGATAGCTGATGAGAACCTTCTACAACTTAAATACTAACAAAATGTCATTCTGCGTTTTTTCTGAAAAATCTCACCAAGGTGTCCTTGAAGCAGGAGCTCAACGGCGTCACCATGAGCGAAATCTGAGCAGAATGTACAACGTGCTACAGCGTCGTGGAGCGCTTTGGTGAAGTATCTCCGTCAAAAGTAAGCAGATACACGCTGTGCTACATCTGTATCGTTAGTAGAGAGCTTCTCGGAGATGATAATGTGCAGATAAAGCGAACCGTCAAACAGAATGAGCTCGCGGAGGAATGATTGACTATCGGGTCATCTCTTATCACCGCCATTTATTGCTTTATTCCTGCCGTATCTTGTGCTCTATCTCAGTGCCTCAGTATAACTGTGCAGTGGCATACAGGTTCCTAATGAGCCTTGACGGATAGGTAGCCATTCAGATACAGATAATGTATCATGTAGGCTTCTGAATCGGGGCCCGGGCTCTCAGAGCTGAGGTGACAGGCAAACCGGGTCGGTATTAATCAATGTCAGGATCATGGCGTACATTCACCAACCTACCAAACTCGAGTCCGGCGGGAGGGGGGGTCAGCGGAGCCCCCATGCTGTCACCTGTGCAGCATCGGCAAGGGGAAAGGGTGTTACCTGTCGCCGATGAAAAGCACGGAGCGAGAGGCGTGTAAAGATTAACGACCTGCACTGTCAGCGAGCTGTAATGTCTTTTAAGGTGGGTGTGTGTGTGGGTGGGGCGGGGGGGGGGGGTATCATGCCTTCCTGCATGGTGTGGAGCAGCCAAGCATGCTGCTATGGGGAGGGGGCAAAAGCATGCGAATGTTGGAGTTACGGGTGCAATTCGGAGAGACCTCAGACAGCAATGGAGAAACCCTTCGTTTTCTACACAAGAGGGTACCAGAAGTATGTGAGAATTCTGAGAACTGTCCTGATTAAGGAATAGCGCATCTGAAGGCTGCATGAGAAAAAAAAACAATGCTTTTAGATTCTCAGAGCTATTTACACCTTTTAAGATTTGAATCAATTTTAATCTCTTGCTGCACACTCACGCTGATATCATTCATGAAGTTAATCTCAGCATAAAGAAAGAAAGCTTCCATATAAAGACACAGATGTCATAAAACGCCTTGCACAGGATGTTAACTGCATTCTCAGCGTGCCTGAGAGTAGCTTCCGAGAGCCCTGCCTCAGCAGAAGCTCGTTCAATGGGCTAATCGCTAACAAGAGACAATCAATACCGGAGTAACTACCAGTTGCGTAAACGAAACAGCTCTATATCTAAGAATGAACACCAAAAGGCGGGAGACGCAGTAAGGATTCTGGTCGTCTATCCCTAAATTCCACTGCACCAATTCCCAGGAATGTGCCAGTGAGAGAATTGGCAAACTCAGCAAAAAGTCGAGAAGATGATAAATCACCGCAGAGTAACATCACAACAGCGTCTCTCGGCCACCTAGGACGGTGCTAAAAAGCCCCCCAGGTAAATCTCACTGCTCGTGCAGGTTAGCGTGCTGGGTGGCAGGGTGAGAGAGCAGCCCGCACGGGGAATCAAAGACTTTTCTTGTGCCCTGCAGCTGCTGCCCATTGCTGTGGCCCCTTTGGCAATTTCAAAATGCTCTTACCAGCTGTATCCTCTCCCCATCGATTACCTCCACAATAGCATATGTCTTCCCTGCTTCCTTCATCCTAGTTAGACTCTGGGCACGTTTGCAGCTCTCCCTGCGTGACGCCGGTGTCCCCATCCACTAAGACACTGTCCCCGAGGCTTCTAGTGCCTGCCCTGTTCTACTGGCCCTCAGCAAAAAAAAGTGATCTTTCCCCTGCCTGGACTTTCAGCCTGTTCTTTCCCTCCCTTTTGCAGCCCCCTTTCAAACAAATGTCTTGTAAACAAGTTGAACTCTAACTGGATGTGGCTTAATTGTTAATTCACAGCAGTTACTTTGAATAACCTGGAGCAAAGTACTGAGATTATTCCCCGAAACGAAGCTCTAAAGCGATTATTTTGCCAGTGGATTTTTTTGGCTTTACACGGCACAGCATGGTTTTACATTTTGTGTATGGGGCAGTACTACATCTTCTTGGCAGCTTCACGGCAAAAACTTAATGTGATTGCTTAAACAGGGAGGCGTCCTCCCCGTGTACACCACGAAGAACATTAGGGCATATCACAGAAGAACCACAGGCTCAAAGGCAGACGAAGCACTCGTCTCAGCAAAACACCACACTCTTGCGCTTCAGGGTGGAAAACAGCCGTATGGATTTTGGCGAACTCTTTTTATGGAAGAGAACAGGGCGTCCCTTTGTCTACGGCTACTTTCACAAAGACTGAGTTCAGCTACGTATCGGGGGCCCATCGCCTGAGTCACAAACGGGCCCCATGGGCTCTCGTTAAAGGGAGAGATGTTTACAGGCGTACCGAGGTCCTGATTCATTTTTGTCCTTTCGGCATAGTCTCCATAGCGATTTCTCTATTTCACAAGGAAAACAATCCAAAAAAGATGCCAGGCTGGCCATCCCCAATGCCTAGCGCATTCGCTGTACTTACGGTGTTGGACATCTGGACCACGGGGTCAGCATATGCTTGCATGTCATCATAACTTGACTGCAGGCTAATGATGTCATCGATCACATCATCCATCTGCTCAAAGACAAAAAAGGTTGGACAAGTTTAGAGTGTTCTTACTGAAATAAACCATATTTCACAGGAAGGATTTAAATAGGGAAGCAGCATCACTGTTGTGCATTTGTCTCTGGTACCTATGAAACATAAATCTACGGGCACAGGTTGAAACTTGTGCACTGCAACAGCCTGTTAACAATGCGCCAGGCCAACTCGTCATCCTGTAAAATGCAGTCTTCAGGCAGATCTTTATACCTGCTAGCTTATTACTTTAGCCTGTGCTTTAGCTTGCAGACCATAGCATTCTGCCAGGTACATAATGTCAGCCTGCTAGCCCTGTGCTTTAGCCTGCAGACCATAGCATTCTGCCAGGTACATAATGTCAGCCTGCTAGCCCTGTGCTTTAGCCTGCAGACCATAGCATTCTGCCAGGTACATAATGTCAGCCTGCTAGCCCTGGGCTTTAGCCTGCAGTCCATAGCATTCTGCCAGGCTGATAAGGTCAGTCTGCTAGCCCTGGACTTTAGCCTGCAGACTGTAGCATTCTGTCAGGTTCATAAGGTCAGCCTGCTAGCCCTGTGCTTTAGCCTGCAGACTGTAGCATTCTGCCAGGTTCATAAGGTCAGCCTGCTAGCCCTGGGCTTTAGCCTGCAGACCATAGCATTCTGCCAGGTACATAATGTCAGCCTGCTAGCCCTGTGCTTTAGCCTGCAGTCCATAGCATTCTGCCAGGCTGATAAGGTCAGCCTGCTAGCCCTGTGCTTTAGCCTGCAGACTGTAGCATTCTGTCAGGTTCATAATGTCAGCCTGCTAGCCCTGTGCTTTAGCCTGCAGACTATAGCATTCTGTCAGGTTCATAATATCAGCCTGTTAGCCCTGTGCTTTAGCCTGCAGACTGTAGCATTCTGTCAGGTTCATAATGTCAGCCTGCTAGCCCTGGGCTTCAGCCTGCAGAGCGTATCATTCTGCCAGGTTCATAATGTCAGCCTGCTAGCCCTGTGCTTTAGCCTGCAGAGCATATCATTCTGCCAGGTTCATAATGTCAGCCTGCTAGCCCTGTGCTTTAGCCTGCAGACTACAGCATTCTGCCAGGTTCATAATGTCAGCCTGCTAGCACCTTGGCTTTAGCAGAGTGTAGCATGCTGATGGT
Organism: Hyperopisus bebe; assembly: GCA_026777045.1. Taxonomy (NCBI): domain Eukaryota; kingdom Metazoa; phylum Chordata; class Actinopteri; order Osteoglossiformes; family Mormyridae; genus Hyperopisus; species Hyperopisus bebe. Next base: position 8,912,678 of record JAODJW010000127.1, on the reverse strand, counting down.
TCTGGATCATGTCCCTGCACTCTGGGCACTGACAGGCTGCAGCCTGCCACAGACAGAGACCAGTAGAGACCAAAGTCTGCATTGTTAAGTGCACGCCGTAACTCTTTAAACTCTAATTACACTGTCGCAGCCATAATTGGGCAGTTAAACTGCAATGAGAGTGAAGTTAACACCTTCAACCTTTGGGCAAGCTCTGGCCTGTGCTTCTGGCATAGGGTCAAAGGCAGGGGAAAGGGTCTGAGCAGGTCAGCGCGATGCGGGCAGCGGCCTGGCTGAGCGAACACTTCGCTGTTTGTTTATAGCACCTTTTACCGTCCATGGTGTGTGTCGTTTACAATCTGTGAGTAATATACCATGTGTCAACTCTCAAAGTGACCTGCATAAGCGATGGTTTGGTCTTTGAAAGGACCAACATCGATAATGACTGTTTACTCTTGCTCAGCCATATAAAGTGAAATGGTGACCTCAGCACACTTGCAGCGTGTTTATTGTTAATTTTAACGCATGAGTGGGCTGTTTTAAAGCAGGGCCATCGGGAGTCTGGAGGCCCATTTGCAGGAGTTGTTATATTATTTCTGCAAGAGTCACAGAGACAGCGTGGGGACACTGTAGGGGGACTCCACAAGTGAAGGTGCACACGTATGATGGCTAAGGATGCAACCGAGATAAAGTCCTACACATCACCCCCTATTGGCAGAAAAGTATCACATGTGCCTGTTAAGGACGAGTACCTCGTTCTCGTGGCTGGAGCCAATGTTCAGCATGGCCATGGGGCTGTTGGGCATGCTGTTACCCGCCGAGCTGATGAGCTGTTCAGTGCGCAGGCGGGGAGAAGGCAAGGGAGGTGGGATGGGCTGCCGGCTAGGGGGCGGGGCTGGAGGCGAGGGCTGCACCCCCGCCACAGCCTGCACCACCTGCTTGGTAGCTAAGGTGGTTGACAGGTACTCTTTGACTTGCTGCCGCTGGGACTGGCGAATGTGGTAGTCTGTGGGGTTCTCCAGATTCGTCTGGACCTGCCGGGGGTTGGAGGGGGGCAAAAACATTAGTCAGAGGGCATCCGAAGCGCTTTCTGGGAGCTGCTTAATTGAAACCTGAAAATTCTTTATGTATGATAATAGTGACGACAACAACAATTTTTGCCAAAATGTCAGTGTAATCAGTCCATCAGTCCCCAGTTCTTAGTTAATTTCATGCAGTAGTAGGTAGAGGTTCCCAGGCTGAAATCCCCTAGTGTGAAGAGCAGGCACAACCCTGGCAGATGACATGGTTGGGTGGTACTGGATCTGCAGCCTAAGTCATGTGACACACCTTGACGGACAGACGTGACGTGGCTAAGGGCGGGGCTTACGCACCTGACTTACCCGCTGAGGGGCTGTCATTGGTTATAAGAAAAACACAATCTTCAGGAAGCACCAAGGCTTCATTCATATAGCATATTCATTCTAATTTCTTAAAATTTTGAAGAAAACAAAACATTATCGTAACCTTTCACAGCTGCGCGTGGGCACTGTCCCCATCCTTCCCGCTGCGCATACGCTCCTGCTGCTTATCCCAGACGGGCAGTCACATCACACGTGTTTTCTCATGAAACAATAAGTGGCTAAGTGGTTAAGTGTGACAAGTGGCTTTGGGCAGCGTAACCCCCCCAGGAAAGACACTCATCCTCATGCAACCACAACAGGAACTCCATTTTAACAGGACCTCTGTAATTCCCTGAAACATAAAATGTACTGCACACACACCCAAAGTCACATGCTGAAGTGAGAGACACTACATCATTTTCTCCTGTCGATAATTACTGTATGTTTAATATAACTATTAATCTAGGCTGATCTTGGCCTTTTCTGAGAATCAATCAGTGGATACAGGGTTAAAGAACTGTTAATGTCCCACTTGTGTCCTCATGAGGTCAGACGCAGAAACACGTGCTGCATCCACACCGGGGCGACCAGATCAGTGCATTTTTTAAAAGGCAGCTTTAACCCCTTCTAGAGCGCCGCCTACAGCTCTCCGATAAGAACATTCCAGAAGCGCCTACGGAATCAGGTCGGAATGCTGCCCCCGCCTGCCTTTGTCTCGGGTCACAGATATATCTGCTCTCCCTCACTTCCGAGCCTGCTTGTTGTCCCACCGCATTCCTCCCCTACGTTACGCACTGGTCCCTGGCTCCTTCCGCCTGCCTCTCCCAGACGACCAGCCTCAGAAGCACGTGGGGATCCAGGTGGGCTGAGCGACATTCCCAAGGTTCACCTTTGCAGCCACACTGCCCTATTAGGGGATTAATGCCACATCTGGACCCCCTAAAGTCCACCACCAGGGGGCCTCCCCAACTCCACATGGCCCCGTGAGCACCAGTTCTGTTTCTGTGTTCTGGTTGGTTCTGTGCTGTCCAGGGAAGGCAGGGCAGCAGTGCAATTGGGCAAGAGACTCTCATGCATGAAGAACGGGAATCAGACGGGTCATCTCTGGGTGTCGGTTGTAACCGTGGGCGGTCCGTTCCACGCTCCCGCAAATGCCACGCTTCATCCCTGAACTGGAGTCCCTCCCTCATGTCAGCATGCCCAGTCACATTCCTCACATGCTACCAACTCTGATTTTCAGGCCATGCACACAGGCTGATTTCACTAACCATGCGCGAGTTCTGAGTCCTGCCCTCAACCCCTCCCGGCCACTTACCATGAGCACTTCCATGGGCACCTGCATAGGCGGCTGGTAGTGGGGGGGCGCATTGATGGCGGGCGTGGTCGGCAGGGGCGGCCGGCTCTGCATGCATTGTAGAGCCTGCTGCTGCTGCTGCTGCTGCTGCCGCTCCCGCCGCTCCTCCTGCTGCAGCTGGTCACGCATGAGCTGCAGGCGCAGACCTATCCGTGACGCCATTGCGGGGGGGCGCGGGGGGCGGGCCGCCAGGGAGGAGCAGTCCAGCCCAAAAGGTGTGGTCACTGGGGGGAGGTCAGGCAGAGGTCAGGGCGTGAGAAACAATAACACATGATGAAGCCCAGCCTGGGACAGGCTCCAGACCCCCGACACCACACTGGAAGATGGATAGATGCAAACATATATTATCATGTTAACAGAGAACAGCAGCTTCAGTAACACCCTCAATAGAGCCTTGAATGTCATTTCTGTGGTGACTATTCCCTTCACAGTGCCTTTAACGCTCAGCTGTGGCCCTGGGTCTTGCTGGTCCTTATTTCTCTTTAACCCAAAGCGGTGGTGGAAGAGTGTAAAAATAAAAACCAAAAAAAATCCCAAAAGTCATGTGAGGGTCATGCTCTGCGGTAATTTACTCTCATGTGAGTGGCATTTACGAACGAAACCCCCCCCTGATTATGCTGATTAGTAATATTTTGCCTTATTTATGAAATTTGCATTCCCCCTTTTGATCTCCACTAGGAGAT
>JAODJW010000127.1:8891189-8909180 GCA_026777045.1 Hyperopisus bebe | reverse complement strand
ACAGGCTGGGGAGTCCCCATAGCGAGTTGTTCCCCTTTCTGACACCGCAGCGGTGTAAAGCCTGTGATTCCAGCGGTGCCTGCAACCGATGGAGGGACAGTAATAAGGAGCGACAGCGAGTGCCGCTGTCCTTGAGGTCGGCCCTTCTTCCGTACAAGTGCCATGGACGGCAGCCGGCCGTGCAGAACAGCTCATTGTCCGGGGGGTACAATAAGGAAGCCAGCTCCTATTGAAATGCCCTTGCCCCCACCCCCCAGGAGTACACTGCTGCCTGCCGTGCCCTCTCACACAGCCCGCTTTGTGACACCCCTTACTCAGGGACACTCTTGGGCTTTGTCACCAGGCTGAGCCGTGGCAGCCAATGGGAGGAATTCGGAGCCGCACCATTCAAGTGGCCAGTATGATGAGACGGAACTGATTGGCTGCCAGCAAGCCGGCACTGGGACCACATTAATCACACTAATAACGACAGTAATGACAAATTATTAGTAGTATTATGAATGGTGGTAGCGGACATATTACAATAAAATGTATATATTAAAAAACATATCATTGCTATTAATAATTAATATCAGCAGCAATGATATGGTGTTGCTGGACTGCTGTACCCTTGATAGATTTAGGATTCTAGGCTAGGGATCTGTGCTAGCAACCGGAATGTTGCTGGTTCAAACCCTGTGAATACCTAGAGTGATTCTACTCAGTTGGGCCCTTGAGGAAGGCCCTTAACCTGCCATTGCTTCATCCTGGGTATGATGCTAACCTGCACCCAGCCCTATGAGGAGGTCCTCCAACTTACAGGGAAAAACTTGGGGGTTGGTGGAAGGATTGGCACTCCAGCCACTGGAAAAAAATGGCTGCACTCAAGTTCTCAACACTGAGGTGGTTTGTAGTGTGGTGGGTGTGGCGATGCACGGTACTCTGGGTCGGTGCCTCGTCCTGGGTTATTCCTTGCATTGTGCCTGTTGCTACTGGGTCAGGCCTGCAACCTGACTATGAAAAATGGATGGATGGATGGTATTTTTTCTGCGCTCTGCATGCCTTGCTGCTGTAGGCACCAGTGTTTCCACCTGGGATCAATAAAGTTAATCTAATCTAATGAAACAGCTGAGTAAAATCTCCCGCTGCGTCGGTGGGTGTGTATTACACCTAAGCAGCCAAGCAGTGGTGGTCGCAGGCTGCCACACAGGCCGCCATTCCAGAAAACGAATGCAAGAGCATGCTGCTGCCCCGCTCCGCAGGCATGCCTTCCTGCCCGCCACAATACGGCACTGCACTGGGCCCATGCCTGTGGCACCCTAGCAGCTTCCAAAAAAGGGCGGGGGGGGTGGTATTTATAAACCCTGACAAATAATCCTGAGGCTGCGGAGGGTGTTTATCTAAACTCCACATTAGATCACAGGGATAGGAATTCTCGCCTGAGACTCGAAAGCCTCTGGGTGCCAGCAGAACCTAGGGAAGACAGCTGATTGGATGTCCACCTGAGGAGCACCACCCACTCCGCTGCCAGGCTCTAAATGTGCGGCATACGCCGGGGCAAACGCATGATCATTATGCACAAAGCCTCCATTGTCAGGCAGTCCGAGACGTCACGCCACCTTAGGATCAAAGATGGAAAAGCCGCCTGAATATTCGTTTGGCCTAGGAAAGTCATAGTGAGAGAAGAGGTCAGTGCGGTGGAGCCAAAGGTGAACGAGGGCGCTGTGTGTGGACAGCGATACGCAAGTGACCGCACAGCCCCAACGCCTCACCAAAATGTGGGTAATCTGTCACAGAGGGCAAACAGAGAGGCGTCTGCATGTGAGCCAGCAACGTGTCATGAAACCTCAGCAGATTCAGGCTTCAGAGAGCTGGACCCACAAGTACAGCATCAATGCAGGTGAACCCCAGGTGACGAGTAACAGGTTCAGCCACACGGGTCGGTCTCAAAACAATAACGGGTATTACAATTATTAAAAATGCCTTTGCGAAAAGTAACCTCCATTAATCTAACTGGGATCAAGGCGGCTTCACAACGTGTCAGCAAAATCTTGCGGCCAGACGTCAGGAAATTCCTCTATGTACCGAATAGACAACAACAACTCAAAATGTGTGACATGAAACTCATGTGACCACCGGAGGGGAAGCTGGCCAAGCGAAGTACTCTGACTGTTATCATACCATCAGCGTCTGTCGAAGCAGCTTATCCTGAAGCCTCCACCAGGTGAGTCACATGGTCCCGTGTCTGATTCAGGGCATGGGTAAAGATGCCCAGTAAAGATGGTAGGCTTCAGCATCAAGGTGAAGCACCCAGACATACGAGCATTGGGCCATTAGTACATTAGCTTTGGTTCTCCTTGATAACTGTTTACTTACACTCTCTTCTTTAGCTAAAGCTCCATCGCAGTTGGTTTTTAGGGACTTTTTGTGGAAATCTGAGTAAATATCACTGTTAAAGCATTAGTACTTTTAGCAGGAGAATGCCGTCATTTAAACAGACGACTTCACTGCCTCACAGCCAAGCTCAGTCCATTGGGAGACCCGCAAACACATGCTGTGAAACAGCAGCAGAGTCCTATGCTCATGTCGGATCCGTGGTCGGGGCAGTGCCCAAGCACGTGTGCCTCTGCTGGACGGGACTGTGCGCCCGTGAGCCGAAGGTCCCAGGTTCGAGCAACACAGCTGGCAGAGTGATATCGCCACTGGGCACCCGAGCCACATATGACAATGAAATAATTCATACAAATATCTTTGCAAATTGAAGTATCGTGATCGGATGGCTGAAATACACGCCAGTCACATCTTATTAAACTGTTAAAAAAAAAAAAAAAAAATTTTATGTACTTTGCTAATCGTTTTGTAGTGATGCATTCATCTCACATCAGGGGTTAGTATCATGGTGGGCTGGAGCCCATCCCAGGCAGCACAGGGCACATTAACTACAGCCATGTTATATATATATTTTTCCCTTTATCGTTCTTTGTTTCACATTTTGTTTGGTGGATTCGATTCCAGCTAATAGCTTAAAAGCATCAGTTAAACGTCACTCGCCGTACTCAGTGTGTGCGGAGTGCAAGATGTGGACTAGATAGTTTCAGAAATGTCATCGCGGTACTCTGAGAGCTCAGCCAATGAAATGCAGGCTGGACCCCAGCCTAACTGAGGCAACCAGTGCGGACCTCTGGGTAACCAACCTGATGGCAAGGACCCATGAACGACAACTTCGGAAATGAGAATCGCACAGATAAAAACTTATAAAGTGGATGTCAGAAAGAGTCAAAGAAGCACAGAGGCTTTTCTTGAAAGAGCGCAGAGCTGGTGGGACGTTGTTCCCATAGTTATTCTTTACATTTTGAAACCACAAAGATTAGGTTTCTGAAAAGACACGGTGAATTAAATGAACACCTACGTGTAGCATAACCGCGTGCATGTGCACTCATACAGTTGTGCACAATGGCACGGGCCGGCTCAAGCTTGAAACCACACAGATGGGCAGGCTGCAAGCGATTATGGGATGGGAACGACTGCAGTAGGTGGCGGACCCCAGATCGCCACTCGGAGGGAGTGCCAGGCGCGGCGCGACAGGGATTAAAATAACTCCACGCTTTCTGTTCCCCTTCTGAGGAACGCCCCGTTCCACTACACAGCGTGCACTGTGTGGGGGGGTGCCGAGGTATGGGGGGAGGGAGTACTCAATCTGAGAGAGGCTAGGTGTGATCTAATGACATGGACTGGATATTTTTGGGGTTCCCAAAACTTTCAAAGAGCAGTGACGGCTCTCGATGTGTAGGTCACACCCCCTTCCCCGCAAGCTCTGCTTGGAGAGACGTCATGTTAGGTTCCTTCCTCTTCTTTACTTCGACAGCTGCATCCTGTCATGCAGGAAGCCAGTGAATGGCAGCCGCCTCCCCCTCCACAGCAAAGGGCCGCTGGTCATATTGATCTGCATGCTGCTACACTGACCAACCGGCCTGGAGGTCTTCCTCAGGTACAGGTCTTTCAAAAGGCCCCCAGCAGAGCAGACCTAGGCCTGCAGGGATCGTTGTGGAAGCGTCCATTTGCCATGGATTTCTTTGAAACCGGTCAAAAGTGTCACCAAAAAAAATAAATAAATGATATTGTGAGGCCGAATTCAAAACCAGCAGAAGTAAGAAATTTCTCGACGTTACACAATTGTCCGGCACGCAACAAACGGCAGCTACTCAGAAAAGCAGCCACTGTGCTTTTTACTACCTAGAACAGACTTATTTAGAGACTTAAATGGTGGATTAAAAGATATCAGAAACAGTATTCAGGACTCAGGAGATAAATGTCTGGGACCGGGCCTGGTCGCTGGGGTCCCAGACTGTGAGGGGCCCCTCCATTGGCCCCGTTAGGCTGGTCTTTTACTCGCCTGCTGTTTGCTACACTGGTTAGTCACATGGGGGAAGTGTGGGGGCCCCGCCCTTACCAACCAAGTCGCTGCTGTTCGTGCGAAAATCCGATTATCTTAAATGAGTGAGACCAGCTGGTGACTTCATTATTTACTAGCGTGTTAAGTACTCAGGCAGATGTTTATGATTGTTTAGCAAAATAATAAACTGTGTTTACCCGGGCGTCCATGTCTGCCTATTACCGTATAATTGATTTCATTCCTACCACATTAACAAGTAATACAAAAGCAGCTCAAATTAAAAATGACAAAAGTGTGAGTGCTAATTACGTGCCACTGTGACTGTGTCCCTCGCTGGCATTTGCCTCATTTGTACGTTGCTTTGGACAAAAGCATCTGCTAAATAAAATAAATGTAACAGAGTGGGGGGTGGGGGGGTGGCACGGGTTGCCAATTCTCACGCATCCAGTGAGACACTCGCTTTCTGAGTCTCACACTCACGCAAGCAATCTTACCGCCAAACTATATTATTCCATTATAAGCCTAAAATTAGCTAAATCAAAAGCGCTGGCGTAGTCTGCAAACCCTACAGACTATTTACAAGGTAATAAAACGGTTACATACCTGCTTGTGCAGACTAGTCTCGAGCTGAAAATCTCATGCCACCCAGCTGACCCTGGGATGGTCTGTGGTTTGCAACTCAGGCCCCCACTTGCAGCAAGAAAATGGGGCGGCACCTACAGCCGACCAGTGTCATCCCCCGCTGAGCCAGCAGGGCCTCGGAGAACCCCAGCCTGCAAAGCTACCAATGTGCAGACCTTCACAGGGGGTCAGGGGACAGTGGCACCTGCAGGCCCTGCCGACTGAATCATCATTTACTCAGCAGTCAATCTGTCCCTGATTTATTCCTTATTATATCTATAAGGAAAATGTGTGAATTTGAGTTATATGGGATCTATAAAGCTAGCTAGCAGCAGGCAGGCGGCAGCGTGAGGGGCTTGCAGCTGTGCACATGGCCCTCTCAAAGGCCTATTCTCCACCACTGACCTTCTTTATTTGTTTAGCTCGTAGATAGTTTGGCTGGGGGAACAATCACCATTTTGTACAGAAGAGTCACGAAAGCGATCTGGGTGTCTACCACACGCTGGTCTCGTCTATCTCCAGGAGCTACAGACACACACTCACAGAACCGGAACCGACAGTGGTGACCGGGGCCCAAAAGAATTGACATTACAGAGGACTACAGTGTCAGGTATACAGTATAACTTCAACTGCAAGAGTGACTCATTATACATTGCTGTGTAGTATCAGCTTTCAATAATCATATACGCATTATGGAAAACATTCCTACAGCAATAACAACACTGACAACACCCTTACACACTTTAACAATACGCTGGACCACTCATAGTAAAACAGCCTCTATCTGGGACATTGGAATCTCTGCACCACAACAGTGGCGGCCATTTTCAGTCTGGGCTATTTTTTGATGGCGCAGTGAGAATGAAAGCAGGCACAGAGGAGCATCAGAAAGCGCACAGTGGCCGGCACAGCGGTGGGCTCCCACATCCTAACAGAACCTCCCAAAACCGCCGAAATAAAATAAGTTGTAAATGAGGGTTTGAAATGCATTCTTCCACAACAAAGCTAAGCTAATGTGTCCTCCGGGCTAACACAAACGAATCAGAACAAAAGTTCAGATTGGACTTTGGAATCCAAATGGGCCTTTTACCAAAGTCGTATAGCCAGTAACTAGTCCTGAATAATATGTTTATTCATGACTCCACAGAATCAGATGATGTACCAGCATTTAGCATCTAGCTAAAGTTATCATGGCACCAAAGTGTGCGACACAAGGACACCTATAACCTTAAAAAAAAACACCTCAAGATCCCATCATCCGTGGCACTTTATGTTGGGCTGAATGCCCCCATTGTCACATCTCCCCTGATGAATGAAGGTCATTAATCATTGTTCAGAGTTCGTTCTCAAAATATCCCACTGGACCCTGAACACATGGCCATTTCATGAGGGGCCACTATGCAATTCGCAGCTGAAAAAAAGAGCTCTAATCATATTTGAATGACTAATTCAGAATTTCTCCTAATATTGCAAAATGGAAAAAAGGCAAGACCTTCAAAAATACCAAGAGTCTGCAGTGTTCTTTCCATGAGCTGGGATTTCATAACACAGCCTACATGACAACAGCAAGTTCCTTAATGTAGTGCAGACAGAAAAAAATCTAGCCTAGTCTCCCTGATGATGCCACACTTTTGTTAGCATACATCTAGAAACAAACAGACCTGAAGGTCAATCTACCTGACAGGGAAGACACCAAAAACAAACAAAGGCTGATCTCGAAATGAACCAGGCATTAGCAGCATGTCCCATTACCCTCTCAACTATTTCTCTGGAAGTGGGAACTGTTTACATTTGGAATATATTGACAGGATACAATGGCAGGCTAATATTTTTTCCCTAAAAAAGATCTGCAAGGTGACAAGGTGATACACTTTCAGCAAAGTCCAAGTGTTTACAGTTACCTCTTTGATAGTTGACTCTATAATACTGGCTCTACAGGAGTGTCCCTAACCATACAAATGGCTGCTTGGTTTATTTAACAACAGGGAGCAAAAGAAGCACTGACAGTCCACCCCTATCCAAACAAAACCGGTGGCCTATATTTGTTTAATAACTTTCTATAGACTATCCTCGATACAGGCTAACTAGTTAAGAAAAAGCACAGGTCTTCATCCATCCATCCATCCATCCATCCATTTTCTGATACCACTTAATCCCAACACAGATCTTCATAAGTCAACAAATATCCATTGACTGACCTTTGATGAGTGCAATGCATGTATTTCAAAAGATAAATAAGCAGCTATGTTTCGTTTCACTTTTACTTACATTTTAAAATGGTCCCAAGTGAAGTCCAAACTCAGCACACCAAACCCAGTCAACGGGTTGAGCTGGTATTCTCAGCAACCAAGAAACACCAAGAAAGTCCCCTTAGCAGTAGGTCATCAGCTTGGAGGGAGCACAATTTATTTGCAGTATACCACCAATGGTGAGAAAACCCCACACATCATTAACCCCCGCCCCCCCTGAAATTACAGACCAACCCTCATGACCCGAAATCACTTCAGAGTCACAGGGAAGACCTCAGTCACGGACTGCCCCGATGACTATGCTACTTCTGGACTGAATACTTCCTCTTGGTTGAGCAGAAGCGTTGTCATTCCTTCAGCTAATTGACAAGAGACCAATGGTCCATCAGACTCCCACTAAACCCGGACCAGCGCCACTGATGCCCAATGGCCAGGGCTGTGTAATATGTTTGTCCAATGAATAAACTGCTTAGGTGGATCCCAAAACATACATTCCCTGCTACATGAATAGGCACATGGGCTCCTCTGTGGGACGCTAGGGCAGTTTTAGGGAAGCCTTATGTGAACTCAAAGATATAAACGAAATGTAGGACTTGCTTTACCGATGGCCTAAAGACAGCTGGAGGCCCCATAGCCTGGCCCGTTTGATGTGCGATGTCTTACAGCACGAGACACCCTCTATCAGATAGAAAGAGATGTAAGATGTATGGAGAGCTCAGGCAGCACCGAGTCAAGTGACAGTCATTAGCCGTAATTATCTAGCTCATCTGCCCTCGTTCCCAGAAGCTACAGTAAAGCATGTTGCTAATTTTTTGTCGCAAATAACCAGACTTGAGACACGCAGAAGACCTGCTAAAGTGCCCACTGTGGTTCCTTACTTCCGGTCTCACCGACCAATAAAGCTTTATTCCTATACATTTCCTGAGCCCTGCTGCTAAGGACCTGTTACCTTCCAATCCCTGAACCATATGATTCTGTTCACTATGCCCACCCAATGTAGAACAGCTAAAGGCATCGCAGTGTGATGTCTATAAACATATAGCCATGTGTCCCCAGGCACAGTCAGGGTGAGGTCGAGCAAAGTACTTCATGGTGTTTTGGTCGATGCAGGCCAAGCAAAAAAATAAAATAAAAACACAGAAGATGGCTGATAGGCAAAGTGGTGCTTTTCACCTCCTTGTAGAATTCATAATATGAGGAGGGGCTCAGCATGAAGTACAACTACCTCACACGCACACTATTGATTTAATTAAAAACCCCAAAACATTTTATCTTCATTCTCTCTGTTTCATCATTAATGACATTTCATGTCAACAAATGTGGCTCCTCCAACTCAAAAGTCCAGTTGAAGACAGTTCCTAGCAAACTAAAATTGCAGTTTAATCTATGCTTTTTAATTAAGAGCTAAAGTGGAACAGAAACTTTGATAGTCAGCATTTTGTTTGGTCCAGGGTTGACATTCACCACTATACCATCTACTGTATATGGCTTCTGACTCATTCTACCAGGTCACAAGATAAAAGGAGAACATCACTGAGATGTTTCTTGTCCCGTGTTCAAAGCCCATGTACACTGAAATGTCAACCAAGAAAATGGATCCCAAAATGTCCCACCAACCATTAGCCAAAGAAGCAGGAACCCAGAAACCCAGCAGTCATGCTAGGATGGTTGTGTTATTTATGTGTCCATCTGCTGACTATTTCACTCTGGACATTTAAGCAGATCCCAGCCAAAGACAAACCACATCAAGGTTTTCTTCTCCTAAATGAAACAGAGATGCTACCCAGTTTTGATATAGATAAGCATGAATCAAAAGAACCTTGCCTCTCGGGGTTATGAAAGTCTACGGTCTCTATGACACTGCGTCATGCTGCCACAGGCCAGGAATTTTCTCATTCTCGCCAACTTCCTACAGGCTGGATCAGTGCCGGTAAACCAATGAGGTGACATAAGCGGGAGCCTAGGGCGTCATCTTCTGAGGGGGCAACTCAGTGGCGGCCAGTGCCACCCTGAAAGCTTTACCTCCGGTGTCCGGTGGTGGGGTGGGGCTGGTGGTGAAGCTTTCCGGGGGGGAGCCACATGGGCTGGCTTTGACTGGTCCTGGGCTGGATATGGCAGATACAGCGCTCTTCAGCTACAACAGGTGTTTGTTATTGAAACCCTCAAGTGTGGTTCCTCAGGGCAAATCCATCAAGTGTGATTGGATCGTGTTTAGAGGAGCAATATTGTGCCAGTAGACTGCCTCTGTTATATGAGCAAAGTAGATTAAAACAAGTTTTTCTTTGTTAATGTATTTAGCGAAAGAATAAAGACAACATTACCAAGCTTGCAAAGAATTTGGAGAGCATCATAAACCGTTACTGTAGGGGTAATTGTGAGAGTTCATAACTAAATAGCTAACGGGGCTAAACACAATTTAGTGCGTCAATGACTGCACATTCATAAAGGATCAGGTTCCTCATATGGAGCAGTTCTGACACGCATCTCTTCTGAGACACCTCCACGCTCCTTCTCCTCCATCTGAGCCAGGAGGCTCACTTTGTAGGCCTGTGTTTGGTCGTCTGGACAGCCTCTGTCAATCCACTGAATAAGTAGCAGCAGGCCAACTCTGCAGAAGGAGCAGCCAGTACTGCAGCTAGCTCTGCTTTTCTGTCTGCTTCAGCTGCCCACTGTGGTGGACGAGAGCCAATTCCACAGCACACACATGCGCATGCGGCGTGAGTCAAAGCACTGTTTATCTTTTAGCTATGTACATAGTTCCTTGACTTAATCATCACTTCCACAAAGCAGCATGCAGGCACATACACACACCTATGTAAGCAAGTATTACAAGGTGTGTATTATATGCAAGACATCTGCCATCTTACAATGCACTGTTGTATTCAGACATAGTTTTAATAAGTACGTTTAAAACAATGATGTATTTCCATATTATCTTGGCATGGTCCAGGATCTGAAACAAGTTCCCTTTTCTCTGGCCTGAGCAGCTACAATCTGCGGCTGCCCATGTAGGAGGCTCTACTCCTGTGACAGAAATGCCGTCATGCTACTGAGAACAGCCCCTGGAGAACGGCACAGTCGCGGATGGGATTCTTCCGCCCCGTTGTACAGGCGAGGCGCCTGCCGTTTACGCAATGGGACTTTATCCAGGGAGAGGAAATCGACGGCGAGTGACGTCTCTGACTTTGGCGGTGTGCGGTTTCGGGGCTGTTTATGGGTTAGGTTGTGACTGTGGGACTGAAGAGGCTCGGCTAGACCGTTTCGCTGCGTGCTCTACCCTCTGGGAGTGTATCTCACTGGCCGCAATTAAATCATAAAAAGGGATTAACGTTATTAGCAGGCGGGGCCCCGCAGATGCATGCTGCAAACCAGCAGTGCCGCATTCTTCTGCAGAGGAACCACGGATGCCGGTGTGAGTGTGGCCCGGTGCCAGGCATCTGGGGACAGGGTCAGGGATCGGACACGCCGGGGTGCACCCCCCCCCCCCAGGAACCATGCCTCTTTGAGTTAGGGTGGGTGAAGTGGGGCGACCTGTGGCAGCACCCTCAGACGCCCACTCTGCCAACGGGGCCCGACCAGGCAGACAGTGACCACATTTAGCCAGGAAACTCACTTGCTGCGTTTACACTGGCTCCACACCAGCAGCTCATTAATATCCTAAAACTGATCAACACTAGTCATTCGCTTAAGTAATGGTGTTGGCGCATGGCCCAGCCTTACCTACTTTCACATTTGCTACATTTAAAATACAGTATGCTTTGAAATACCTCCGATTAATGCACTTGTCTAGATTCATGCTCTTCTCCGCAGTGATGTATTGGGCCAAATTAAGAAAACATATTCTGACTTGTTTAGTTGCAGTGGTGAGAATGCTGTTTAATATCAGCGCAGCGTGGCAGTGTCACTGCAGACGAGCGCCACTGTGGCCTGCAGCACTGCTACTCCTGTATGAAGAGTGTCCTGACAGTTCCTGTTCACATTTATGGCAACGCAGACCTTGGAGGGGGGGGGGGGGCGGCGTACTGTAACTCAGAGCAGGAAACAAAAGTGAAATTAGTCCTGGGGCGAGCAAAAAAAAAAACACTCAATCACAGGTGAAGACAGGCTTCATGCAAGAAGGCGCTATGGCCTAAATGGTCTGATCTGTTTTGGATTTATTTGTGAATTTTTGTAAACTGTTGCATCTTGGTATTTGGTTTCACCCACTTATCTGGGGCGGCTAATGAATCGCTAATGAACAAGTTTTTTCAATACAAATAAGGAAGACAGCCGAGCGTGGTGGGATGAGGAACCAGAAACATACTCCCCCCACTACCATCACCAAGAGGAGAACTGCAGGGGGGGGGGAAGCACAGCAGAATACCCATAACGCCACAGGACCAAGGAAACATGCCCTTCTGAATGAGACCAACACACTGGAGCTGTGAAACATGACACGGATCTTCCCCTGACATTTACATTTGTTTATTTAGCAGACACTTTTATCCAAAGCGACGTCCAATTGGGATTAAGAGCCTTGCATAAGGACCCAATGGCGAAATCACTCTGCCGACCCTGGGATTTTAACGACCTTGTGATTACAAGCACAGAGTCTAACCCACAGAGTCACACCACTGCCCCAAAATATCTGATCTTTCAGTCAGGACAGAATCATCAACACACACCTTGGCCTGCAAAAACACCTCAGCGGATAGACAACTTAGTAATCCTTTTAACCGCTCCCTTTAGTCGATTTACAAACCAAGGTCACATTTGGAGACCCCATTCCGGCTGGAACTGGATCAGCCCCTGAACGGGTGACATATCCGTGTTTCTCCAGCAGGAACTTTCTGAAGCGATGTTTCTCGACCCAGTCCTCGGGGAGCCCTTAGACAGTGCACCTTTTTGCTCCCTCCCAGCTCCCAGCCAATCAAAAACACTGAACGCCTGGTACAGGTGTGTCAAGTGCTGGGAGGGAGCAAAAACGTGGACCCTCTGGGCAATGGCATAGGAGTGAGTTTGATGTTGGGAAGGTGCACTGGTCTAAAGGATCCTCTTCATTTTTGTGGAGGTACTAAGGATGGACTAAACTGGAAGGCTTTAGTCACTCATGGTGCCTCCGCCTTTCCCAGCAGCCCCTGTTTCTGAGACATTGCACATTCTAGGGGTTGAGTGTTTGCTTGGCGCAGATGAGTGTGTCGAAGCCACCAACGGATAAAAGGTTAATGAAGCACAGGCCGTTCGATGCTGTGGAGTAAACAGGATGCTGTACTACGGTACGCCACTTACCAGGCCCCGGGGCCAGGTGACTAAGGAACCACAACAGGCTGCGCTGGGGCTGGACAGCCCACAGAGGTCATCAGGGGCGCGACAGTCCGTGGCTGCGAAGCCACTTGCACGTTCACCAGGTGGGGCGCCAGCCGAGAAATCAGCGAGGCATTTTCTTACGGCGTGGCTGAGACTCAGAACAACGACTCGGGAATGCAGAGTCGCCCAGAATGTGGCCAGGAAATGAGCAGGGCAGCCGCACACAGGGTGAACGCACAAAAACATGCGATCTGCCTCAATCAGAGCACGGTGACCTACAGCTAGGGAGAATCCCCAGAGGGCAAAGCCCATTTGCCACCCGGATACGCCAAACCTTTCCAGCCCCATGGAGACTGTATCCCCGCAGCAAAGGGGTTTTTTAATCTCAGGCAGCCAGAGGCAAACTGCCGCTTTGGGAGGAACCCGCCCCTTCAACTTTCGGGAGATGTATGAGACTCGTGGTCCAGATGTTTCGCTTCACGCCCGAGCGACGCTCCAAACCTCCACGCACCATCAAACTAGCATGTGGAGGAGGGGCGGGGGAGGGAGGTGAGAGGGGTCACAGAATGGTGTCTTCATAAGAGACAGACGAGATGGTCTATAAGTGGATTAGATAAGTTGCATTATCACTGAGCAGGCAAAGCCATCGAAAGAAAAGGGATTGTCATGTATCCTGCTGGGACGCTAATGCATCTTCTCATCACTTTGCTTAGAAGGAGACATGAAAGCTCCTACAGCTACAGTTGCCCTCGGTTTTAGTCATATTACATACAAGGCAGAAATATGAAGAGCATCCTTCAGGCATCTGCACAGAAATATCACGTCAAGTCGACCGATACATCCAAAGCTATGAGACAGCAGTAAATAAATGAGACAGCAAATTAAACATACTCATACCTAATTAGGAATAACATACTCTATGCAGAAATGCATAATTTTGCAAGGAGTAAAATTTCTTCAGCGTCACATAGAATTAAGTATGGAATTAAATTTTAGAATCATGATGAAAAACGCTGAGGTCTCAACACAACAAACAGCGACCAAAACAGTCACCCCTGATTCAAAATACCTACAGCATTCTGCAGTACGAGATACCTACAGCATTCGGTGGTATGGTCACTATTTCCAAGTAAGTTTTTCAAAAAACACCTCGTAATTCCAATAGCTAATGCTATCTGATTTCAGTCACTAAGTAACATCAAAACAAACACACCTCTTGTCTTCTCTCTGGCTTTTCCAGATTCTGAACTCCTGCAAACTTATCAACAAGTATAACAGAAAAAAATTAGCGCAATGCAGATATGACTGGACTCTGAACTTACGTCCTTAAAAGAGGAACAAAAACAAGGAGACCAATGGGCCCCATCTGTAGCGCTCACCTCACCTCCAGATAGATTCCATTTGCTGGCACCTTGTTTTCGTTTGAATGCTTTTCACCATAACATGATCAGAAAAAAACTGCAAAGCCACAGCTGCACTATGGTGACCAAGATGAAATGAAGTATGTATCACCCACCCTCTATGATGGGCCCCAGTCTGTTTCACAGCCCATAGGTCCTGGTCATATTGGGATGGCTCATCATTAAACCATAACATTACTCAATGGGCATTGTGCTGTTTTGGTAGATAATTCCTCTAAATTTAGATTTTCTCATGATCAAAACATTCCATTTAGTTTCAAAACGCAAACTTTCCGACTAGCGTGAAATCATTCTATATTGTGCAAGATTTACGTCTGAACCCTAGTTGAAATTTTTCTTTTCTATAGTTGCTTTGCTAGTTCTGTACTGCTGGAGGCATCTCTGCCATAATTCTTTTCAGTTTTCACCTTAGAATACTTTGTTTTTTTGCCCCCATTGTACAAACTAATGTCACGAATTAGTTTAAAAGAAACTTTTTCTAAAAATAATTAGGAAAAGTGCCAAAACCAAGACCTTTGAAGCCTGATGGAAAGATAAAGCAGTTTTACTTGGACATCTTGAGCACGGAGCAGGACTCGGAGCCGGCAGTTCCATTTAAAGTCCTCGTCCTGCCGGGTGATGTAAGCGGCTCAGCCGAGCCTCTGCGCCGGCATTACAACTCAAAGCAAATAGAAACAGATCTATGGCCTGAGCTATGAAGTCATTTTCAGTGGCCATCTTGAGCGATGTTAAAAATAACTTGTTGGATATATTACGTTATGTGTGTAGAGGAAAAGCGGAGCGGGCGGTCCGGTTCGGCGGTTCGGGTCGAGTCCCGGGACTTTCGCGTCTAGTAGTGATTAAGTGCAGCACGTTGATCTCGAATAGCTTATATATCATGGTAGTGATACATGTAACAAGTTTGCAAGCTGCTGGGGTGTCAGAATTACTATACATGGGCGTTTGCACCATTACATATAACAAGAATTTGCTCAAGGAGAAAAATCACAGATTCGTTTTAATGCGAAATCTTATTCTAACATTAAGCGCGTGTTTTGAGCTCAGTGCTTGTATGAAATCGATATAAATTGACGAGTAAATGAAACAAACTGTATAAAAAGATTTACTGACGGGCAATAAAAACAGCAGGTCAGCAATGCAGAACTTTCTAACTTTACTTATAGAAAAATAGGAATGCAGGTAATTCATGCGCACTTTGTGCAGTTGCTGCTTACTTAGCAACAGATGACTTTTACTTTATTGAACTCCATAACGGTCGCGATCATCCTGCTCGACTGCGATTTAATTAGCCTTTGATATTAAAGTCACTAAAAATAGACGTGGTCCCGCATTAGTTTACCGGTTAGCGAAACGTAGAAGTAGGTAAAGCCGGCTGACCGGCCGTGTCACTCACCCGCTGAAGGTCAGAAAGTACGAAGGAGAGCTCCGGTTCGGCTCGGTCCCACTCGGCTCCGCGGTGCCGCCGCTCGCTCCGACGCTTCTCCCCGGCTGTAGGATCTCCCGTAAGAACGGCGGACAAGCGTCTTTTTGTGGCTCCTTGACAGCTGTGACCGGCTTACCGACGCGACATGTCTGTAGCGCCGCGGTCGCTATTTGTTTTCTTGCAGCGCTCCCTGATGCTGTTACACTGTAACTTGTGCTCCAGTCACCTGTACGCGCTCATGACATTATCGCCCACCGATGACTGTGTTTAGGCTGCATTGTGGGAAATGTATTCCCCCCCCACCCCAGACACACCACGCACATATATACACCCAGACGTATACAGATTCACACACACACACACACACACACACACAGAACCAGATTCTATCTCTCACATACACACGTAGAACCAGACTCTCTCTCTCTCTCTCTCTCTCACACACACACACACACACAGAACCAGACTCTCTTTCACTCTCTCTCACACATACACACACAGAACCAGACTCTCTCTCTCACATACACACGTAGAACCAGACTCTCTCTCTCACATACACACACAGAACCAGACTCTCTCTCTCTCACACACACACACACACACACACACACACACACACAGTACCAGACTCTCTCATTCTCACACACATATATATACAAACTCACACACAGGAACATTATTATGTTATACTTATTTTTATACAGGCATCGATATATGTGGTACTGTATATTTTCTATTTTTGTCTTTTCTGTGGTGGTTTAATGTGCATTCTGTAATCGCAAACAATGTTCTCAGGGATAAAAAAAGTTTTCTTATTCTTAACAGGCACATAAATACACAGGAGCACACACACACACACACACATTTAGTGTGTGTGTGTGTGTGAGAGAGAGAGAGAGAGCTGGAGAGTCCCGATTAAACTGCGATCTTAAAGCGGTTTCTCCCGTTCCGCAATTTGCGCAAACTACCCCCTCACCAAAGGCGCCCAGGTGCAACCTACCGGAAAGCTCATTCTGCCTGAAAGACGCTTCATATGCTTACCCGAATTTATTTGCATTGATGAAAGTAAGGTGGCCTTGCAGCTAAGGTCACAGAAACCTATGCACTGTGGCACCTTCTTTATAACTAATGTTAATATGTGAGGTTACAGTACCTTGTGTATAATACACTAATATAGATATTCAAAGTGTACTTTAAATAACAAGTACCCATACATGCGATATAGAACAGTAAGTATCATAATATAGTAGTGATGGAAGGACAGGTATAAAAAACAGCTGTCGATCTCTGGACAGATGTGCTGTCAATCACTGCCTGGTGACTGACAACGCAGGATTGTCCCAGCCACACGGCTGCTTCATATGCAGAGACATGTGCTTCTTTTCTCCAAGTTTCTCCACACCAGGGTGCACATGTCCATCTAAATAAACACACAGAAAAGATTCTTATAAAACCAACGATACGGCTCTCTGATGTCTTTTGCTTGGTGTTGAATGTGAACTTGCGCTCGTAGCAAAAAGCCTACGCACTCAAAACCTCACAGAACATAGGTGAATGACCCACAGGCTGTCTGTCTTTGTCCATTATTGCTTTGTTCTTATTACCCTTCCGTAAATCATACAAGCAATGACTCACTGATGCAGTTACAGCACCTACCTCCACAATGAGCAGAAACACCGCCAAGCCTCCATGGGCCGTAACCAAGCGTCTCCTCAAAGCCTCAGGCTAACTGAAGGTGCTTACACAGTATATCAGAAAATAAACAAGGATGTACCTTTGGGAATGGACATGTCCTAACAAATATTGCAGGAGTACCATGTGTGTTTTTTTTTTTGAGGGGGGAATTTGAAACACTGCTGTCATGTACTCATTGGAGCTAAATAATTCCCATATACATGTGGCAGACAAGGTATAATATGATCAGCATATCTATTGGTTCAGACGCATTGCCAGTCCTTCGTACTCACAGTCTGTATAGCTAAATTAGACACACTTCCCTTTTTTTTTTTTTTACACAACAGATGGTGCTCATATCCTTACCGCCCTTTTGTTTTAGTCAACCACAAGTGGCTTGCGCCACATTTCTCCTGAGTGTAAACTTCCACCGCTCCGCCGCCCTTTAGTAAGGGCGTCTCGGGCTCCCTGTGCTTATTTACACTGCCCTTGGCATCGTGGAAATTCCCAGCCGGCTTTTCCTGAAGGACACCCCAAGTGCACGACAGCAATCACCATGCATTCAAAATCAAGATGTCCTGTTATAGTGATAGGGTTAAAAACAAGTTAAAATGTATCCAGGAGTAGAGTATGCAAGGAACACATGAAGATGGTCCGACAGGGACTACAAAAGACGTACCACAGTAACAGAAAATATATGCTTATAATTGTGTAGAGTTCAAGCTACAGTTCATTCACCATTAAGACAATACGATGTCACAGACTTCAATTTTATTCAGTGTTTCTGTGCACAAAACTTACATTTCAAGATCACACAAGTACACTGACAGAGTAAACCAGCCCATTAGGGGGGGCAGGGACAGTTATTAAATAAGCAGCTTTTAACACAAAATTATTCAATCTGGAGGGCCAAAAAAATAAAAGGCAAGAGACCTGGAAACTCGG
>JAODJW010000127.1:8876044-8891155 GCA_026777045.1 Hyperopisus bebe | reverse complement strand
CTGATCGCTCACTCTGGTCAAACATTCACCGCATTTCCTTTTTACTTGCGCTTTCCTCAGAAACGGAGCAGCAATCTGTTTGGAAAAAAAATCTGCAGAAATGCACCATATGGAGAAAACACTCAAATGAACTCAGAACAGAGAGTTCAGCACAAACTCTACAAGATCAAAACCTGTTGAATGCACCCGTATGCACCACACACACAACATGCATGATTTCTTTTTTTAAATCAAAACCAGCCAATGTTTCAGTATACTGAGCTAATGAATTTAAGGGAAAAAACCCCTAAAACCAAAGAAAACTTCAGTGCATATTACAGCTCTGATAATGCAATTCTCTTGTCCTCCCAATCAAGTGGCAGCACTGTGAATCAAGGAATTGGGAGAATAAAAGCAATTAAATAATGGACACAATAATTCCAAAGTAAAATCATTATTTCTGTAGCCCCCAGTAACCCCTCATTCTGCACTATTTGACAAGGATATTCAAAGCACATTGTACCTCACAAAACATAACTGTGGTTTTATTTCCACCTTTACTGCTCTCCCAAAAAACAAATCCCCCCAGTATAGTCAATACAAAACGTACATGTACTAATTAAGGAGTAAACCTAAAAAATAAAAACATAGATAGCACTACCATAAAACCTGTCTCAACAAGCATTCCGGGATCTAACTGGATCTAACTATACATCGCAGCCAGATGGCGCTCTAGACTTAGATTTTGGCATCCCACATTAACTAATGCTATTTGCTGCAGACAGACCTCATTTTCCTAAGGGTCTTGGGGCTTTGCTTTAAACACTAAACCGCAGTCATTCTTAGCCATGCTTTACGTAACACATTTAGCATTCTGTATGGAGCAGACTTAATCCTACATCGTGTTTGTGTGTGTATGGGGGGGAAGTAGGGTGGCGTAAAACGCAGAAGGGAGGACGGGGGCTTAGGTGCTTGTGGAGGTGGGGTATTGTGGGTGCCACCAGTCAATGAGACGCACACTGTGCACCGGGTCCAGCACCACCTGGACACCCTGCTCCCCACGCAGCTTCTTCCCTTGGAGGACAGGGGAGTCCTGGAAGACCAGGCGCACGCGGTGGTGCCTCATGTCCGTGCTCACGTTGATCGTGAACTACCGGGAAGAGGAAGTGAGAGGAGAAGCCTCAGCAGACATTTAGTTTCACAGCATGTAGAGGGCTACGCAAAGGAACAGACGGCTTTCGATGCAGAGTTTTTTTTCCTCTTTCCAACATATTTACATACCAGGGAGAGTGTCATGCCCATGACAACAGAGGTGAAAATGAAGTTGAGCGTGGTGACTTGCAGGAGGTAGCAGTCCGAGTCTGGGTTGGCGTGGACTTCTGTGTACTGCCTGGGCAGTGGAAGCACCGACCTGCAGCCATTCTTACACTTGGCAGGCTGAAAGGCAAAAAATCATTATGACTTCCATCCATTTAAAGCATCTCCCATAATCACTCATTCAGTACAGGGTCACAGTGAGCTTGGAGCCGATGCCAGGAAGCATGGGGGCCAGGCCACGCCCTCAGGCCAGGCCCGCACGCGCACACACACACGGACGGACAGACAGAGTTACGATCACAAAGACCTGTAGATCCCAAATAACTGAACTATGTCTCGGAACTGCAGGAAAAAACCTGAACAGCCAGGGAAAAGCCATGCAAATATGGCGAGAACTCCACACGGACGCTCCAGTGCATTCAGTACTCTGTCAGGTCACACCTGAAGTACCCACCTTTTTCTGAAACTTGAAATTAAATTCCCACATTGGTTCTGGTCTATTTCCAACAATCTTCTTTATCCAAAATAGCAAACACTAAAAGAATTGGGGGAGAAGAGATCAAAATATGGTCATTTTTATTAAATTACACGGTACCAAAATAGATGTCAGGCTTTAAAAACAAAAGCTGACTTCCAGGCCCACCTTGGAATTGAGGAGTGTGGTGGGGGTGGACTCAGGGAGGGAGGGGCAGGCAGACACGCGGGAGCTGAAGGGCTCATACATGTGGAAGAGGGAGCGGATCACGCAAGCACGGAGGCAGCGCATCCTCCCGATGGAGTCCGGCTGCAGGCGGGAGGGCAGCTGCACATCCAGAGTGTAGTGCCTAGGGGACAGGAAAGGCGAGACCAACGCTTTTATATAATTGCAATGTGATATCGTGCAGCCTTATATATCGTGCCAAACACTCAAGGCATAACAACAAAGTAAATGTAGTGCAAACATTTTAAAAAGTACATGGTAACTGCAAGAGAACTTTCCTGCAAAGCAAAAAGCGATACTAAATGTGACACTTACAGCAAACACTATGATCTCAATTTAAGAATCACCCATTTGATGAATCAGTTCCTAAGCGTGACAAACTGCACCTACAGGGAACCACTGAGAGTGTTCAAAGCAACTGCAGGGCATTAATAATTTGTTCAGCTGTTGGTAGGGACCCCTGCACAAGACTTGGATGGATGTAAAAGAAAGCCCCCTGGCTCTCTCACCTCCGGTATAATCTGGTCCAGAAGGCAGCAGTGCAAGTCACAGTCCAAGCATTCCTGCAGATCAAAGCAAAAGTGCAGATATCCTCTGGACGGATGTATGATGCCAGTATCAGCCAGATGTCGATGGGATACTCTCGTCCTTCGCTACATCGCTGGCTCTCTGTTAGTGTACAGAGATCGGTTCTCAAAATGGGCAGTGCAGTCTCCGGGACTTAATCACCATCTAAGAGGCTGATCTCAGCTTATGGTACCCAGATCAACATTAAGCATTATAAAACAAGCACTGACGCAGGGCACACTTTTGAGCTTGCCTTTCAGTCTCTTGTTCTTCTTTTTGCGCGTCCTCTTAACGTCGCCGGTCCCATCCTCCGGCTCCGCCTCCTCACTGCTATCACAGGGCTGGCAGCTGACACTGACCACGGATGATAACACCTCACGCACGGGGCCCTGGGATGCTTCAAGCCCACAAAGCAATTTCACTGCGGAGTTAGAAAATACCAGGGGTTACATGACAGGGACAGAAATCTAGCTTTTAATAATCAGATTTAAAGTGCAAACTGGATACACACATGTATTTGCCCTTTAATACTGTATATATATTATACATACCCATATATTTAATACCCCCCACACACATATATATATATACATACACACACACCACTGTACAGATGTACATTATTTATTTGACAGGTATGTATATATTTTAGAGCTATTTCTAGTGCTTTTGGGCTATTTTGCATTTGATGTCAAAGTGCGTTTCACTGTCTGAGTACATGTACATTGTGTAGCGACAAAGCTGATCCTAATCTAATATTTCCGTAACTATGCCCTGGAAATAAAAGTCAGCCTATTACAACTAACATCAGGTACTCAAACCGAGTACAACGCACAGAGTCGCCAGCTTATTACTTCTGTTTGGTTCAATTTACCACAACTAGTCGCTAGCAAAGTAAATAAATGACGCGTTTAATCGTTACCTTCTTTTTCAATTGCGTTAGCAACAGCTTTTTTCACTCTTCCGGACTTTACAATGGCTGGGTCGGAATTGGCATAGTCGGCCACAGTAACTGCAAGAGAACCAAAGCCGTTTGCATCTAACTTTGTATGCAACATAAGCTATAAAACATATATAAACTCCATGCACAAAATTAAACCCACAAAAAAATATAAACTGTATTAGGAAACGAACTGCTTTAATGAAGAGGGCGTGTCCTTCAGCGAAATAGTACCGGCCGACCAATTAGCCGGCTAGCATGCTAACTAATACCTGATTCCGAGCAAACATCCTCGGGTCTGAATTTCAGCCGTTTTCGGTTCCCTTTCTTGGGCATGACGGCAGTGGGCATCTACGTCCGCTTATCGTGACCGCGGTTCCTGCCATGTCTCAAAGACAAGCAGAGATAAGCTGAAACGAAAGGAAATAAATGAGAGATTGAAATAGGCTCCTCCGGGATCTTCAGCCATCATGGAACTGACGCTGCGACCTCGTGTCAGATCTCGCGAGATTTCCCCATCGCATTACGTCACCTCGAGAGCAGCCAAATTTTATTTGACAAATTAGGCAAATAATGAAAACCATCACTTATTTAGACTTCCTAAAATGTATGTGTAGTTTTGTTTTTAGAAATGCCTTTTGGCTCGTAAGTAAGAAAGCACACTAATGTTTAATTTATGATTTTGGGGTAATGTTTGTAACAAAGCATCCATTATCTGCGTTACTTTTAATTTTACTGACTTCAGTTTCCTTACGAATCATGGAGAGAATACATATGTTGGAATAAAATATCTAACAAGTTGTGCGCCCGTAATACAAGCTACATTTATTAAATTAACATCAGAGTTGCCAACTCTCGCGCATCTGGCGTGACATTCACCCCCTCAGACTCTCACGGTCACGCAAGAAATCTTACAGCCAATCTATATTATTCCATCAAAAAATATATATATATATAGCTACATTAAAAGCATTGGGGTAGTTTGCAATCCCTCTGGACTATTTGCAAGGTAATAAAAATGTTACATACATGTAAATACGTGTGCAAACTTGTCGTGAAATGAAAATCTCACTCCAGTCAGCTGACCAAAGTTGGCAACCCAAAGTTGGCACACACACATTAAATGTACATTAAAATGTACATTAAAATGATACAGCGCTGCCTTCTGTTACCCCCCCCCCCCCCCACACATCCTTTGTATTAGCTTTTATTTCGCAAAGATCGCAAAACGTCGTAGTGGGTCTCTGTGTTGGCCTGTGGAGGTTGTTCTAGGCGCGCCCGTATTCGTCTAGTTTTAACAGCTGCCGATTTTATTGATTATGTTTTATTTAAAATCATTTACCGCCAGGGAGCGCTGCGTACGGTTCGCAGTCTGTGATGACTCTGCTCCACAGTTATGCCTGCGTGTGGTGCTGATGCGGGGACTCTCGCCGTGCACTCTCACCGCTGTCCGCGTGCTCGTTCCCGCGTCCCTTGCGCGCGTCCTGCCCGCGTGCGTGGCGTGCTCCGGATAGCAGGCAGCCGGGCGGCGTGTCGTGTCCGGGCCACACCGGTGAACCAAGCGCAGTAGATGGTGTCATTGTATGCAGCAGAGTCGCTGATTTCGTAAGCGCCGGTGACAGCGGCCAAAACGAGATCGTGAAGCGAGGGAGGAGTGTAGTTTTCGGCATGGGAAGGAGGGCTGGCAGATGGATTTAGAGAGGACGCCGCAAAAATATTCATAAAATAAGATTGCATTTCACCGTTCTATTAACAGACGCCTTAATTGCAACTGGTGGGTGTTTTGTGGAGGAAGATCCGGAGATCGGAGCACCCAAACCTGGAAAATGCTGTTTTCGGGGGGCTTGGCTGCATCCTCAGCTCCTTGACTGATAAACCCACATCAATCAGTTCAGTTTCTAGTTACAAATGAGCGGAGGAGCGAAGCGCTGGGCGGGTGGGTTCGCTAAAACAGGAGTCCTTGCACCGGATCCGGAGGAATTAAGAGTCATTTTCACAGCACTGAACGCCTGGATCGGCGCTGATTGCGGGAGCGATGCTTTGATGCAAATTGCACGGCACCCCAGGGGAAGTTTTTTCTCGGATGGGCAGCGTTAATGGATTAGAGAGTTTTGTACCCCCGGTAAAGCTTCATCCTGCGCGATCTGGACGTTTTCCAGGATGATGTGCGAGGTGATGCCCACCATCAACGAGGGGGACGCCATGAGCTCCCAGGGGGGCTCCCAGAACGGCTCGGACCCGGACGCCAATTTTGAGCAGCTCATGGTCAACATGCTGGACGAGAGGGACAAGCTCTTGGAGTCGCTACGGGAGACCCAGGAGACCTTGATCCAGTCGCAGGCGAAGCTGCAGGACGCCGTGCACGAAAGGGACATCCTTCAGAGGCAGATCAACTCGGCTCTACCGCAGGTGAGCTGCTCTGCTCCGGCTGCTTTGGAGAGCCGCTCCTGATTAATGGCACCGTATTATCGGCTACCCTCGCAGGGTCGTTAATTTTTGTTGGAGACAATTTATATACATAAAGTTTCGGGTTTTTTCTGTTTTCAGTGATAAAATATATACTGCCACTGGGAAGATGCAATATTTAACACATCTAATCGTGGTATTTCTAATATAACCTGTGGCTCAGTGTAACTACAGTAACAGTAGTTAGAAATGGAAAGGGTAGTGTCTGGGGGTTAAAACGTTTGAGTACCAATAAATTCTAGATTGTTGTTCTTTTTCTAAAGTCAAGTCACTGGTATGTATATTTATGTATGCATGCTAATAATTTTTTTTTGCTGGTGTATTAATTTCCAGGAGTCACCTGGAAGAATCTGTGGTCAGGTCATTTGGGTTGTGTTTAATTTTTTTTAATGATGAAATGATGGATTGTTGGGTGGAAGTTGCCATGTTTCTAAACAAGATGGTCCAGCACTGAAACTGAAGGTACTTGGGTCTTTGTACTCGGGTCTGTCTCTTGCAGTTGTAGTCAACTTTGCTCATGCTATATGCTTCTGGACTCTCTCGACGTCCCCATTAGCATCTGGCATGCTTCACAACAGAGGTCTTGGAAATTCTTGCTGATCATGCTTCCTGACATCACGAGGCCCACGGAGCCCACATCGTATGAATGATCTCGTTCTGGCTCTTCACAGCTGCTAAAGGCGCTCCTCCCTTGCAGGGCTGGAAGAGGCCCTGCCTGTTTTACACGGAGATGGCCATGGATAATAGAGATCCCTGTGCTGTGTTATTTTTGGGAGTACCTCACGGTGGCCCCTTTATGTAGAAGAAGTGAGCATTTCATTTGGGATGTACCATGCGTGAGTGGTATTTAGGGGTTTAGATGTTTCTGTGCCACACACTGTATGGAAGATTCAAGGTTCAGGATTTTATTATCATAAGCACAGTCAACACTCAATTATGCAATGAAAATTTTACTTTACATGCCCTGCAGGCCACCAGTAAATGCAAATTGATCACAAAACACAAATAGATATTAAGGTAGCGTGAACGACCCTTGAACATTTAAAACGTGAGAATGATCTAAAATGACTAAAGCAGGCAATTAAGAGCGACAGTTGTGAGAGAGACATTCAGGGACGTCTGGCACAGTGGATGCCATCTTTCTGAATCTTTGTGGAAGCTCTCGGGTGTTGCCCTCCCACCTGTTTGTGGGGGGCTTTGGGGCAAGGGTGACGGCTGATTAAAGCTCTGGATTGTGCTTCACTGATCCTCCAGGTCCTGTGATCCCCCCCAGGTCACCTTCGCCTGGAAGACATCAGACACCCCCATGCTTGCCGGCCAGGTGTCATGCCTGCGGGCGTCTCGAGCTGTTAATTGTGATGCCTTTGGGCGACGAGATTCCCCATGGTGGTATCTCCTTGGCAACGCACATGTGTTACCACGGCTCACGGCTGAATGCGAACTTCACTAGCAGTGAGAAAAGAAGCCCAGGTAAAGACGAGGTGCTCAGCCTCACATGGGTGAAATTACAGTTCCGCATGTTATCTGTTTATTTTTCCGCACAAGAGTATGATTCTGGGTGTCTCACAACAGTGCACACCATCTCTCGAGTAAGAATGGATTAGCGATTTGGTTACTAGAAGCCATCAGGCTGTAGTGAAGCAAGACGCTGTAGCTTGTGCTTAGGAAAGCAAGCCTGATAGTCTCTGGGGGTGCAGCGACACAATGGCAAGCTGCAGAACCTCCCTTTAGGGTTAAACGGGAGCTTCTCACCGAGAAAGTGTCAGCTGTCACCTTTTCGAGGCACCCCAGCTAATGCAGCACAGCCTAAACAGGCTAAAGGCCACAGATGGCTGGGAACAGCTCTGAACCGAAAAAAAAGGCCTTATTAAACGAGGTTTACAGAGATGACGAGTCGAAATGGAGACGTGCAAATTCAAGAGTCTGTCAGAACAGATGGCAAGGCGATGTGACCCTCCATGTTCTCCGATTGTTCTAACATTGATGCTAACCGGTAATGTGCAGCTAGCTCTCCTCAGCCTGCATCTTTAGGTGTCTGATCCCATCACGCTAACAGGTGCACCATGCCCCGCGCTCCATCTTTGATGGCTGACACAACTTCCCTCTCTTTAATCGCCCGCTTTCGGCCTGTTTGACGGCGAAGCTTAACATGGGGCGATGATTAATACTCCTAAGCGAGGCGTCTCCTACGGGCGGGAGAACTCCAGCGGAATGCCGGTCTTCACGTGCCTCTAGTAGCGTGTTGAATTCTCATGACTGTGACCCAGAACTGTCGGCTCCCATGAACATGCTTAAGCCAGACACTGGTCTCTCTGGGAAGGCTTCAAATCTCCAGGCTACTTCCTGCAATAAGCACGTTAATTAACGTGGAATATGGCAGAGGTCCACGCTTCCTTCGTCCAGAAAACGAGAGCTTGTTGATAAATGTGTAATATTCTGGGTCTTGATGAACACATTAGGGTCGAAGTTAAGCCCTCACAAACTCGACCATCAGCTTCCAGTTCTCAAGGACTGCTGGGATTACATTTCCATTTAATTTCTAAGCTCATGCATGTGGCAGCAGTAATTTATTTTTGGGCTGTAAATCTCATCGGCGGCCATAGGTGCGTGTCAGTCGCTAATTGAGAGCTATTTCCTGTAGCCCTTGAAGTCTGTGGTTCCCGTCCCCACCTCCCTTGGGTGTAGATATCATCTGGAGTAGGTCCCTTGTAGAGGCATCAGTGGTCTGCTTTGCTCCCCCGGCTCCTTTGCCCCAAGTGGGGCACTTTTGGAGCTGGCGGTGGGGCAGATTAGCAGAGTGGGTGAAACTCTGAGGTTCAGCCAGTATCCTGGCGTGCGTTTTAAATAATGCAAAGCAGAAGGGCTTTTAATGATGGGATTTAATTAGAGGGATGTAGCAGTGATCTACCATGTCTCTGCCTGCTGCGGAGTGTGCCGGAGTTGATCGTTTTTCTTCACATTTCTTATTCTTATTTGAGCCTTTTTTGTGTGGCGTTACCTAAAGGTGCCAATTTTTGTTCCATGTCTTTAAACAGTACTCTGCAAAAAAGGGTAGCGCCATGGACAGGGCCGGTCTTGGAGGCATGCATGAGTGAACGTGGCTGCAGCCCCAGGTAACTTAGAGCAGAATAACAGACGTTGCCTGTCCCCTGCCAGGAAGATGGCACACTTAGGGTGAGGGTTAGGCTTAGGCTTAGAGAGACTCTCTGTTAAATCCCACAGGAATTACAGTGGATTTGTTTTTATCAAGGAAGGTGCTCTAAATGCAAAGTTGACAATTTCATGCCATAAATGTAGAAGTGAAAATCAGCACTCCGAAGTGGCCCAACTGCCCGCATGTCATAGTGCTCCACCTTCTATTTGCTTGCCTCATCTGGCAGTCCGCAGGTCCTAGTGCCCACCAAGTTCTTTGGGTGCCTCACCCGGTGATCCACTGGTCCTGGTGCCCCCTCCTGCTCCTCGTGTACTACATCTGGCCTGCAGATCCTAGTGCCCATCTACTGTAGTTCCTTGCTCGCTTCACCCTGTGGCTCATTGGTTCTAGTGAAAATCGAAAATTTCATGCCATAAATATAAAAGTGAAAATCAGTACTCAGAAGTGGCTCAACTACCTGCTGGTCCTATTACCCTCCCTCTTCCACACTTTCCTTGACCAGCAGCCTGCAGATCCTAGTGCCCCTACCTTGTTTTTCATGTACCTCATTGGGCAGCCCTATGATTCCTGGTGCCCCCAAGTGCCTGACTTGCCTCGCTTGGCAGCCCCGGGTCCTAGTGCCCCCCCAACTTTGTTCCTCACTTACCTCACTGGGCGTCCCATGGTTCTTAGTGCCCACAAGTTCCTGACTTGCCTCGTGTGGCAGCTGCCAGGTCTTAGAGCCCACCCCCGTTGCTCACATTCTTCACCTGGCAGGCTGCAGGTCCTATTGCCCCCATAGTTTCTTGCTTGCCTCAACTGGTGGCTTGTAGGTCCTACCACCTTTCATAGTTCTTTGCTTGCCTTGCCCAGCTTCCCCAAGGTCCTCTTTTGCCTCACCAAGCGGCCTGTGGCTCTTAGTGCCCCCCTGGTGTTATTTGTGTTGCCCATGGCCCTCAGGTTGTAGTGCTCCAAAGGTCTTTGATTGCCTCGCCTGGTGTTCTGAGGGTTCTAGTGCTCCCTCACGGCTCCCCTTGCACCAAGACCCAACAGGTCATAGTGCCCCCCCAGTTCTTTAATTGCCTTGCCCGTGGCCCATGGATCCTAGTGCCCGACAGGTTCTCAATTGGCTCACCCGATGCTAGTACACCTTATATCCTTACTTGTCTCACCTGGGGGCCTGAAGGTCCCCTCAATTTCCTGACAATTTCTTGTCTGTCCCGGCGGCCTATGGGTCCTAGTGTCCCCCTCAGTCCCTCACTTGCTCCACCCAGAGGCCTGTAGGTCCTAGTGTCTCCTAAGTTCCTTGCATGCCTTGCCTGTGCCCCTATGGTCCTAGTACCCCGTGTTCCTCACTTGCCTCTCCCCGCAGTTAGTGAGTCTTAGATCCTCATGAAGAGCTGCTAAGGATAGCGTTGGTTGTCCCAAGCATGTACTTTTCAGACACCGGGAGGCGTTTTTCTTTGACACGCAGCAATGTCACATGTGGGTGTAGCTTTCCTTAAAGGCTGTGCTAATTAAGATGTTGATGTATGGATGATTACAGGCTGCCCCTCCTGTGCAATTCCAAGCACCGCAGGGATGATGGGGGCTGTACTCTGGCCTTAGTGATGGGGGGGCTTTCCACAATAAAGGTCATTCAGATCATCAGCCAGAGTTACATCAAAAGACAGACCTGGAGTCACTGATTCCGCTCCAGTGTGCTACATCAAATGAGATAAGTCATTAAAATTGGGCTGCCGCGATTAGTTGACGTAGTCGATGACATCAACGCTCAAAATGCATCGACATCAATATTTTAGACACATGTATTTCAAAATTATTGTAATAAAATTACCTTTTTGGTTTCTAAAATGCTTCAGTTCATTGTAACTAAAATTTTCCTTTAATATCACTACATAATTATGGGAGTAGTTCAAATGATCACAAAACAAAAAGGTGGTTTTACATTGTGCAGAGTTCAATGGCATACTAGAGGGGCACCAGCACTATGCACGAGCACCTGAAGGGGAAACGTATAGACGTTATTCTGGACCGCCGGAATAAGCAAAACCACCGTATGTTGTCTATTCATGTTTGTTAAATTACCATTAGTACTGGGAGCCTTTTAATTCCTTTTGTCGTTGTAGTTGCTAAATACACTCATTCTTAAAGCCATGAAGTTGTCTGCCCATTACCATAAAATTTCCATTGAATAAGTGTTTGAGAAAATGTTTAAGATACAATCTGAGCTTATTCTGCATTGATTGACGGTGCCAGTGTGCATGCACGTTGGGCTTGGTGGGGCTAGTGTTGTTATCCTAACTAAACTTGAAACGAGTCTAGATTTAAAAAAAAAAATAATAATTTGTGAACTGACATAAAAATGAAAACTGTATTTACCAGAAAAATAGACATTAAACTGCAAAATAGTACTGCCACCCACCAACGTCTCTTAACCTTGTTTATCCACAACTTGGCCTCATCTAATAGATGCGGTTGCTGAGCTGTCTCTTTCTTGGCTTCAGTGCTTATCGCTTCCACGATTTACCAAAACAGTCACATGTGGTGTGTTCTGCTAACTGAATTTAATAAACTTAAGGATACACTGACTTAATACAGATTACTAAGTTTTGGGTATCACAATACGCCTCTCATTAATATTTTAGGCATATTACTAATCTCCTTATCAAAACGTGGGTGTAGGTAAGGCATGTATAGAGCTGAAAAGCCGGCGTCCGTTATCAAAAGCCCTGCAATGACATAGAGTTTGTTCTTGTCAAAAAATTATTAACTTACCCCCAGTTCCACTGTCTTTTGCTCCCGCAACTCTGATCGTAACCAGAACCCGGCTTTCCGACCCCCCACCCCCACCTCCCAAAGACCTTAGTGCTTTGTTTGTTTATAGCTACCCCAGGAGGAGGATGGGGGTGCAATTTGCTCTCCAGATCCTGCTGTCAGACTAATACTCAATATTTGTGCCCTTTTGTGCTATGGCGCAGAGGTCTCTATGAATATTCTAGCAGTTCCTCCCTCAGTTATCAATGTGATTAATAATTTATGAAGCATCAGTGTTTCAAAATTTCTCCCCTTTGAGATCTGGTGCTGTTTGACATCCCATCGGATTGTAAAGCTTCACCTCACCAGTATATCATGGGTTTGCGACCCGCGAGTCCAGCGGCATCCCGGACGCCAGGAAAGTAAGAGGAGTGTTCTTTAGCGTTTCGCATGTATCGCATAGCACCCGTGGGCTGGCATCGCTTTCCTTGGAGTGACACAGAGGTGTCCTCTGGGGGGACGCGCCCCTTCCGCTCCCCTCTCCGTTTCTGCACCACTCAGCACTACTTTGCCTTCAGGGGCTGCGCCGTCCGTGATAGATGAACGTGATCGATAGCGCTGATCTGCCAGGCTTGTAGGGGGAGGGGCCATGGGAGCACCTGAGATGACATCGTGCCTCATTTCTGCCTCTCCCTTTTGGCCTGTTCTGGTACCATGGCCTGGCAAAGGAGTGAAACATCTTAAATGAAATAAAAGTCTTATAGCACAAATTTCGATGGAAAACGTGAAGTTAAGTTTATTGGGATGAATTTTGCTCTGTAATGGCGGGTCAAAGGTCACCGTTCTGCTGTTTGACATCCCGTCTGACAAGTTAAGCTGTTAAACCTCCCAAGCTGCTATCGATCATAGCGTGCTAATGCCACGTAGCCCTGAAATTACGTGACACATTTGCCGTGTGAAGGCCTTCCCGCCCCCTCCCCTTTAACTCAGCAGCTTAAGTTTGACAGACCCTAATTATAACCCCCCCACCCCCACCCCGTGCCTCCTAGCGTTTCGTACTGGGCTCCATTTCTCAGCACTTTGTCGCTTTCTGCACTGTAGCATCCATTGCTGTTGTACGTTTATTTTAGTGTCAGAAATTGTTTAAGCCGCTTGATTGCATGTGTCCTGCAGGCCTGTGCGGTTTCCTGGGTTACAGCGTGACATCACAGGGGAAGGATACACTTGTCGGGGATCATGTGGTCGCTGCTCGGCGCCCCGTTTCCAAAATAGTATGGCACACCAGCCCCAAGACAGCACAGGTGTCAAACGCCTCGCTCGTTTGACCAGCTGTTTGGTAATTCTGGCCACTTCGGGCCCCCCCACACCTGCCCACCCCCACCTACCTTCAGTTTATTCCACCCCCCACACGTGTGCTGAGTATGTGCGTCCTTGGATGCCCCAGCATCCATTTCACTGTCAAAATATATATCGACAGGCTGTTTAGACAGGTGTCTGGTGTTGTGTGTGTGTGTATGTGCATGTTTGTGTGTGTGTGTGCGTGTTTGTGTGTGTGTGCGCGTGTTTGTGTGTGCGTGTTTGTGTTTGTGTGTATGTGCGTGTTTGTGTATGTGCGTGTTTGTGTGTGTGCGTGTTTGTGTTTGTGTGTATGTGCGTGTTTGTGTGTGTGCGTGTTTGTGTGTGTGTGTGTGCTGCAGCCAGGATTGTTGTTTAAGGGGCCCCACTATGCACACTACATACATAGCTAATGAGTAGAACAAGATGACCTAACTGGTTACCAGAACATGCTGTAGTACTGTTTGTAGCCAGCAGGGAGCCCACAGACCTGAAGGGCCCCATGTAAGTGCGAGGTTTGATGGTGGCAAACACTATCACTGGCTTTAGTACTGCTTCACAGGTGTATGGGGGGGGGTAGACTTAAACCAAGAAGGAGAAAGTCTCAGGTGTGTGAACAGCCTCTGTATGCAGTCTTTTGTGCACTTAGATGTGCCAGGAGCACTTATTCCCTGAACCGGCAATCCTCAGATGTGTCGCGCTCACGTTTGTAATGCGTGGAATCGCTTAGGAAATCCTGATGTCCTCCGAAGACCTTGCTCTCACATCCGTGCTGCTGCACTTTTGCAAAGTCGGACCCAGCTGATTCCCACAGTAGCCTGGAAGCTCGTCAGTAAATGACAAGTACATTAGGTGCTCTGTTTTCAGGCAGGAGGGGTTAATCTCGCTTGGCGGTGTCAGAGAAATTGTGCGGAGGTGCTTCCGAGGTGAAGATCACACCCGCGTGGTGATCTCAGCTACACATGACTCCCTGACAGCTCCTCTTGGGTGAGGTGGGTGGTCTAGCATTTTGAGGAGCGTGGAACAACCCTGGCTTCAGGCTCACGTGGGTCTTAACGTCCCGCAAAAGGTCACAGCTGAGCTGCTGGTGTCACCCAGCATTTTGAAAGAATAATGACTGCAATCCCAGAGTTCCATGGGAGGCCTGTCTCTTTTTTATTGTGTTCTGGCCAGGTGGTCACCTGAACACCTCTCATGACACATTTAGCTGAAAGGCCCCGTTTATCTTTATTTCAGCAATGAAATCTCATACCGGAAGACAATCTACGGGATGAGCGTCTGATAGGATCTAAATCATTTCAACTAGCGGCTTCTGATGCTGAATCTAACATATTAATAAACTGCCACTGTGGGATAATTCAGAGAATTTGTCTTTCCTGGATGTTGTGGCCATATTATGAAGTAGTCAAAGTGTAGCATTTCTCACTGGCTCTGAAAGCTGCCTGTTATATATGAGCTGCTCGGTGCTAATTAGGCCTCGGAGACAGATCCCACTTAGGAACATAGCACTGGCATTCAGCTCTGCAGCCTGACCTACAGTAAAGTTCTCGCTTAGACAAGATGGTTGAAGGTGTTTTTTCAGCCCAGCTCTGGGTACAGGAAGCACAGTTTGCTCAGCCAGCCTTGTTTGCTACCAGTTTACAGTGGGTCCTTTTTTAAAGGGATAATGTAGTTTGAGTCAGACTACTATAAACTGAGGGAATGTTTCTGGCTGGACAGCCTGCTAGGGGATATCCATTCAGATGGCCAATAGCTACTTTGTCATGGGTTCATCCTGAACTGGTTCAGCTTGCTTTTAATAATTACGCTATTATCACAAATGCATGTTAATAATAATACGAGGTATTAGGAATGCTTAGGGAGATTGCTGTTCCAGTCTTACCTTTTGTACCCTTCATTGCTTTCCCCAGTGCCCCC
>JAODJW010000127.1:8854137-8866535 GCA_026777045.1 Hyperopisus bebe | reverse complement strand
TGTCAGTACTGCCCCCCCACCCCCCCGGAAGATGTCCAGGTCACTGCACTGGGGATGGGTTTAAACTGCCACCGGAATGTGAAGCGACTCCAAAGTGAGTGAGCTGTTCGGTCTTCTGACTCCTTTTGTGTGTCACCAGGATGTCCCCTGTGTGGGGACCTTGTTGTACTCAGATGACCTAAGTGGGTGGACCTTAGCTGTTCCATGACCCCCTGTGGGTCCAAACAAGGTTCTGTGGGAAACATATTTTTAAAAATCGATGGCAGTATAATTATGCTCTGTAACCACCCCACCCCAGAGTGAGAAATATCAAAACCCATTAGCTGGTTTAATAGTGACTGGTAACCCCTGATCTCAGAGATTTCCTGCCATGGATAATAGCAGTACATCAGCAGTGTGAGCTGACCAGAAGGTTATTGGTTCAAGTCCCAGGAAGTGCTAACGTGGAGGGTTCTTTACCTTAAATGCTCCACTGAATATTCAGGTGTATAAACAGTTAATGGAGTTTGACGCTGTATTCCCAGTTCCTGTGTGATAGAGTCTTTGTTAATGGGCCGTTACAGTAATGGGGACAGGCAAAGGGAGGATGAACAGTGCAGAGATGGCCTCCTCGACGCCAGCAGTACCCATTCCCAACATCTGTCCCCAGTTTTCTGTCCCTCGTCCCCATTTCCAACGCTGCCTCTCAGCTTGTCGCAGTGCCAGCTTTTCTCAGCCTCCTCCCTTTGCATCCTCCGGCTGCCTGAGAGCACCGTCTCCTTGGAAACGCCTGGGTCGTGAGGCAGCTGCCGCGACTTCCTAACGGCCCATCTGCCCCCCCCCAGGCACTGGGCGGGTCGGGTCGGGCGGCGGCCAAACCCGCCAGAGCACAGGTGTGAGGACGGGTGACCTCTGTGACCCCTTGGATCTGTCGATGGTGTGCAGATGCTTGGGATGGCCGTGTGGCTGGCAGGAGGGGCGGTGGCTTGGTGGGTAGTGCTGTGTTCTCACACCTCCAGGGCCGTGGGTTCGGTTCCCACCCACGCCTCTGCGTGTGGAGTTTACTTGTTCTCTCAGCCTGGCTCTGCCTCCACACTCCAAAACCACATGGTTAGGTGACTAGATGTTCCTAAAAATGCCGGTGGTGTGTGATTTGTGTGCCCCGTAATGGACTGGGCACCTTGTCCTGGGTGTCTCCTGCCCTGTGTCTTCTGGGATAGGATGCAGGCTCATCACGATTCTGTCCTGGATAATTAAAATAGAGGGTGTGGCCTTTGATGGGACTCTGATTGTTTGTAGATCAGGCTGAGGTTTGTAGATCAGGCTGAGGTTTGTAGATCAGGCTTACAGAAGCACTAACACAGAGAGGCAACATATGCTCATAAGTAAAATTACATCTTTTCATTTATTTGATGTGTTCTGTAATATGTATTTCTAGAGTGTTTGCTGGACTGAATAGCGTGGGGGTGTAAATTTGATTAATGTAAAATCTGACTTATGACGGTTCACATACACCAGGCTGAAGCCGTTCGCGTTTTTGTTCTTCGTGGGTGTTTCTCCGGCAGGTGTGGCAGGTGTCCAGCACGTGATGGCGGCACTCCCTCGGGTGGGGGGGCTCGGTGTTGGCGCATGACGCCACGTGGACGTGGCCGTGGGGCTGCGTGAGACGGGTGACGTCTGTGTGGCAATTAGCAGGCCCAGCAGGTGCCACTAGAGTGACGGAGCCCCCCCAGGTCAGACTGCTGGACTGGGGGACAGTGTGAAGTATTACCGTAGTTCTCATTAATGTCATTCAAGTACCGTTGGTTATTATTATTACTATTATTATTATTAATAATAATAATAATAATAATAATAATATAAGTAGTTTAAAGTATGATCATATAAGAGTCATTGAAATTACAAGCTTACATTCATCTTCCTAAGTATTGATCCAGAACAGGCTCAATATTAGTCTGAAACATATCCAAGGCAGCATACGGCATCATAATAAAAATAACAACAATAATAATAACAATGATAATAATAATAATACATTTCATTGGTAAGTTCATTTGTCACACCCAGTGAACCACACAGTAAAACAACAGAGAATACCTATTATATAAAAAAATTAAATGATCCAGTAGCCAGTAAAACAAAAAAAAAAAAAACAAAGGAATGCAACTGAAGAATGCAGGAGACAGGATGCAGGTCCATCACAGGACACACATACACATGTGAAACTGATTTACATCACTGCCTGTCAAGCACACATGCAGACACATGTAGAGCTGGTGGCGGGATTTGAACCCCCAACACCTGGAGGTGTGAAGCTACAGTGCTGATTACTGAAGTAGCACATTGGCCCTGTTTTTTAAAACCATATTACAGAGGCGTCCCTGTGGCCAGCCTGATGAAATGGCATCATGAATGGGCCTAAGTCACTACATTAGTGGGTCTGTTAAATAACATGCATATGATCTGCTGAAGTGTTTTATTTCAAAGCTCACGGGAGGAGATATTTAGTGATTTATAATAATAACGCTTTAAAGTGTATAATAGGCTATTTTAATAACTGAGTCAGAAGTAATAATGTATTGCATCTGTTTGCTAATCATATAGCATTTATTGCATGTTGTTTTCTGGCCTCTAGTGGGAATATCTGCGTACAGTCTGTATGATGATGTGCGGTGAAAATTCTGTGCCAATCAGATATTTCTTGTGGCGTGTTTCCATAGTCCGGCGGCATAGTAGCTGGACAGTTCGTGGGATGTGTTGTGTGCTAGTGTGTTCATCCACAGGTTTGGGGAGTCAGGCTGCTCGCCCATGACACGGCTCACTTTACCCAACTCTCTTGAGCTTGTGGGGGAGCAGTTGTTTCAATAGCGCATGTCCGACCACCTGCTGGCTGCCTTTCAGCGACGCTCCCTCGCTTTGGGGGCGGGAAACGCTCTCATCACCTGATGGCACACATTACATGCAATAGCGACGTGGTGTCTTTAAATAAATCCCACCCCCTCGCTCGACAGGGCCGTCATCCTGGCTCTACGCGGGGACCGGCGACGAGCCCACCCACCACCATCTGGATCGTCAGGGGGGTGGGGGGGGTGCAAGCACAGCCCAGTTTTCCCCCTCATTGCCTCTCACTTTGTGTAACGAGCCCCGACCCCCCCCCCACCCGACGCATGCTCTGCTCTGCACACCAGCCTTCACGTGCAGGGACATTTTTAGCAGTGCCACTAAGTGCAGATCCCATTCTCATGCTCTTGTTCACAGATCACTGCCATCATTGTGTTTTTTCAGCACATTTTTAGCCTGTAGATGGTTCTGGGTGGGAGCATCTGCTTGGATAGCAGGTGGATAGTGGGGGAATAACGGGTAGACAGTGGGTGAATAGCGGGTAAATAGTGGGAGAATAACAGGTAGACAGTGGGTGAATAGTGGGTGGATAGTGGGAGAATAACGGGTAGACAGTAGGTGAATAGCGAGTAAATAGTGGGAGAATAACGGGTAGACAGTGGGTGAATAGCAGGTGGATAGTGGGAGAATAATGGGTAGATAGCAGGTGGATAGCGGGTAAATAGTGGGGGAATAACGGGTAGACAGTGGGTGATTAGTGGATGGATGGTGGGGGAATAACAGGTAGACAGTGGGTGAATAGTGGGTGGATAGTGGGAGAATAATGGGTAGACAGTAGGTGAATAGCGAGTAAATAGTGGGAGAATAACGGGTAGACAGTGGGTGAATAGTGGGTGGATGGTGGGGGAATAATGGGTGAATATAGCGAATGAATAAGGGATGAATAAGTGAATAGCAAGTGAATAGTGGGTGAATGGCAGGTGAATAGTGGGTGAATATAGCGAATGAATAAGAGATGAATAGCAAGTGAATAATGGTTGAATAGTAGGTAAATGGCAGGCGAATAGTGGATGAATATAGCTAATGAATAAGGGATGAATAGCTGGTGAATAGTGCGTGAATGGCGGGTGAATAGTTGGTGAATAGGTGACATGGTTCGGATCTTTTGCATAATTATTCCAATTTTTTACATAATTATTATCTGCATTTACCTCCATATACCACTATTTGCCATACTGTTGTGCACCTCATAAATAAACATTGACTTGAACTGATTATTCACTGGGGCACGCACTGAATCCCAGTGGGGTAAGTCATGAATTTGGGTCTGGTACTGCAGCAGTACATTTATTTATAGGGGGGCAATGTACTGAAGAGCAGGGGCTGGGGCGCAGGGCAGGTGCCACTCTGCTTCCTGGCACCCCCACCCCCATTTGGCAGGGTTTCAGGTTTCACCGTGATCACCCTGCACAAGGAGAAGCAAAACATTGCTCCCCCTAGCACCATGTCCCAACTGGCCTGAAATATACACACGCTGTCCCAAGAGCAACACCCTCAAGTCACTCTGTCTGAGCTACAAATATGGGTCTGAATGTGAATATTGCAGTACATAATCCCCCCCAAATCCAGTGCTGCATTTCTGACTCATATCAGAACCACAATCAGAATCAAAATGATGTTACTCACCAGAAACAGTGTCTGCTGGTAAGACAGTTAGCAGAAATGCTGGATGGATGGATGGATGGATGGATGGATGGATAAAGCAGGGCCCCAGAATCATCCACTACTTTTCTGTTCTGTACTCATGAGTATTTTCATTTCAATTTGTTTCTTTTGATAAAATGAGTGAACAGGCTTTCTCCTAGTTCATCTTCTTTATGAATGACTATCAGATTGTGAACACACCCTTGTAGTTTCTCTACACTATATCTTCATTCTATATCTTCCCTATAATTTTCAGTATATTCAGGAGCTGGTTGAATAACATAATGTCAGTCTTTGACATATGTGAAACTTTGCTAACTCACTAAATAGCAGTATAATGAAAAAGAGAGGATACTGGCATATAGGTTAACCAGTGCTACTTGACTTTTAATGGAAATTGTGAGATAATTTTTGATTGCTTTTGGCAGACCTGCTCTGGTTGGGGGGGGAGGTGTATGAGTCAACACAAGGATGTGTGTGGATAGAATGGGGGTAGGATTGGGTGTGGGGCTAGACCTGGTGCCACATGAGCATAAGAGGGCAAGAAGCAAGGGAGCAAGACAGGAAATTGACCTGGGTGCAAGGTCTGGGCCGCCAGGTGAAACAGTAAGTCTGTTTTATGTAATTACTGAAGGACTTGTCACCTGATCTTGCCTGGCCCAGGACATCTATCCTCATAATTTTCATTTTATCTTAAGCCAACATTAAAATGAGTAGAGTGCTGATGATGATGACACTGTGGCCCACCCCAAGGCCTGTGGACTTTTGGTTATGAGTCATCAATCTTACTTAAGGCTATGTGATGCTCTTGAGGATGATGTTGGCAAGAGAGAAGATGGGAAGGAAGAGATACTAAGGAGAGCTGGAGGAAGGCTGACAGTCCTCATGATCCCTAGGGTCTGAGTAAGGCTGAGAGTAGGAGAAAGGTTGGGAGTTTGGGGAGCCTGAGAGTCTGAGGAAGGCTGAGAGTCTGTGGAAGGCTGGGAGCCCTGGGGAGTCTGAGATTCTGAGGAAGGCGGAGAGTCTGGGGAAGGCTGGGAGTCCTGGGGAGCCTGAGAGTCTGAGGAAGGCTGAGAGTCTGGAGAAGCCTGGGAGTCCTGGGGAGCCTGAGAGCCTGAGGAAGGCTGGGAGTCCTGGGGAGCCTGAGACTCTGAGGAAGGCTGAGAGTCTGGGAAAGGCTGGGAATCCTGGGGAGCCTGAGAATCAGAGGGAGGCTGGGAGTCTGAGGAAGGCTGACTGTTCTGGGCAACCTGAGAGTCTGAGGACGGCTGACAGTCTGATTAAACCTGAGAGTCCAAGGAAGGTGCTAAACTGGGGAAATTTGAGAATCTGAAGAAGGCTAAAAATTAGAATACAGCTAAGAGTCTAAGGGAGCCTGAGAGTTTGAGTAAGTGAGAGAGTCTAAGAAAGCATTACATTCTCTGGAAGGTTGAGCGTTTGAGGAGCCTAAGAGTCTGAGGAAGTCTTAGAGTCAGCAGGAGCCCGAGACTCTAAGGATGGCTGAGAGTCCAGGGGAAGCTGGGAGTCTGAGAAAGGATAAAGGCCAAGTCATACTTCTCTTTTCCGCATGCACTTTCCTTTGCAGACGAGGGGACGTGACATAAATTTCATAATCAGGGGTTGGCTGAGGACAACTGCAGTTGGTGTGCATGTAGCCCAGATTTTTATGTCTAGCAGAAACCTTGCACATCCTTTCACATCGGCCAAGCATGTGGAAGATAATTAATTAGGCATTTCCAATACATAACAGCATGGACCTTCACAGGTCAGAGTAGAACAAGAATAGTTGTTGCTGTACTATGGTGAGCAGCTGTATGAGGAGGGTTGGAGGTACCTGCATATCTAATTTATCATGCTATCCAGATATACTGTATGGAAGATTATAAGCACAAAAATTCAAATGGCAATTCATTTTGCAATTGGCAATTCAATATTCAATCAGAGCATGCATTTGTCTTTTCAATATTTAATTTGAGCATTTAATTTCCTATCTAGCAAATCGATCACAGTTTGGTAGACTTAGGAGTCATCAATCAATTGGTGGACGAGCGGATGGTACCTTGGGCTAGCGCTTCTTTGACATAGGTCTGCATGGCTTCCTCCTCAGGTCAAGAGAGCGCATACAGGCATCCCTTGGGCCAGGGCAGTCCCTCTTCCAGGTCGATAGTGCAGTCAGTGGGTCGGTGGGTCAGTGGGGTGGCAGTCGGAAAGCCTGGGATCTGCTAAGCACATCTGAGAAATCCGT
The DNA here is from genome assembly GCA_026777045.1 of Hyperopisus bebe. NCBI lineage: Eukaryota > Metazoa > Chordata > Actinopteri > Osteoglossiformes > Mormyridae > Hyperopisus > Hyperopisus bebe. The sequence continues at coordinate 8,859,766 of JAODJW010000127.1, read as the reverse complement.
ATACTCACGGGGAATACAGGGGCAGTCGTCGGGAAGGGGACTCTCCTTTAAAGGACCCTCGACAGGGGAGGGAAAGGCACTGGGTAAAGCAGGACGATGACCAGGCTACGATCTCTCCTTTAACCCAGTCAATGCAGGGGTTATGCTGCTGTAGCCAGGGATGGCCAAGAATCAGCCCATCTCAAACAACGGGGAGAATCAGGAACCGAATTTCCTTGGTGTGGATCGCTCCTACTTGTAAAGTAATAGGGCACGTCTGATGGAGTATGTAACCCGCAGCCAGTGGGGAGCCGTCCACGCCACGCACCCGAAGTGGTTTAGTGAGGGGTTCCAGGGGGATAGTGTGGAGCATGGCCAAACCCTGATCTAGGAAATTCCCCACAGCTCTGGAGTCCACCAAGGCTCGGTGGAGCAGATGATTGCCTGGCCAGGAGAGAGAAGCAGAGACAACTATCTGTGCCGCGGAAGTACTGACAGAGCCTAGAACCCCTACCTGGTTCTGGGAAGAAGGACGTTGGGCAGGACGGTTCGGGCAGGACCGGATTAAGTGGCCTGCTTCCCTGCTGTGCAGACACAGCTGTTGCTGCAGCCAGCATTGTCTTTCCGCCGGGGTGAATGGAGCTCGAACTAACTGCATGGGCTCCGCCTCCATGGCGCTGGGGTTGGGCGGAGCACGGGGAGCCTCTACATGTGTGCGGGTTCAGCGTCGTTCGCGCACCACGTTGTCTAAGGCAATTGACAGCTATACATAGTCATCGAAGTCCCTCACCTCGCCCCGGCATGCCAGTTCGGCTTGTAGCTCTGGATTGAGGGCTTGTCTATAGAGGACTTGGAGAGATGAAGCCATCTAGTCGAACCCGGCGGCGAGGGTCCGGAATTCCAACGCAAAGTCCGTAGCGGACTTATTTCCCTGGCGGGAAATAAGGAGCCGGTCTCCCAGGTTTCTCCCGACCGCGGGGTGGGCAAACACGGTGCTGAAGGTCTGCTGAAAGGCTGCGGTGGAGTCCAGAACCGGACTTTTGTCGATCCAGAGGGCGTCACCCAGTCTTGTGCTCTGCCGGTCAGGAGAGAAATGACAAAGTGGACCCGGTCTTTGTCGTCTACAAACATGTCCGGGTGATGGTCAATGTACAGCCCACATTGCATGAGAAACGTGCGACATTGGTCGGGGTTCCCGTCATAACGCTCTGGGATCACGATGGGAATCCCAACGGAGGCACGGGGGGGTGTTACCAGTAGGGGAGCGTTCGAGGCGACCCTCTGTTAGAGCTGTCCCACCAGTACGTTCAGGTGGTCAACCTGATCCAGGGTGTCCTGCAGTTGCTGCCGGATCTCCGCCGGGTCCATGTCAGTCGGCAAGGTATTATGTCACTGGACAGAGCACATGGGAGAATGAGACTTTCGTGGGAACTACTTTTATTTTCAGACCAGGCAAACAGAGTTGGAGGGGGTGATCTGTAGACGTAAACGGGGCACGAAGCAAGGGGTCAGAGAAGCCGGTGAAATCAAGCCGAGGGGGTACACAGGACGTGGGACAGGCGGACGCAGGCGGGAGTCGGGGAAGCGGGGAGGAACGGGACCACCATGGGAGGACTGGACTAGGGCTGCAAAGGAGACAAAAAGATAAACGCTCAGGATGTCGCATAGAGATCAACAATACCTCGCGCCGAGAAGTGTGAGGTGATTCCTTTTAAAGCCGCTGGTACAGGTGGACATGATTCCGCAGATTAGGAAGTGCGCTCCGTCCGTCGGGGGCATGGGCAGGATGTGACATTGCCGTAAGGATTTCAAAACACTGTGCTATGCCCTATTGCTGTAATAATGCCCAAGCTTTAACTAATCACTTTAAAACTGCTAATAAAATGTAACCATTTTACTACACTGCTAATATTTGTGTTTGTACATCTGCCCTCTCCTGGTCTGGTGAAATACCACTGTTATGTGCCTGCACCGACCGCGACCATCCATATCAGCAGCCACATATAGTATGAACTGCAGCCCAAAAGTGCACAAAACAGATGCAGAAAAGTGAAGTATGAACAAGGCTTAAGAGTCCTCAGGAGCCTAAGAGTCTGAGGGAGGCTGAAGGTCTGAGGTAGGCCCCCCCAAGGCTTTCTTACACACCGAGGGTGGGAGGTTTCCATCAGGAAGTACTGCGCTCACTGTTCACTGTACTGGTAAAATCGAAGCTAATGCAGTGAGTCATTGTGTTAAACACCCTTCAATTATGGGTGTCTCTATCAAGCGTAGGCCAAGTGTAGTCACTTGGGAAACAAGCTTCTCCATGGCGACCTGAGCAACTAGCTGACGTTTCAGGTTAGACACTTGGATTAAAGTATGCTTCTGTGATAAAACACTGGTGACAAAAGTCCCAAGTTCTTTAAACCATAATTCTGTCCTCTTAGGGGTCCATAGAGCAGCTGTAGTCTTGGGTGTGTGGGTGGGGGGTAGGGGGGCTGTCTCTGAGGATGAGCTGTGGGGCTTTTTTTGGCTTGTGGTCTTTACCGTGAGAAGACTCACAATCCTCCTTACATTTTATGCTCATCTTGGCAGTCATATGGATAAGGCAGCTTCACACCAACACCGGTCACTGAAGGGGGGAGAGCCTCACGGGGAGTGAAGGGAGCTCCCCATTTGTCAGCTCCCCATTTTGGTCCTGAGGCAGAATTATGGGGTGGGGCTAATGGATGGGGCGGGGTCAGAATGAAGGGCTGGGCCACATCACAGCTCCATGTCAGGGTGTAGAATGGCTCCCCAACCTTGGCATCTGCCAGCCACGTTGGGGCTTAATGTGACGAGATTAGTCTAAATGACACCGTGAGACTGGAGTGAGTGATGTTCTGCTATCCATTCAGAGCCCCAGCAAAGGGACAGCATGGTTTACAGCCGGTGCCACAGTTGCAGGGCCCTGTCTCTCGTATTCTCCTCCAGCCTTTATTCACTGTTCACTCACTTTTCCCCTCGTCAGTCTGTTTGATCTGCTCTGCTGTAACAAGCCGTGATCTGTTTTTTTTTTCAGCTCTGATGAATCACATTTTTCTTTCCTTTTACGAGAAGCGCAGAATTTCTGTAACAGGATGGGTATTTCCTGTCCACCCTCGGGAATAATGGTCTGACAAGTGTTACGACACACAAATGAAATCTGCCGGCAAACGTGATGGCAGATTGTAACTTAGATACATCTAGCAGACCTGGATGTGGGCTGGGGTTCCGATCGAGCAGACCTGGCACCTCACACGGTTGAATCCCAGGATACGTACAGCTCTTGGTGAGCAGTATTTCCATGATTACGTCAGTATAAATCCTAAAATTTGGCACGTTATAATTAATGTTTCAGTAGTGCCGCAGAGTTTTAAATCATCCTATTAAAAATACTTTCTTGACATATAAATGTGCAAAACTATGTTAGGAGGAACCTGCACACTTTTTTGTTTATGGTGTGTTGATTTTATTACGTTTTCTGAAGTTTTCTTCAGTGTATTGTGTATTGCATAATTGTGCTTTCTGACCACAAGAGGGCACTCGTTCCATTACGGCTGACCCCAAGGGCATAAATTTGGGTTGAGCATTGAAGGGGTTGAGGTCTCCACCCATTTAAGAGGGTCCAGGGTGTTGTATTGGCTGGTTTTGATTATTGAGGGGGGGTTACAACCACCCACCCATCCACAATTTATGCCCATTGCTGATCCCTAGAGAGCAGTGACTGTCTAAACAGGAAGGAGTCTGCAAAGACTTGTGTTTAATAAAAACTTCATGGATGTGGAGTTTGTGGGCCTTTCTTTCGATTTATATATCATGGTTCATATTGACAGAATTTTAATCGGATAATGGCCTTTCACAATAATTTATAAAGTATGTTGCAAACAATATTAACTACAGATGCCTGATACAATATCAGAATATTCATTTTTAGTTTGGTCGTGGCCTTTTAACAACTGAGGAATCCATTGGCACCACCTCTTTGCTTAATCGCCTATTTGATCTCATTAATAGCCTTTTGTTTGGTGGTGAGGCTAATGCTAAACGTGGGTTTAATTAAGTAACGTGCCTATTCGATTAGCATTCATTTAATAGGGCTTTGTCTGCGTGTGGCTTTGAAGAGACACACGGCTGTTAGGCTGCAACTCGAGGGTCTTGCTTGTGAATAGGGTGGCCAAGGACTTTGCTGTCTCGTTGTAGCATCTTTGTCCCCTCTTTTGCCTTATCTCTGCCCCGGGATGTCTTGTTTCCTTCAGGTGATCAAACTTGGATGCCTGACAGGAATTTATAGCTGTGGAGAGGATATGCTGGTTCTCAGCTCTGAGGCTCAAACGGATCATGTTGGATGGCTACATTTGCTGCGGGTGGGAACAGAAGTGCACCGTGGGTACTTGAGCAAAGTTCTGTCTTTAACGAGAGCATAATTCAGACACAGGCATGCACCTTAGCACCAATGCACCTATTCACTTATTCTCCTTGTCCTCCAGGTTGCTGGGGTCAAAGCTGCCACTTTTGTACTCCACAGAGTGGGGTATTAATTACATACCAGCACCCGCCTGCCTCGGCATCACCCACAAAGAATTAGAATTTAGTGATAAGTGGTCATTGTTAACACACCACAGCACACAACAACAAAATGTGTCCTCTGCATTTAACCCATATGTGACTTTCGTGACATAACAGGGGGCAGCTAATTCAGCGCCCAGGGAGCAGTGCTTGGGGACAGTACCTTGCTCAGGGTACTTCAGTGGTGACTTGCAGGTGGGGGATTCAAACCTGCAATCTTTCGATTACAAGTGCGCTTCCCTAACCATCAAGCCACCACTGCCCAAAGACAGCCACTGTTAGCGTGCAAGGCTAGTTGAGGCCGACGCAGACAGAAGGTTCCCTGTCCCGGCCGTCACCCGACCCCCCCCCCCCCCCCACCGCTGCGACATGGGGACGCCAGTGGCCGATGCCCTGCGACAGCTGCTCTGGTCCAGATGCCCCACGTGAGCACAGATAAACAAAATGGCGGATTACCGCTGCCTTCCTCCCGTCATGTAACCCTAAGCGTTTATCTTCCATTAGTCTGTTTTGTTGCACTGGGCCACTAGAGGGCAGCTTTTCCATATATCTTTGTGTATCTTTGATCTGGAGAGGGAGCATCCCAGATTTAAAGGCAGAAAAACATACAAACACAGACTGGATGTATCTGAACTGGTGACCGCGTGAACTGGGCCCCTGCCCTCAATGGCTAAATGCGGCTAAGCTGGACTTGCTTTTGCACGTGGCCCCGTTTGATCACAGAATGCCCCCGGTGCGTTGATCTTTTCGGTCATGTCTGTTTACAAGTTTGTCTTCTTTTAGAGTGGGAGCTGAATCTGAGCTGTCGGTGGTGAGAGGTGGTCAGAATACAGCCGCAGAATCCTGAGGATGGAAACAGCAATGCGTACGCGTATACACACACACACACACACACACACACACACACACACACATATACACAGTATGCACAGCACACACACACACACACATATACACAGTATACACAGCACACACACACACACAAATATACACAGTATACACAGTACACACACACAGTATACACAGCACACACACACACACAGAGTATACACAGCACACACACACACACACACACACAAACACA
>JAODJW010000127.1:8787153-8803527 GCA_026777045.1 Hyperopisus bebe | reverse complement strand
ATATATGGAATATTTACGTTTTATAGAGATATATATATATAAATTATACATATCAAATTTTAAAAATATAACTATTGTATCTAAACAGATGTTCTGTTATAGCTGGTGGCTGTTTGTGTGTGTTGGATCCCTGCTTTCCTGACTGGTGTCCTTTTGCTCTCAGTTTATGAAATGCCCATGTGGGGTTTTTTCAGAGATGTCACTTTTCAGAGGTGTGTTAAGGTGCTACAGCGGTGTCACAGTACTGCAGTGATACTTGCCAAGTCGCTCATAAAACCTCAAAGAACTGACTCCCACTCTGCTGTCTCTGTATCCTTCCCTTTCTACGAACGGAATGGTATGATCGATGTCGAACTGAGCGCTTGGATTAAAGGACGGGTGTGGATGTGGGAGTTTGCGATCAAAGAACAGCAATACCCTACTCAGCTGCTGCATCTCCAAGTTGGGTTGTTGGGGAGCCTGGCCTGATTGGGGTCACTGGGTTGGATGCCTGGCATAGCCAATCAGGCGGGAACACACTTTGATGGCACATCTCTCGTGCTTTGCTGGACTGCAACAACCAATGAAATCCCGTGTGTCTATGAAGAGGTCACGGAAACCAACGCTGCAAGACTTATTTTGAAGTGCTTTCTCACCTGTGACCACCCACAGACTGTGTTCTGGGGCCGCCCTCCATTCCTCATCACAAATTCCCTCACAAAGATGAAGTATGAATTGTGTGTGTGTATATGTACTTTTTCTTTACAGACTGTAAAAGATGTTTTAAGAATTGTAATGTGCTTTTTGTGGCATCTGTAAGTACTGTAAGTGTCTTTTATGCCAAGTGAATCGGAGCTGAGAAATGAAGTTGTTTTTTTTGGTTATTAAAAGTGTGCTGCGTTACTTATATGCCAAAAAACACCAAATAGCTTTTCCATTGAAAACAGAGCATCTACATGTCGATTCAGTTGTAAGACCCAGACCCCCCAGAAAGAATGTTTGATATCACCTCCCGATGCTTTTCCTGTGACAAAACCCAAACCATTGAAGATTTTTTATTTGCTATTTGTACATATATGAAGACACATACACTGGACTATGTTAGTGTTCACATATCCCACTGTCTTTAAGACAGGCACACATATGTAGGTGAGAGTGAAGCTTAGGGTCTGAGTGCAGGGTCAGTCATCCATCCATCCATCCAACCATCCAACCATCCAGCGCCCCTGGAGCTTATTCATGATGAACTGAGTAGTGAATGCAGGTGTCACTGGCATCTAGACTGACCTCGGTGTATTCCCAGGGACGATTCTGGGATACTGTGGAGCACACCTTATCATTAACCAATCATATGCTTTGAAGAGGGGACTGACAGGGGAGGGGGGCACTCTGGGGGGCAATCAGCATTCGGCTAGGGCCAGTGTCCCTGTGGCCCCGCCCCTGTGAGGTCTTTGGCTCATGGGAATCAGGAAGCCTCATCTGGGGATCTGCAGCTGAGGCGGTGACGTGCTGCATGTGCTGCAAAGGAGCACACTGAAGTGACACGTCGTATTTCATGCACGAATGCTGGTCTTTCCCTGCATAAATTCAGACCCAATACCAAGCATACAGCCTCCTGATCAACAACAACAACTCAGTGCCTAAATATGCTGTCGAAAGGCAGCATAAACCAGTGCTTGGTCCTCTCTTCAGCTCTTTGTAATGTTTAATTGCTTAATATTAGATATATCTTTGTTATTATGAATAACTTGGAACATAATGACCAACAGTATATTTATGTAGTAGAGTCACAAAGGGCTGCCGGTCTCAAAGGGCTCATTACATTGCATTACTTTCATTTAGACATCGAAAATAAACTCCTGTATATACATTTACTGAATCAGAAAATCATTTCACACCCGGAGGATCTTCATCAAGTGAACTGGACTGAAAAACAAATCTGCATTTAGGAGGAATTCAGGCCACTTTATCGCTTTATCTACAAGCATCTCTGCTTAACTATAATTACTGTTATTATGCTTATGGTTATATTTTATTACAAAGTAAAAACTGAAGGAATCCACAGCCAATCAGACATGCCCATCAAAGTCACATGACACATGGGTGCCTAGTGCTGGCCCCCGCAAATCTTGAAAAGGTTGTGATAAAAGGTTAAGATTGCAGCTTTGTTATATATAATAATCAGGAACAGGAATATTCCTGACTTTTGGGGACATTTTTTCAGTTTCCCATTTGGATAATCTCAATTTTATAAAGTTCTGTAAATGAAATCAAAAAAGTAAAAATGCCAAAAGTCTTGCATTTTGCTTGGTTACCTACAGTTAAGGTTGGGGCTGGGTAGGGGTTAAGGGTGTCATAGTTGGCATTAAGGTCATGCCCATAGAAAGATGGAGAGTCCCCACAAAGATATGAATACATGGACTGTGTGCATGTGTGCACACCCTGTAACGGGTTGGGATATGAGTTTAACGAATTTTCAAAACTGAATCAGAATTTTATCTTCCACAGCTGGTCGCATGTTGCACCCATTACAAAACTGTATTTCCACAGTGTCTTAGATCATTTATATATTCTGCTGAACTGGATGTTTTCGGAACATTCCTCTTGTCAGTGAGAGGAATGGGGTGCTGTAACAGTTAGTGGTCTCCATAATGCTCTCCTTGGTGACAGAGCCCTCTCAGCAGGACGATGTATCAGGCAGGTGTGTGTGTGTGTATCACAGTCTGTGTGTTCCATAAATCAACGTCATCGCAATCGATAAAATCCCTCTCAGTCTTCAGCCGGTGTCCTGGACATTCAGGTGACTTTTTTAACCAGTGTAGAGTTTTTTTTTACATGACTTTTTATTTGAGTTTTCACCCAGCGATCTGCATTTGGACCAGGGAGGTCAACTGAAGTGACTACATTTATGCTGTGTGTCTCAGTGCTGTTACCATAGAGGGAGAGTACATATAGCAAATCTCACATTAACCCATTATGAGTATAGTCTGTTTTTATTTTAGACTTGAGATGTTTTGGGACAGTGGTCTTCACCTGGTCGACCACAACAATTATCCCCCCTCCCCTCCGAACCAGTCTTGGGCTGTTTCGGGAATGAAGTTATGCAAGACAAAATAAGTAGGGCAGTGATGTACAAATACACAACAGTCTTTATTATAAAAGTCAAAATAAGTTAGCAAAAAAATAAAAAATACAATAGCAAAACCACTCTGTAGAAAAAGGGAACATATTTACATCACTAGCAATCATATCTAGTTTAAATTACGCTGAACTTGGTCAAACTGCAGTGTTGAATATTGGCCCCACAAATTTACCCTCATTTTAAGCATAACAACACACGTGATTAATGAAAGAACATAAAGGAAAATTTTGGAAAGGACAAAAGCTGTCAAATACATGTTAAGTACGGACAGTCTGGCTGTCTCGCTTTCATCCGGCCCTCTGTGTAGGAAGGGAAGTTTGTCATATTGTGGAACATAGTTTCTGCCGGGAGGAAGTCTTGCCGGTCCTTTCCTGGTGAATCTGGTCTCTTGGTAGTGCTACTTTGGCCCCTGAGGCGGGCTCGGGGAACCCCGGGGCTCATTTGGTGATGTCATCTGCGTACGCTACAGGGCTGTCATTACCCGCCACGAGGCTGCCCATGATGGAGCTGAGGGTGCGTAAGTTGGGCTGCTCTGAGGAGTCATCACTCAGGAGGTCTGGGGGGCACACAGGTGGTGTCAAAGTCATTTTGGGGAAAACGTATGGCTAGCTAGTATAACCTTTTCTGTTTTGGTTAAGATTTCAGTGAAAGAAAATGCGTTAGCATTAAGCTACATATATTTAGCTATAATTTTGCCACTGTCAGTGTTCTCAATTTATAAAAATGATAGGGTGCCCTGGTCTATAGGGTGGGGGTCTGGTTGGTTTGTGGGGGTGGCCTGGCTTATAGGGTGGGTGGCCTGACTTATTGACCTTGTTTTTCCTGATGGGTGTTTGGTTCCAGCAGAAACTGTACAGCTGAATAGCCAACAGGAATCAAAGGTCAAAGCTGCTGCTAGTCACCTGACTGGGGGGGGGGGGGGGTTGCTTACCCTCAGGGTTGGTTGGGTACGGGGGGGCGCAGGGCTCCGAGGCGCTGCTCCACTCGGGGCTGCTGCAGCAGGTGCTGCCTGTGCGCTGGACGCTGGGAGAGGACACCTGTTACAGGAGGGGGGAGGCACAGAAGGGGGGCATATGTGTCACTGTCTGTCACGACACGCTCCGACCTGCTGACTCGATGGCGGTGGGCATCCCCCCGCACGTGCATGCCTGGCTCATAAAACGCTGTGACGACCCGATAGAAAGGGGGTCCGCAATTCATAATAGTCCCATCAACTCCATAACGCTGCTGTGGGCTGTTTGTCACGAGGTGGCAGCTGGTGGGGGCTTAGGACCCGGCTGTAGTACGGCAAAGAGGCTGCAGGAGCTCGCTGACGAGCCGCCTACCACGAAGAACGGACATGCCGGCACGCCGCCGGAGAAAACCACAGGGCTCACAGTGAAATGAGGCCATGCCAGACAGATCAGTGCCGGTGCCGATGGTCACGGGCAATTACATGGCCCTGGAGAAGGCACTGGCGGGCAGCGCTCCACCGCCTCGAGGGACGGGTGCTGCGGAGAGAACGTGCTTCAGCGTTCACGCTTCAGCAATCCCGTTAAAACGCTGTAATCTGGAAAAGCAGCGGTGTGATCCTGCAGGCGTTTCCGAGGGCCGTCCCGATTTGCCGCTTTGTACGCCCCACAGACAGTTTCCTCTACTCCTACTCGCAGCTCTCAGGATGTCCCCCGGATAGAATTCCGCGGCTTACTAAAGTATACAGCAAGCTCACCATGCTTCAAACCTATAACCTACTGGAGATTACTCGAGTTTATTAAGTAGTTACCTTTATAAATTAAGGTAAACAGTGTTTGTAATCCCATGGTTCACCCATGTTCTTTTTTCTTTGTACCTTAAGAGATTGTCACGGCAAGTATGTTGACATGACATGGGTGTTCAGTAATCTTTGTGCCCCCCCTGCAGCCCCGGCGAACTCACCGCATGCCCCCCGGGGCCCTGGTACAGCAGGCCGGCCTGCTCACGCTCCTGCTGGTTGAGGGAGCTGACCAGCGCCTGCAGCCTTTCGATGTACTGGATGGCGCTCCTCAGGATCTCCACTTTGGGCAGCCGTTGGTTGGGGTTGGTCAGGGTGCTGCGCTTGAGGGCCTCGAAGGCCTCGTTCACCTTCTTGAGCCGGCGCTTCTCGCGCAGCGTGGCGGCCCTCCGCCGGTCCACTGTCACCGAGCGGCGCTTGCAGACGCGGCAGGCCCAAGGCAGACACTGACCAGGACACTGCTCCTGGGATGGGGGCGGCCCTGGTGTAGTCGGTGACGACTTCTCCTCTGGACACACACCGGCCGACAGGAGCCCCGTGGCGGGCCGCTCCGAGTAGGCGCCCTGGTCATAGCTGGCGGGCAGCCGGGAGGGGTAGAAGGCATCCCCACCATCATAGAAGCGCTGGTCGGGGAAGAAGTATGGGTTGGTCTCAAACAGCTCCATGTTCTGGCAGGGATCTGCAGCCACAGTACGATCCTGAGCTCCCCGAGCGGACGCTGAGGGGGATCTGTGGACGACAACTGCTCACACCAACTGCCCGGTGGCATTTAAACCCTCTGCCTGCTGTTAGATCACTGGGTTAAATATAGCCAAGCCCAAAGAAACTCGATCCTCCCTTTAGCTGTTGCCTCACATCTAAACTTCACATCTCTGTTCGTTCTTCGTCTCCTGGGGGGGGGTCGACCCTGTTGAATTCGAGAAGTCACTGATTCACCGGCAAGAAGGACCATGCAGCCTGATCCCAGTGAAGAATGGCTACTGAAATGTAGGCAAACATGACCGTAGCCCAATGGGCCGGTCCTCATCAGCATCCCTGTCTGTGGCTGGAATGCTGTCTATCAACATGCGTGGTTGTTTTCACGATTCAAGATAACTTTATGGCCTATTAACAGAAATTCCTCTTTGACGTACCTCATACGTGTCACAACATCAGACAGCACTACAGGCAATAAAAACAACCAATGAAAATCACAAAGCCAACATGAATACTTATTTTGAAGTTTCATCATTAAATTTAAGCAAATTGTCATAATGAATGTGGTGAATATAAATTCGATAAGTTTTTACTAAAAAAGCGAACAATTGTCATGAACCGAAGCTCTTCATATACGAAGCCTTTTGGAGATTCGCCAGGTTACTCATTTAGGGTTATTTCTCTGGCATCTTGAAAACCTTTTGGCCGGAAACCTTTCTGTGGCTATCAGCCTGACGTGTCCTACCTTTCATTTTATCCTTTAACTGAGAGCTGTATGGGGACATATAAGCCCATAAGTGTAGGATGAGAGTGGGGGGCCGTATCCTCATATTAGACTTGGTGATTTTTACAATTCACAGTGCTGTCCTGTAGTCAGTCCATCTGATTAGTAATCAAGTCTCATTAGGATAGCATATTCCTGCGGACTGAATCATGATTCATCAGACCTGCAGTTAGGAGTTCCATGTATATGGTGCTGTCTATATGGTTAGCAGCTAATAATAATAATAATAATAATAATAATAATAATAATAATAATAATAATAATGGTACAATCGTAGCCTGTCCCTGACTGGACTCCCTCCCCAGCAGGTCGGAGCCAGGAAGCACAGCTCTCTCTGCACGCTGCCCCCCCCTTGGCTGGATTAAGTGACTCTGCTGTTGGCTGTCAGGTTAAAGTGTGATGGATGGTCACTGGTGTTGCGGGAGCACAAAGGAGTCAGTGTAGCGCTCTGTCATGTCCCAAAGCCGCCGGGTGCCCGAGGCCAGGGGCATGCTGGGAAGGCCATTTTCCTGTCCCAGGACAGAAGTGTGCGCTCCGCGATTTTACGGCACATGTGGGAAAGGCCAGTTCACGCGCCACCAGCGCATCACACATTATTACTTTATTCTTCTTAACAGGCACTTTAAACCCATCGATACAGCTGGATGTTTTACTGAATGATATGTTTGCTTATAGGTATGACCGCATGGTCTCCTGAATGCTTTCTTAACAAGCATTCTAATTGTATTTTAAATTAACATTAAGCTTTGGATCCCATCCTCCTTTTTTAACATGCATAGTTTATGATTTTTGTTAATGAGGGTTATTTGTTGGCTAAAATAAATTATCTTTTGTGCTGTTCTTAAACTGTCAGTCACATTTATGGACCAATGGATTTATGGAAATTCTCACATTAACATTGAAACTTCACCTTAACTGGATTTTCACTTAGTCATATGACTGTGCCCCTATATTTGGTTTACACTTTTAAATCCATAATAGCTGGGCATTTTCTTGAAATCATTCAGATTAGATCTGCATTTCAATGAAGTTGGATCTAATGGCTAATTGCGATTATTCGCTTCCAGTGCCTTGAAGGAGCTCAGCGACCTTTGAGATAAAAGCTTATGTCCTTCTTTACTACCTGCCCCTCACCAGGTTACTGGACAAGTTGTCTTCCTCTTTACAGAACCCTGCTTCACACAGACATTAATAAAGCCGTTGCCTTCAAAATGTCATGCTGTGTCTTTTATGAAGTTATGACCCATGTTCCTGCCGCTTCTCTTGGACAGCAACACACGGGGCCTGGAGATACCACAGCATTGCAGGGCACATACAACCAGCGATTTAGACACCAATCAGCCGAACTGCATGTTTTTGGAGCAGCAGGGGGAGAGCATGCAGGCACACACAAGAGACAGCAAGTCTCATTGCCCTAAACCCCAGGGGCACTGAAGTAATTGCCCCAGACACTGAGCCGCTGTACTACTCAGAAAATTAAGGTGATAAGGTACTACTCAGAAAATTAAGACTTACTTTACTTTTGACATCTTAAAGTAGGGGCTCTGTGGTGGTCTTAACAAGAAAAGTGTGAAACCAGCATTTATTAATCCTGTTTTTCAGGACACTGATTTTACAGTGAGATTGGTCTGTTTGGTGGCCTAAGGATACTGACTAGCACACCCCGCTACCACCTTTTTTTACATAAACCATGAGCTGGTGACATTTTCTGCACTCTGGAATTGCTGACTAGCCAGCGTTGCCCAAACTATGGGTACCTTGGTAGTAGAGCACTGAGGACCTGAGAGACATTCAGTCACATCTTATCCCAGGCCGGCTGCAGGTCTGGGAGCAACTCGTGGGTCTGCTGGAGGTGGAACGCAGCTAAGGTGTTGCCTCATTAGTATGTCACTTTAGACAAAAGCGACCGCTAAATAAAATAAATGTAAAAGTGTAAATTCCATAGACATGTTAGCCAAAAGAATGTCGACTGTTCTCTTGGGCTTGGCTCTGGACCCCAAAAAATATCACATCCCACCACCCACCCCCCATTACAGTTCATGAGCGATGGCAGCTGTAGTGACGGCGACAGATGCTGGCCAAAGCCAAGTTCAACACTCGCGCACCTTGGGCCTCTACGGTGATTGTTGCCATGGGATTCCGGTTGCTATGGCGCTTGTGTCGTGTCCTTGGTTCTTTCCAGTGCTCCACTAGAGCCATAGCAGTGGAATTCGGTGGTATAAATGCGGAGTCTGCGTGGGTCCTTGCATTCTCCCCTCCTTCTATGTTCCCTCTCCTCCATGACCTCACTCCTTTTCGCCTCCAAGCCTTTGTCTCCTCAGCGTTGATTTACTCGGCACACATTAATGCACTGGTGACCTTCTTCACAACTGGCATTCATCTCAGTTGATAATGTCCACATCAATTTCTTGAATATCAGTCTGCTGATGGTTGAGGTTTTAATAGTGGGCCAGCATCTGTTGTCGTTAGAAGTGTGTTCTGATATATCTATTACTCAGTCGCTCCGGCTGCCAGCTTTGTTGCTATAGAATAGTAGTTTTAAGATGGCTTAAATAGAGTTTAACTACCAGAATCTTTCCACATCTCTATTTCTATTTACTCCAGGAAAGACACACTCTCCTTGTTTGTCTGCAATTCTGAATCACTTTTTTTTGCTTATAAAAGTCGGTTGTGATTCTTTTTTTCTTCGCCAACATCGATTCTTTCATTTATTTCAAATTCGCCACACACGTCACTCACTCTCCTTCTGCTGGCAACATGGGCCTGATCTCCAATCGGTGACCATCCACAGCTGTCATTACATGTGGAAATAGACTGATGTCTCTTGTCCATGATGAAGATGAGGTCTCTGCTTGAGCCACACATACTAATCTTGGCCTGGTTCCATCGCCGTGGCCACCTACGTCAAACCTATATCTGACTGGTTGCACGTACACATCCAGGTATTTTAAACTAGTTAGTCCTTCTCAAAAGTGTCTTCTCATTTTGGAATCTGTATGAGATGACTCAGTGGTTCGTTTGGGTATTGTGATAATAGCCCAATAATGATAGGTTTCCATTCCTGACGCCCCTTTCGTCTTTGATGACACCTCCATTATGCTTCCTCATTCGCGGTTAATCAGACTGACCCTCCCCTGCAGTTTTCTCAGTGAGCACAGTTTGTCTAGAGTGTCTGTTTACGTGCAGGGAAAAGGAGGTGACATGGGTCCCTTATAGAAAGTGACTGCTCTCCTTCGTCTGGCTTTAATGCTACACAACAAACAGAATGAGAGGTATGCGTGTGTGTGTGCGTGTGGGCGGACAGCTGTCAGTGCCTCACTGCATGTGGTGTCACGTTAAGTCACAGGAATGATCCAGGCCTCGCTGGGATTTTCCGAACCAGGCCCTGCCTCTCCCTCTCCAAGCATCCCGCGCCCTGTTAGTAAATATTGCAGTCCCCATCTCCCCTGAAAAACTCCATGCCATTCCCTGAAACAAACTCTCTCCTCCAGATTTGTTGGCATTTAGACGAGCTCCTTACAACAGAGTGGACACTTTATCAAGACTCGATTCAAGATTCAAGAGTTCATTGTCATGCCCACAATCAGTTAAACGATGCAGTGAAAATTTTACCCTACATGTCCTTCTGCCCACCAGTAAACACAGATTAAACACAAAACAGGTCTATGTTGTATCGTGAACCGTCTTTGACAAGTTGTAATCATTATAACGGACATTATATAACGGACAGTGAGACACGGTGGCTTGGGACGGTGAGCTCTGCTCTGGGGTCACGCCCACTTTCCCTGGTTGCCCCCAGTGCAGGGACCATGTGGTGCACTCATCAAAGCCCATCCTGACACCCTGAGTCTGATACACGACAGAGCAGCTGAAGGCACCCTTAGCAGGCACAGAATAAAGGGCTTTCAATCAGCGGGTCGTGAGGCGAGAAGCTGCATGAGTGTGCAAGAGCTACAGCAGAGTAGGAGTAGTAGTAGCAGTTTTCTGACTGGGATGTAGGCCTAGGATTTATATATCCCCAGGTTACGAAGGGGTTACGTTCCGATAAATTGCAAGTATCGTAAGGCGAAAATGCATTTTAATACAGTACACCTACCCTAACAAACATCATAGCCTAGCTAGCCTACCTTAAACATGCTTAGAACACTTACATTAGCCCACAATTGAGCAAAAATCTTTAACCTATTTTATAACAAAGTGTTTAATATCTCACATAATTTATTGAATAATGTACCGAAAGTGAAAACACTTACCAGTCCTGAAGTCAAAATCGTAACATGGACTATTGTGACCTGGGGAGCATCTGTATTATAATCAAATATATCATCCATTTTCATATTAATATGACTGTTCATTGCATTTATTTGCTTCAAATTTGAAGACTTATTGCTATGCTGTATATCACCATGCATATAACGTTCCTATTTGCATTGTTTTGTTGCTGTGGGTCATAGTTCCACTCATTTGCACTCTACCAAGTGACAATGATCATTTAAGTGACTAATAAAGTGATTTGATTTGTAGATGTTGTAACTCACTGTAATCATTGAAGCTGAATTGAACTTCCCAGCAACTTTTTCCACATGCATCCCTGGTTTGACTCTATCCTGACTAGCTGACCTTTTGCCTCCCCAAGGCTGGGGGCCTGAAATAAGAACCAAACATGCCACCCATCTGCAGGCTTTCCAGAGTGAAGGACAACCACAGAGCTTTGGCAGGAATTCTGGGAATGATGCAAAGGAGTGGCTTTCGGCTTGCAAAGGATGATTTATTCGAATTTGCCGAGTGAACGAAGTAAAAGGCATTGGAAAAACCGGAGGAGAGACACACTGTCACCTGGGTGCAACGTGCGCTGTGGTTACATTGGTTGAGGTCACTGGCATCGCACACAGTGCGTGTTATTTATTCTCATTCAAATATTTCTGATTGGCTCTGAAAGAAAGCCTGTCTGCCATGATAGGTGCTTTTAAATGGTCGTCCCTGAAATGCTCCCATTTTTGCCCACTGGTCCTTTGTTGACCTGAGCTAGTTGATGGACTCGGTGAAAATGACAGAATCTGTTATATTCCATCACTGACCCAAACAATGCCGCTATTCATATATGTACCCGCTCAGATTTTTTTTATTATGTTGCAGAGAACCACGTGAGATCTTTTTTCAGATTTTACTATGCTTCTGGTATTATCATATTTACACTGTATAGCGAGTATTATAAGGCACAACAGAAAACGGACCTCTGATGTGTGGCTCAGGCATTTTCCAGCTTCCTCGTGACTTGACTTTTATGACTGTGATACCTTGTGGTATCTTGTATAAAATTCTTTCATGGAAACTATGCTTGCAACGCCTTTAATTTTGTGTGTCGTCCAAATCGGGATTCCGGTTTGGATGCTGAGGAAACCAGACTCTGTGACCCCCCCACACCACCACCACCACAGGCATTATCTCCATAAATAAAAATACAGCCCATGTGAGGTGGGTGGGGGGCACGTCTTGTCTTCCTGAGTTATATCGGGAGCCGTGTTGCACCGACCTTCTCCCGAGTCCGAAGTCGGCGGAATTTGGCGGTTCGGTTTCTGGGGCAACCAAATAGCTGAGCAAATTTGGGGGCCTGGTCATGGATACTGTTACGGGGGATGGGGGGGGGCGAGTAAGAACGTAAACAGGGCCGTGCGTCACAGACGGGTGACAGGGCACGGGGGGCCAGCGCTGTCTGAGCATTCACTTATAGGCGGCCTATGCCAGGTTATTAAACAGCGGCTCCCTGTAACTAGGTGACCCCGCGTTCCTGGAAATGGGTGACATTTCTTAAGTGGATTCATTGATGGGCCCAGCCCCCGGATGTGCCGCATGCCAACATGTTGGAAGGCACGCCATCCCCCGACCCTGCCCAAACCCACACACGTGCCATAGCTTCCGGCGTACCGCTAATCTGTTTTTCCACCACTGCCCAGGCCACTGGGCCCGAAATAGCCCGACAGGCCAGCCACCCTGGCCCCTTCCCCCAGCATTGTCCACTCTTCGCACTCTTCGGAGGAGGTGTGTTCACCTGTAGCTCTGCAAATGCAAGAACAACATACTACAACACACTGCAACATACTACAATGATAGCCTTGAGTGCATTTTATACCCTGATGCCCTGCTTTTTCTCTCACTTACAGCCTTGGAACTATTATTCAAAGAGAACACGATATTGATGTGTAACACATTTGTCTCATGTTTTCTGCTTCTTGTTAGGTCATTTGATAGCCTATGTACTGTGATATACTGATTTGGAGATACTGAAGTGGGCAAGATCACACAGGTTTTTAAAAAGGGTTCAACCAAAACCAGGGATCCAAACAGACACGATAGAGCCAGGTGCTGGGAAGGTGGGAGGTGTACCGGGGCGATAGAGCCATGGGCTGGGAAGGCAGGAGGCGTACTGGGGCGATAGAGCCATTGGCTGGGAAGGCGGGAGGCGTACTGGGGCGATAGAGCCATTGGCTGGGAAGGCAGGAGGCGTACTGGGGTGATAGAGCCATTGGCTGGGAAGACGGGGGGCGGACTGGGGCGATAGAGCCATTGGCTGGGAAGACGGGGGGCGTAACGGGGCGATAGAGCCATTGGCTGGGAAGACGGGGGGCGTACTGGGGAGATAGAGCCGTGGGCTGGGAAAGCGGGAGGCATACTGGGGCGGCGGTGCTCTCCGGCTCAGCACAGTGTGATTTATCTGACAGCTGCAATTCCGATTTAAACCGGGTAGCAAAAATGTCTCACATATCGGGGGGGTTCTTCACTGCAGTACCCACCTGCCAGGGTGACAGGAGGAGGGTTTTGGAGGGGTTGGGGGTGGACGTTTTTAAAGACTGACAGGAAAGACCCACAAGCATGGGTGACAGATCTTTCCTGGCGCTAAACTTCACAGGTTGACAGTGGTACCTCACATTCGGGATGGAGCGAGACATTTGAAATCACTAGTGTATGTGTCATCGACGCCTGTGTGATGAAAGAGCAAAGAGACTCCTGGGATTGAATGGACCCTCGAAAGTCAATGCCCTCCCCTAAATATTTGGAGGGGGGTCTGTAGAAGTGCAAATGTGGCAATACGACAGGGGTGGGCTTCTGCTTTGCCCCCAAAGTGATCACGGCCACGTGGCAGCACGCTCCCACTCGTGTATGGGGCAAGTTTCCGTTAAACAGCTGGAAATGGCAATTAGTGAAGAGAGCCGAGTGTTTATGCCGTAACCTGAGGCAGAGCGAGGGGAGAGTGTACTACCATAGTAGGTAATCAGGGGGCAGGTGGCTGAGAAGGCTCTGTCGAGAAGGAGACCCAAGCCAACAGCTGGCGGTGTCAAACAATGACTTGTTCTTTAGCCCCCCTCCCCCACGGCACCTCGATCGCGAGACGGCAGCACACAGATACTGTATTGAGGCTGTGAGCAAAGCCAGTGCGTGTGTGTGTGTGAGTGCCACAGAATTCAGCCGTAATAATAAACACGTGTGACAAAATCCAGCAATTGTGGCCTTCACGAGTCGGGAAACACTGGTATGAGTCGGTCTGCCTGTATCTACTTGAATATATTCCTGCTCTCTATTCATATTGATGTTTTTGCCCTTATGTTTTAGAACTGACAGATTACAGTGATTTGTGGGCTTTTGATTAGCTATATTTTTACTTAATTCTTCATTTTTATTTTGAATTGCTTAATATCAGGCTAATTTTACATACATTTTTAATAATTAAAAAAATTTGACATTTTAAATTAAAGTAAACTGAAAAGTGGCAAATGAATATTAGCTTACTTTACAAACTTAACACGGACAAAATTTCATTTTCATTTCATATCTGATTACTAAAGTTTTATGAATGTTAACTTGTGCTATAACATAAATAATTATATAATAATAAATAAATTATATGAAATCTTTCTGAAGATTCTCACTTGACAGTCGACTTTTTCCAGTTTTCCAGTTTATAATTTTTGAGCTAATTGTCGTATACCACATGACCACTAGAGGGCAAACAAAGCCTTACAAATTAGGCACACCACCTCTGAAAGTTATTTCTGTGTTAACAATGTGTACCCCCACATTTGCAGTCTATAAAAATGTCAGGTCTCTTTGTCATGCTACAAAAATGCCCCTCTAACTCGTATAGGCTTATATTTAAGTACTGGACTAAAAAGTTTCATCCATCCAACCATCCATCCTTTAACTTCCGCTTGTCCGGGGTTCAAGTCGTGGGGGTAGCAGCTTCAGGAGAGATACCCAGATCCCCATATATACCCAGATACCGAGATATCCCTCTCCCCAGCTAATGCCGACGCATTCCCAGGCCAGCTGAGAGATATAATCCCTCCAGCGTGTCCTGGGTCTGCCCCGGGGCCTCCTCCCTGTAGGACATGCACGGAAAACCTCTCCGGGTAGCTGCCCAGGAGGCATCCGCACCAGATGTCCAAACAACCGGCTCTTTTCGACGTGGAGAAGCAGCAGTTCTGATTAAGTTTTATTGAAGATAATATTGGATAATGAGAATGATTAAACGGGTATACAACATGAAATACTCAGTATCAGAAACTATGAAAATATTTTAAGGAACATAAGTCATTGCAAAGCAGCTTAATTTTCACATATCCTGTATAATTATATAGAGAGTGGGTATAGATGTGAAGGTAGGCTAACTTCTAAAAGCTTTCATTAAAATAAGCCTGTTCTGAGTCTTACCTCTCATTCCTGCCCTTCTGTTATACACTCCATCTGCCTCTCGTTATGCTCCCTTGTTAGTCCTTTGTATTTAAATGCTTCCAGTCCTGTGCTATCTGAGTATAACTGAGTATCCCCTTGGTATGCCTGATGTCTTCCCCGAGTTAGCTTTTCCTGTTTCCACCCCTCACGGTTTTCCCTGCCCTTCCCTTCCCCATTCCATGCCCTCACCTCCTTCAATGCCCAAAGGTGACAGTGAGAAGCCCAAAGTCACAGTGATTATATTATATTCTGCATATGCTGGGATTGAGGCAGATGGACTGGGTACATCTCCAAGTCAGAATTCATCCAGCATTTTCCATTAACTGTGTAACCAGTGCCAGGTCATAAGAGTCAAAGCCTCACCATGGGATACACAGGGCACCAAGCTCAGGCATCTGGGACAGTGCCAGTCCAATGCAGGGCACAGCGTTACATCATATGCATCATTTAGTGATACCAGTTCATCTTTGGACTTGAGAAAACCTAAATGCCAGCAGGAAACCCAGACAAACACAGGGAGCACCAGCAAACCCACTACCCTGGAGGCGTGAGGAGTAATAATCTCCCAGCGGCTTGGAGCGGGTGGCCGGCGGTAATCAGGCCCAACAGCAGCAGGGCAGTGGTGGCGTGGAAAGCCCTCGTATCCATAGAAACCTGGGAACGATGAGGAATATCGGTCACCACGGCGACACTCTGCCCCTGGAAATCGACACCTGGTTTACCCCACCCTCTATTGTCCCCTCCGCCGACCCTGGTTAAAAACTTGCTTCTCATTTGAATCCTAAATATCTCATTTAGTACATTACACTTCACTTTTAAAATGTTGACTATTGAAATAATATATATGGTAAAAGTGCCGTAAGAACTGAATGTTGGTCATGTACATATACTATTCTGAAAAAGTCGCAAAAGAAAATAATTATGAAATCTTTCAGAGACCTTCATATAAATTCTTGTTTTCGATTATTGTCCTCTTGTATAAAAACAATCAGATACAGATCATGTTTGGGAGGGAGGGCAGGTTTTGTTTCTATACTTGTGATCAGAAGGTCACTGGTTCGAAACCCATTATTTGCAAAGTAGCCACATCTCTGTCTGAGCCCTCAGCAAGCCCTTCCCCCACCAAAAAAATACCCCAGGTGGGTCAGATAAATCACTGACCCTGTGCCCAGTCCCCAAGCTTCATGCTCGTCTTGATGTGTGTGGGTGTCTTAAAAACGAAAGCAGGATGGAATATGCAAAAGTGAACACATTCCAAGGTTTCTGTTCTCTGCAACATTACTGCCATGTCATTTC
>JAODJW010000127.1:8758844-8770117 GCA_026777045.1 Hyperopisus bebe | reverse complement strand
TCGATTATTTTGTTTTGACAATCACTGGGAGTCAAAATTGTAATTGAAATTAAACTTCGATTAATTGCCCAGCCCTAACCAGCGGAATTATCCCAACTGCTTGGCGCTTACATTAGGTGTATGTGTTGCAACCAACACCGACTGAGGACTTGCTCTTCAGCGAGACAGTGGGGTCTCGCTGTGCGCAGACAGGGAAGTCATGTTTTTCTGTTTGTTGATCACATACATACTATCATGATAGCAGCTAGACTTAATGTTGCTACTGACTGATAAACCAGCCAGGTGAAATATTTAATTGAAAAGAATAGAATCCAAAAATACCCTGGTGTATTGGATGGTTGCTGCAGATACTGGAGTATGTGTGTATGTCTCTAGTATTAATATTAATATATACTATA
This sequence comes from Hyperopisus bebe, assembly GCA_026777045.1. NCBI lineage: Eukaryota > Metazoa > Chordata > Actinopteri > Osteoglossiformes > Mormyridae > Hyperopisus > Hyperopisus bebe. The sequence goes on along the minus strand of JAODJW010000127.1, from coordinate 8,769,719 downwards.
TATATATTATTGGATGAGAACACATTATCTGACCACTCTTACAAAGAACATGACTTTGGGGAGTTTGGCTTCTAAAATACGGAGCATGTAAACGTGCAAGGCAACAGTGCCAACTACTGAGACACCGTGCTGTCCCTAGGCTAGTCTTATTGTTCTAGTAACTTGTAGTAATAATAAAATGCTAATGTTTTTTGTATGTTTGTGTATAACATATTTTAACTAACTGGCTAAAACACTTACTTCTCAGGTAAATGGATTTAGTGAGAAATTTCATGGTAGCCTTTGGAAGACTTTGGCATTATGGAGTAGCCTACATCTGCTGTAAGGTAGGCCAAATCAAAATGTTAGCTCACCGAATTCGCCAATAAACTCTCATTCTAATCCTGAAAATCTTTGGAAAGTTGTAATTTCCATCAAAAGGGGTAATATTACGTTGTGTACCTAATTATGACTGCATGCCTAATCTCTGAAAATGTCTGAGTCATTAGTAGTGATAATGTGCCCTCTGCTGGTCATAACCCTAAATAAAATGCCAACAAAAAAGTTTGTATTGCTTCCCAAAGCCGGATATGCGTTAAAATGGTCTGTATTCTAAATTAGCATTGAGCGAGTACAAATGCAGTAGAAAACTAAAGCTTGACGAACGTTTAATTTAATTTGAAGATTCCGAAACACAGGATAAGATGTTACTATCCGTTGTGCAAGCACGTACAATAGATTCACTTTTAAGCTTGTCAGTGGATGGCAAATATTAGAGCTGGAGAAGTTTGGTGTAAGTTGAAAAATGTGGGATGCATCATCAGTAGTGCTCCTCTGGCTCATGAAGTGATTTGGCCTTTCACACTATACACCCTCACCAGAGGCGGCCAGCTATAGGGTGATCAGCCCTAAGCTTGCGTACCATGCCCAATTAGTCAAGAGAGTCGTCTTGATGTCGGATGATGGACATCTCTTGAAGCTGTATATGACAGCCTAAGCTTGTCACTTAAAAGCCCAGCAGGGGGCAGTCCTCTTCAACCAGAGCCACTGGCTGCTTCTCTCCGCTGCCTCTGATGCACCTTTGATGGCTGCACGCTGGCTCTGGCCCCTGATTCCCAGGTCTCTCAGCAGTTTGATGGTAGATTTTGCTACAAACCCTCTGCATCCAACTTCCATTGGGCAAACTACTTTGGTCCAGCCGCGATATTGTGCTTCAGCAGCTAACTCAGCATAGCGCAGATATTTCCACTCGTATGCCTCATCCACGGAATCCTCCCAGGGTACAGTGAGCTCAGTAATGTAAATCTCTGGAGGAAACACCAGTTGTTGGCCAATATCTACCAGCAGATTCCAGTCGCATGCTAAGCACAGCTTGCCTCTCTCCGATGGTGTGGACTTGCTCCTGGTAACCGTCACCCCCTTATGGACAAATGGAGTCATCCTTGGGGGGTTAGATATTGGTGGTGGTGAGAATAGATAGAGATCAGTTAGAATGTCCACTCGTGTTATAGCATCTGATTTTTTTTATGATCGTTCCTTTTCAAGATTAGCTAGTATATATTTAAAATTAGTTTACTGCCACTACTTTGCATGAGCTCTGCAAGCGCTTTCCGAACCAATCATACAGATTATCTCTTGCTGTTTAAATCAATCATATATCTCTTTGTTAATAATTGATTTATTTTTAACTAATTTTTGCTTTATAAATATTGCAATATTTATGGTAAAAAATAAATTTTTTCTATATACTGTGAAGCCATAATGCCAAATACGACATACTAGGTACTACGAGATATCTAACAACATACAATGCAACATTCAACATGAGGTAGGAAAGTGATATGTGGGAGAGCGAAGTACCAATATACAGTGTAGCAGTGGGTAGAATATGCTACAGCAGTATTACAGAATCAAAGGGTGAATCTCAGTATGCATACTTGACCTTACTTATGCTCTTACGTACCCGTTTTACGTCATTTTCCACTGCTGAAGACCAGTTCCAATAGTAGGAACACAATTACAGAGGATGGTAAAAATCCCCGGATGTTGTTCTTGCTCTGCTTCAGATATCAAAGATGCATCAGTTGTATTTTTGCCAAACGAGAACAATCCTATGATTCACAACGCCCCAAGTTCATTCTTGAAAGGTAGCAAGACCTTGCCAAGTATGATCTTTGTGTTCTTGGTACTAAGATTCACCGTGAAACTCACTGTGGAGGTAGTGAGTTTTAAACATTTCATGCCACAGCCTCAGACATGCAAGACCAGAAACAAAGGAGTGGACCATGATGGTTTTCTCACACCTCCCCCCCCCAGTAGAAATAACTTTTAATCCTCCAGATTGACGTAAACTACGTGTGCAAGTATGAGCAGCAGCACTGCTTGCGTAGTGACCACACACGGAAACGCACACATTGCACACATAGAGTAACCGGCCTGGGGTATGTTGTGACTTCCTTGATCGGTTTTCTACAAGCTCTTAAAGGTTTCCAAATTCCAGATGTTGAAGTGCTGTTCCAGTACATTAGGGAATGAGTAATTGAGGGCTGATTTTGCTCACGTCACCCCTTCGCTGGTGGTGTGTGGAAGTCTTGTCGAGAATACCCTTTGGTGACAGCCGCACAAATGCATGTGTTGGAAGCATTCCATGTACGAAGTGTGGAGAAACTGAAGAAGCATTTGCTATTTTCTAGTGGAATTTACTATGGAAAATACAAAAGAGAAGCATAAATATTGGGCTCCTCCATTTGTTGCTCCCACATACATATAGATTCTAAAACATAGTCATAGTAAACATAGTAAAACATAAGCCACGAAAATTAGTCATTCCACCACCCCCCCTCCCCCAAATAAAACACTACAGTTGAATATTAATTTAAATGCTAGAGTTATATTAATTTTCTTTAACAAAATGGTGACAATGTGCTTAGGTAAGATCACAAGACATATTTCTAGAAATTTTTAACTTCTAATTGGTTTTCCCTGATGAAATTGAGTGTTGTCGGGAAATGTGGGACAGTTAGAGGTTTTATTTACAGTGAGATAAGGGGAAATATTGCAAAGAATCGGGAAAAGAAAAATGGGGAATCTAACCGTATTATTTAACACAGCCATTTTTATGGGGGCAGGTGGATTAAAGCTTCTGCTTCAGTGATGACTTCACACATACAGGCGGAGCATGGCGAGTCATCAAGGATGCAAGTGGGCCACGATACTACTTTTTGTCCACGCTACCTTCCTCTCTCACTCACTCACTCACTCATTCCTTCCCTCATCAGCTTCATGATCCTTCAACTTTAGACGAGTCATCGAGGGACGGAGCAAGGGAACCATCGAAAAAAAATGTTTTGGGATGAAGCCATTTAGATTTGGTTCATTGGTTGATTGAGTGTCTAAGGGGGGCATGGATGTTGCTGAATTTTTTCCTTCAATGAATAAAAGTCATTTAAAAACTGTGTTATGTTTACTAAGGTTGTCCTTTGTATTATCCTAAATTTGTTTGCAGATCGAAGACAAGTGGTCCCAACTTCCAGCACCATTGTAAGCCTTTTCAGTAGCTCTTCTGTGTAGTGTGTTTGTTTACTCTTTTACACTTATTTTCCTTCAACTTTTAAATATACTACTGCACACTTCAAACAGATCTTTCTTTTATCTCACTATATCCTATGAATATGGTTCTTTCTCATATGCAAGACTGCAACAGAAATGTTTATTCAAAGGAGCAGCTCCTCTCTCCAAGCAATAGGACACACTGGCATTTTCCACCCCATACTGAGGGATCTGTGGTGTATTTACGGTGCTTTTCCACTGCACCAGGTACCATACTTTTAGTACTTCAACTGGGCCAGTAACACACTGACAAAGGAGATCAGAGGAGCAAAGAGGTATTACACTGAAAAGCTGGAAAACAGGTTTTCAGCTAAAGCTAAATTGAGCTACGGTTATAGCTAGATTACGCTATTTAGTCGGACTACTGTCCCAGTATACATGCAAAGGAGGGGAATCACCACAGACATAAAAAAAGAAAAAAAAAATCAAAATTAATAATAATCAGTGCATGGACAAATTAAGTGACACAAGCTTTAATTGTGATCTGGTCGGAAGACCAAATACAACAAGATCAGCATAGCATGCTAGGACAGCACAGTATTGGAAATTGTTCAGATATTGCAATGTGATTTTGTTGTAATAAATACTGGGGTATTTATGAAACAAGAAAGGAGTTCAACATAAATTTCACACAAACCCATCTAGGAGTGATTTAAACAGCAAAGATGAAAATTATGATTGTCTTGGAGAACGCAAGCAGGGCTCACACAAGCAGCGGAGACAAACTTTAAACTGATTTTGAAACATAGATAATACAGAGTAAAAATACTGTAGTGAAACTTAAACTCCATGCACTATAATTTTCCTACCAAAATGAAGGTAAGAAAAAGCCTGATCTTAATCTAGCTGCCTAGCGATGAAAGAATTGCATTGCTCATAACATGCGATGTTGGTATTAATATCGCACGTCATCCAGTTCTACTACAGCCATTTTTCGAATTCAGTACAAAGTACGCTGCCTCGCATTGTGATGTCATTCGACGTTCCAATTTTTACAGCAGTGGAAAACCAACACCTTGAAGTACCGTACCTTTGGTACCTTCTTGAATGAGTGGTGGAAAAGCGCCCTTTAGTTGAGTGGTGAATTGGACAGCTTTACAGTGCTGTACATTTTGTACAAGATGGAATAGGATGTATCTGAAGGCAAACGACACTGCCGTGTGGTGCTGGAGTGCGCCAACAACGTGACCTCTGCTGTGCTCCAAGCATCTTCTGTGTACCAGCTTCTTCTGTTATTTCCCGATTGAAGCCTGGGGGGGGGGGGACTGTGGAGCATGTGCAGACCGCCTAGATCAGTTTGAGTCTGATTGAACATATATATGCAGGAATATGTCGACTCAAAATCGCATTATCTGGGTGTGAGAAATTCAGAGTAATCTGACTGAGAAATTTGGTTTAGTACAATTTCAGTTGGACTAACACAGTAATTCAATTTTGAATTTAAAATGTACGTTCAAACTTACCAGAACGTTTTGCATGTAAACATACTGACTATGGAGAGGCCTGCAAGACATCATTACACTGTAGGAGACCATCCCCTCAGGCTGCAGAGAACCATCAACTGGCCAGCGGGGTCACAAACTTTCAGACAGACAGGAAGCAGCAGGTGAGGCTGGGGAAAATCACATCCAGCACCCAGACAATCAGCACTGGTGCCCCCCAGGGATGTGTCCTCCCTCCTCTGTTCTTCTCCTTCTACACCAGGGTTCTTCAAATCTGGACCTCGATTCCAAATCCAGGCCTTGTTTTCAGGAGGCCTTGTTCTCCCAGGTAGTTAGTTTAATAATTACTGATTCTGATTGGTCAGAGGTTTCACACCCGACTGACAGGTACAGGAAGGCTGGAAAACCAGCAGTGCTCGGACTTCGAGGACCATGATTTGAATAACCCTGCTCTACACAAATGACTGCACATCAGAGGACCCATATGATAAGCTCCTGAAGTTTGCAGACAACATGATGGTCATCGGCCTCATCAGGGAGAGTGATGAGTCTGCTGAACAGCTGGCCCTCTGGTGCGCTCAGAACAACTTGGAGATGGACATGTTTAAAACAGTGGAGATGATAGTAGACTTCTGGAAGTGCCTCCCAGTACTGCCCCCCTCACCCTACACAACAGCACTGTGACTACAATGGAAACCTTCAGGTTTCTGGGATCTACAATCTCCAACACAGACACAATTGTCAAAAAGGCTCAGCAGAGGATGTACCTCCTGCATCAGCTCCGGAAGTTCAACCTGCCTCAGTAGCTGCTGATTCAGTTCTACTCTGCAATAATCCAGGCTGTTCTCTGCACTTCCATCACTGTCTGATGGTTCAGCCATCAAACAGGACAGGAACAGACTACAAGGGACATTTCAGCCAGCTTATCCGAGAGTGCCTTATGAATTGGAGAATGACATCAAATGACCTTCAAAAGCAATGCGAAATATTACGTACAGGAGTGAAGTGCACTGCTAGGACAGTTCATATCAGTCTCCTAGAAGCAGGACTGAAGTCCCATAAAGCAAGGAAAAAGCCCTTCATTAATGAGAAACAGAGAAGAACCACACTACAGTTTGCAAAAAATATATATTATTCACAGACACACACCCATAAATTGAGAAATGAGTGAAACAAAAAATTGTGCTGTGGTCTAATGTTTAATAACCAGCATCTTTACACTATGCACCTGTAAGGAAAAGTAGTAAAGACGTCCCAATGTTGTTGGTTGATCATTTGAATACAGACAATGTTAGCAATTCATGATCATGGCAGAAGTCAGGGAAAGAATGGGGGTTCCATTTGGCACAACTAGGGTGATAAGGAAGATAATTCAATTGACAGTGGCCAGAGAAGTGGCTGAGCTACCGTTTGCTCTCATAGGAAATCTCCGTCCTGTCCTGTCCCGTCCCTGTCTCAGGATCCTCACACTCCAGGAGGTCACTCTTTATATGCAAATTCACTCACAACACCTACACACAGTACCTTGTTGGGGAGGGTCTTTTGGGGTATAAGGGGGGGAGGGGTGAAGAACTGTCCTTAAGTTATATTTGAGCTGCCTTTCAGTACTTTCAGTAATTTTTACTGTTCAATAAATCACCGTTTTGATGAAGCTGCGGAGACTGCAAGTGGATTCCTTACACACCTTTGCACTATGGCTGTCTGGCTTAAGTCTCTTCTGTGTATATTGTATCTAATTGTTTGTTTTTTTCAGTCCTGTTTTCTGCTGAGTCCTGTTTAAGTATACTGAGAGCAACGAAATACCAGAGAGAAATTCCACATATGTGTAGAAATACTTGGCCAATAAAGCTGATTCTGATTCTGTTTGCCCTACCATGCGGCATCCCAGTATATAAGTGTGTACTCACACTAGGACCTAGGTGATCCTTACAGTGCCCAAGTCCTGCTGCACTGACAGACTGAGGAAGTTTTTTGTCCCACAGCCCATATGACTGTTCAGCTCCTCCCAGCAAGAGATGGGGAAAACTGATCTTTGCTGCTAAAGTGACTCTGTAATTAGGTGTTGTTTACGTTAGCTCTTATGCACAATCTGTATTCTGCATTTTAAATTATATATTTATCTACAACTCAGCTCCACATTTTAATAGTATTTATAGCACTTACAGTATGCACAGTAACTGTTACTCTTTCAAATATTAAGTCCTCATACTACCACTACCTCCACTGACAGCATAATTGTGACTACTTGGTGAATAGCACTATTATTTATTTCTTTATTATTATTTTAAAAATAGTGTTATTGTTACTATTGATGTTTCTATTGGTACTCCTTTTATTTTATTCTTTTGGTCTCATGCATAGAGGATTTTTTTGTATGTGTAAGATGCTGGATACCTATATTTCCCTAGGAATCAATAAAGTATCTAATATAGTCTAGTGTAGTCTAATCTAATGTAATCTAATCTAATCATTGTCAATAAGAAATGAAGATAATCAGGAAGAGGGCAAATACTTTGTTATAGCACTGTACTTGTCAAATCTAAATCTCAATAAAGATAAGAAGCCACAATCAACGTTGTATAAACAAGATTATATAATTAGAAAAAGGGGATACAATGTTTTGTAAAGTTTGGTTATGTTTTATCAAAACACTCATACATTACTAGTCCTTTTCTGGGCTATTATTAAAACAATATACACAAAAGAGAAAAGCTTGAAAACATTTACCAGGGCTTTTTTCCTGGAGATAATATGTTCATGATGAAGTGGTGTCTTGATAGTGACAGGCATTTAACAGAGTAACTATTTTCTATACTGTAATACCTTGATTTTCAAACATAGTTTGAAAATAATTCCGTCTGGACTTCTTTAAATCTATCTTTAAACTACGGAAAATCCAACTGAGAATCAGCATTAACTTTTGTTACCTTATCTGGGTTTGCAATATGAAGTGATGAAAATGTCAAAGTGATGATTTCAATCAAAATGTGTTAATGCTACAGTTACATTTTCTGCCATCCTTTAGGAAAGGTTTAGAAAGGCATACAGTTTACAGACATTATGGTAACTTTGTTCGCTCTCACTCGTCATGTGACAAGAATCACGTTTGGGCAAACAGAAACAGAAGTAATAGGCTTTTTTTCACAGGTTATCAATATTTCTGGCCCGCACCGGAACATAGAAATACAAGAAAGCTCAATGCTAGTGGTGTGTGATACTACAAGATTTGGTATCGATCCGATACCAAGTAAATACAGGGCAAGTATCGCCAATATGATACCGATATCGATAATTTTTAATAATTAAGGTGGATGTATCATCAAATTGCTGAAGCTGAATTAATTTTCATTACGTTTAAGTGTTTTTGTGATTAATTAGTTAAAACCCAGGACAGATTTTGGGCAAAGGTTATGAGTACTGTAGCGTGGAGGTACTGGCGGGCAGTGGCATGTTGGACTGATGTGAGCTTGTGAATAGTTCTCAGTAGTCGCGTGTGTGATTATAAATGTGCTGTGTGTTATGTCATGTATACTGGTTAATGTTTATCGTTGTACGTAGAGTGTGTGTGTGTTTAAGTGCGTGCACCCACCATATGTGTGAGGAGTAAACGGAATGATGAGCACGGTGGGCAGCACAAGTGTGTGTGATTGCAGTGGTATGGGTATAATAAATAGTATCTGGAGATTAAACTCCAAACTATCTCTGCTGTTTAATTATTGCGAGCATGGCTCAGCGACCCACTATTACAATACTTTATTATAAATAAACTCACTCAGACAGCCACAGTACATTCTGGAGAGAAATTGAAACTAAAGTATCAATCTCATTAAACTGGTATTGATCATTATCAATACCAACATTGTTATCAATATTATCGATACTTGAATCAATCCGCCTACCACTACTCAACGCTATCAGCCCATCTAACAAGCATGGCACAGTCATCAAGGAGATGCTATTGCAGTGTTTCTTGTTGTTCTATCAGCAAACAAAAACATCAGTATTTGAGTTTCCATGATTTTCCCATGGATGAAAAAGTACGTTATCTTTGGGTGAGGGCGATCAAAAGAGGTGAGTGTCACATTCAGGCAAGAAGGACAGCGGAGATCCAGAATTGCAGGGATCAGAAGGGTTTATTGAGGGACGAGAGCAAGGAGCAACGAAGGAGAGTAGTCCCGTCGAGAGAAGGGAAACCGGCTTCTCTGCCCTGGTGGAATGGGACAGGGCAGGTGACACGAGGGGGGTCTCCCACTCGTGGATCCGGTGCGGAGGTACTAAAGCAGCGCGCAGCAATTGGGGTCTTGGTACGTGGTCCGGGGTCAAAGCCAGGGGGTCCGTCTGACGAAAAGGCACTGGAACAAGGAACACGAGGCAGGGGACGAAGGGCGTGGCGGGACAGGTAAGTCAAGGACAGGAGCGGGTCTAAGGAGGGAAGGTAAGGAGGTAAGGATCACACACCCGGTTGACAGGTAAGGCAGGGCGATGCGGGTAAACGAAAGACAGGCAAAACGCTCGGTAAGGCACCGTAACATCGGCTCAATACTTTGCAAGGAGTATTTGCATTTGTTCTACTTTTAAACAGGGTTAATTAGCTGTAGATGTGGTGCACCTGTCAGACCCCGCCCCTGTGGGCGTGACAGTGAGGGACCAACTTTCAAAATTCTTCTGGGGGGGGGGAAGTGTAGTAGTAAGCACCCCAGAGGGTATATATACACATCAGCCAGTGGATGAATTCAGATAAAAAAGGGGGCAGTTCCATCTAGATTCCACTGGAATAACTGATGTATACTAATTTTTTTATTACAGTTTCCTTTTCATTAATTATATTTTCTTAAAATACATGAATAAAAATAAAAAATGTGAGCTCTGAATATTTATTTTGCATTTGCTTTTTAATACAATTTCCATTCAAACATATAAAACATCCAAGTATTAATTTTTGATAGCAATAAATTGACCTGAATAATATAAAACATTTGAGATATTTATGGGACTGAAAATGTTTATCAAAAATGCATATTCGACAATTCTAGAAAGGGGCTGGCAAGTTTGGCAGTCAACTTACCAGCAAGTTAGAAAGCATCTTTGTGCTGCCCTGGATGTCTTTCAAGAGATGTTTACTCCAGGGGACAATACAGAGGGGGCACTACCTCCTGATGCAGTAGCAAAGGATCATGACTATGCTTTCCATCCTTATCCAGGGGGCTGTTCCACGAAGCAGGATTTCTTGCTTAGCCGGATAACTTGTCGGATTTAAGGTAGTCTGGGCTAAATGTAGGGGAATGAAAATAAATTGTCTGATAATCTTTACTAATGCTCAGCTAATTTTAGGTGGTGATTGGAATTCAATCAATGATCCAATGATTGATTGCTCCCCTCCAAGATTTCGAGGGTCTTTTGGGGAATCTAACAGTATATGTTTAAGATTTAATTGCTGTGATATATGGGGGAAAAGAATCCAAGGGAAACTACAATTCACTTGGTGCAACAAAGATTTTTCAAAACAGTCAAGGTTTGACTATTGGCTCATCTCTAATGAATAAGACCAATGTATCTTGGATGTGAAAATTGAATTCTCCGTACTTACACATCATAAAGCTATTACTTCGTCTGTAAATACAACACAAAGGCTTAAACTCAGTAATGGTTATTGGAAGTTAAATGTTACACTATTAAAAGACACCCTTCTTAGGCAATCCATCAAAGCCATTGTTGCTGAAAATTTGGAAAAAGCCAAAAAATAATTTCATAAAGTCATTGGGAATACACTAAATTTCAGATTAGATTATTGGCCATTAAGTGTCATGACCTGCTCATTCGATCCTCCTGTGTGCCACGCCCCCCC
>JAODJW010000127.1:8718590-8729500 GCA_026777045.1 Hyperopisus bebe | reverse complement strand
AAAATACCAGCAACAGTGTGTGAAAACCTTGTGAAGACTTACAGAAAACGTTTGACCTCTGTCATTGCCAGCAAAGGTTTTATAACAAAGTACTGAGGTAAACTTTTGTTATTGACCAAATACTTATTTTCTACCATAATTTGCAAATAAATTCTTAAAAAATCAGACAATATGATTTTCTGGATTTTTTTTTTTTTCCTCATTTTGTGTCTCATAGTTGAGGTATACCTATGATGAAAATTACAGGCGCCTCATCTTTTTAAGTGGGAGAACTTGCACAATTGGTGGCTGACTAAATACTTTTTTGCCCCACTGTATATGTTCTTACAATCAAATTGCATTTTGAAACTTTATCATTATTTTGTGAGTTCGCAACGGTTTTCAAGGTGGCATTTGTATTGTATTTCAGCAGCTATTTGCATAACCAATCAACATAGTGTTTTAAGTACTAAAGTAGTACCCCAACTGGTTTGACGCTTTCAGTACTGGTGCTCAAGCGGAAGTCAATGGAAAAGTGAAAGTACTATACTGTACCAAAATTACCGTACTTCATGTGGTGGAAAAGCTCCCTATGAGGCCTCAATTTTTGTGGTCAGAAAATTGATTCTGTTTGTGACAATAGGGTAGCAAAAGTCATTTGGCCATGTTATTAACAGAAATGTTTTGATGCTGACTGAAATGATTGCAGTTAGTCACCATACACATCTTTTTAAAAAAATACCCTTTAAATCTCAATTTCCTAGTTAATTATGGTAGTTCCTTTTCCACTATACAGTTACAATTTGTATTTTGTCAGTTCTACAATGGAATTGCAGTAAAATTCCATTGGGATTTTTATGCAAGGAGGCATTAATTATATTATTGCAGCTACTTATTTATTTCAGAAGGCTTGCAGTATTGTTCTTGTATTTATTAATAACATAAATATGATTTATATTTTCTCTGCTCAAAAAAATGAGGCACAACCGGCACAAGGCAGAGAATAACCCAGGATGCGATGCCACCCCCTCGTAGGGCGCACACACAGTTCACACCTGCAGACAAACTGGCAAATCCAATTCTCTGAAGTATGTTTTTGGACTGTGGGGGGTAACCAGAGATCCTGGAGGACAAGCAGTATAGAATATGGATGATTGTTTACACATAACCAAAGTATGGAGGAAAATGCATATTTTTAACAGTTTGCAGACTATTTTAATGTTTTTTTTAAGGGCAACATTAATGGATAAATTGCAAGGACTCGTTTATTTTAGGTTTGTATGAGTTTCAAGTATAGAAATGTATCAACTTATTAAAGAGAATAAATTTTTTAGAGGCGAAATTGATCATTTCTGAGCAACCGTTTTTGTTGGTTTTCCCCTGTGGTACAGAGTTGCCATATGACAACGTCTATCTTTTATATTATTGTTTCTTTTGAAATGTATTACTGAAGTTTTTTAATGTAATGTAGTGGAAAAGATTCCATGGTTAAAACCATAATGCGTACCATAAAAGGTTAAAATAAAAATAAACCATTTCCTCTGGTTATGGTGCATGTTTGGCAAGTTTTGGTGAAAGTTAGCATGTGGTTATAAGCAAAATACATTTAAATATAATTAACTGTGGTTTTATTTCCGAATTAGTTGATGTTAATGTATTTAGTCTTTTATTGTTTAGTGATAAAATATTTATTTTTTGTGACTAACTAAACATTTAGCCTTAAAATGGTGAAATGTCACAGGAACACAGTTGTTTGAATGATTTGTTTAAAAAAAAATCTCTTTCAAGTTTATAAAGATGCCTGCTGATGACATGCAGTTCTCTGGATCAGCCTGAATCTGTTGGAGTCGAGTCTGCCATTAACATCTCAGTGATGATACTCACCAGGAAGGCCAATGGAGGGGGCTTTTACCAGCAGTGAGCAGCATAATGGCTAAATGTAATTTTACCCTGTTTTGTTTCTACTTTAGTCACCACTACCTGAACAGCTCCTGCAGATCTTAGACATACCTGGCTTATATTCGTCAAACATTTCAGAGAAATATAAACCATGATTTTACCAATAAAAGAAATGTAAATCTGTATTGTATGTGTATTTATTTAACAGACACTTCTATCCAAAGTGACATACTGTACAGGTGTGAAAGCAGGGTCACAAAGTACTTTGAGCAGTTGGGGTTAATGGCCTTTCTCAAGGGTCCAACTATAAAATCACTCTGTCAGCCATGGGACTGGCAAACCTTCCAAACACATGCACAGTTGTGGATCCCTCCAGCTCCTTCAGAGTATCAGTTGGCATCTTGGTTGCTTGTCTGCTTAATGTCCTCTTTACTTGTTGACTATTGTTTTGGTGGGAAGTCTTCTCTAGGCTGGGTGTGCCATATTGTTATTGATCACAGGTTGGAATGGTGGGGGTGGGGATTTTTTTAATGGAGACCAGTCTTTATAAATGATTTTGTGTAGACCCATGACCAAAATCTTGATTAAATCAATTTTATTTTGTAATGGTCAGGCGTCCTATCCAGGATGTCCTCCTGTCTTGTTCCTGGTGCTGCCTCGAGTCGGCTCCAGACCATCCCACAACCTGGATAAGCAGAATAAGTGTGTTTAGCTGGGGGGGAATTTCTTTAGTTTTTTTTTTTTTTTTTACAAGAACATCTTATGATATATCAATACATAAAACACTACAAAAACATGACCCTCCCTGATGCTGCATTTATGTGGAACAAGTAAGCAAACACATAGTAAATTTAAGTGGATACATTTTTTTGTTTCAATTAAATGATTGAAAATTCAGTCTCTTGAGAAGCGCATATAGGGGTCCAAATCCTAGTAAAAGTTATGATTAAGATTAAGTCAACTTTTCTGTCCTTGTGCCATTGGAAATCTGGGTCAACCACACACCAACAGCAGGAATATGTAGACCATAAAAATAAGATACATTTTTAGCTAAATGCACCAAAATATAAAGCAGACATTTAGTATCAGCATTGAAAATTGCCTCACTACAGTTCAACAAGTAAAGCCTTGGAGACATTACAAATTGTTTACGGATAGTAGACTGAATAGTAAAATGAATATCTTTCCAGAATTTCTGAATGTTTCCATGTGCATTTGGGACAAAGATTCAAAACATCCTGAAATCCCAGGTGCCTTGCAGAAAATGTAAGATAGACCCTATGAAAAAATTTGTTCATATACATCAATAGAAATAAATTTGTAAAAAAATATTACAGCAGACAAAAGATCAATGTTCCTGCCCAAAAGCAGCACCTAGATCCTGTTCTCAGATGGACTTCAAAGTAACCCATGAAGCAAATCCAACATTGGGTAACTGCATATATTTCTGAGACTTTTCCTTTGAGTTTTTGCTTTCATAAAATATTTTCTATTTCATTCAACTGTAAATATATTTTATTCTCCCAGTAAAAAAGTACTCTGCAGTAAAAAATCCAAGAAATAACTAAGTTGTAAGAATTTAACAAAGTCTGTCTAAAATCCCAAATGTTGAGGTGAGTACTTCAAAAGATTGTCTTGGACAAATAAATCAAAGACGTTTGTAGATCTTTTGGATGCCCTATTTGGCAACTGTGCACGTCTAACCCAAAATCTTCCCTTAGATATTAAACGAGAAGAGATTTTCAAAAATTTACTCATCTTTCCAAATTTATAATGTATTATACAGCCACAGAAAAAATTGAGACCACAGCACATTTCTACTCATTTCTCAATTTATGGGTGTGCATCTGTGAATAATATATTTTTTCTGCAAACTGCAGTCCAGTTCTTCCCTGTTTCTCATTAATGAAAGGCTTCTTCCTTACTTTATGGGACCACAGTCCTACTTCTCGGAGGCTGATACAAAGTATCCCAGCAGTGCACCTCACACCTGCACTTAATGTTTCCCATTCCTTTTGAAGGTCACTTGATGTCATCCTTCGATTCATGAGATACTGTCGGATAAGTTAAGTCATTCCTGCCATTAGAATGTCGCTTCTGCCTTTTATCTGGCTTTTTTCTGGTCGTTCCCAGTGTCCCCTGCCTCACCTTATTCTTGTGTGCTGCTGTCTTAAAAATTTTGAACCTGAAACCAACCTGCTGCTTTTTAAAATCTCCCATAAATATGGGTATTCAAGTACTTAAAAAAAGATGATGCAAGATAACATGGCAGAAGTTGGAGCAGATGAAATAAGGGGGGGGGGGGGGGGAGCAGATTCATCTTCACTACATTAATTCTGCCAAAGAAAGAGGTTGGCAGGGCCACCCATTTTTTCAAGTCCTCTGCAATTTTCTTGAGCAATGGAGAGTAATGCATATGAAAGAGGAGTGATGAAAATTAATTTAATTTGGTGATCAGTGACCATTGTTGACAAACCTCTGTGCACAACAATAAAATGTGTCCTCTGCATTTAGCCCATATGTGACATCATGACGTAGTATTCACTAATTCCGTGCTTGGGGAGTAGTATCTTGCTCAAGGGACCTCAGTGGTACCTTGCTGGTTGGGGATTTGAACCATCAATCTTTCAATTACCAATGCGCTTCCTTAACCATTAGACCACCCACTGCCCCAAAACGCCCAAATGTTTAAAAGCAATATTTGACATGAAATTAAATCTGTTAAGATATCAGAGGAAAGGTTAAAAGGTAATGTCAAACATTTGTCATAATTAATTTTATAACCTGAAAGGACACCAAATCTCCCAATGGCACAGAATTTTCTGGAAGCTTCCAGTAGAAAAGTACACCATCTGCATACAGAGAAATGCAGTGATGAATTTCACCAAGATTAAGGCCAAGAGTATCACAACTGCACCTGATATATTCAGCAAGGAGTTCAATAAACAGATTATACAACACAAAATACAGGACACCCCATCCGACAGAAATTCTGGGAGACGATAAACTGTTCATATTTATGAATGCTCGTGGGTCAAAGTATAAGGATTTAACTAAGTTAATAAAACTGAACCCTAGGTTAAATTTTTCAAGCACTAAAAATAAAACAGGCTATTCCACCTGGTCAAAGGCTCAAAAGACAGAATCATTGTTGGGTCTTTATAGATATTAAGCGCGTTTATTGTATTGAAATCCCTATGCAAATTTGCAAACTGTCTGACCTATGCCTATTCTTAAAGCCCGTTTGATCTGGGTATATAATTTTAGGGAGTACAGTTTCCAATCTTCAAGCTAAATGTTTTGTAACAATCTTTTAGGCAACATTAAGCAAGCTAATGGGCTTATAGAATGAGCAGTCAAAAGGAGTTTTATCCTTTTTTAAAAGTATGCCGAACACTGCAGATTTCCAGATATCTGAGATGCATTCAGAAATAATGAATATGAAATACTAGCATCAATATTGGGCTGATTGAAGGCAAGAACTTCTTATAAAATTCAAGAGGGTAGCCGCTGGTGCCTGGTGTTTGGCCATTGGGCATATCTGGAATTGCTGCTCCGACTTCATCTGGGGTAAAGGGTGCATTTAGCATCGAACGGTCCTCCTCTGTAACAAGAGGTAGAGAGATATCTAAATTAGACTAGATGTTAGTTTCTAAGCCACTACACTGAGATGCGTAAATGATTTTATAAAAGTCTGTGAAAGATCTGTTGATCGTAAGGGGATCCTGGGAGACTATACCTTGTGAAGTCTAAATGGAATTTATAGAATGCTCATTATCTTGCACCTTCAAATGGAATGCAACCAACTGGCTAGGCCTATTACCAGAAATGTAGTATTTTTGCTTGGAGAACAGAAGCAGTTTCTGTGAGATTCGAGTACAGTGGTACCTCAGTTCTCAAACTCATTAGAACTCGAATTTCTTAAAAGTTGAACCAACCAGTTCGAAAAAAACAAATTACCTAGAACTCCATCTGAATCTCAGAAGTCAAACCATGAACGCCGACCTAAGATAACTTGTACACATGGGGAAATGAGTCACACGGCACGTCTCTCAGCGGAAACATAGGCTAATGCTTCAGTCTCAGCCTCGCATTTCCTGTGATAGCATCGTGCATGTTTACACAGCTGAATACATATGTTTAGACAGTGAAAATACATTTGGACAATGATAGACAGTAACAGTAATTATTATATTAACAGAAATTGTCTGTAAATTGAGATAAACTAAGGAGTACTGTTATTTTACAAAAAAATCCATTATTTTAATTTCAAGTGACCGTTGTTATGATGGTAAAATCCTGTAAATTAGATCATTAATGATATACAGTCACTGTTTGTTAACCAAATAATGCGACAATATAATACAATTTAGACCAGTTATACTACTGCTTCAGAAATGAAACCATTAATTCATAACAGCAACCTGAACTTTTTTTTCTGGTTTTATACTTTATATATATATAGGTATATATATATATATATATATAGGTATATATATATATATATATATATATAGGTATATATATATATATATATATATAGGTATATTTAATCTTTATAATGCACTGTGGAGGACCTGTGTGGAATGGCATTTCAATAAAACCAGTCTTGAATCTTGAATCTTAATGTTTGGAGTCTTCAGAATGGTTGGAGTCTTCAAGTTGGTGCGCATGCGTCGTTCTCTTCGCGCCAACTCGTGCTACTGGGGGTCCATCTGGTTCAAATATTAAAGTCGGCAAATCTTTAGTTACGTTCGGTGTAATAACTTACTTTTAATCTTAGAACGTCGTGGTTTGAGCTATGTTGCTTAAAGAAAAATACGGCACGTGCAGACTCTTCATTGTTTAAATGTAGTATGTGAAAATAACCCGTTGGTATGTGGCTAGTCAGCTAGCCTAACCTGATAAATATTTATAAAGAAACCATCGATGTAGATTTATGTGATTTGTTGGGTTTGGGCTGTGGTTTATTTTGAATGAACTCATGCTATTAATTTGAAAATAACTAACTGTGCTGAATGTTATAAACATTATGTTTGATTAGAACTTGTAGCGAAGTGCATTTGTTTAGACTTTAGTTAGGAGTCTAGAAAATGCATGCATCTAAACGTTCATTCCGGAGAAAAATAAGCCTTTTCGCTGTGTCATTTTCGGCCGGCGCCGAGATATATCCAACAGCAAACGCCGGGCCACCATACAAGCGCAGTTCTATGCCAGCATATTTCTCTACCTCATTCCTAACAATAACCGTTACCCTGGAACTGCTGACCAGAACTGTGGTGATATAGTGCTGATGCGACTGAATATATTGGCAGACGCCTCGCGCAGAAGCATGTCGCTGTTTAAATCGTTTTTATATATACATCTGTATGTATGTATAATAGAGAATTTGTTAATAAGTATCACAATTAACCTTGTTTCCCCCCTTGTTTTCTCCTAGGTTTTAAAATGGAACACAGTAATGAGTAAGTCCTCTTTACACCTGATAATTACTCAAACGTCTCATTAGTAATATGGCTTATTAAGTACTTACTGTAGTTGACAAATGTAGGATTGTGGGGGAAAAGTGAGCATGGTAAATATGTTTAGGTGTCGAGCTTGTGGTGTTGATTTAAGATCAATGAAACAATATGTTGACCATCAGGCAAAGCATAGACACGAATCACATGAAAAATTTCCATGTTGTGTTGCTCATTGTAAGCATGTGTTTGTCAAATACTATGCTTTTAAAGCTCACATGTTTTGTCATCACAGAACTTCCCCCATTTTTTCACAATTAGAAGAAGTTCAAGAAATACTCAGGTGTGAGCAGTCAGGTTATCAGAAACAGTGCAGTGATTTAAAGGATCTTATTTTGCATCTGAAACAGTGGACAACCAGTAGCCTGCCCCTTTACTAACTGTAAAAAGTCCTTTAGACTTAAGTCATCTTTTACTGCTCACATTTCATAGATACATAAGAATTTAACTGCAGTGCAGGTGTCTGGTACTTCTAATGTAGCATCACATCCTAGTGCACATTCTGATGTGTCCATATTGGCACATGAAGCAGATGTAGAGTCAGGTAGAAATGAACCCCAAAATAGTCCTAGAGAGACTTGTATATGAAGAACTTGTGCATGTTTTACATGCGATTGCAAGCTAAACTCATCATCACCATCCAGGTTATTGTTGAAGAAATTACTGGCTTAATTAGAATTTGCCAAGAGTACACAAGACACAGAAGATGCAGTGTGGCAACTTGTGATCTTGCTCAAGAAAACAGTGGAACTGGTTTGTGCACCGAGAATCTCTACAGCTCAAGTGAGTTACAGTCGAACCCACTTTTCTCGACCTTGGTTAACTCGCCAACCCTACTAAGTCGATGTTTTTGAACACTTGTCTTCCACGCGAGGTGACCGATGAGCAGCTTCCAACAAGTCCCTGCATTGTGGTTTATGGTAATTACTGACTTCTTTACTCATTATTTATTTTTATTAAATATGTACTGGTTTTTTTGCCTGGGTCCTGCTTTAACATAAACAAACCTGATAACTGTATTAGCAAACAAACAAAATAAAACACAGGTTAAAAAAATAATTTCATTCATAAAAATGAATGAGTAGATACATGTTTTTATTTTTGGCATTTGCCCTGTTTTTTTATTTCCCTTTTGCTTTTGTGATTCCTTGTTGTCAATCAGCTGTCTTTGGGAATGGTCTTCCTACTTAGACTTAGAAGTCTATTCCAGCACATGTATGCAGTAAATGACAAGTCGTCATGAGCAGGAAGGCTTACCAAAATCCTGTTCTACTGTACATATCATATGGTACATGGGGTTAATTATGAGGTAATTATAAGTTTATTTTCCGTTATTTATTTTGTTTGTTTCTTCAGGAACTAATGCATTGGCAGCAGACCGGTTCATGGTGTCAATTGACGAAGTTATTGTCAACAAATATCTGTCATTGTTTGCTGATACCCTGGTGCTGATATTTACCTGCTACTATGCACTGAACATCAACTATCCAGTGGAAGTGTGTGTCACTTTGGAATTTCTTCAAAAGTAAGAGTATTTTAAGGGCATATTATGTGAATTATTTAGGACATGCAATAGTATATTTTAATATCTAAGGTTACCATGAGGTTATTGGTTCCAGGTTGCAGGCCAACTTGCTTACTGTATTTCCCCGTTTCAGAGGTACATTTTCAAGAGCAATCGGGACAAAGGCACCAAAGTGGACAGGAAGCAGTCCAAGAAGCAATATGCGGTCAACCCAAAGGTCTTTTCAACATCGCTGACTTTGAGTGGAGGGAGTAATCTGAGCTTTGATCTGGAGATCTTCTACTAATTAATGGCCCATTCTTTAATGGTCGTTTGACAAGGATGTTTTGTTTACATTTATTAAGATTTTGTCAAGCATAGAATTGCACAAAAAAGAAGTTTTGTACATTTCCTTTTGTATTTAGCAAGGTAATAATATAAAGAAAAGTCTTTAACCTTTTTTTGTTATTTTTACTTATGTAAGTTGTTGTTTTATTTTAATATGTTTATTTACATGTTTAATGTGCAGCACATGCAGGTAGTTTTTTAATTTAGTCAACACATGCTAAGTGCTTTTTTGTAACATTTTGACTGATGTTAGAATTATGAAAAAGCAAAATAAATCGATTTGTGTTTTCATGTTTTGCATATTGATACCTGGTCATTCCCATATTAAGGCAATGTTTAAAACTTAATGTTTATTTAAGGCTTAAAAGTCTGTAAATACTGGTATAATTAAGTGTTTAAGTGTGGTATTTAAATTAAATCAATAGCATTTTTCTCTTTTTAAATTAAAAAAGTTATTTAACGCATATAATCTTTAATTTAACCTTAACCTTAATAAAAACACATTATTAAACTGATTTAGAGTGTTAATGTTAGAAAGTCCATTAAAATATGGTAGAAAATTGCATTTGCATTAACTGAAAATACTGTATTTTTCTTGATTTTTAACCATTATTTCTTAAAACATTATTTCACTGTTTATTTTCAGATTTTGTTTGGGAACCCTGTTGCCAGACTTTTGACTTTTTTACAGTAGTTTTTTTTACAGTGCAGATTGGGAACGGGTAGAGATAAAAATGGGAAAATTTTTATCTTGCTGCAGTCTTGACATGATCACCTTATACTTGGAGTTGATATGACAGTATATATTACATGAATGAGGGAAAAAAATCAGCAAAATCCTAAGCAGCCATCTTATTCATGGTTTTAGTAGCCTGCTGCCAACAGCATCATCTACGTTGCTGAAACGGATGGACGAGCTGATGTCCTGGAAAAATTGAAAGTCAAGCCTACCAAGTCCTGAAGTTGCTTGCTTAGGAAAGCGGTCAGAGATGATAGCAATTAGAAAATCCCACTGCTGGTTGAACAACCCATCAAAATCCTCGGGAGAAAGTACATAGCTAAGGAAATGCAGCATGGAACAGCTCTCCGACGGTCTGGCAAGGATCAACCAAAGCCAGCTTCCAGGAGAGTTCAAGGTGTTGTGCTACCAAACTACACTATACCTCAGGATAATTTCCCGACCGCGCCTGCCACGGTCCCTCTCTGAGCCTGGCCTCTTCGGAAAGAACTTCCTACAGTTGTCACTTCAATCCATCAGTGCAAGCAAGAAAATATCCGACTAGTGTTGGAGCCAGTGAGGAGTGCAAACATCCAGGTCTGCATTGGCAGTAAGTAGAAAGCCCAGGCAGGAGTCGACTTCGCAATTAACACAAAGAGATCATGGGCAGAATACAGACAGGCAGAACAGGTCTTGGGTGGGGTGAAGCTCTGCGGGGCTGGTCAAGGGCCGACAGGAATGGTAAGAAGGACCTGGTGGTGTTTGAGGTAGTTAGGATGAAGGACGAGCACTATAACATCAACGCTGTAGCACAAGGATGACAAGGGGCCTGGAGAATGTGGAAAGGTATTGTTCAGAGGAACATCAGCATGGTGAACCTGTGGAAGATCCCTCAGGCAAGGCTCAGTTTCCTTATCAGGTCAACGTATGATGCACTCCCCTG
>JAODJW010000127.1:8697375-8718490 GCA_026777045.1 Hyperopisus bebe | reverse complement strand
TTGTTTTGATCCCAGATATCTGATCACCAAAGTCTTGGCTAGATGAAGATGACTAAATGGTGTCAATATCAATATTTTCAATACATTCAAATATAGTTTTGACATTTTTGTGATTCCAAATCCAATAATGTCAGGTGGGTTTTTCTCATGAACTGATGCAATCAGATGTCCAAGCCCAATGTATGGGGGGAAAAGATTTGTGTTTTTTGATTGGTTCACCTGTGAACATTTTTTCATGGGCCGTGGAAGGATTAGAGGCTACACTGAAAATCTCATTACTGTAACGTGCCATAACTCTGTAACTCCATTGAAGTATAACTTTTAAACATTTTTAAAATAAAAAATTGTATGAAAATGACATTTTAATTATACCACAATACTGAGATTTTGTATAATAAAACCAGTTTTACAAAACTTGTTTTCCTGAGGTCATGTTTCTAATTACCGTAACTTCAAAAAACTGCATTAATACTATCAAGTTTTTTTTTCCACCCATAATGCATCACAAAGAAGGGAAGATTAAAGATGGACACAAGGTGAGACTTTCTCTCATTATGTCAAAATTTTAGGGATGTTTTACGGGTTGAATCTCCAGGAGTTCACACTTTTTGAAAATGTCATTCAACAAGTGAAATGTTTTGTTAATGTAAAGTCATCACAATTGTCACCAGTATTAGCAACATTAGCTTATTTCTCATTACTGTGTAATTTCTTTGTCGCAGTGCTGAATTTTGCAATTGTGCTACAGACTTCATGCATTTTTAACTTATTTATAAGCAACTAAATATGACCTGTAATAATGATAAATAATATTAATGGTACTCCAAAAACACAGTGTATAGCTAAAGCATTACTCACTGATGAGAGGTTTTTTATTGTAGCCTTTTTATTTTTCTTTTGAGGTACATGCTATTCAGAATGCAAATGCTAATTTAGGGACAGAGATAATTTTATGTGTCTTTTAAGTAGTGCTTTGTTTTTTTGCATGATATGCATGGTCCATGTAATATTGTGTATCCTTTTAAAGATCAACAGATAAGGAGAGAATGAAATCTTCAGTGAGTGCTAGGGTAAAGAAGCACAGAGAGAAAATATACAGTGACCCGGAGCTTCTAAAGGAGCACCGGAGAAAGGAGAGAGAAAGGTACTACAGGCACTTAGATTGGAACTTTAACATTTTGGTAAATTGATTGAGGTTAAAGTATATTGATAGCTAAAGTTTTGACAACCAATGTGACAATTTAAGAATGATTATCATTATAGGGATGAAAAGTTTAAGCCTCAATCTACATTCCATTGAAACTGTAATGTTTAGAGAAAATGTACCATTATATTCCAGTGGAGTATTTCCCATGGTAAAAACAACCCTAATTT
Organism: Hyperopisus bebe; assembly: GCA_026777045.1. Lineage (NCBI taxonomy): Eukaryota > Metazoa > Chordata > Actinopteri > Osteoglossiformes > Mormyridae > Hyperopisus > Hyperopisus bebe. The sequence goes on along the minus strand of JAODJW010000127.1, from coordinate 8,717,116 downwards.
TGACATTAATGGCATGATGAGGAGTAAACAATGAGAATGTCTTAGGTTTTATATATGTGTGTGTGTGTGTGTGTGTATATATATATATATGTATATATATATATATATGTATATGTATATATATATATGTATATGTATATATATGTATATGTATATGTATATATATATATATGTATATATGTATATATGTATATATATGTATATATATACACACACACACACACACACACAGACAGTGGTACTTCAGAACACAAATTTAATCCGTTCAGAACTCTGGATCGAATCCTAAACAGTTCGAGTTGTGATCGAATTTTCCCCATAAGAAATAATGGAAAACCATTTAATTGGTTCCTGGCCCCAAAAAATTACAACTAAGTATGTTTTTTTTTTTTTTTTTAGCATTTAAACACAAAATGAACCGGATAAAACAAGAACAGCATATACTGTACTAAACACATCTAAGCACATTTATCAAAACAGTAATTTGTTTGGATACATTTATTTTCTTATTTTACAATGTGTAAAGTTAAAAAAAAAAACAATGTGTCATGCCCTGATCCTTCCGTGTGCCAGACCCCCTCGTTATCGTTAACCCCGTGTAAATCAGCTGTTTCTGGCTGTTGTCATTGGTCCTCTGTATTTCGTCACGCGTTTCAGTTTGTTTCCCCAGACCGGTCATTCTATTGTCCATCTGCGTTTTGCCTGCCTTACCTGTAATTAAACCCCATATTCCCCGATACCCTGACGTCTGCGCCTTTGTCTCCGTTCCGCACCGCAGGACAATATTATTATAATTAAATGTATTAATGGTTTATTATTAATATTGAAATAATAAGAAATCTTTATTGTAAAATGTATTTTATTATATGATAATTACTGTTACTGTCTGTCATTTGTACTGTCTAAATATATGTATTCAGCTAGTGTAAACATGCAGGATGCTATCACAGTGAATGCAAGGCTGAGACTGAAGTGTTACCCTATGTTTCCGCTGAGAGACCTGCGGCGTGACTAATTTCCCCATGTGTACAAGTTATCTTAGGTCGGCGTTCAACTTTTTCAGTTTAACTTTTAAGATTCGAGTTCTAGGTATTTTTTTTCTTCGAACTGATTGATTCGACTTTTAAGAAATTCGAGTTCTGATGAGTTCGAGAACTGAGGTACCACTGTGTGTGTGTGTGTGTATATATATTATCCTATATCACATATATATCATACTGTAGCTCTTGTGCTTATCTAATGTCACCTAAGTGTATTATAGGAATCATAGTAGTTCCAATAAATTGTGTGTCTGATTATTGTTTTTAATTTGCTTTGCCATAGATATAAACAGCGAAAGGAAAAGGGTCTTCTGAAAACAGCTGCACAACTGACTCCTACACAACATGAAATGCAAAAGAAAAGGTGGAGAGAAAATACAGCAAAATATGCAGAACGGAAGAAAATACAGCAAGCATTACTCAGTCTTACCCCTCCATTTGCATTTGTAGAAATTGACATATAACCACTGCAACAAAGTCCCCCTACCTCAGCACCCATATATTTTGATATCTGAACAATTGTGTTCATGCCATATTCATTCTTTTGGGATACACAGAGAGATGTTTACAGATACACTCATGTCTTTAGGTGCTTTTCCACTGCATCCGGTACCCTACTTTGGGAAAACTTTTCCACTGGCATAAAAACTGGCAAAGCTGCTGAATGACATCACAACGTGAGGCGGGGTATTTTGTTCTGAATTAGAAAAATGACTATAGTGTATTATAGATCTGGGTGACATGCGATATTAGTGCCAACATTGCATGTTATGCAAATGAATTTCTTACATTGCAAGAACCGCAAATGCTAGGTTTACATCAGGCCTTTTCATACCTTCATACTGTAGGGACATTTTAGTCTGGGAGGGGGTTACAATTTTTGTGAACATTTTTACTTCTAGGGAAAAAAAACTTAGCAAGCTTTGCTATTTCAATGACTATTGAAATGTTTAAAAGTATCAGTTGAAAGTTTACCTCCGCTGCTTTTGCATTAGTGCTGCATGCGTTCTCCAAGATAATCATTTTCATCCTTTCCGTTTAAATCACTCCTAGACAGGTTTGTTGGAAATGTATTTATTTTGAACTCCTTTTTTGTTTTATAAATATCACAATATTTATTACAACAAAATCACAATGCAATATTTAAAAATTTTCTAATATCATACAGCCCTAGTATATTATCCAGAATGTCTTGTCATGCCGTCCTGATATTGTATCTGTTCCTCTGACCAGATCAGAGTTAAAGCTTGGGTCCCCCCATTGTTCCATGCATCCACTATTATTACTTAAATAACTATTATAACCTTAATAATTATTACTTTAATTGTTGTTTTCTGAATTTCTGCCATTTGCATGACCAAGAAAATGTTTGCAAGTCACACCCTGAAGTATCGAAGTACCAAAAAAGTTTCCTAGTTTAGTGACTGGGACTTTTGGTACTAGCACTTGAACGGATGTTAATGGAAAAGAGAAAGCACCATACCAAAAGTACGGCACCCAGTGCAGTGGAAAAGCTCCCTATGTAAAGCTGTACTGGTTTATATTATATTGTTATGTTATGAAATACCCTGCTGCAGTGCTCATTACCATTACTGTATGAATCTACATTTTTCTCTGACTTTTAAAATTACTTTATAGACTCAAGTTATACAGTTTGTCTAAATCTGGTTGGTTTTATTAAATTACCATTTTTTTCTTTAATAATCAGAAGAATTTCGTCAAATCCAGGGTAAGAGTTGCGGTAATAAGAAAAAAAGTAACAAAAATTGAACAAGATGTATATCTTATCATGCAAATTATTGGGGGTCACATGCAATTAAATTAAAGGATTTAAATATTAGTTTTGTGTTTTATGTCACCTTAAAACTGTTACAGTAATGAGATGTAATAAATGGTCAAAAAATAAATCAGACCAACAAATGTTGTACACAAAACAAGCTCCATATTTCATTATAACATTAAAAAAGTTCATGAGAAGAACTATAAAACTTTGATTTTAAAAATGTATGTGTAAACTCTATCAAGGACATAACTATTTGTACATATCCAAGCAGATGCCTGTTTAAATGAGCTTGAGAAATCAGATGGCACATGTACAGTTAATATTGCTACTTTAAGTTTTTAATCCTATAAAGCAAGTTGTATCATATTTGATACTTGGTATTGTTAGTCTCAATTACATGATAAAAAAATTTAAAAATAATAAAGGCAGTTGTACAGTATAGCATAGTTGTTTTTGTTTTTTGCCCTCTGGTGGATTATCCATGTACTACATGCTATAGAGATCAGATAAATACCAAGTCAAAAAAACGGTTGCTTTCTGGAAGTCATAAATGCTTGTTTCTAATTTGCCAATTGTATCTGTAAATCTGTCCATAAATCATTGGGTCACTTGCTAATCTTTTTCTGAGTAATTTTCAGTGTCTTGACTCTCAAACTGTATGATGTGTTGAACAGGTCGTAAAGTTATTTACACAATGTAGCTTCCATGTTTTTTAGATTGCAAAAAAGTACAGTTTTGAAGAATTTGTTGTGCATGATTAAGGGACATAGATCAGTTGGGGGAGAATGTGGATGATGATGATGATGATGAGGAGGAGGAGGAGGAATGGACAAAGGTTACTCAGGAAAGCTCAGGTAGTAGTGATGAGGAAAACTTGCAAGATGGCACTTCTATTACAATGGCCATAAAAGGAGAGGTCAATTATAGCAGACCTCTGAACCATGAACACCATCCTCTAGTGTGCTGCTGATGAGATGAAGGATGGCACTGACCATTTTATAATATGGGAATCCCAACATAGGTATTGCACATGCAATCAATTCTCACGTTTGTACTGTGGGAAATGTCCATCTTTATAACCTTAACTTCAGTCATAATTTAGTAAGAATGCCAATGTAATCTGAAAAAAAGCATAGCGTGCGGTACAGTGTAGGCCAGGTCATCCCATTCTGTACTTTTATCAATTGATATAACTCTTACCCTGTTCTACTTTATTTATGCAAAAAGTATGCGTATCCTGTTACTCCTTGTATCTTAATGTGTGTCACATTGTCATTAGTAGTATGTTTGCTCTAAAGCAATATTGGGCCGGGTGATATACTGTAAATGAAACAAACTGTTGATAAGGAACATTGCTTGGTAGTGCAGCCTGTGATTAGCCTATTACATCTCAGAAAATAATGCAATTCCAACCATTCTCTTTTGAGATGGCACACCCTGTGGCCAACAAGTGCACAGCAACCTTGAGTTAGCGGAGAAGCCATGCTGCTGTTTGCTTTTTCATGTGATGGCCCACTTTCACAAGTCAAAAAGCAGCTCTGGCCCACAGTAAATGTCACCACACACACACACACACACACACACACACTCTGAAGTTTCATTGCATGTTATTAGCAGTACGTGCACCAATGTCAGTCAGATATCAAATCTGAATACAAATATCAACCTTCCTTGCATATTTGCAGTGCTGTAGTGGAAGTACTGCTTTGTTTTTTCATAAAGATGCTCACTCACCTAATGAGAGGGCTGGTGTTGTAATCCAAATGCTCACTGCTGTGCATTAACCATTCACATTCACAAATTTGACATTCATGGTTTTAGTTATTCGCAAGCTGGCCAAAAACATTTACGCGGGAATATTTTCGAGAAAGGAAATGACAAAACAATTTGAGCTGCAAAATTTTCAGTACAGTACTCTTTGTTTATTTTTAATAAATATACAGTTTTTCTTATCATTCAGGCTAGCAGACTTATAGGTTGAGCTTTGGGGTGCACAAGTATTATTTGTTAATTTTCACGCTCGTGGGGACCTTCCATCCCTGACCCTCTCAAATGTGCATTTTCTCCTAACCTTTCATTGCAGTTTTAATGTCTCTGCTCTTTATTGGTTTTTCAGTTTGAGTGATCCTGTTGAAAGCCATTGATCCATTTCCTGGTGGACTTAGCTTGCTATGAAGCCTCTCACTAATTGTTCTACAAAAGCTGCGTGGCAACATTTTGCGGCCCACTTTCAATAATGTAATAGTGCACAGGTTGGGAAACGCTGATTTAACGTATTAGTTTTGTGTGACAATACATTAAAACTTTATTTAATATTGTTTGAGGCATATTTCAACCATATTTTATATAAGTAAAAGCTCCCAAATGAATTCCTGACCCCCAATTTTTGGCACGACTCAACGGCTATTTAATACGACCAGATAATTCAGTCACTCATTCTACATGGTAGTTGCTCCCATTTATGGTTCAATAAATCCAAAGAAATAAAATTAATTAGGCTGTCACATATGTTCTGTGCAAATTGTTTTGGGTGACAATGCTGTCAGTGGCTGAAAAGCAGAGCTGATATAGAGCATGGGGAGATGCAGACCCTGTACTAAGGGCAGAAAAAAAGACAAACAAGTCAAACAAAAGGAGGAACAAAGGGAAAATAAGGACAGTATAGAAGATCTCGGGGAAAAGGAAAAAAGAACCGCAAAACCTGCAAATATTGGAGAGATGCACAGCATCAGAACGCAGCGCTAGAGAACAGATCTGTGGAGCCCATGGTGATGCCACCACCAAACAGCTCATTTTGCATCCTCTCAGCACCAGGCATCTTGGCTTACTAGAACACTTAAAGTGGGCAAACATTTCACAACCATGTCAGCTTCAGAGGATAAAAGTCTACTAGCTATTTGGACACACTAGCCCCGAGTGCTGGATCATGTTGGAAACCTTCCATCAGTAAATGTGGTTAATTTATTTAGTGATGGACCATGTACCCAGTACCATCAGAAGGGATATTTCTGCCTCTTCAGCCCAGTGTTTTTCAAGCAGGGCTTCATTAAAGGCACATGCAGATGCTTTGAAGCTATATGTGACAAGGGGCGCGTTTCCACTACACCAGCCACTGAACTTTTGGTACTTAAAAACAGTACCAAAGCGCATGGTACTTCTTGTTTTCTTAAGCATGTTATACACCGGGGGTCTCCAACTCTGGTCCTGGAGAGCTACTATCCAGTAGGTTTTCTGTCCCACTTGGCTTATGATGAGCTACACTTGTTTCTGGTATTTACCTAAGAACAGGTGTGGCTCATCAGAAGCCAAGTAGTATAGAAAACCTACTGGAGAGTAGCTCTCCAGGACCGGAGTTGGAGGCCCCTGTTATACACATACGATTCTCTCATCACAGTGACCTCAGTGGTCAGCTGGGTTGAGGTCAGGGGTTTTAATACCTTCATACTGTCCGAACATTATACGTATCCACGGTGTGCAGTATTTACAAAAATGTTATTTTGCAGTACAGTATTTTTAAATCTTGGTGATAAAATTTGCTGAAAGCAGGGGTGTTTTGTAAATTTCACTAAAACATTTTTATTTTTGTCATAGGGAACAAACTCGGTAAGCTTTGCAATTTTAGTGATTGTTCCTTTTCAGTATTGTCTGGTATATGTTAAAAGTCAGTTTTACCACTGCTGCTTTTGCATGAGCAATGCATGCACTCTCTGAGCCGATCATCATTTTAATTTTTGCAGTTTAAATCATGCCTAGATGGCTTAGTGAGAAATTTATTTTTTAACTTTTTTTGTTTTGTAAATATTGCAATATTTGTCAAAAAAAAAATCATATGGCGATATTTTTTTCAATATCGTGCAGACCTATATCATATATCCTATCATATCATATATCATATCACATATATCATGTCATATATAGCAAATACTTTTTTATTTCTTTTCATCTCATCCACATCTTGTTGAATCTGTTCTTCCAACCAGATCAGTTAAAGCTTGGGTGCATTTGTCCATGCATCCATTATTCTTTTTTTCTTTGTTTACTGTTGTTTTCTGAGTTCATAACTACTCAGGATGGGCTATATTCTGTGTTTTAGAGGCAGGTTATTAGCATAATCAATCGACAATTAACACTTTTGCAAGCCCCACCCTCAAGTTCTAAAGGAGTAACCTGTACTGGTACTTCGGTACTGGCACTAGACCGGAAATGTATGGAAAACAAAAGTATAGATTTTTTTCAGTAGCAAAAGGTACCTGGTGCAGTGGAAAAGCACCCAAAGATGCTCCTGTATGAAACCTCAGACCACTCGGTGGTTTTTGTAAATGAGGAAGCTGTGGGTTGAAGCCACACAGCAGATGCCAAAACTACTCCCAGTGGATCATTCAACAACAACAATAATCTAACAATTGCTCACACTCACAGCTGTTTTTGCTCAACCAATCAGATTCTTGAATGTGCATGATATACTACACAGCGGTTTGTACTTGATGTTCAGCCTATTCTCTCTGAACTAAAGGGCAACAAGCACAAATCTTAACCCTCATCTTACCAACTAGAGTCCGTACAGGGGCATAAATTATGAGGAGGATGGAGGGGCAGTAACACCCCCAATAATCAAAACCGCCTACTACACCTCCCCAATAATCAGGTATCCTCCTGCTTGGGAAGAGACCTCAACCCCACCAATGTCTTACCCAAAATGTCATACCCAGACCCTTTGCTGTTCCAAAGGTAAGATGATGTTCAAAATCAGAAATACAGTACATGACTTCATAATGAAATTTTATATGTCAGATTTAATGTTTATGTTCCATTATTCAAGATAACATTGTAAAATAGTTTGCATGCATATGAATGCCACACAGTCAATGATCAAGACGGCGTGAATGTGTGAAAAAGCACAAATGTAAGAATTTTTGAGGTTGCAGAGGGGGATGGTGGGATGGAGGGATTTTTAGGGCTCCAAGATATGTTTGGCTGTAATAAATGTAGAATATAACTATATCATGTAGTTTTTTTTAAATTACATTTTAATTTGTGGTCCATTCAATTTAAGCTTATTTTTCATGTTCTGAATCTGCCTTTGTTTCTGTATTGCACATGGGTGCCTGACACTCCCTCCAAGTAATGCCACATGGGCATGGAACCTTGAGTTGTACCCTCAAACCAGCTTCATGCATGGAGAGGCCATGATTTGTATCATAGTTTACAATGGTAGCTTTGATTTCTTTAGGGGCCTGTGTTCTGTTGCATGGCCTTTGACCACATCTTTCTGGGTGAAAGCCTGCATCCACATCCACTCTGCCTTGGACTGCATCCTTGTCTATCATGCTCCATTGTGCCTTAAACCACCAACAAGGCACATGTACAGCTTACTCCTTTTATGTGGGTTAGCATGTGCTGATTGGTGTAGATATCGATTTGCAAGAAGTGGTTAACTCATTGCAAGGATGAGCCAGTTTGGGACAGCCTTTTTGGATTGGTTGTTGTCAGCTGAGGGCGTTTTATACCAATTTGCTTGACATGACATTTCCATTTGATAATTGTATTATGGACTGCTGTGTCTCATGTTTTGCAAGAAGTCACCTGGCAATTGAAACTGTTTATGTGCAATGAGAAAACAGTTGACTGTTGTGGTTTTGTTCATATGGGATTGACAGCTGACTACATGTGCTGCAGGCATATCTAAGCAACTTAGAAAAACTGCAATTTCATGACAATGTTTCTCTGCAGTGTTGATAACCTGAAACATCAGCAGTTAATGAATTGCATGTTCGCAAAAAATGTTATGGCATTTTGTTTGTAGTAAATTCACAGTTTATCGCTGTTATTCTAACATGAAGTGTAGAGTTTCTTTGTGTTCAAAGTAAATTAGACTGCCATCACTAATGTTGTCTGGTAGCACAACTGTCTGTCATCAGGCGGCGTGACCCGGGAAATGACACACATTCCTGGGTAAAAATAAACAAATAAAGAATGGGCCAGACTGAAAATTGCAAGATATTACATTTTTAATGATTTTCTCAACAAGTCATTGGTCAGATAATGAACAAGACTAAAAAGAAATGCACTCTCGAGGCCAGTGCCACCGTTTGCTCATCACTGCTGGTTGCTGCAGTGAACTTTTGAGGGAAAAGCTGGAAACAAGGAAATTCACTTACTTAGTCTTCTTATATGAAAAGATAAAATCATTTAAATGTTTGATATAAAATTCAAACTAACATGTCTGGATGTTTGAAATTTTCTTCTCTTCTGGCTATTTGCTGTTGAGACCATTATATTGTTTTGATTTTTTTTTTTTTGCCCAGGAGTGTATGTCAACTCATAAATCAAGGTTGAGATCACATTTACTTAAGAATTATAACATCAACAGCAATTCTATTGCTAATATGCCTTAAATACATTTTTTATATTGAAATGGTTAGATACATACTTAGTATGAATGGGTATGAAATCTTGAAAAATAATCATAAATGCAAAAAACAGGGATTAACAATGTCTGAGGCATTTAGACCCTAAATTGTTACTTTATGATGGTTTTAATTTGGAAATAGTAATTGCATAATATATTTGCAAATATGAATTTATAGAATGCATTACCACAGAAACATCCATTTTAAAAAAGTTTAATTGCAGAAAAAAGTCTTCTTTGATCAAAATTCACATTAATTCTTGTGTCTGACAGAGTAGAAACAAGAGAAGGTGAGCCAACCAGAATTTTAGTTTGGTCACAATTCATTTGTTAAAAAAACAGGCAGCCATTTAGTGCCTGATTAGGCTGATCAAGCCAGGAGGCATAGATCTGATAGCATGGACAGTTACATATAATTGTGTGCCATCAGTATAGCAACAGACATTAAGACCATGACAATGAATTATATTACCTAAGGGAAGCATATTAAGAAAAAAAAGAATAGGTCCTAACACTGATTTCTGGGGAACACCCAGTAAGAAGGACAGTGGTAGATCTGTGTGCCTTGATCAAGACAGTAATGATCTCTAAGGTGGGATGTAAACCAGGAAAGCACAGGACTGGCAATAGCGATATCTGAAAGGCAGGAGAGCAGGATTTTGTGGTTGACAGTATCAAATGCAGAGCTGAGATCAAGAAGTAACAGGATGCTGCCTGCTCCAGAATCTACAGGCATGAGTAGATCATTGACAACCCTCAGGGGAGTGGGGTCTGTACTGTAATGGGTTCTGAAGCCTGATTGAAAGGGAAGATTATAGATGGGTCTATATGATGTTAACTGAGTTGGGTCTAATCCTGTTTTTTTTTTGTGAACAGGGGCGATAGCAGCAGTTTTCGATATAGAATGAACAATGCTAGTAGCAAGGCTACAGTTTAAAAAGTGGAAAATGGGTGCCAAAAAGGCTAGAATCATTGTAGTAGGGGCAGGGTCTAACAGACAAGTAGATGAGTTTGAAATTAATTCACAACAGATGTATATTTAGTGGGAGTAGATGTTGAAAGAGAGTGAACAGGAGGTTCTAGTAGCAAGTCAGAAGTGGGGGGAGGATGAGGGTCAGCAGAAAAACACTAATATAAGTTCTCAAATTTGGATTAAAAGAATTTCAAAAATGAATTACAGAGCTCAGCTGAAACAGCAGGATTTTTAACTGGAGGCTGGCAGAGTTAATTTACAGTAGAACACTGATTTCTGGGCCTGTAAGCAGCATTGTTAATGAGAGGAATTATAAGATGAATGGGCAGTCATAAAAGCCATTCTGTATGCATCAAGGTGGTCAGTATAGGCCATAGTATGGACTGTCAGGCTTGTATTCTTCCAGAGCCTCTATAGGCAGTGACCAACTTCTGTCATGGTACGTAGCTCTGGCATGTACCACAGAGAAGCATTAGAAGTTGGGACAGGCCTGGATTTTACAGGTGCCAGATCATCCAAAACTTGACTGTAGAAATGTACAAAGTAAGCATCTGCATTGGGGATGACATCCATCACATAATCAAGGTGAGAAGCAGAACCAGACCTAGCAAAAGATATGGAATTGGTCTTGCTTTGTGCTGGGAGTAATTTAAGCAGAAATCAATAAATTTGTGATACGAAATACAAGTATCAGAACCAAACACAGAATCATTCTGAATACAAGATGAACAGGTGAAATCTAGAATATGACCCTTAGCATGGGTTGGAAAACCTACATGCTGTACAAACTGAAACAGTCCAATGTAGAACATAGATCATGAGCAAGCGAACAATCAGAATGTACATGAAAATCAATGATGACATGCAACAAACCGAAGTGAATGATGCGTTTAGCTCAGTAAAACATTCCCAGTGAAACTTAGGTGGTCTGTAGACTAGTATGATATATACAGAGGCCTGACTAGCAATTGTGTAAACATACATTCATTAGAACACAAGAAATTTACAAACAAAAGGAGGCCATTTGACCCATCAAGCTCATTTGCGGAGAACTCAACTAATAGCTCAGAGTTGTTAAAATCTTATCTAGCTCTGATTTAAAGGAACTCAAGGTTTTAGCTTGCACTAGCAGGAGGACTATTCCGTACTCTAACTACACGCTGTGTAAAGAAGTGCTTTCTCAAATCCATTTTAAAATGTTCTCCCGCTATTTTTCACCTATGGCCTCAAATTCTAGTATACTAATATTGAAGTAGCCATTCAGCTGAACAGCATGCAGACCTGTTAGAATCTTGTATAGAAGGATCATGTCCCCCCTTAGTCTCCTTTGCTCGAAGCTGAACAGATTCAGCTCAGCTAACCTCTCCTCATAAGACATTCCTCTAAGACCAGGAATCATTCTCGTAGCACCTACGTTGCACCCTTTCCAAGGCAGCAATGTCCTTTTTAAGGTACAGTGGCCAAAACTGTACACAATATCCTAGGTGGGCTTTTACTAAGGAATTGTATAATCTTAGTATCACCTCCCTTGACTTAAACTCCACACAATTAGAGATGTAACCCAACATCCTATTGGCCCTTTTAATTGCTTTCCTACACTGGCGAGCGTGGGACATTGCCTATTTTCAAATGATGAGACGTGGCGCCAATTGATGAGGATAGCCTTAAAACTGTCCCACAGCCAGACCACCACCCTTACCCTTCAAATTGGGTTTAGACGAAAAGCTGCAACCACAGGATGTAAGTAGGTTCAGCTATAGATAGTCATTGGGTCTCTGCCAGGTTTTAGCAAGCAACAGAATTCCCAGTTGTTTAGTGGTGATCAGCTCATGTAGAGAAGTAGCTCTATCCATTAAAAGCAACAGTTCAAAAGTAGTTCTCTTAAATCAGAGTACCTCGCTTGACCACTTGATGCTGTTGCCCTCAGTAGGTGTCTCAGCAAGCTACCAATTCTAGTTCAGTGTGTAGAAGATGGGCCTTGTAGACCAGATTGTAGGGAGGGTCACAGGAGAGATGTAGTTAATATCAAAATCATGTCAGCAAATATATAATATTTTTTTCTTTAGCATATTACAGTAGAATCTTGGAACTCGAATGCCTCAACTATTTATATTTATACTTGTACCTCGACTGAAATCTTGGAACTTGACCGTTCTTGCTAAAACTTATATGGGTAGAGATGCATTCACCTCCACCAATTTGGACCTCAAATAGGTCAGTCGAGAAAAGGGAGGGCTGCTTCTAGGAGTTGCAGGGAGAGAAAAAAGATGGTCGATGATGTTTCCGATCATACTCTACAATCTGCAGAAAACTAGAGGTTATTCAACTATTATGAAAAAAATATGAAATATGAATTAAATCCAACATTACTTTTTTACTCAGTAGGTACCATTGTTGTACCTTATTCATGAATTGTATGAGCTTTTGAGATTAAAAAAAAATGGGTCTGGAGATTATATGAGCACTGGTGAAAGGTGATTCTGAAACAGAAGTAGGACAACTTACTGTTGTTAAAATATTATGCACATTAAGGAAATTATTTACTATTAAGATAAATCAGTCACACTGCATAAGAGTTTTCAGGGGATGGAGGGAAATCTTGGTGAAAAATCATTAAATTCATGTTTTTGTAGAAATTACTATGTGTATGACAATCAAAATATTTGAAGAGTGGCCAAAAATGTACTCAATTGCCCTTTCCAAATACTAAATCGTCATTGACCTGTATGTCAGTGTGCTCCACAAATTATGCCACCAAACAGATTTCTGTACTTCGCTGTACATAAATGTTTTTTTTTTTGCCTCAAATAAGTCGTTCACAAATAAACTTTGTCTAACATAGTTTTGCAGTCAATTAAGAAAATTTGGCCATATGGCAAATCAAGGAACACCTTGCTACATTTTCACCGCAAGAAGGCAACTCCAGTTACATTTTGTCCACGAAAGCATGAAGATGTTACTTACTTTCGTGCACAAAAATCAAAAGGAATGATTCAATTTTATGCACAGAACTGCATTTTGTGGACAGAAGGCTGAATGTATCTGATCACATGAATAAAAAATAATTTTGTTCACAAAATGCGTTTTGTCAATGAAATAAATTCATTTTGTGTACAAAATGCATTTCGTGAATGAAAAAAAGTCATTTTGTAGACAATACACAAACAGGCGTGGACTGGCCCTCTAGAAGTTCTGGAGTTTTCCTGGTGGGCCGGTCTTGTTAGGGCCAATCTGTCTTTCCCAAGGCCAGTGATCGTGATTATGAAACATACCATGGGGCACCCAGTGGCAGTTTTTGCCACCAGTCTAACCCCGCATTTGTGTGGAACAAGACATCTGCCCCCCGTTGGCCACAAACATTTACAATACTAAATATTAAATAAGGTTCTTATATAGGAGATGCCAAAGCAACGTATTCTGATACCCAGCTAGCTAGGGCTTCTTATTGTACTTGACAGCAGTTTATTTAGTTTGTGAGGGCTGGTATGCCAAGCAAATTCCCGGGCTGCTTTTTGTTGCCAGTCCACCCCTGGGTGTAATCCAGTGATGTTCATTAGATTAACTTCTATTTAAAGGTATATTGTGTTCTCAGAGTGAAGATGAGCATACAGGTTTTCCTGATGTAAATTGCATATATTTACCTTAGTCATTCTCTGATAATCCGTACAGACAATTTTGTTTGTTTTACCTTCATATAGCCATACTTTGCAGTAACTGGTGCCTTTTGAAAATACTTTTAGTATGTTCTGTCTTCTGTTTAACCGGCTGACTTTGAGATGATGCTTTGAGTGTGTCTCTTAAATACTTATTTTTTCAATGTATACAATGATGTCTTCTACAGAGATTCCCTACTTTGCCGTCAGTGTTCACTGGCCGAAGGGCTCCAAACTCAAGCAAAAGGACTAGGAAGACCCGAGCAGGGAGGGAGCGTATTGTTATTAAGAGTGTGATTTGTCTTCCAAAAAACACCCCTTCACATAGTGGAAAATGGAAGGTTCCAAGAGGCCGGGATAGAGAGATTCTTGGCATGAAAGGTCTGATCGGCAAATTGCGCCTAAGTTCTGGATGGTCCTCAGAGCGCATCACATCTGAAATAAATTCCCTCTTCCAAGGTGCACTTGGCAAAAAAGAAGAAAGTCAATTTACATTCCTTGAGGTAAACTTAATCACATCTCTTTTGTGTGTAACTTTGGCCGTAAGTGTGTCATGTAACTTACAGTGTCTTTGTGTTTTGTGTTGTAGTGTTTGCCCGGTTCACGCTATCTTATCATACCACGAAGATCATGTGATTTTTCGTGGAATGGGTCTGAGGTTCTCTGCCTCAGTGGGCAGGGTGCGCTGTACGTTTTGTCAGAGACCATTTCTCCAGATGAGAAGGTACCTAGTTGAAGCATTTTATTGACTTGATTGTGCATTTGCCTAGTATTTTTGATACAAACTCACCTGGGGCTTTTTGTATTTGTCAAAGGTTGCATTGTCAGATATCAGCATTGAACACACTTCACCGATGAAAAGAAGAAGAGGTACAGACAAATATACATGAAAGTTTTATCACTGATTTCAGGGTTTCATTTTGTTGTTTTGGCATCTTTACATTATCACCATTACAGTATTATTAATGTCATTATTATGTTGTTAATAGTCTCCCAGACTTGTGAGTTTTTTGATTTTCTTCTCTTGGACATAATGGCTCTGCTTAAATAAGAAGGGGCTTCTTGATGTAAAAAATAACCAACCAGAGTCCATTATTTCTGTTGGCATGTTGGCTCATCACGATGTATTGACAGAGAGTCTGAGGTTGAAGATCATGTTTTAAGTGGTTTAGTGACAGTGATTTAGCTGTGATTTAGGACTTGTCACGTCCCAGCGTTAGAGGGATCCAGCCTTTGTGATCAGTAAATAGATCTCTGTTTGTGCCACCAGTCCAGCAAAATGTGATTTTGCTATAAGTTCTCTTTTAATGATGTGAAAAGATATATTTTACTGCTGACTGAATGTTTTGCAGCTAATCATCACACACATTTTTAAAAATATCCTTTAAATGTTTGTTTCCCCTGTTAATTGTGGTAGTTTTATTTCCACTGTACAGTAACAATTTGTATTTTGTCAGTACCACAATGGAACTGTAGTAAAATCCTATTGGATTTTAATAGGTAGTGGCATCAATTATAAGATTGCAGCTACTTATTTATTTCAGAAAGTTCATAAAAATGAGCAGAGTTATGTTCTGTGGAAAGGACAAGAAGAGTGGAATTAGCTCTTCCATATGATGACAGTGAGGATGAGATGGGACAGTGACAGTGACATGGATATGAATGGGAGTAGTAAGGGAGAGTCTTCAAAGTCAGAGGCAGAAGTGATCAGTGCGCTCTTATTGAAATTAGCTCACAATATGTTTGTGAATGTGTGCATATATTTATGTGGCAGATTTAGGTTGAGATTTAGACTGAATATTGTAACCCAGTGAAATTTTGCTACTAAGATTAAGATGAACTTATCCCAGGAAAAAAATGTGTATGCAAATAGCAGCAAGTATGCAGTGCACAGGTGAACAATACATATAGTGCAAATTCAAAGAGTACACAGTACAAAAATAAAATAGTCAGTACTACTACAATGTGTGATATCACACCACAAGTCTGTTGTAAGGGGATTGATATATTTGCACCCTAGTCCAATTCAATGCAGGATCGCATTTGTATTTACTACGCAATTTTCAGTCAGAGAAAAAAGCACTACATGAACTACAATGTCAATATGGTCTTAGTGAGAAACACTACTTAGTTTATTAAGGAGTCGCATTCCCCTAACCCTATTTTTCCCATTTGATATTTGAATTTTAGTACGTGATTTTAGTGAAGGCAAGGTTTTTCAGGAATGTATTGGTCGCGTTGAGATACTGTTGGAATATAAAGGAAATACATACATATTTAACAACAACAACGATTACTAATGGTACTTGTGGAATCAAAAAAATAGCACCAGATTTGCACTATTACAAAGTACTTTTCCACCGCACCAGGTACTTTCAGTCCTTTACCTTTTCCATTGACTTCTGGTAGAGTATCAGTACCTGTTTGTTACTTTGCTACTTTGGGGTGGGACTTGAACCTCTTTCTTTGTCAGTTGGCTATGCAAATAACCTGCCTCTGAAACACAATACAACTGCTGTCTTGCGTACTCAAAAAACTAAGTAAAAAACTAAATAAAAGTAATATTTATTTATGCATGGATAATGAAGAGACCCTAGCTTAAATTGTGATCTGGTCAGAACAAGATCAGGATAGCATGACAGTAGAAGTATTAAGTTTAATCTAAGACAGGACTGTATTAGAAAGCATCGTTGTGTGACTTTGTTGTAATAAATATTGGGATATTTATAAAGCAAAAAAATGAGTTCAACTTAAATTTCCCACAAACCCATCTAGGAGTGATTTAAACAGCAATGATGTAAATGATTATGATTGTCTCAGATAATGCATGCAGAGCTCATGCAAAAGCAGTGGAGGTAAACTTTGAACTGATTTTTAAACATATGCTACATGATCTTGAAAAAGAATAATCATCAATACCACAAAACTTGCTATTTTTTTTTTCCTATGACAGAGTAAAAATGTTTTAGGGAAATTTTAACTCCTGTGTAATTCTTATGTCACTCTTGTTGTGCCTACATAAAACTTTACTGACAGCATTAACTGCCTGCAGTAGTAATAATAAAATGTTTTTCGCAGTAACCCTGTAATTGACCTTGCTGCCACGCAGTGACTTGGGATGTCATGGTGCTCACTGGAAAATAGGGCTCCCCAAAGCCACTGTGTAATTCAAACCCTGCTGACTAGTGATGTACGAATTACATGTGCATAACATGCAATGTTGGTAATAATATCACACATCATCCAGCCTTATAAGATACTACCGTAATTTTTCGAATTCAGTACAAAATACCCCGCCTCGCGTTGTGAAGTCATTTGGCGCCAGTAGCAGTTTTTGCTCCAGTGGAAAACCAACACCATGAAGTACCAGAAGTATGGTACCTGTTGCAGTGCAAAAGCACCTTAAAACCATATATTAAACCTTAAATATTACCAAAACACTTCCCAGATTCACAAATTTGAATAAAAGGCCATGTGTGGTTATCCCAGATTCAAAAACAGGAGCCATTAAAAAACAACGTGGTTTATGTATTCACAGAGAACATCCATCCATTTTGATAATTCTTTGATTTTTGTTTTTTTTTGCCCTATGACAGAGTAACAGAGTAAAAATAATTTAGCAAACTTTGACCCCCATGTTATAATGTCCATACAGAAATGAAAGTAAGAAAAAGCATTATTTTAATATTTTAAACTGACTAGCAATGTAAGAACTGCATGTGCATAACATGCGATGAGGATGTTTATATTGCACATCATCCACCCTTGTAAGATACCACAGCTATTTTTCAAATCCCCATACAAAATACCCACCTCGCGTTGTGTTGTCATTCAGCGGTGATACCAGTTTTTACACCAGAGGAGAACCAACATCCTTAAGTACTGTACTTTTGGTACTTAAAGTACCAAAAGTATGGTATCTGGTGCAGTGGAAAAGCATCCAAACATAGGGTGCTTCCTGGTGTGTTGTGGTAGGAACTGGTTTATTGCGACTGAAACATTGTCACAAAATTAAAAATATTGTTTTTACACTGTATCACAAAATCATCAGGCACAAGGCAGGGTACAGACACCATTCATGGATTCCATGGTTAGAACATAATGCGTACCATAAAAGGTTAAAATAACAACAGTAATTAAAAAAAAAACTCATTTCCCCTGGTTGTGGTGCATGTTTGGCAAGTTTTAGTAAAAGTTAGCTTCTGATTGTAAGCAATATCAATTGAAATATACTTAACTATGATTATTTATGATGTAACTTCCCAATTAGCTGATGTTCTTCATGCGTTTAACGTGTCTTATTGTTCAATGACGGTAAAATATTTTAATTTTTTTGACTCTAAAATCATGATATGATATCACAGGAAAACAGGCAGTTGTTTGAATGGTTTGTTTAAAAAAAATCTCTTTCTTATTTCAAGTTTATGAAGAAGATGCCTGCTGACATCATATGCGGTTCTCTGGAACAGCCAGAACCTGTTGGAGTCGAGTCTCCTGTCGACAACATCTCAGTGATGACACTCACCAGGAAGCCTAATGGAGGGAGGAAGTACAACAAAAAGCAGTACTGCTTGTTCTGCGATAAGCCATACTCAAAAATTGCACGGCATATAGAGCAAGTTCACAGAAATGAAGTAGAGGTTGCTCATGCCCTCCAGTTTCCCAGAAAATCCAAGGAGAGGCGGCAGAATTTAGACTATTTGCGTAACCGTGGGAATTTCATCCATAATCACCAAGTTCTGAAACAAAGGAGAGGAGTCCTCGTTCCGCGCAAACAGTCGAGTAATACTGCTGAACTTCCAAAACATTATGTCCACTGTCTGAACTGCCATGGTTTGTTTCTAAAGAAGTATCTGTGGAAACATACGAAGAACTGCAAGCATTCAGATAGCTACCTTCAAGACAGGGAGGAGACTCATCAGGCACATTCCCACCGCATGAACTTTTTTCAGGAACCAGAACCTTTTTCTGGAACCAGGAACTTCTGTAATGTTGCCACCACAGGAACTCGGCCTGATTGTAGTTCCTCTGAGGCAGTTCTGGAAACTTTTTTTAGTCCCTACTCCAGACTTGGTACTTATTGTTCAACCACAAACTATTGGGGTGGGGCTTACAGTGATAACTTGCAGATTGGTTAATCACAACCACCAGTGCCAAGTGCAAGTTACACAATAAAATGGGGACAAGATACTTTTTGATTTTCTATCTACAAATGGAAACAGTGGAGCAAGAAAATTATTACATTGCCATGTACTACAGTCAGGCTGTGATTATGTAGTGTTTGCTTAATGTCATTTTTATTTTGATCATTTGTTTAAACATCTAATTTAGATTTGCATTTTTCCCTCTGAACCTTTACTTTTTATTATTCACCTGTTAATTTTATCCAGATCAATGTACAGCCTGTTTATCTGTTTTTGCTTAGTCTGTTTCATTAATCTCCATCATTGCAAAATCAGTAACATGTCTGCAATGATACTACAAAGTTTGTACAACTTTTCTACTACGTTGATACAATGTTCCTGCAATGTTTTTAGATCTAAATATAGAATTTTATTTGTAGATTCTTATAATGTTACTTTTTTCAGAATGTCACATTGTTTCATTGTCCTGAGAACACTTTAGTGTACATTTTTAATGTGCCACACAAACTACATTACTTGTAGATCCTACTATATATATCCTCCTGAGACTCTACCCATTCATTTATGTCCATTGTACTGGACATTTTGTTTTTGCATCTATCGTTTCACTGATGTAAGGAAACGTATTTATTCCTGTTGTACACTAAAGAGGACATGCTGTAAAATTAAAAATAAAAATAAATTTGAAAAAATCTAAATTGTAAGATGTCTTATTTCCTCCAAAGACAAATAACCTAAA
>JAODJW010000127.1:8675453-8687486 GCA_026777045.1 Hyperopisus bebe | reverse complement strand
GTATAGAGGGAGAACAAGAGCGGGCCGAGAACCGAGCCCTGAGGGACACCGGTGAAGAGACTACGTGGGGTCGATGTGGATCCTTATTAAACGCCATCAAGGAAAAAATACCCAGCACCACCACTTCCACAGACTGACACCTCTTGCACTCATTCAAAACAGTCGACATCATATACAATGATTTAGGCAGTGACCCACAATGCCACAATGAGTGGAATATTGTACATAGCCAGCTGATAAAAGCACAATCTGTTTTGACCAGCTTGTTAGAGTCAACTGAGAATTGTGTCTGTACAATGATTATCTTCTTCAGTCTGCCAAACATGCTTTAGATTTTGCATTTTGAGCAAGAAAACTTTTTAACCAGTTTTCTTGAGTTATTTATGAAACATACATTCACCTTTATAGACAAGATTGTCCACCACTGCTTTACATTAGTAGAAATAACACATTCATTTAAACACATAAAAAGAACATAGACGGATTTCTTATGATATACTATTTCATAGGGTTACCATTGTCATAATTTGTTTCTTTCTTTTGGCATTTTCCCTGGATAAGATGAAGAGCCTGAAAGAAAGAAAAGAAGAACAATGTCAGTGAGGAGGCTGACATTGCCTAAACCACCTGACTGTGAGTAGAAGTACTAATTTCATTATAGTTGCAGGACAAAGAAGGCTATTTTAAAAACTACACCAACAGCAATGAGCCAACTTTAGCAGGTTACGGGTTATCTGGGTCCATAACTAATATATCCGCAGTTGCCACCATCTCAACTGAAATTTCTTCATGGCCCCATCCATCTGCTTCCTCAGACTCAACCAACCAGTGGGTTCAAGGTACCAAGAAATTGAAGGAAAAAAAACACAATTAATATTGCTTTTAGTTGTAAAAAATAATAATATTCACAAACATGTTCTTTTTTTAATGGCACAGAAATTCCAAAACTGTTTGAAAATTTGGAAAGAAGAGTTCTGCTCAAGTTGGACCATATGGAAGCCGACATGAAAAATGCAATCGAGTCCATGTTACAAGCCACAACCCATCCAAGCACATCCACCAGATCAGACGTCACTGAACTGCTGGAAGAACCTTGTAAGACTGTGGAAGAACTGGAGCACCTGTGTAACCAGCTGAAGGACGCAGAGTTTCGTAAGAAGATGGTAAACACTGACCATTGAGCACCGCATGTTATGAGCAGTTAAGACTATACTTAATGTATGTTAACCGGGCCTGTGTGTTTTAGTAACTGTTGATTAATTTCTGTGTTTTGTAGATGGCATACCTTTGTTTCCAAGGTGGAGACAGTCTGGGGGATGGCATCAGGCGAATGCTGAAGAAAATTGGAGACAATTCCTTATGGTCCCTATACAGCTACAAAGGAAGAAAGGGGAAGCGAGCGTTTCAGCGGCTCACAATCAATGACGTCATCATACGTACGTGTCACAGCTGTGTCTCGTGACCTTCAATGGAAAATATGTATTTTAGCATTATCCAACAGAAATATTTGTATTCATGTATCATGTCAAGGTTCATGCAACAAAGTATACCCACAACAAAACTGTCAGAGTGTGGAGGACATGATTGCCGTGACGCTGAAACATGCCCCCCATCGTAGGAAAACTCACTTTCAGGTAAATTTCGTCACATGATTGTTACTAGCCTGTATTTATTCAGCACCTTCAATATTTGATGAAAACTCTCTGTAGGTTGTTCTGGTGGACATGTCACCAATGATTTGAAATGTATTTATTTTAATAATCCAATATAAATTAGTTTTTAAATGTAGCCTATTTATATTTACAGTGATTTCTTTGACTTGCAACATTTTAACATTTTTTTTTTAGGTTTAATTAATAGGGTGTTGATTTTAGCGATCCATCTGAATGTACATCACCTGGTGGCAGAGATGTTAACGAGTAACAAAATTAGAGTCCGAGTTAAGTCTCAAGTCTCCATCGTGGATCCAGTTTGACGTTGCTGTTTATCAAAAATGTATTCGCCAAAATGGGAATCACCACCAACAGTTCAAAAACTGCTTGTCTCATAGTTCCTTAGGCTTATATAGATTTTCAATGTAATCACTATTTCAAATGACTTTGAAGCAATAAAATTTTTGTAATAACCTAAGCACTTTTGTAATGTAGATTTTAAAACTAATATTTTGTTTAAAATAACATTATGATGAAGACATCCCTTTAGGAGAATAATTACTAAATACATGTGCCGCGAGTCCGTCAGCTTCAAGATACCCTCACAAGGTTATAATACTAATATTTTAAATATAGGATAAAATGAAATTTTATGAAATTAGGGCTAATGTTCTAAAATAAAAAAGGCTCAAAGATTAGTTTACTTAGGTGTGTATATTTATATTATTTCAGTACTGCCTATTGGATAGTTGACTACAGTGGTACCTCAGTTCTCTTACTCATTAGAACTCGAATTTCTTAAAAGTTGAACCAACCAGTTCAAAAAAAAAATACCTAGAGCTAGAACTGAATCTCAGAAGTCAAACCGTGAACGCCGACCTAAGATAACTTGTACGCGCGGGAAATGAGTCTCGCGGCACGTCTCTCAGCGGAAACAAAGGTAACGCTTCAGTCTCAGCCTCGCATTAGCTGTAATAGCACCGTGCATGTTTACACTAGCTGAATACATAATTTAGACAGTAAAAATACATTTAGACAATGATAGACAGTAACAGTAATTATTATTATATAACAAAATACATTTAAAAATAAAGATTTTATATTAATTATTTTAATATTAATAATAAACCATTAATACATTTATGTATAATAATATTGTCGTTGCCACGCGGAACGGAGACAAAGGTGCAGACGGAATTCAGGGAATTCGGGGTTTAATTACAGGTAAGGCAGGCAAAATGCAGACGGACAATACAATGACTGGACTGGGGAAACAAATTGAAACGTGGACTACAGAGGAATAATGACAACAACCAGAAACAGTTGATCACACGGGGATCCCGCACGAGGTTAACAAGGGGGCGTGGCACACAGAAGGAGCGGGCATGACACATTTTTTTTTTTTAACTTTAGACATTGTTTGGATACATTTATTTTCTTACTTTAAAAATTAATGTTTTGATAAATGTGCTTAGATGTCTTTAGTACAGTATATGCTTTTCTAGTTTTGTCCGGTTCATTTTGTGTTTAAATGTTAAAAAAAAAAACATATTTCGGTGTAATTTTTTGGGGCCGGGAACCAATTAATTGGTTTTCCATTATTTCTTATGGGGAAAATTCGATCAGAACTCGAACTTTTTAGGATTCGATCCGGAGTTCTGAACGGATTAATTTCGAGTTCTGAGGTACCACTGTACTTGTACTGTATAAACCAAGAATCTCTCGTAAATAGGCTATGCTTTTTATCTGACTTTGTTTTGCTCACTGCTTCTCCGTTAGGCTCCTTCACCTGATAGAGCAGCATTGGACGAAGAGTGATGCGCACAGACATAAACTGAAAATCTCAATTTTATATCAATATCAATCTTACAATGTACAAATAAAATCAATGTTTTCGATCTCTAGTGTTTTTATTCTTTTGGTTTAATTTATCCATCCATTTTCCATTTCCACATCTTGTTCAGGGTCATAGGGGATCCGGAGCCTATGGTTGCAATTAAGGCAGGGAACAGCCCAGGATGGGTCACCAACCCATCGCACATAGGGGCAATTTAGTAACTCCATTTAACCTCAGCACATCTTTGGTCACCACAAATGTTCTCTAAAAGTCCCTAAAAACATTCGCTGGATGTCCCTTGAATGTCCCTTTAGAAGGTCTAAATAACTTACCCTGAATGTTTACTGGATGTCACATGAATGTCCCATCAGAATGACTAAATAATTTACCATGATCTTTCCCTCAAAGTCCCCGAAGTCCCCACTGACATCCCACAAACCTCCCACGAGAATGTCCTAATGACATTTAAAGGACTCCACAGGTGACTATGGGACATTTGTTTGAATGTTCAGAGGACATACTGGGGACTTTGTCCATCCATCCATCCATCCATCCACTCTTATCTAGCTCTGATTTAAAGGAACCCAGGATTTTAGCTTGAGCTACACTAGCAGGAAGACTATTCTATACTCCAACTACATGCTGTGTAAAGAAGTGCTTCCTCAAATTCATTTTAAAATGTTCTCCCGTTAATTTCCACTTATGGCCGCAAGTTTTAGTATTTAAACTAGTATTGAAATAGCCATTTGGCTGAACAGCATCCCGACCTGTTAGAATCTTATATACCTGGATCATGTCCCCCCCTTAGTCTCCTTTGCTTGAGGTTAACCAGATTCAACTCAGATAACCTCTCCTCATAAGACATTCCTCTAAGACCAGGAATCATTCTCATAACCCTCCATTGCACCTTTTCTAAGGCAGCAATGTCCTTCTTAAGGTATGGTGACCAAACCTGCACACAATATTCTAGGTGGGGTCTTACCAAGGAATTATATAATCATAGCATCACCTCCCTTGACTCCATACACCTAGAGATGTAACCCAACATCCTATTGGCCTATTTTATTGCTTCCCCACACTGACGAGAGTGGGACATGGAAGCATCAACATACACACCAAGGTTTTTCTTGTAATCAGCTACCTTTATTTTCGTGGAACCCATAAAATATCTGTACTTTATATTTCTGCTCCCTGCATGGATTACCCTACATTTATCTATGTTAAATTTCATCAGCCCAGTCGCTAATTAAATCCAGATCCCTTTGTAGCTGCTAGATCACTATCTGCTACACCACCCACCTTGGTGTCGTCTGAAAATTTAACCAGTTTACTGTATGTATTGGTGTCAATATCATTGCAATGTAAATTAGGAACAATAGTAGTCCTAAAATTGAGCCCTGCGGTACCCCACTATGAACGCAGGCCCACTGTGACATTGTGCCTCTAATAACTACTCGCTGCTTCCTGTCTGTTAACCAGTTATCGATCCAAGCTGCTACAGTTCCTAAAATCCCTGCAGCTTTGAATTTAAGCAAGAGCCTTGGCTTTTAAACTCAATAATAAAATTAAAAATAAGTTTAGTTTATGCCCATTTTTATTTTATTTTAGTTAGTGTTAGAGTTTTTTGAATTTCAGTTTAGTTCACATGGTCCAACGCCTCTGTCCAGCCTTTGTGCATGAGGCTTTTAGTTTAGTTCATTAATGAAAATAACCTTCCTGTGAACTAGACAAAGGATTGGTT
Organism: Hyperopisus bebe; assembly: GCA_026777045.1. Lineage (NCBI taxonomy): Eukaryota > Metazoa > Chordata > Actinopteri > Osteoglossiformes > Mormyridae > Hyperopisus > Hyperopisus bebe. Next base: position 8,682,256 of record JAODJW010000127.1, on the reverse strand, counting down.
TTGTTTCAACCGATTAGTTGAGTACTCTGCTACTGTGACTCTTTATAAAGGTTGATTGAAACTAAACCTAGGTCTGGATTTGTACTTTATGGATCTGAATTTTGCACCTCTGTAACGGATTATTTTTGGGAGTAACTTCCCCAGCACTGCTAACCAGGGCCCTGTCTGTTGGGGGGGGGGGGGGGGGGGGCCCCCAAAAGTCTCGGAAATATTTAGATTTTGGTTTCTAATTTTAATACTTTCCATTATTATTAAAATAAATAATAGCTTGTGTGATAAGTTCTGCTTATCTACCTACTTCCTGCCCCCAAGCCAACCTCCCCCTTCCTTGCTCCTCTCCCCCACCTCAAAAGAAAAAGTGGTTTCTGTGGCTACATTTGAAGACCGAATGCATCACAGCAGTGTGACATGGCTGTTCCATTTCAAAGGCTCTTTCAAATGTGGCCTAGAAATGCATCTTTCTTTTGCTGAGTCGTGAAAGGTCCCCCCAGTGGATCCTTCACATCCCAAAAGTGGCACTTTGTGACTCAAGGGTAAGGGTGGGAACAGCTAGTGACACAATATAGGACATTATTCGTAGGCTGGACCATCCCATTTGACAATACTTTCTGTTCAACCTCGAAGAATGCAGCCTGCAAAGGCTTTGTAGACTGTGTCCTTCAAAGGATGCAGCCCCTGAATTTGGACACAGGCTTAGTATGCAGTCAGTGACTTTGGCCAATTTTGAATACAAAATGAAACTGAAACTAAAAATAAAATAGGGATTTCAGAAGCCCAAAAGCACAGAGAGCTAGAGAGAAGAAGTTAAAAGAGGGCAGGAAACTCCAGAGTTTCTTTCAGAAAACAGGTGAGCCTTAAGTGCCAAACAGTAAATATGTTGCAGTAACTGGGGGAAGGGGGGGGCGAGATACACACCTATGCAGAGGGCCCAAAATGTGTTACTACAACCGTGGTTCTAGAGGCAATTCTCTCTCTTCCTGCTGTTTATCTTGAAGGTGATTTTTAGTCAAGGCCCCTGTAGTGTGAATAGCTGGCTTTGTAGTGGGTAAATCCAGCTTTCCTCATGGATTCTTCCATGTACCATTAGGAAGTTTCTGACTGCCTCTAGCTCTCCGACTATAGTCGGGTACCTTTGCTGTACTGGGGGCAATGTACAGGGGAGTTTTCCCACACAAAAAGTCACTTTGCCCCCTCCACCATCTGTGTTTGTAAAGCTTGCTGGATCAGATGTTTCTTTGTTTCTGGTACGGCTGGACCATCTATCGATTTCAAATCGAAATCGCAATTTGAAACGATACGATTAGCATATTGCAAAGGCTGCGATTTAGGATATACATTATACAGCACGTCCGACTGTTGTGACAATAGTTTTACAAATTCATGCCATACTCCCTGAATGACAGTCATTCTCACCAATCACAAGCGCTGTACTTCTCGCGTGCAAGTCATGGTAAATAATCAGAAGTGGCCCAAGAAGCCTATAGCCCCACAAACGGCAAACATGTGAAACCCAAGGAAAATGTTGCATTTATGGTGTGGAAAAAATACTGTTTCCGCTACTGAGCTGTAAGTGAATGGCCTTCCTATTTCATAGTCCGAGATTGTTTCAGAAAGGTCATATCATCAGTAGAACCGACGACTTCCACCAGCAGCGACATACTTAAGCGTATCATAGCTTTCCTTTTTGTTCATGGGCAATAGCATACTGCTAACCCATCGAAACAATGAGACAGTTAATAATCCTCACAGCAGTGGAGGCTGTGACCCCAGAAATGCCGTAAAACCCATAATACAGTCGTGTTTATGTCATATGTTTTTCTGCTTAATAATTTAGGTATTTCCAAAGATTAATCTTATGAAATTAATCTTAGTCCCACAGCAGTAATAAAATAAAAGTCTCACTTTAACATACATACTAAAACAGGGGTCTCAAACCCCAGTCCTGGAGGGCCGGAGCCCTGTGTAGCTTAGTTCTTTCCCCCTTCCACCACAAATAATTCAGCTCAAGAGCTGTGTGGTAATTAGCAGAAGGAGTTGACTCAGGTGTGTTAAATGAGAGTGAACCAAAAACTGTGTAGGGCTCCGGCCCCCCAGGACTGGAGTTTGAGACCCCTGTACTAAAAGAATAGATCGCTTTAATCGCTATTACAGTTGGGTATGGGCATTCGGTCTTATTATTTAGAAAAGATACAAAAAGAGACACATATAATGTTTATTCATTCATTTTGTATTTGTCCGAGTAACAAAGCAAAGGAATGATAAGTTGCTTCAGTCGGAAACTGTATTTTACTTCTCATTTCAAATAAAATGCAGGGTTGCCAACTTTAGTCAGCTGCATGGAGTGAGATTTTCTGTTCTCTGTTCTGCACACACATCTACATGTCTGTAAGTTTATTACCTTGTAAATAGTCTGTACGGTTTGCAAACTGCCCTAACATTTTTGAGGCTGCTAATTTTAAGTTCAGAATGGAATAATATAGATTTGCTGTAAGATTTCTTGCGTGAGAATCAAAGTTTGCAACCTTGAACACATACTTTTTTGTTTCACCTGAATTTATTTGTATCAAAAATAACTGTATGCAGTTGTTAAAAAGCGGAAACTTCGACCAACGTGAAATCTCCAATAGACTACCTCTATTCATTAGACATTTTATAAAATGCATACATGTACTACATTTTAAATTTTCTAGCTTTACGGTTTCAAGACAGAACAGCCACCCTGTTATGAACATTACAGCTTTTTGGTTGAGAGTGTTAAGATTCGCTGCTGTTATTAACACTAATAACACACTAGCGCAAACAAAAGGGCTGCATACACCGAAGTAGTTCTTGCTTGTTCATTAGCGTGGGAAACGGTGGTTCTAGTGTTATTAGGGGGGTAATCAACGATCGCTATTGTTTTTCTTTTTGCTGCAATTGTTTTCATTATTACTTTAACTTAACGCACCACATCTTTAAATTCTCATCCTTGCATTAGAATATAGACCAGTTAATATTTTGATAATATCTCATGCGGCAATGCTGCGTCATATGTTCTAAATTTACTACACACTGAATATTGAACTGAAGCTTGACATAAAAAATATACCCAAATCAAATCGCAATCGCAATGTCTTTCAGAAAAATCGCGATTAGATATTTTCCCCAAATCATTCTGCCCTAGTTTGTGGTGAAGTAACTGGTAGCTTAGACACTAATTCCATTAGACTTCCTGTTTTTCATTTTCTTTCTTTTCGTAGTGCCACTAGGATCGCATTGTTTCATGGCCACGTTTAACGTTACTGGTAGCTAGTGAGTAGAGTCAGAAGATGGTAGCTATAGCTAGTTCGTTAGCAGAACATGCTGCTTCGGCATCTCCTAAATAATACAACATGTGTTTTTGATATTAGGTATAGTAACTGAGTGTGACCAGTAGGGGGCTGAAACCACTGGGCCACTATGATGTGGCCTTGGCCTTGTGCTTTGCATCATCGCCTTTATATAGTGGACCTGCTTGTTGTCTTTCATCACTGAGATTGTCTGGTTCAAGAGTTCCTTCCAAGTTTTGTGATTCGAGTTACGTAGTGTGGGATGCCAGGAGTAGGACAGGATCGGGTGACTTTGAAAGAGTCACATGCTTAAATTTCAGTCTACAGCAGATGTTGCCATGGCCCAGGGTCAGCGTAATGGGGGGCATTTGGGGGCCAAGCCCCCTACTTATTGCCAGCCACTAAGGACATTTTATTTCAATTCTATGTTTTAGCAAAAGCATTCATCCAAAAACAAATAAGTTGATCTGTCAATCTCTTCCAGGGCTGTAGCTACAAACCGTCTTATTATCTTATTATCTAACCTCCCCACCCCCTCCCCCCCATCAACAACCACAACTTTTACCCTTGCCTTGGGCTGGGGGGGTATAGGTATATATAGTTTTACAATATATGAATATGTATAAACGAGATCTAGGATGACACAATACCCTTTATATCAATTGTGCTCTTTTAAATAGGAACCAATAGTATTCCCTGCTCCTTGTAAACAACGCAAGAGCTTCAGTCGTGTTCACAAGAATTCACAGCTAAAATCAAACAAATTCAGCTAGCATCTCTAATAGGAAGAATCAGTCTTACTTGGTTCATTTAGTTTTATAACATTGACAGACTCACATGTTAAAAATATCATAGTGTGCAATATTTGTTTTATTGAAGAGGAATAACTTAAAATGGGGGTCTTTCCCGTTCTCACTTTCAGTGATTGTCAGGCTTCTGTTTTTAAAGCAATTTAGATTTAGAGTTTAGTTTTTTCGTTCATAAACTTTCACATTCTGTTGTAAGAGCAGTGTCATAAACTGACAAACTAAAAGGCTGTTGTACACATTGTAGAATTTTATGTCGAGGCTGTTATACTGGATTCATACAACACATATATAGGCATAATTTATTTTAGTTTCTATATTGAGAATTCTGTTTGCAGTAATAACAATAGTTACAGTTGGATATTTGCAAACAGGGAAGGTATCCTTGTATTCTCATTTAGTTTTTAACATCATTGTTCTAATGAAAATGTTTGTGACATCTCACATGTAACTTTGACTCATTAACATTTAGCCCATTTCATAAGTCTATGTCATATACCCACACACACACACACACACACACACACACACACACACATAAGCTGGTTGAGTATATTGCCCAGGTGTACGTGTGTCACAAACCCCCTGCCCCCCCATGTAATCTTAGGCCTCTCCCTCAGATTTGCTTTGATGTTAGCGCTGCCATAGACCTACACTGATTGTGCAATTTTAGGTGTTTTACACTGGAGGGCAGTATAGTATGAATATGATGCCTCTGTTTCCATTATCCCATACTCCATCGCTTGGCCATAATCAGCTTTTGAGATATTAGACCTGACAGCACTGTGAATTCAGTTGTCGGAGAACTATCATGGTTAGCCTTCAAAGTATTCTAACAACATCAGTTTCCTTTATGGACAGCACATGGTCTTTTGGTGAGTGTCTGTCTTGCCTTAGCGCATACAAATATCAAGACTGAGGGCCATTAGAGAAAATTTCGTTCAGCTGAACAATGTAGTATTGTGCAGTTGCCTTGAAAGCTTTTGTATAACCTTTACGAAGAGGCATTTATTAAGTTTCTATTAGAAAAGTATTATATTCTATGTCTGTATTCGCAATTCTAAAAGGTATCTGCTAGATCAATGTTCTGGGCTATTTAGTTACCACAAAATGGCACATTCTGTAAAGGTTATTAACATATATGATGGCTTTAATATAATTTGTGCTTAAAACTTTCAAACTGAGGAAACCATTAAAGGAGCCAGAGGCCTTCTTTATGTGGTCAGCAAAATACATTTCAAAAACTGTGGCTCTATTGGCGTCCCGTTTCATTCATTTTCATTCAGACCGTTTACGTATTTTTACAAGTTTGAAAGCACTTGTGGTGAACTTGGGAACATTCAGTAAATAGCACATAAATTCAGACCATTTGCAGTTTGTGACTCCGTGCTGTGACTGATTGACTTTTGGGATAAACAATTATAGATTCCAGGCAAAATATATTGAAACAATTCTGCGTACGCTTTCAATTGTTTACCAGTTAGAGATAAACCTTTGAATTTTAATAATTCCTCATGAACACAATGGGAGAGGTTTGTGGCTCTGCGACTTAGGACCCTGTGCTTGTCATCAGAAGGTCCCCAGCCATTTTTGGGCTGTTGTCCTCCAGTCTCTCCAGGGTTTGGCTGACCCTGCTATCTGACCCTCATTTGTATGTCGCTTTGGACAATAGCGTCTGCTAACTAAATGTAAAAAAGCCTTATGTTCATTGAATGGTAAAATTATTTATTCATCTGGCAGCTGCAATGCTTGTTAGTCATATTAACAGACCTGCTAGACGTCTGTTTCATGGGGAGGAAATGTAGGCTTCCATTTACTGCTATGAATTTCCACAGTACTGGAGGAAGGAGGAACAAATGATCATACCGTGTTTGAGTACAATAACCAAAACCATTATGCTGTGTTACTGGTAATACAGTGTGAACATCACAAGTATTTCATATTTTTTATTTCCTCGAAATCGGCCACACTATCAGCCGTTGTCGTTGCTTCTTTATATATTTTCATAGAGCATTTTCTACATTGTTACTAAATGCTAGATGGGATTAAGAAACAGAGGAAAACAGGGAAATTCACACAATAAAAGGTCATCTGGTGGCTGTGAGATGGGCTGGGCAGGTCATCCACTGGGGAAACAGCTTACCACTGGCAACACGGTCAAACGGGTCAGAGCTCAATGACCAGTGATGCCGCTATGGGTCTGTGGCACGCGGTTCTGTGAAATACCATATTTGCCGGAAGGCTTGGTGTCAGTTGACTAATGCAGGCCATCTACTCATAACACAAATAATCTGGATTTAAAAGCCATCAGAAGGAATGTATGGATAGCAAAAGATTCTCCCCTAAATACTGTATTTGGTATCTGCTGTCTGACACAACAGCATCATATACTGTAAAACCACAGATTGAAAAAAAAGATAAACCTCTGCAAGTCACCCTGTCCTCATGAACCGAAAACGTAGAGATTTTTTGTACTGTGGACATGAAAGTAAAGTGTTTGTGAATCCTGAAGGCTGGAGATCCTGGCCCAGCATGACACATCGAGGCTCATAGCTTCTCCTCTTGTATGAATGTGATAAAGTAACAAATTAAGTTGCCATCTCTACTGCAATGAAATACACTCACCTAAAGGATTATTAGGAACACCATACTAATACGGTGTTTGACCCCCTTTCGCCTTCAGAACTGC
>JAODJW010000127.1:8631022-8659284 GCA_026777045.1 Hyperopisus bebe | reverse complement strand
CCAACATTTCTAAAGAATGCTTTCAGCACCTTGTTGAATCAATGCCACGTAGAATTAAGGCAGTTCTGAAGGCGAAAAGGGGTCAAACACCGTATTAGTATGGTGTTCCTAATAATCCTTTAGGTGAGTGTATGCTCATACTGTATTGTTTTTCTTGTATTTATATGCAGAGGTGGACATTTCAGTACTCTGTGACTGTGACCCTTTATTCTCAACTGGTTGGTTGAAACTCAACTGGTTTGGATTTTTACTTCCTGGACCTGAAATGTCCACCTCTGTTTATATGCTCGGATTTCACTAAGCTGATGCTCTCAAGTGGTAAGTGTATCTATTACTCTCAATCGATGTCCATTATTGCTACTACTGCAGTTGATTAACTTTCAAACACATAGGAATGGTTACATAATTCTTAATAGTATATTTTTAATTTGGTGTGCATAATTAGAAGAGGGAGCATAATAAAGATGTCCTCTGTACAATTCCCATTCTAAGGTACACTGACTGATGGGCAGATTAAGGAGGTGGAGAAGGTCTTTGATGGGCTCACAGCCTGGAGGTGGTGACAACTGCGTTTCTCTGAACTATGAAAATGTTATTTAATTGACTGAGGTCCTTTTCACTCAGTGGAAATCATCAGTGTTGCTATCATGGAGCTGAAAGAGGCTTAAAAGCTTGTGCGTGACTGAGAGGAGTGATTCGGGAAATTATTTCTACTCTAGTACTCAATTTCCTATCAGGACACACCAAAGCCTGAACCACCAAACTTATTAGCAGGTGATTGATCCAGGGAAAAAAACAGCGCCAGCAGAGGAGCCCTTGTGAGACAGAAAGGGAAACCCCCCCATGGAGCTCAGAGGAAGGGCTGGTGCTGTTGTTCATTGTTCATTTCATTTGTTTGTTTGTCTTCCATCATCCTGTTCTATTCATCGCAAAATCTTATTTTTTCTGTAGAAAATCATCCTTTATGTTAAATCTGTCCTTTTCCTGTTGCTCTATTTTGTTCATATTATATTAAGCCCCGTTTTTATTTTTATGCATTTTTTCTTCATCCTCTTTGATTGTTAAACAAACAACCCCAAACGATATGCTTAACTCTGTTGTTGCTAAATATCAGCATCCAAATGTTGTTCAGTTATTCAAAAATATAGCTCTTTGTAGAAGGGGCTTACCACGTCAGAAGAACATGTTACTCAAGACTGAATAAAGGGGGTAAAAGGACAAATTCACCAAACCAATTATATCTGAAATTGATGTTGAAGTGAATTGGATTTAATACAAGCTGACATATTTTCATTTTATGCCAAGAACAGAATAGCATTGAAATGTGAATAAGAAAATGGACATGGTATTTTACATTCCACATAGTAATATACTTCAGTATGTTTAGTTTTAAGTGGGGCACCCTGGTGTACAGTTAAGCACTGGAACAGAATATAAAATGACAGCTCGATTTGTCACCTCTGTCAAGGTTTGCTTCCTGGCCTTGTAAATTAACTATCGCTGTCAGAATCTTTCCCTTTGTCATTCTGTTTAATGCAGCAAATGACACTATTTTCACCTATTTGTTCCAGAATGCACTAGGATGCTGTTATGAGTCATATCTGGTCATTTGTATGCATTACGCCCATAAGTTATTAGTAGTCTCTACCTCCCTGGTTTATGCAAAGTTGTTACCAGGCAGAGATGGAGAATTTGCTATCTTCAGGAAAATTCACCAGAAAACTGTGTCAGTCTTCCATCTCTTCCCTTCTCTGTCTGATGCTGGTGGAGACCATCAGTAATGGCTTTCCTGTCCGAACGGAATCCTCACCATACGGGGTCCGGCTCAAATCACCCCTAATGGCTCCACAGTCCAGTTCCTAAAAGTGAGACTGCTGTCACTGCCGTGGGGCATGTCCGTGCTGCTTTATCCAACACCGCTCTGCAAAAATGGATCATACATGATTTTCATTGCTGTATTTTTTTATATAATGCTTTTAGTTATGCTTCAAAGAAATTTATTGGTAAGGGAAAATAAATGCTATTCTTGGTGGTAATAAAGCCCCATTTACTCAGGGAGAGACTGAGTGAGGGGCAGCGAGGGCAGAAAACAGTGTGTCCAGAGGGCAGAAAACAGAGACGGGCTCTGAGTCATACCAGTAATTACCTTGTTTTGCTGAATGCGAGAGAAGCAGTTTTCTAGCCAGCTAGTGCTGCAGGCATGCAGTCGACGCCCTCACGTTTTCGCTAAAGTGCTTCCTGGCTTCACAGCTACATCCCTGGCCTTTGGTGCATCCTGAAAAGCGCAGGCCCGCAGGCACTTAAGCACTGACACCTTATTTTGCCTCGCTTTCCGCATCGAGCGCCCTGAGCAGTCAGTGGTTTTGTTTTGTGTCAAAAGAGGCTCTGTCCCACGTGTGACCGCCACAGTGACCGGAAGCAGGAGAATGAAAAAGCAGGGACAAAGCAGAGCGTCCTGTTTTTGTTTCTATTTTGGTCGAGAAGGTGCCGTTTTTAGTGAAAGATGCTGTGAAGCTGAGGCTAACTTCCTGCTCCATGCAACAGCACCTTCATGCTTTCCAATCTTTCAGATCCCATAAAAGGTGTTTATTGAGCTTTTTACAATGCCTATTAAAGCAAAGCGTATCTCCCATTTATAGTTAAAAGGCAGGCTAAATGTCAGCTATCCTCTGAATATGTTCCATTTCCCTTACTGACTTTTCATTGCAGTTTTGCATTTTGCAGCTTGCTATTCTGATGTAGCTATGCTGATGTAGTAAACATTCATATACACTTAAAGCACTGTGTCTGTCCCTCATGTACCTTTGCTGGCAGTCTGTAACTCAGCAGGGTTGGAGCTCTATCCCTCTGCCCGGATGAGATGGGAAGTGAACATTTTAGTCCAGTCTACCCTCTGGCCTATAGCTCCATGTCACAAAGTGTAGTTTGTACTGCAACTGAGAAAGATTTTAACGTATTGATTGGCCAGGTTGCTGATGAATCTTATCATCAAACACAGTGAGTTTTGACCTTGTTTAAATCGGTGCAGACATCAACAAGACCTTCAGCTTTGATGATTCAGGATTATCTATCACAGGTACTCTCCTGTCAATGGACTGTTCATCACATCCGCTCCTCCTCCATCCACTTTACATGGCTTACATCCATTTTGCAGGCTCCTTCATCACGGCAAACTCATGAAACTCGTAACCAGAACTTTGCCACATGCCAAATTTTCAGGGGTGCTGTGTGGCTCAGTGTTAGGCATTAATCCAAAGATTGCTTGTTCAAATCTCATGATTGGTAGAGTAGCCAAGAATTCTTATCCTGACATGATTATGCAGTCATGTCTGGTAAGCTGCATATATTCCTAGCATCAAAAGAGTGATTTCACTGTTGGTGCCTGAAATGATGCCCTTGCCACCTGGTTGCTATGGTGGCTGTCTGACGCTGCTTTGTACGTCATTTTGGATAAAAGTCTCTGCTAAATAAATTAATGTAAATGACAGAACCGAGTCGGGTGATGGGCGATGGGCCTCCTCTCTCTTCTCCTGTTTCTTCTTCGCAGTATTCATTTAAGACTGAGTTTCCTCTCCTCTCACGAGCCGCGTCTCCGGGGCCTGACTGATCCCTCTGCTGCTGGCCTTCCCTGACCTGGCGTCCCTGTGTTTTGTTTTATTATCGTTCCTCCCCAGCAGGTTTGCTAACCCCATCCTCGCTCCCATAGTGACCTTATTCCTCCCTCCCATGCTCACTTACTTTAAAGAGTTACAGAGTGACTTTAATTAGACATAGATAAGCCTGTGTTTTTCCCATGTGTCCCTTCAGCAGTTAAGGGCCACACCCAGGGTCTCTATGGCAATGCCATTACACTACCAGCCTCAGGATTTCAACCCACATAAATGAGAGCCCATGTGAATAGATAAATGTAAGTTATAGAGTTATGCCTTTTTTTTTTTTTAATTCATGACATTCAGCAAATTATGCACATACTTATATGTGCTTATGGGCATTATTGTTTCAGTAAGTGCTCCTTTAAACTGTTTTTTAGTTTTTTCCTTTGGTTTGCTGAGGCCATCGACATTAAGCACCTTCTTCACTGTTACACTCACTGTCCTTTTTCATTTGAATGCAAACATGGAAAAAGGTCCAGCTAATTGAGCTCTTAATCATTGTAGACACTTGTGTTACCCAAGGACTCTTGAGTAAACTGTGACCCGATACACCTCCTCAGTTACTATAGTTATAGCATGAATGAGATTCCTGCTGTTGTCACATTTCTGTGGGCTTTAGGGTTTTCATACAGCAGGCTTTATAAGCATGAGCCGCCCATGAATCGGACATTCTTCACCCAGGGACTGCACGTACTTGCCCTGCTTTAGACTGCCATCCTGTCTGATGTGTATCCCTGTCTTGCTTCCTTGGCTGCTGCCCTCCTAAATAGGCTCATGAGAAGCACACAGGCATGTATGACACCTTTCCACACACAGTCAACCACTGTATGACTTCTGTTCTCTCATTGGCATTATAAGCTTATTGGCACATATCTCACAGCTGTTTGTACCGTACATCTGGTTGTCTCCCCTTTATTTAAAAATCGATGTTTATTTATTATTTGCATATCTCTGTTCTGTTTCTGCCACTATTTTTATTCCATTTAATGTTTTGTGTATTTTGTCTTGATTGCATGCTTAATTGTGCCCTTCATGCCAGCACCTGCACCAAAACAAATCCCTTGTACATTTTGTAAATGCTAAGTAAAAGGATTCTGATGCTGTGATGCTAGGGATTGGCTCCCCCCCCCCCCCCCCCCCACCCCATGACTAAGCACTGGATACAGGGTTGGGGGATGGATAGATGTGTATATGCCCTCTATTCCAAGTAACACTGGTAGCTTAAAGCAGTTCTTTATTATTCAGCTGAGGATTTTTTTTTGCTATAGCCCCCCAGATTAAGAGCCCTGCTAAAGGTAATAACGGCTCTTCTCTTTTACAAGGGGTCTGATTAGCCACTGCAGCCCCCGGTGCCCAGCGTTGGCTCTGAAGTCTGTTAGCCTGCTGGGCCACAGGGTGAAACCAGAGCTCATGTCTCCACTTCAGTGCTTTTCGACACCTCTGAAGGCACCGTACCGTAGCCACCTGTCACTCTATCCCAGACACGCACAGTGGGAATGTGAAAAAAAGCAGATCTCATGGTGCGGGAAGACCAGCAAGACGGAGGAGAAGCTTGCGTTTGCATTAAAGTGAAAGATAACAAAAGAGAACAGAGCCTCATCCATCACTGTCACGAGTGTCACTGCAAGGAGGAGCCTCTCTCATGCTATGTGGTGACTCCATTTTTGCCACAAACATTCGTTTGAAGGCTATTTTTTTCTCAGTATGGTTACTATACTTTATTTTTGGTTATCATTTCTGAAGTGCTCTTAGTTCAAGGACTTTATAGCTGAAGATTAATATTACAGTATGATTCTGCTTATGCATCATTATTATTGTTATTATTATTGTTGCTGCTGCTTACCATAACCACAGCACTTGGCTGGTCTTGGGTGAGCTATTGCATCTCCATGGCGATTGATTAGCCACGTTCTCACGAACACTGTAGGTAACCCTGATTGGACCACTTCATTAGTACTTCAAGAGGACCATCTTGTAGGATGTCAGATGGAGCTCAGAGAGATGGAGGCTTGCTCCCTGGGATGGAGGTGCTGTTTTCTCTTTATTGGGTTTTTTTTTGGGGGGGGGGTGTTTTGGGGGGTGTGGATTTTTAGCTTTCAGAATGCCTTTCATTTTGTACACTACAAACCTCATTACCTTCAAAGAAATTGCCTTTTGTTGTGTTGACCGTTGGACAAATGTTCTTGCCTAATTGTACAATTCCATTATCCATCTTATCTGAGCTGTCTGAAAAGTGCATGCAGAGAAGCCCTTATTCACTCTTTACACCATCTGTCATATTTGCATCTGTGAATGATTACTACATGTTGTCCTTTATGGGAAGGATGCAACCCCAACTTTTAATGACCCTCATGCTTGCTCCTTCTACCCCACAGTCCAGCTTCAAGCCATGGACCATATGATATCCACAACTCACTGTGACACATCAATAAAGCTTCGTGAAAATGAGTTCGATAACCTTCCAGCAGAGTATGATCTTGCTCCCAAATTAAGTGGCTTCGGATTCATTGCGAAAAGCCACAGGTGGGCCTCCGAATCCACTTCACTAGTCACGCTGGTTAGAAGATGGAGATTTGGTGGCTTTTGGATAGGCACATGCTAATGACTTTAGCATATCTTTAGTATATTTTATTTCAGTGAAATAATATCTACCCCAGGGTGGCATGGTGGTGCAGTGGTTAGCACTGTTGCCTCACACCTCTGGGACCTGGGTTTGAGTCTCCGCCTGGGTCACACGAGTGTGGAGTTTACATCGTGTCATCGTGGGGTTTCCTCCGGGTACTCTGGTTTCCCCCCACAGTCCGAAGACATGCTGAGGCTGATTGGAGTTCCTAAATTGCCCATACAGTAGGTGTGCATGTGTGAGTGTGCCCTGCAATGGGCTGGCTTCCCATCTAGGGATGTTCCCTGCCTGGTGCCTGTTGCTTCTGGGATAGGCTCTGGACCCCCTGTGACTCAGTAGGATAAGTGGGTTGGAAAATGGATGGATGAGTATCTACCCAGATTACATACATACCCAGGGATGTGTTGGGTGAATATTGTCTATTAAGGCCAAGATTAATATTCTGCCCACCATCATTTTGCCACAATAAGATCTCCTTGTTTCGTTCTGTAGCCAATGTTGCAGCAGCAGTCGTCTATTCCAGTGTACAAGATATTAAACAAACACAGTTCAGCGGTCAAACATAAACAATCATCTGAATAACGATGAATACATACCATATAAGGGAAAAGATCACATTCACTTTCTGCAACAGCTATCACAGTAAAACTCTCACCAAATGAATTACAGGACAGAGTTTTGTAAATTTGTTTATGTGACCTCACAACCACATGGAATACCTCTTATAAAGGTAATTTTAATAAGACTACACAAATTCGTCACACCAGAGACGTGATTTCCCCACATAAAAATACAGAAGTTTATTCAACAATGTAACAGGGCAGGTTAAAACAATTATATGGCCACACGGATTGGCATTGCCAACATCCGCCCCTCACATACACACACAAACATAAAATACATTAAAAGCCACTTAGGCCATTAAAATAAAAATGAACAAGGAGCACCGAGGAACAGCACTGAGCCTCACTGCGGCCAGCTGGAACACTGCCCACCTTCCACAAGCTACACACCACTCATGAACACACCTCTCTAGTGAAAACTAGTGCAACACTATAAGGACCCTCTACCCCCTACAACTCACTGCCCACTTCAAACCCGCTGCTCCTGTACAATAAAACACAAAACATTAAATAAACAAAAACAAAAGAAATTGCCCCACTGACAGAAGGGGCAATATAAATGATCGTGATCCTCCCAATTGCACCTTCGGAAGGGCCGCCAAACAAAAGAAATGAAACTTCAATGCAAACAAAGCAGCAGAATCGCCGGGGATGGCAAGATGGAAACCAAGGGAGCAACAGTCACTCCTGCTGCCATATGCAGCCGAACCAACACGCTGAAACCACCGCCCTGAAAGCTGGGGTAGGGGATCCTGAAAGCAGGGGAAGGGGACACTGCAAGCTTCACAGGTTTACTCACTCGGCAGACACCGTTACTGCAAAACGGAGGCACACAGCAATCAATATACTCCCAATGTGGCACAAGCTGGATGCTCTTTATTTTAGGTATATATTACGCAAAAAAAAAAAAAACACGGTTTAACAAATTAGCACAATATATGCTAGCAAAAATGTATGTGAGATCGCTTTAAATGTAACAGCGCAGTCAGAACTTTATCACGATTATCACTGTTTTGATTTTTAAGACTGCAATACAAATTAAAGCCTAATTCTTTACAATTTAGCTTATTCTACTGGGGTTCATACGTGTCAACAGCTGGGCTCCAGCGAAGACAAACACCAGATGGTTAAAGGCTCAGTGCTTCATTGCCATAGAGATGAATTAGTCTTCCAGAACAAAAGACCTTCTCCTCTTTATCTCCAAAAATGCAGCACCATTTCAATCTGTCCAGGAACAGTATGATGCCAGTATGATGATAGCTGAAATGATTTGATTATTGGTTTACGATATTTTGAGTTTTTCATGACTATCATGAATATCCATCGTTTAATGATCATGTGGGGGCCTGGAGCCCATCCCAGGCAGCACAGGGCATAAGGCAGCGCTAAACTTTGGATCAGGTGCTAGTGAGTAATAATCCATTATTCATCCATCCATCCATCCATCCATCCATCCCTCCATCCATCCTTTGCTGCTTATCCAGAGCCAGGTCACGGGGGTTTTCTGCTGCTTGATTCCGTGATTTAATCCATTCGGTCACTACCCAGAGCTCATGACCATAGTTGAGTGTAGGAACGTAGATCGATCTTCACCATCCTGCTCAGCTTTTTCTTTACTCTGACTGAACAGTAAAAACTGTTAACACTGCAGTCATAAGTAAAAAAAAAAAAAAAAAATGCAAAAGCCTTAGGCAGTCAAAAAGATGTTTAAAGCGATTTTAAGTATATATTACGCAAAAAAAAAACACGGTTTAACAAATTAGCACAATATACGCTAGCAAAAATTTCTTCTGTTCTCCAAACAGTTACTGACATCGTGTTGGATGGCTAGATGAACATCGCTTCAGTTCCAGAACCACCAGCTCATTTATTTAATTAATTAGTTTTAAAGGTCGATCAGGTATTGATTAGCCGTATGAGGTGTGCTAGTGGATGAAAAATACATGGTGCGTTGGATTCTTTCTACCAATTCTGGGGTGATTTCAGGAAAGGATTTGAAATGGCTGACACACTTTGACAGATATAATATAATAGTTATGCAACAACTGATCTTTTAAGCATAACTTTCTTTGACCGCCTAAAACTTTAAACCACACAATATATATGCAATACATACACTATATGGACAAAAGTACTGGGACACACCTCCTAATCATTGAATTCAGGTGGTTCATTCAGATCCATTGCCACAGGTATATAAAATCAAACACCGAGCCATGCAGTCAGGTTCACAAACATTTGTGAGAGAATGGGTTGATCTGAAGAGCTCAGTAAATTTTTAAGCGTGGTACTGTCATAGGATGTCAGCTTTGCAATAAGTCAGTTTGTGAAGTCTCTTCCCTCCTAGATATTCCATGGTCAACTGTAAGTATTATTATTGCAAAGTGGAAGTCTTTAGGAACAACAGAAACTCAGCCACGAAGTGGCAGACCATGTAAAGTAACAGAGTGGGGTCGCCAAGTACTGAGGGACATAGTGTGTAAAAGTTGTCAACGCTCTGTTGATTCAATAACTGCAGTTTCAAATTTCCTTTGGCATTAACCCCAGCACATAAACTGTGCACCAGAAGCTTCATTGAATGAGCTTCCATGACCAAGCAGCTGCTTGCAAGCCTCACATCACCAAGTGTAATGCCCATCGTCAGATGGAGTGGTATAAAGCACGCCGCCACTGGACTCTGGAGCAGTGGAAATTCGTTCTGTGGACTGGCGAATCACATGTCCCTGTCTAGTAGTCTGACGGATGAGTCTGCATTTGGTGGATGCAGGGAGAACGTTACCTGCCTGACTGAATTATGTCAACTGTAAAGTTTGGCGGAGGAGGGATAATGGTATGGGGTTCTTTTACAGGGGATGGGCTAAGTCCCTTAATTTTAGTGAAGGGAATTCTTAATGCTTCAGCACTGAAGAACTTGAGTGGCCCACACAGAGTCCTGAGCTTAACCCCATTAAAGTACCTTTGGGAAGAACTAGAACGGAGATTGCAAGCCAGGCCTTCCTGGCCATCATCAGTGCCTGACCTAAAATGCCCATCAGTGCCTGAAAAAATACCCACAGACATACTCCAAAATCCTGTGGAAAACCTTCCCAGAAGAGTGGCAGCTGTTATAGCTGCAAAGGGGGGACCAACTCTGTGTTGGTGCCTATTGATTTAGAATGGGATGTCATAAAATTTCCTGCAGGGGTAATGGCCAGATGTTCCAATACTTTTGTGTGTGTTTGTGTGTGCTTTGGGCAGGAAGTGGAATTGCTGTAGATGTAACTTCCTCAGAAAATAAAAAATAAAACAACCAACCCAGATAGATATTTCTAGCTGTATAACTGCCCAACAGCAACTTGACTAACAGTGTAGCAGTAGTTTACTGACTGGTTTTTCCTCCAGTCAATATGGGCTATTGCATTTGAGAAATAAATATTTGTAATGAGTAACAATTGAAATGAAGTGGAATCAAAAGTACAATGTTTGTCTTTCAAATGTAGTGGAGAAAAAGTAATAATTTTCCAATAAAATAATACTCAAGTAATGTACAGATACTCAAAAAATGTTCTAAGTACAGACGTTCCTCTACACTACTCAAGTACATATATTTTGTTTCTGTCCATCCTTGTTGTCACGCCCAGCCGGGCAGGGCAACAGGCGATTACCACCTAATCACTCCACTACTTAAACAGAGATAACCCAAGGTACTTTGCGAAGTATTGTTGCCATGTTCATGTGCACTGCTGAGCGTTCTCTTGTCTGTTGTCTCTCCCGCTTGAGCTGCTCTGCCTTCTCGCCCACCCTGCCTGCCTCGGCGACCCTGTCTCCCTCTACATCCCTGCCTGCCCTGCTTGCCCTCATCATCCTTCCTCCCCGATCCACCCTCCTCGTCTTTCCCATCCTGTCATCGCCTTGCCTCGTCCCTCCACAGAGGACTCAACTATCAGGATAACGACCCAAGGACCCGGACTCGACCTTTCTTTTAGATTTCCCTGTTGGCTTTTGGTGTACCCGATTATCTCAATAAACAGTGCTCACTTTGCATTCAGGGGTCTGGCTCTTCCCTGGTTTCTGGGCACGACACTTGTTCCTTTGCACAACATTAAGCTTTGGCCCATTTTTTTTTATACAGGAAGAATTTCCTTTTGCTGCATTTCTTCTTGAACAAAGACGATCTTATCTATCATTTACAATGGTTTTTGGCAACTAACTGGTCTATATTTAAACAAATCAACTGGTGCAGGACAGAGAAGTATTGAATCACCCTTATTCAAGTCTTATTCAAGAACTGAGGTGTTAAATACAATGACTGTGAGGCTAGTTGGCTTATGATGCATTCCATTTCAACTGGAAAGTTGGAATTTTTGAGTTTCTTGTGGAAAATTTCAACTGGAACGCCCCCTGAAGTTGGAGTTACAACTTGGAAAGTCAGGAACTTTTGTAACCCTGACCTCAGAATTCAAGATGGCTGTACTCTTCAACAACAGAAATGAAAGCCGTAGTTATATACTGTTTATTAGCACTTACGTCTTATTTGTGTCTCAATATATTGGTCATGCTCAGTACTGTCCAACCTCTACCTGTGGACATGCTGCTGCTGTGTTTGTATGCGCAAAATACCATGTAATGCGTTATCAATAGATATTGGTAACAATGGCTAACAATGAACCTGGCTTGAACTAGTAATGCTAAATGGCTTTCCGACTTATACAGCAAAGCGTTTAACTCAGGTATGACATCATTCTCAGGTCTGACTTCCAACCTCTGAGGTAAATGGGGTGCGGCATTAGTCACCTTAGTGAGAGCTAATCTAATCAATCTCAGACCGATGAGAGGCATCACCACTGACCAAGGAAAATGGGAAAGAACGGTTCAAGTGTACAAGTCAAGAAATACACAGGAATTAATTTTCTTGAATGCCATAGTATTTTCTGTCATCTCCTTGACGAGAAACCTTTGACCGAGAGGACAGCTGTAAGGGTAGCCTGGTTTTCAAACTCTCACACTGAATAGCGATAGCCCCATTAGCACATAAGCAGGGCCAAAACATCCAAGGGTCACGGGCTCCAACAAACAGGCGAAAGGTAAAGCAGGTGTCCTAATATATAACTGGTCCTTTCCAGGCCCATTTCAATATATGAAAACACTAATCATGAAAGTATTCCAAGGCATCAGAAACCCCATTCTATTACCACTTTGAGGACACGGTTTACTTAAGGCAGCATCAGACATGTGAAGCACCACTGACATAATGCTAAAATATAGCTGATGAAAACTGCCGATAAAAATCCCACTGCTTCATCATCTTCCAAACGAATCCCGACAAAGTCTGCTGTCATTAGTTGATAAGAAGCAATCTGTGCAAGGGTAAGCACAATTTAAAAAAAAAAAAAAAAAACGGAAAGGTGTAATACAATATATATAAATCAATTACTGGTTGTTGAGGGACTACAATAATACCAAAGACTGGTTTATGATTAATTTTAAAGGAGGCAAGAATAAAAATTTTTAAAGAATGTATATAAAAGTAATTATTGACAGAACAGACATCCTTCTTTCCAAAGATCTGAAAAAAGAACTTTTATGCCCTTTTAAGTATTGTTTCTCAGGCGACCTCATTAAATAAACAAAATATAAAATTAGCTACTTCTGGACACGCACTACTTAATCCTCATTAATTGTGGCCCAGCCCTTGATCACTGGCCTGGAAAGTAATGCCGGCTGGAATTTTTTCGTCCAATTATATTTGTTAACCATCTCCATTTAGAAAATGTGTTGCACACCCTAATGATAGGGAATAATAGCAAGAGACAGGAGCGTCTCCAGAGCTGTTATGTAAACTGAAAATTGTTTTGTGCAGGGCCCATTAATTATGCAATAATAACCTGGATTTGGAGGGAGGGTTCACATTTGTTGTTACAAAAAACAAACAGTACAACTTTGTTAATTGCAGCAGATTGGCAATAATGAGATAACTGATAGTGTGTCTTCCGTGATTCTGTGAAGGTCTTGTGAATTTAGCTTATGGAAAAGATGATCCTGAGAAATATACATTTTGCATAAAACTCATGATTGAAAGGTTGCTGGTTCAAATCTCATGGCTGGCAGAGCAACTTTATTGATGGGCACCTGAGTAAGGCTGTGAACCTCACTTTTACTATGTCTGACCTTCATTTCTGAATTGATTGTGTATGTGTGTCTGTGTATGTGCGTGTGTGTGTGTGTGTGTGAGAGAGAGAGAGAGAGAGAGAGAGAGAGAGAGAGAGAGAGAGACTAAGCCCTGCTAGATAACCCAGCTTCAGCCATTTAGAATATGACGTTTACACTGTCTCAGCCTGAGCAGGCACTTTTTGCTTGGTAAATGTAAGCATGATCATTGGTGATTGAAAGAGGATGCTTGGAAGTGGAGCACTTTCAATCATTTTGGCAAAAGGGGGATGGTACTCAGCTAGTTCTTTCAATTTTAGCTACAACCTGTGTTATTACAAAGTGTTCATTTAATGTTCCCCCTGTTACTACTACAAAACCCATTTTATAAGACTTGAATTATTAAGGTCATTTCCACAAAATTTCTGACGCACATGCTCACTATAACAAGTTCCATGGTCTAGTTCTGATGCTGACGTGCCCATTATAGGTGCTTTCTGTGGTGGACAGGGGTCAGCATGGGCTCTCTGACCGCTGTGCAGCTATGCAGCCCCAAATGCAGCAAGCTGTGATGCACTGTGTGTTCTGACACCTTTCTCTCATGACCAGCATTAACTTCTTCAGCTAGAGTAGTTCTCCATCGGACGAGACAAGCTAGCCTTCACTCCACACACACATCAGTAAGTCTTGGGCACCCATGACCCCGCCACCAGTTCACCAGTGGGTCTTCCTTGGACCTCTTTTGGTAGGTGCTGACCACTGCATACTGAGAACACCCTACAAGACTTGCTGGTTTGGAAAGTCGTCTAGCCCTTGTCAAAGTTGATTAGATCCTTATGCTTACTCATTTCTCCTACAGCTAACATCAACTTGCCTACTATAATGACACCATTGACAGGTACCATTGCAATAAGATAATCAATGCTATTCACTTCACCTGCCAGTGGAGCGTATTGTTATGGCCGATCAGTGTGTGCATGTGTACGTACACCCTGTGACGTGATCTTCTGAGGCATGGCCTCAAAAAGGTGTCAAGATGTCAGCAGCAGATTTGACAACTCAAATAAATAAAAGAATTAAGCAACATTTTATTTCTGTTTTTTATCCTACAAACAGATCTGTATGACAGATAGTCAAGATTGCATGACATTGGAGGCTGAGTAACTCACCTTTGTCTTGTGTTTCCAGTTCATGGTGTCCAAAACATATTATTATGTATAGTTTCAAACAATATTTTTCATATGGGATATAAAAGAAGTAAATCTGCTTCAATAAGTCCTCCACAATGAGTCTTTACACATTCTTCTCATGATGTTCAGAACCAAGGTCCATCTCTGTTTCCAAGCACTGATCATAGTCTCAGTGTACACAGCAGTAAAAACATCACATTGCATAAAGCCTTTCCCAGCTTTCCACTGCAGTCAGATCCCGGAACAATACGCTTTACTGGCAGCCTGATTAATAGTGAGTGCAGAGGCTCCAGAACACACTTCTAGTCTGGGATGACTCTCGAAAAACAATGATCTAACAAAAGGAAAGTTAAAGGGAAAACGCACCTAAACATCAAGTGCAAGCATGCATTATTATTACATTTAGTTATTTTAGCTGGCACTTTTGCCCAAAGTGATATATGATTAAGAAAGCAGGACCAGCTTCTCCTTTGTGCAACTCGAGGTTAAGGGCCTTGCTCAAGCATCCAGCGGTGAAACCATTCAGGCAAACACAGGATTTGAAGCAGTACCCTTCCAGTCACAGCTTCCGAACATGCTGAGCAACACACTGTCCCAGGTATGGAGTTCAGATAGAGATGCATGTTGAATGAGGTGACAGTGGTGTTCATCTAGTTGTTTTACATGATCTATGCAAAACCCATGGTTCTCCTGTAAGGTCATTCACTGCAAGACCTGGTAAGGATAGTCCGCTGCCAAGAATTCCAGAGAAGCTTTTGGACTGACAAACAGACACAAGCCAGCATCTCAAAATTTATATTTTTAATTCCAAGGGGTTTACAATCAGCAAACCAGTTTGGGGAGCATTTTTCTCTTGATGTATTATGATATTTTGTTCCTTGTTCCTAATAACATCATATTGCTGTATGCTGTATGACCACTGCCCCCCACCCCTTGGATGGTGTAAGAAGACCTGGGGGGGGGGTGACTACCATCATTGCAGCCACACATACACTCCTCCCCATATCACTTAACACACTGAAGCCTGAAGTGTATCACCTTTTCATTACAGGCTCAGTGAGAAGGTTGTTGGCCAGGGAAATGAGTTTCGAAATGGTCCGAATCATGTCCAGTCACCTAGCAGCAGGCTCCCAACCACGATGTCTTCTGAACCCAGCCATAGACTTGAGATGATCGTCTTACCTGCCCCCAGTGCTGAAAGCTCTGTGACACCCTGGCTGATGTGATTTATTTAAATTCAGTTTTGCACTAAAAACACATTTTTTCTTCAGCTTTAATGTTCATTTTCATTAGTAGCTCTGACCAGACATTCATTTCTCGATTGAATGAGACATTCCTACATGATGCCTTAATTTCTGTGTAGTTTTATTGTATTTTGACTTATTTTGCTTACCGTGCTGCTGCCCAAACTTCACTTACTAGCTAGACTCTGCTAGAGGTAAGACGTGTGCAAGGAGCAATCCGTGAATAACTTGACATTTTAATGCATTTTCATAGGAACATTTCAGAAGAATAAGTAAGAGTATTACTTAGTGATACATTATTTGGATGCATTTTAAGTGTTTTACATGTTATGTTTCAAAAAATTCAAATACTACTTAACTACGTGATAGGTACAATATCCATATAAAAATAAACTTTTTGATCACATTTTTAAATGTATTTTGTATTGATTTGGTAAAATAACATGCACATTTAAATACAGTAGAACCCATTTATAGTGATTTTTTACTCTACTAATCCTACTTTGCCTTGCAGTAACCCATCTGCATCTGCTAGCTAGCAGTGGCTAATGCTACATGCACAGAGAGGGAGAGAGCTAAGGAGCATCCACTAATAACAGTGTGTTGCCGCATCCCCACACAGCAAACCACCTGAGGGATGAGAACCTGAGTGTAGCCCTGTGGCAGGTGATACCTCAGCACCACACCAGTCCAAATGGACAAGTGTGAGCTTTTTGCCGGTGGCCGTAGTGCCAATCCTGCCACCAACCCCCAAGTTATTCCCTGTAAGTTGGAGGACCTCCTTATAGGGCTGGATGTTGATTAACATCATACCCAGGACAAGGCAATTCCATGTTAAGGGCCTTGCTCAAGGGCCCAACAGTGTCGATTCACTCTGGCCATTTATGGGAATTGAGCACCCTTCCAGTTGCTGGCACAGATCCCTAGCCTAAGAGCCACCACTCCATCTACATGCACAGAAAATGTAAAAAAAAAAAGTTTCTCTCAATGACAAATACAGACTCATCGAAGCTTATGATTAACCGCCAAAAACTAGCCACCAAGATGCAACAGCGAAACTACAATAAGCTATATTTTAGGTATTGAAATGCCAAGCAGACCGAGGAATCGGGGCAGCGGCGAATGAAAACGAGAGACGGACTGACACAAAGTTGTTCTTATGTTACTCCTTAAAGGGACCGGACAACAAGCAACAATAACACAAAGGCCATAAATGACTGGGGAACACGGGGAAGTTACGCTAAGGACGGTAAGGCACACACACGGCGAGTAATTACACAATGGCTAATACATACGAGGATCAGGCAAGAACAGAGTACAACCACAGTTAAAGGCACACATTTCAAAAAACTCAAGTACTATTTAACTACGTGATATGTACAATACCCATATAATAAAAACTTTTTCATCACATTTTTAAATGTATATTGATTTGGAAAAATAACATGATGACAAATTAACATACTGCATCTTTAAGATTCAAGATTGTGATCATAAATATAACTGATGTATATGATATAATATAAATGATAACGTACAAAGTGGCTTAATCAGATCCCCCCACCCCCTACCCTTTGACATGCATTTCACTTTTAGAGAAAGTAGGGTTAAACATTCCCTTGAGTATTTAGGGAGGTAAAGGCTCTTGCTCAGGGGGCAAATAGTAAAATCACTCAGCTGACAGTGGGATTTGACCTAGTGACCTTCCAATCACAGACACATTATCTTGCCATGGCGTACATCACCCCTGTTCTAGGAAAGAGACATTTCAGTTCTACCACGAGTACAGATTCTCCAGTTGCACTTATATAGACAACAGTCTATGCCTGCAGAGTGAGTCATCATAAGGGGTTCAGGTAGGGTATCTCCAGATGGACACCAGATTGGGTAGGAAACTCGTCCATTCCCCATGACTAGCACTGAGTCACCCGCATTATGCAAGGTAGTGCTACCCACTGAAAAGCAGGTTTGCTCTCTCTGTGCTCCCTCCCTGTATGTCATCCTAAAGGTCTTGGATGCATCATTCCTTCAACATGACACATTTAATGACAAATGGGTCCAATGCTGTCATTTAGAGAGGACAGTGTTCCTTCCCTAGAGCGATTCCCAGTGTCATGGTCTTAGATTCCCATGAATTAATCTCAATTTGTTGAATATGCTATTCCTATTTTCTAAAATCATTAATTTGACCTATATGAAGACAAATTCTGTCCAGGACCATCACAGAATCAATAAATGCCAGAATGGGTAGCAACAAGTCTGTGTCCTTGAATTTCAATATTTTAAAGATTTTAAAAAGTTGCATTTTTTTTGCGTTAGCATTCATAACCAAGGAACCATTGGTGTCCCTGATAAACTTTTATTTGCAGATATAAATACAATGAAACCCGCTTATAGTGATTTTTTTTTTTTTACTTTACTTTACTTTGATAATCCTACTTTGCCTTGCGGTAACCCGCCTGCTTAGGCTAGCTACCTGAGGCTAATGCTGCAAGCACAGAAAACGAAAGAATATAATTTTCTCTCAATGACAAATACAGACTCATCGAAGCTTATGATTAACCGCCAAAAACTAGCCACCGAGATGCAACGGCGAAACTACAATAAGCTATATTTTAGGTATTGAAGCGCCGAGCAGACCGAGGAATCGGGGCAGCGGCAAATGAAAACGAGAGACGGCCTGACACAAAGTTGTTCTTATGTTACTCCTTAAAGGGACCGCACAACAAGCAACAATAACACGAAGGCCATAAACTACTGGGAAACACGGGGAAGTTACGCCAAAGATGGTACGGCACACACACGGCGGGTAATTACACAATGGTTAAGAAACACGAGGATCAGGCAAGAACTGAGTACAACACCACAGTTAAAGGCACACGTGACAACCGGATACACAGCATAAGAAGTACCTGCAATAAAAAACAAACAAGGGCTGTATACAAGACATATACAGGGCTATACACACCCTCGCGAGGCATGCTGGGACATGCAGATGCTGCCGGCGCTACAGTATTGTAGCGTTTTCACATTATACATACAATTCAGTAATTTCATTTGCACAGTACTGTAATTTGAAAAGCGTTTGAAGCAGCTGTACTGTATTTTGAAAAAGTCAATAAAATTCTGTAAATAGCGACGTTGTCCGTTCTATTACATTATATTCATGTAATAAATATTCAAATCTCAGTTAGATGGTAATCTGCCTGAGATATAAAGAAAAGGGGGAAAAACGGTTTTATAACGATCATTTGCTTATAGCAGTCAGTTTCACCCAGATGTGATCACTATAGCACAGAGGTGGCCAATCTTATCCTCAAAGGGCCGCTGTGTGTGCGGGCTTTCGCTGCAGCTCCCTAATCATATCACTAATTAGAGGACTGATTGCCCAAGGAGTCCTCACACCTGGGTTTGAACAGCTGACCTAAAGGTTACCCCAAAAACCTGCATAGACACCGGCCCTTTGCGGATAAGATTGGCCACCGCTGCTATAGCAGATTCCACTGTATAGTGCTAGATGCACAGATGTGAAAGCAAAACTCAGGATTCATCCATACTGTGCACTAGCACCATTTTCTGGGGTCTGTAGTTATGCTGCTAAGCCTGGGATTTGAACCACTGACCTTCTGATCACAGGCAAAGAGACCTACCTTACTGAGTCACATACCACACATTTGGTGAAGACTATTATACTGATTATAAACAGCCAGCTCCATTCTTGCTTGCTTGCTTTTGCCATCTTAGTGACCTCCCACTTCATCACAAGGCACAGTGGCCTGTCACAGAATGTGGTAAAGCAAGCCTTTTTCATCAAGTGTCTGTTTTAACACCCTGACGATCACAATCCAAACTGCTGAGGAGAACATTATGCAAATGTGACCGCTAATTGATCTTTAAATTCTCCAGGAGCATATATGCACTTAAAGAAGCAAGCTGGTTTCCTGGTTGCACTCCATCATCCTGCTGCCTCAGTGATGTGGCTTCCACTGAGACAAAAAAAAAAAAAAAAAACAAGACAAAAAAAAAAAAAAACACGCAAGAACAAGAAAAATACAGGGATCAGTTCAAATTGGTGGATCAAAAGCGGAAACTCCAGGCTGTTCAGTTTGGATGGGCAGGAATAGTGGGCTCAGTATGTTCATGAGACTGCATTTTGAGAAACCTCCTCCATGAAGATCACTGCGTCTATTCGCGCACCGATGAACAGAAAATTTGAGCAGAAACCACACGTCCCAAAGGATTCTCTCAATTACTAGTCAATCTGTTCACCTATCAATCTACCACACTTCTTTGCACCACAGTAAACAGGGTATCAGGGGTGAGTCACTGGCAATCGTGCTCCCTTCATAACCCGCCGCTTCCATGCATCTATTACCGACCACATGCTGGACTCTGCTGTGTGCCCGTGCGTGTTTCGTTGCCTGGTAACCCTTATTAAACATAAACAAATATGGATCAGGCGCCATTATTTGATAGCTTGGTTTTCTCAGGGATTTGGACTTTCCGTTTTAAGGGTCTGGCCTATTGACTTTGCTCTTCTCCGTTGGGAGAATTGCAAAACACAAAAGGTCACTGTGGCTTGTCCATCCATTTTCCAACCGGCTGATGCATATAGGGAAACAAAAATGGAATCAATATTGAAAATACTCCATCACACATTCCTCAGCATCAACCATACTAAGTAAAAGGTTGAAACATTCCACACGAACAGTCCAGTTATCTGCAATTTCCTTCAGATCAATAAAGTTTCCTTATCTATCTTTTAGTCTATTTGTCTCACGTTTCTCTGAAATAAACAGTTGTCATCTTACATCTTAAACTAAGTAAGACACTTTATCCTTAACCAGCTCTTGGTCTGACGATGAGACAACAGGAGTAGTACTGTACATCCCAGACAGAGGCCCTAAAAGGCAGTGGGAATCCATGGATTTTGCCCCATAATTTTTGGTATTATCAGGTCAACTCCACAATGTCTAGTTCACCTCATCACCAAAACATAGAGACTGGATCACGTAAACTCTGTGTCTATAACATTTCCATTTGTTTTAAGGGTTGCAACACACTAATGGCGCTTGTCCATTGCCACCAAGAATAGAGGTGTACCCGAATCGCACAAGGAGGGGACGGTTTTCCATTTTAAATAATGTGAGCCATACCTGACCTATGCCTGCACTGACATGGCCCTGCTTATTAGCAGAGCCGAAAGCATGGCCAAGCCAATTGGTTGCATCACCACCATCTGATTGGCCAAAATGCCAAGAAAGAGCCAGTGATCTGCATTGACATGCATGGACTAGTATTACCGCACATCGCAATGTACTGATGCATTCCTGATAGCTCATAACTTGAAAATTTCCAACCTTCAATTTGAAAAGGTACTGTAGAATGGCTATTTCAGCTAATGCTATTTCAGATAGCATTTGATGCTAACAAAACACAGAGATTCTCACAGACGTGCTGGTGGAAATTAGCATATAGTAAATCATGCAGTGCAAGTAAATCAAGCAGTAAATCATGATGTACACCATGTGAACTGTCTCCCCAATTGTCTCCCCAATTTTACGTCACTATCACCCTGCCAACGCCTTTATGAAGCTGACCTTTCTGCAGTGGAAAATCAAAGCGAACTGGAACCACGCTATAATGCTCTGTCTCTTTGTGGCAGAGCTGGGTAATTCAGGTCCAGAGAGTAAAAGTCCAGACCAAGATTTTCTTTCAACCCACCAGTTGAGTATAAAGAGTCACAGTCACAGAGTATTCAACGTGTTGGTTGAAGCAAAATCCCGGCCTGGACTTTTACTCTCTGGACATGAATTGCCAGCCTCTGCTTTGTGGTATGGGTCGGATATGGCCAAACATCTGTATGCCCATGGAAAGGTGCCATAAAATCCATTCATTTTCCAAACACCTGTCCCGGTCAGTGTTCAACAGATGCTTTTCAGTGAATGTAATTGTGTATTGTGGTTGTGATCGGTGGTGAAATACTGAAGCGGCAGCTGAGGTGGTGTGGCAGCTCTCCAGCTCCTCATGCCAATCACATTTTGTGTGTACATCTCAAAATTTAAGTGCAAACTGTTCCCTGTAGTTTTGCACTTAAATTAACTGTTCTCTCCCCTTCATGTCATTATGCCAAACCTTGCTAAATATACCATTCAGATTTGCAAACTCTACTCCTCAGTCATGCAGGTTGTATCTGTATACAGGAGATGGTATTGTTATTGAATCAGTGGGCTAGTATTCCTAGTCTGTTCCTACATGAATACAGACTCCTTGATTATGGAGCAGGACATATTGAGCATGGACATCTATTAGGCATTTTTATAGATGATCTGGGCAAAAAAAGCCAGGAATAGTGAATCTGACAAAGGTTTATCGATTAGCTGTTAGTGTAGTGGAAACAGCTGCCCGGAATTGCTGTTTAGACCCTCCTGCTGTTGGGGCTTGTTTTCTAAAAAAACCCACCAGAAGGCTGATGGTAAAATAAAATACCTGTGGAACTCAGTGTCGCTTTTCAGAATTTTTCTGAGGAATCGAGCAGCTCTCACAGCTCCAGTCCTTCTAGGAATTTAGCTGTCATGGGAGCAAACACATGCATGGAAAGTTTGAGTTAAATGAAGCTTTATTTGAAATTTGTATAGGTTCATTTAAATGTCTTTTTTCACAAATCCCATCTTGCGCTTCTTTTTCGAAAACAGAAGCGCGTAAAGAGGTCAGAACCAAGCTTGGGGTCTAAGCACAGAGGCAGCCATTTACCCAGTGCCCTGGACAGAGGTGATTCTAGACACTCTGGGGGCCTCCAATTCCCCCTCCCCCATCATGTAAAAATTCATCTCCTTTATTTTACTGGGAAGTGTAAAAGTATATTATCAACAAAGACAATTTAATAAACACAAGACCTTCACTTTCACTTTTGTGATAAACAGAATACACAAATAAACCAAATTCGTCGTTTCAATGTACCATGTAATCGGCTGTCCTAGGGGGGCCCCTCCCAGCATGAACCCCTCCCATCATGAGCCCCCAGGCTGTCGCCTGCCCTGCCTGTCCTGTCGCTGCACCTCTGCCCCTGGAGTATATTTTGCACCCATAGGATGAACATTTTTAAGCACCCATGGGGTGATCCCTTAAAAACACATTATTTACAGATATCTGACTTTTGTGGCCTTAAACGGTCACCTTGCACTCCTGGCTCTGTGTCTAACACCCAGTCTGGTCTGCTGGCAGCCGTTCAGAGTACATTATGAATGACCAGGGATATTGAGACAGGGTGGGTGGGACGATAAATGAGGAAGAAAATACCCACATGTCTCAAGGATTTAAGGGCATGTTGTGGCATAACATTTCCAGCAGGAAGTCCTAATGATAATTCCTTCCATCTCTGTAATGTATCAAGCACAATCGCTTTTATGAGTGAAAAATTGCGATATGAAAGAATCTTGTTGTACTCAGACCTCAGAGGCTTCAAAGGTATTTTCTGCACGTTTTCTTACAAGCGTATCTCCTATCATTAGTGATAATGAGGACATGAAGGCCACTGTGGAATTAAAAATAGCCAAACTTCGGGGGGTGGGGGCCGAGGAATTGCCCTCACTTCACGGCCCTAAGCAGGCATTTCTGACATCCATCATTAGGAAGAGAGGCAGCAGTGACTGCATCCTAAGTCTCCAGCGAGCAGGTTATTTATAGACAGTTCACACTGTCATTGGGGACGACTTCCTGTAGGGAGCATATGGAAACGACAGATCCCCCCCCCACACACACACACATTGAGGCAAAGTACTGGAATCTTCCGTAGCAAACAATGTACAATCTGTTATCTCACCTGAGCGGGAGCCTCCTTGGAATTCCGGTTGCTTCTTTGTAGGGTCTGCTGGTTTAATCCCACTGTTTCTGCCCCTCCAGGGCCCTGAGCACTTGATTAATGGGAAATTCAAAGGCCCCATTCAGCAGTATGGAGAATATCGGAATAGTCCTGCAACGGCAATACAAACTCTCTGTGGGTAAAGGATGTCTGCAGTCAGATGATGTTTGAGCAGTTTATATGGTGGGATATGCCTGAGGCTTAGCATGAGGGGGGAAAGGGTTAGCAGGCATCACAGAGCTACCTAAGGACATCCTGGATTTGTACCTACTCTGCTATGTATATTTGTACAATCTTGTGTAACTTCTTCACAGTGCAATGGGACATTTGGGGGCTCCTGTAATACCTAACACTGCGGCTACACTTATTCATTATATGACCCTTGCACTTTACTCAGGAAAGTATGTGTTGCACTATTTAAATGTTTTATCTTTCTCTATTCTATTCTATTTAATAATATTACTATGTGTGATGATTGCACTGAGAGCCTACTACCTCATTTATTGTATATGTGCACAATGACACTATAGCTGACTTTGATTAACCACCCCTGTATCCATAAGCTGCTGTCCCATTGTTATGCAATTATTATTCCTGAAACACTTCAGTCCCACCCACCTCACTGGTCATCACTTGAAGACCAATAAAACAGGCAGACAGACTGCAGTCAAGGCAATGATGCCACTGATTGGCCAATGACATTCAAAAATGATCTTTATCTGTTTTATGGGGATCCCAGTCAGGATCATAAAGAATAATCAGTAGCACTTTACATTAAGTGCACTTTCATAATGCATTCATTATGCATTTATAGAACATTCAGTGCACCTTCATAATGCATTCATTGAACATTCATAAGCAGCAAGCAAGTACACCTTAACATCCTAAAATCCCTTAACAGCTTTAATATACAATAATAAGAAACATTACATGATTCTACAATTATAATGTTTGTTATTATTATATAATGTTTATTCTTAATGTATATTACAGCTGGGATGTTAGGATGTTAGTTTATACATACATGATGTTTATGAATGTTTTATGAATACTTAATGAATACATTATGAAGGTGCACTGAACGTTTTATGAATGCAATATACAACCATTATGAAGGTGCAGTTAATGTAAAGTGTTACCGAATTATTTACAGTTGACGTTACACAGGTTGCTTAAATTTATCCTAACCCAATGTCACTCTGAAAGGATGCCCCAACTCATCCATCCATCCATCCATCCATCCATCCATTTTCCAACCCACTTATTCTACTAGGTTGCGGGGGGTCCGGAGTCTATTCCGGAAGCAACCGGCACGAGGCAGGGAACAACCCTGGACGGGGGGATGCCCCAACTCAAAAAAGCAAATAGAGACAGAATAAATTTCAATTTCAGTTGTTATATTTTTGTTTTAATGACAACTCACCACTTTAAACCACCAGCATAACCACAGAAGACCATGACCATTTGTACTTCCACACACATATTTGATTTTGCCATAAAACTAATGCCCTGAAGTAAGGACTGTCAAAATGTCATGACACATGCGAGAACAGTTTCACTGTCATGTTTTTCCCAGGTACATTAGGCAAACATATGCTATGTACGATCATACACGCCAAACCCCACCTAGTTCTTCATTTGACTCTACTGCCAAATTACAGTTTCATTATTAACTGCCTCTTCCTTTTTGGGGCAAAACACCAAACATCAGAATAATGGAATATTCTGAGTCATGTTTGTGCTGCAAACTGAAAAACGAGGAAAAAGCAGGCACGTCTCTCTTCACTTGGACTGCAGCAGCAAGGATGTGCTCTGTCAGACGTGAAAAGCCTTCCATGTCTTCACATGCAAATTCTGCACTAGAGATCTTTGGAAATCACAAACCTTTTTGGCTTTCTTTGAACTTTAATCTCCTTACAAACTATTTAATGATTTTATATCTTCAAATCAGTTAAACCATGTTATATAATATATGACGTGATTAAATTATTATTATTACATTTGTATCCAGACATAAACCCTTAAAGACCCATTAATAACTAATCTTTTTATGACAGTATATCTCTATGGTTAATACTGAGAATCATTGCAAAATTCCATTCTTTGCAATATGACAGCAAAATTAAATTAATGCTCAGCAGCTTAGTTTGAAACCTCAGATTGTGATCGAAGGGTAAAAACTGAATAAGACAATTATGTGTCGTTCCTGAGAGATTGGATATATTTACAGATGAGATAGGGCTATATGCAGTGATTTGCATTCAAAACTGGCTTTTTCTATACCCTACTCCTTTTGGACTTATATGGAAACGGATTGACAAATAACCTTGACAGAGACAGTTGGAAATGTATTATTCATGCAGTGCTTGTTGGTGCGTGGAGGCTTAACAGTGACATGCTCTTAAATTCTGGTTGTTTCTGCTGCTGGACTCCCAGCTTATTCTACAGGGGTGTTTCTGCATCCTGCCTGTCTGTAAGTTTCTTGCCCAGCCCAGGAGACACAGTCAGATTCCAACCCTGTAGTGATAGACTGTCAGCTTAAATTCTCAGAAGGGACCCTGTTGTTATCCTTGTTCTCAGACAAGGGTGACAGGGACTAGCAGGAAAGCAGTCCTGCATTTGAGGGTGTTTATTTCAGCTAGAAAATGATTCGTTTATTAAACTTAATGCATGCTAATTCAGGATATGAAGTGGGACATGTTGCAAGGAAACATAAAAAACATAAACATAAGTTTAAAACATAAAAAAGTATTTTAATACCACACACAAGTTCTCCCATAAGGTTTCCTTTCATCTTCTATCTGAAAAGTGCATTGCTTAAAACTGAAGCTCTTCATCTAGCATTTGTACAAAGTACAGGATCAGTGGACTAATTTTGTTTTGATATATCCCATCATGCTCCTTTAAAACATACACACACAAACACACATGCACACACATACACACACAAAGACACACAGAGACATATGGAGGTGAGAATTAATCTTGGGGTCTGAGCACAGGGGCAACTATTCATCCAGCCCCCTCGGGGGGAGGGGGGGGGGGGGGGGTTAAAGGCCGTGCCCATGGGCCCAACGGCAATGTGATTACAGGCAGTCCTTGGGTTAAGAACTTCTGATTTACAGACAGTACCATATGCAGTTACTTTTATTAGTACTGTATTACTATCATTGTTCTGACTTACCTGCAAGTTCAACCGAAAGACAGAATTCGGAAATGGATCTTGTTTGTAACTTATATTCTGTATGG
Source organism: Hyperopisus bebe (assembly GCA_026777045.1). NCBI lineage: Eukaryota > Metazoa > Chordata > Actinopteri > Osteoglossiformes > Mormyridae > Hyperopisus > Hyperopisus bebe. The sequence continues at coordinate 8,632,715 of JAODJW010000127.1, read as the reverse complement.
GATTTGGACCAGCCACCTTCTAAACAGAGACACAAGAGGCAAACCCATGGAGCCACGCACCGCCCTCAAGTTGCTCATACACCCAATTTATTAATCAGACACATGGGCTACATCGAGCTCATTAATATGCAATGTCCTATTTCATGTTTGTGACTCCGGTGGCAATCAGTCTTCTTAGCATCACTGTATCTACATAAGTGTGTACAGGATTTATCCAGACTCTGTCTGTTATTTGCAGCATCAGTCTATCCACAAGCTCACAAAAACAAACATCCTTTGTGAGCAGTTCATCATTTTCAGGAAGTCACATTAACATTTGTGTTGATTAATGTACTCAAATCAAAGCAGGAAATGATTGTATTACATTAATCAAGACATTTCTTATATTAATCAGTGCAGTAAGATGATGTCATTATGTCAGAGTGAGATCAGGTTAGCTAGGTTTTATTTTCACTTCACTTTTTATGAAACATCTTACTGGAGTGTAACATTTCAATAATCAATCCATCAGGCTCCAAATCCATGCATCATGTAACACAAGAATAAATAAGCCTGACTCTTCTCTTCTGCATTCACTTGTTTTGTATGAGTTTATTTCCCGTTCCATTTCCTACAAGCATCAAGACAGTTGAAAAAAAATTGTTTAATGTACATCTACCTTAAACTCGGGGGGTCAGAATGGTTCAGGGAGCCAGTGAGGCAGGCTGTGAACATCATGTGACCCCCGGCAGCCCTGGTCATTTGAAGGATCAAGTATTTTTATTTGTCAGTGTGCTAGTGGTTTACACAGATGCTGTGAATGTATGTCAGGACACGGAATGACACGGGACAGCAGGGAACATGCAAAGGAACCACCTTAAAATCACATTTTAATTCTTTTAATTTTCACATATACAAAATGGACATGGGAAATGCTTGAGAATATCATTTAATAAGGGTGTCACGTTTTCGATTTTAAATCGAAATCGTTCGAAATTCATGCTCAATCTCAATTATCGAATCAAAAAATGGAATCCTCGATGCTGCCACGCCCCCATGTCACGTCAGCTTGGCTTGCCAAGCGGAAAAAAAAAAAACACGCTTGTTGAAGTGCTACGAGTCAACCTAACAGCTACAACAAACAGCCAACAGATAGCATGGCAATTGCAGATGCAGGAGACCCGTCGACAGAACTTGAACCCCCTCCTCTTTCACTGAAGTCGCCAGTGTGGAAGTATTTTGGATTTCCAGTGAGTAATGTTGACAACGTTCGTGTTGTTGACAAAAAAAACACAGTTTGCAAGCTCTGCTATGTATGTATACCACATTATTCCACCGGCAGCAAGACATTGTCAATGCCTCACATGCAGCTGGATTGTCTCCACACATTGGATGTTTTGCCCACACTGTGAATCTGGCCTCCCAGAAGGGTTTGGGAGTAAACCAGATTTCCCGTCTTTTGGGCTGAGTCAGGAGGGTGGTCAATTTTTTTACACAGAAGCACCACTGCAGCAGCCGTCAAAGTAAAAACAAGACATGCTTCAGCTTCCTCCTCACACGCTGGTTCAAGATGTCATTACAAGGTGGAACTCCAGCTATAACATGATCACACGCTATTTAGAGCAACAAAGTGCTATCTATTCTGCACTTGCAGAAAAAGACATAAAAAAAATGCTAAAGACCTTATCACCCTCTCTGATCAAGATGTGACTGT
>JAODJW010000127.1:8602668-8625684 GCA_026777045.1 Hyperopisus bebe | reverse complement strand
GGAAATTCATTTTTTTGTTGTCCCTGTTTCCCCGTCTAGGACTGACCTTGAATTATCATTACCAGCTATATTTGTGATTTATGAACGTAGTTTTCCAGAATTTTTACAGACATATCCTTTAAAGGGGTCAAGGGGTACTTTTATTTAATTGCGAATTTTGCTATTTTGTGTTTTTTCAATACTAGCAGTTTAGGGGTTTTGTGCTTTTCACAAAACTTACTAGCAGTAGTGTGCATTTTTGAGACATTATTCAGGCAATCACCATGCTCTGTTTCATTTCAAAATGAGTACTATAAACATTCTGAAAGCCAGAACATACGGGACGCCGCCTCTAAACCAGTTACATGTTCCTTGTTGCTTGCCATCGAAATTTGAGTTAGACACAAACTTCTGAGTCTTTTCTCCTGCTGCATAGTGAGATTGATTAGTCTGTTTCAGAATGCCTGTCCACTTCATTTTTCAAAACACTTTTTTTGTCAAATTCTCACCAAATTGATGATGCACATGGACGGTTCTTTAATGAGGGCTTTCTGATAACAAAAGTGATTTTTTTTCAGAGAAAAGATAAAAATAATAAAACAGGAATACGTTTTATGACTTGCTTGGCACTTCATCAAAAAAATACAGGCAGGTAACAAATCACTGAGTCCGATCTAAACTGGAATGAATCACTCAATTTGAGTTCCATTTCTTAATGGCAGAATAAATGACTTTGACTTGTAATCCGAAGGTTTGTCGTTTCCTCACCTCATGCTTATTTTCCTCAATGACAGTCGTATATATTCAAGGCTGAGCTGCCATCTCTATATAAGGTCTGCACTGTGGCAGTTGCACTAACCTGACTTCAAAGGCTCTGGTGTTTAAATATTGTATAACGTCTTCTTCTGGTCTGCTTTACACTAGGAAAAACACTTCAGTCTACTAAAACCTAGGGGGCTTTAATAAAAAAACATAGTGTATAATCTCTGCACTCTGTGAAATGTTCATATACCTTGAGCTCTCTAAACTTTTAGTTAAATTTTTCGGTGTAGTTTAATTCATCTCTCATTTCTGGAACTTCCAGAACTGACTCCACAGGAGAAGACAAACAGTTTTTCATTATATGCATAATCATGCAATGACAATGAAGGATATTGATTCTGATTTGTCTGTTAATGAGAGGGCAGATTCCTAAAGAAGCAATTCTTCATCAGTTTGTCCCAATGAAAACTAAGAGTCACCAGCTGAGAATTCCGTTCACTGGGCTGCAGGTACAATATGATTTGATCATATAATCATTGGAAATCAAGGCCCATGCATTTCCACTCTTCACATCACGTTATTTTATTTTGCCCAGACATTTTAAATAGCTCACATCATCATTCATATACATTTTATCGGTTGCCTATGGAAGAGCAGAGAAGACACTCACCACTCACCATTGTTTTTTTGCTTCCCATTATCTCAAGATCAAGGTTCTTTTTCTCGTGATATCGACGTAATAAAAGTTAATAAATCTCAAAATCGCAACTTTTATTTTTTGTTTCCCCACATGGTAACATAGATGACTGCCATAACTGCCCGCTTCACTGTGCGCACCACAGCATCAGCACACAGGACTATGCTATCGAATAAACTCCCTCTTTGAACCCTATAATGAAGGTTAATAAGCAATCTTACTCAAAATGTAGTGTTTCTGTCCATTACTTTCATTAACTACCCAGAAGAGATCTAGTTAGTAGTAACCATTACCTTATATCGTTTCGATTACGGGTGACAAGTTATCATTCTTTAACAGCTCAACGTTATCTCAACATTATTGCAATGTTCCCTTTTATTGAAAAATTCATTCAAAGCTGTGACTTAGTTGTCCTCAATTTTCACGTGACAGACACTAATATGACTATTGTATGGCTCTGACAGACGTACTGCTATTTCTGCATGATCAGAGTAAAATGAAATGCGTTGGTCTATGATGACGATGTATAGCCAGCTAGGCGGCTAAACATGGCACAACATCACAAGCAAAAGTCAGTTGTGATCTTGAGATAACAAAAGAGTTAATTTTCTTCTAACCTAGAGATTTTAACTTTGTCTCAAGATCACAAGAAAATTATCTTGTGATTTCGGCAGTTGCCTTTGAGACTCAAACCCATATTTTTTCAGCCAGACACCCAGTTCCTTTTCAATCCTTCCATCTGGTTTTTATCCCATAAAAATGGGGGGAAATGTGAAAAACATATTCGCCTCTGTTCTGACTCAAAGTTTCTAGATTATATTCCACCCGTATCTCTCTGTGGAACCTTTCATATAGGCCTGCACCTTAACAGTAGCTATTCCTGTACGTGTCCTACAGGGTTTCTTGGGTATTAAATATCTTGTGGACAAGGGCTAAGAATAACACCTGATATGATGTGAAGAAGAATCATGGTGAAGTACTCATGGTTTACGGCCTCAGAGGATGATCTACACTGCTCTCATATCTCCTAGCTACTCTGAAATTCCTCCTTTGATAAGGGTCTGTTGTCAGAATGGGAGTGTGGTAACAAACACTCGAGGTATTTCATTAAAAAACAAACCCCCATACCAATTAAAATCAGGAGATGCTGTTTTCATAGCAGCATTCCTTCCATTCGGACCCGTCCAGCCAGACTCATTAACCATTATGGTCACTGGTGTTGGGGAAGCTTTATTGAACTTTGACACAGCTCTGTATTACTGTAACCTGAGAATCCATAAGAAATTATGACTAATGAAATTGTGAAATGGTGTTCTGTTCCCTTTTTCGGAGAATTATTCATTTTTAAAGAAACTGAACACACAGGAAATCTAATGGTATTTCCCGGAATCCTTACAGTAATAAAAAATCCTGCCTGCACATACCATGTAGTCATCATCTCCTAGAGCAGGGGTGTCAAATTGCAGTCCTGGAGGGCCGGAGCCCTGCCCATTTTTGGGTTTTCCGTCATTTAACACACCTGATTCAACTCCTTGTGCTAAGTACCATACAGCTCTTGAGCTGTATCATTTGTGGTGGAACAAGGAAAGAACTAAGCTACACAGGGCTCCAGCCCCCCAGGACTGCAGTGTGACACCCCTGTCCTAGAGTGTGGTTCTGCCAGAGAGAGTCGTTTGAGTGAGTAGTGGCTTTAAGTTTGAGTTTTTGGGTTTCCGAGAGACCGAGTAGGAATTTGCATGTGTTGTGCTCTGCTGGGGGCGGGGCGGTGTGTGGTTCAGTGGGTTAGGATCCTGCATCTGTGATTGGAAGATCCAAAACTCAACTTCAACCAAGTGATTTCTCTGTTAGGCCCCTGGGCAAGGCCCTTTACCCCCAATTATTTGAGGGAATGTCTGACCTCTGATGTTTCTGAATAAATGGTATGACAGTGAGCCAACAGAAAAAAGCTGTGCTGCCTCACTCTTAATCCTGTCCTATAATCACCCCCGCAGGCAGTGGAGAGGTTAACTATCTGCTTGCCATAGCAACATGGCTTTGTTGTTTGTTTCAGCTCAGTAGGTCACTGCTGTCAGTGGGTCATTGACATGAGCTGAGCGACTGATCTGGCCAAACATGGGGTTTATTCACCTAAAGTCACCCCTTAGATACAGGTCAGCCTGATGATTGCTCAATTTCAGTGCATTCTATCTGGAATGATCAGAAATAGGATGCCTATTTCTCAGGCCAATGATACTGTAAGATAGTGGGGGCGGAAGGGAGTATTGCTGGGTGGGGTGGTCCTATTGTTCTATCACTGGTGACTGACTGACACGACTGCTCTGTCACCAGCCCCCAACCATATGTGTGATATCGTCACCTCCCCCAGAACTGTGATGGCCACAATCGTGAACATCTCACATGGACCAAACAGACTGAGTCATTTCAAAAAGGAAGAAGAATCTGCACTCCACAGTGCTCACCGTGGTCCTCAGCCCATTTATTTGGTCACTTTTGGAACCAAAGTGCTTCAGACAGCTTCTATATATAGACTTGAAGACTCAGATGATCACCATGTTTCAGATCAGCTCCACTACGTCATATTGTACCATACCAGCTACATTGATCATTCAATAAAATATTCAATTTTAGTGTCTGCTTTGTAAGTAAGAAATGTAAATTACATGAAATTGTCAAGCCTAACTGTTATTGTCTTTCAGTAATTCCACACTTCCCGGTCAGTGTTTTCCTCATCTTGTTACTAATACTTGGCAGACTCACTGTGCCTGCTGGCTGAAATCTGGCAGTTCGGAAGAAGCTGGTTGATGCTATCACAGGTATATAACGGCGCTTAAAGAGGTCCAAAGTGCCGGCCCGAGACATGCTTTTAATGCAGTTTCAAATCTGGCTGCAGATTGATCTTTCGTTTTGCAGACACGAATCAGCAACAGCAAGTTTCACCGCTGGCACTGCCCTCTGACCCTGATTATTGACATAACATTATTTTTTATTCTTCCTCGTTTCTCTTTCGGCTAATAAAAATAGCTCAAGTGACCCATTGGGAGATGACCTTCCAGCCAGTGACTTCAGGTTATTTAAGGTTTGACAGCCGTGCCTTAAAGCCCCCACTTGGAAGGGAAATACAGGCCCCTCTTTGTAAAGCTTTCCAAAACATCACAGGCTATTCCAGTCATCTCAGTGGTGAAGTACTCAATGGGATGACAGTTGTGAGGCAGCTGGCCTCGGTGACGCTGAGTAAGATCACTCTCTCAGAACATTTTCACTTTCCCTAGAAAAACTTGCAAACAATCCATCCATCCCTCATCCAATACCGGTTCTCAGGCAGCATGTGGCAGAAGGCCAGGCTGCACCCTGGGTGGATAAAACGATTAGGCAACATAGGGTGGACACCTCCCATTCCTTTTGAAAGTCACTTGACGTCATCCTAAAATTCATGAGAAACTGTTGGATAAGTTGACAGTCACCTCTGGCATTACACCGTCAGACAAAAGGGTACAGTCCTGGTACAGTTTTGTCCCTCGAGGTACAAACAACATTGGCATATCCCCAATGATATAAAAATGTTCCTCAGAGTCCACTTCTGTACCTTAAAAAGTACATTTACCTATACAGTTGGCAGACTCTTGAGGGTACAGCCCCAGTGTCAAGTAATTGTACCCTCAAAGGTACAAATTGGTACTTTTTTTCTGACATTCTAACATTTTGGTCATTCCCCAGTGTCTTTTGCTTCACTTTGCTCTTGTGTGCTGCTGTCTTAGAAATTTTGAGTCTGGAACCAACCTGCCGCTCAGGGTATCCTTCTGCCAGCAGAACTAGGATTATAACCAGGACTTAAAAATACAGATTTAAAAAAATATATAGAGAACATTCCATGCACCTTCATAATGCATTCATAGAACATTCATAAACAGCATGTAAATATTCGTTTAACATCACACAATTTAATTTACATTAATTGCAAACATTATATGATTATAATGTTTGTTAATTGTAATGCATTATAATGTTGGGTATAAGCATTAAGGATGCTTTTTACTTAATTATAAAGTTATCTATAGTGCATTATAGATGAGAGCTTCATAAAGCAGTCATAATGCATAATAAACATGGATGTAATGTGTTGTGCCTTTTGACTAACCAAGTATCCTGAATGGTGGAATGGTAGCTCTGAGGCTAGGGGTCTGTGCGAGCAATCAGTAGGTTGTTGGTTTGGATCTGTTGAGCCCTTGAGCAAGGGCCTTAACCTGCAGTTGCTTTGTCCTGGGTATGATGTTAATCTACATCCAGCCCTGCAAAGCAGTTCTCTAACTTACAGGGAAATTTGGTGTTGGTGGCAGGATCGGCACTCCAGTCACCAGAAAAAAAATTACTCGGGTCCTTTCAGACTAGTGTGGTGCTGAGGTGTCACCTGCCAATGAGGTTCTCATCCCTGAGGTGGTTCATCGTGTGGTGGGTGCGGAAAGGCACTGTATCAATGCGTGCTTCTTACCTATCCGCTTTTGACAAATATTTATAGTCATGTTTATTATGCTTTATGAATGCATTATTATTTGTTATGACTGTGTTTATAAATTACTAAAGGCACGGTCTTAAGTAAAGTGTTACTGGTTGAAGTTTCAAAGAGATAGATGGTCACTGGTTTTAACTTTTACACAATTATCTTCTTCCATATTTTATATCCCTAAGTACAAGCTACCATAGCAGGAATATGATAAAAAGTTTTTTTAAAGCCAAAAACTGGGGATATAAATTCCAGTTATACACAACCCATTAAAACACTGACAAAGCAAAATACCATGTGCTTTGAAAGGTGTTTAAAGAGAACGCTTTACAAGTATGACAAATATCATGTTTATAGCTTGGCTAACAAAAGTCTCTGCACAGTTAAATGATTTTTAATTTTACCCCAGCCTTCAGAATACATAGAATTTTCTGGCAAAGGCAACATCAGGCACTGTGAGGCAAGTCTCTCCACAGTGCTTCATTCTTTCTTAATCATTTAATTGATTTGAGGGAATATTTTATTAAAACGAAAATTAGGTTGGTTTTGTAATAAATATGCTGCTGGTTCTCAGACTGCCCAGCCCCAGGGAATGTTTACACACACAGATGCTGTAGATAATTCTTTTGTCGGCTTTTCATACTGCTGCAGAAACTCACTATTCACATGTTTTTCAGCCGACCAGCTGCATGAATTCCAAGTCAAGTGGTGTTCCTCCGGGGTTTTCAAACACATCCCAGCAACTCATCCGCTTCCCAGATAATGGCGTCGTACGGCATATTCTGCTATATCTTCTGCTAATTCTCTAGGTATATACTGTACTGTAGAGGTACTGTCAATGTAAAAAGACTGTAAATGTACTCCCATGATATATTTGAATATGTATATACTTATTTGTTCATCTGAAACTTGCACTACCACAATTTATTTCCAACTGCATCCTATTTATGGTTATGATTATTGTTTAAAGGTTAAGGTTTTGTTTAAGTTCCCTGTTTCACAGTCTTGGAGCTAGGCAACCTAGCATTTCACTGCACATGGTACTGAGTATAACTAAGTAAAAAATAAAACTGTAATTTGGTTTTGATTTTATACGTCGCCATGCAGGGTCACTGACATCTTGCCATAGTAAAGTCAGGTCAAGTTTATTTATAGAGCATTTTCATAGACAAAGTCCATTCAATATGTTTTACAGGAAAACGAGACAGATAAAATGAATAAATAAGAATCAGCCACCCATCTGTAATCACGGATTGTACTCAGGATCACAGGGGGTCCAGAGCATATGGGGGGGGGCAGGGTACAACCCAGGACAGGGACAGCAACCCATCACAGGCCACACTCATACAAAATTCACACCTATAGGCAATTTGGTAACTTCAGTCAGTCTCAGCATATTTTTGGACTGTGGAGGGAAACCAGAGTACCCAGAAAAAAAACCCATGATGGCATGGGGAGAACATGCAAGCTCCACACAGAGCCATGCCAAGGGCTCGAACCCTGGTCCCAGAGGTATAAGGCAACAGTACTAAGCACTGCATCACCATACCACTCTGCAAAATAAAACATAATATTATAATATTATCGGGGGGCAGCATGGTCACTCAGTGGGTGACCTCAAACCCCAGGGGGTTTGGGGGTTCAAATCCCAACTCCATGTGTCTGCAGTTTGCATGTTCTTGTGGAATTCCTCCCAGATTCCAAAAACAGTGCAATAGGTTTCAGTCTAGGGCAGAGTTTTTCAAATCTGGACCTCGGTTCCAAATCCAGGCCTTGTTTTCAGTTCTCCCAGGTAGATAGTTTAATAATTACTGATTCTGATTGGTCAGAGGCTTCACACCTGGCTCACAGGTAAAGTAAGGCTGGAAAACCAGCAGAGCTCGGACCTCGAGGACCGTGATTTGGATAATAGGGGTCTAGGGTGTGCCTGTGTTTTCTGGGATGGGCCCCACACTCACCATGACCCTCTGCTGGGTAAGTGCTGGATGGATGGATGGATGGACACTGAATGAGAAGCAGAACGGTGTAACATATTGTCTTCAGTATTTATTTTCCAGTGGGAAACTTTGACACCAGTATAATACTCATATAAAAATATAAACAAGTCATATACCACGAATTAAGATTTCTTAGCAAACCATCCATGCAAACACTAGAAATTTTCACTCCCAAAATACAGCTGCAGATCTCATACCGAAATGTTAATGATTCAGAGATGAAGCCAGTGAGCTGTTGGTTTAAGTACAGCTGTTGGTGGGATAAGCAGTGATGCATGACAGGTGTAAAGGTCAAACAGGCGCTCCACACAATGGACTAACAGATGAGCAGCACCGCTAATGGAGCTGAGATGAATGGAGTGTGAAGAAGGAGTGAAAAGTAGGCCAAAAAAAAATCCCCCAAGGTTGCGTGCAGGTGAGATGAATAGCACCAGCGCCCCCAACAGGACCCACAACTGTCTTGATGATGTCATTTCAGCCTGAAAAAGGCAGAGCCTCAGGGGCCACGGAAATGAAGACGACCAAGCATACAAAAGGTTCTGTCAAGGTACCAGACAACCCTTGTGGCAGCAGAAGGAACCACAGGCAGTCTAAATGTTGGGATTGAATGGTGGGGGATGGGGGGGACAATCGGATTGCTCCTTGCTGAATGCCAGGGGAGGATGTGCAGCCAAGGAGAGGGGGGGGAGTGTTGGGGCCTAACCCAGGGAGCATGAGCCACAGGGCTGGGGTACATTCTTGACAGGGTGTTGTAAAAAGAAGGGTATTACATATCAACCTTCGATGCCAGTATACAAAATTGCGGCAAAGTCTAAAGCGCTAGGAGAGACACAAAGCGCCCCCAATGAGGATGTACCAAGGCTGCCAAAAAGTGAAGTACAGTAGTGGTGATACTGGGGGGGGGGGGTTAGCAGAGAGATCTCAACAGCAAGAGACAGCAGGGACAGAAATATGACCAGACGGGGAGCAATTATTAATAAAGGGCTTAGCCCGGTAGACCTCAACATCAGCACCGCAATGCCTTGCCTCACACAGAAAACTGATGACTGCTATCATTCGGACTGTTCAAATTACGTTATGGCTGCATGTAAGACTAGCAAATAAATTTATGTGAAGAGAGGTTAAAGTTGACAGGAAGCGTATCCCATCAACTGAACTTTTAAACTTGGCTGCAAGGAAGGAACTCCTGTTTTAGCCATAAACAGATGTACTCGTATTATACTGCCCAAAACGAAGGTCTATAATTTTATTTAGATTCACCCTAATTCAGTTAAATATTCAGTACAGGGAACAACAGCTGGGTTCCAGAAATATAGGACTATTCTTCACAGTAATTGAGGGACCTTCACAACCTCCTACTCCCCATCATGCATTGCACAGATAGCCCTAACCTACAACCTGAACCAGACTACGACTGTCCTAATCATGGCTCTACTGCACGTAGTCCTACTGGAATCGAAGCCAACCACTATCCGATGTGTCTGGGCTCCTTTCTTCAGTTAGCACCTCCCATTACACTTGTGACATGAAGTCTAAATCTGGTGCACTAATGCACAGCCTTCGAGCCCCCCTTTCCCCATTTTTGTGATACCCCGTCCCATGTCAATGGCTGAAAATAGCCACCGGGATAATCAACCAAGTTGACAAAGTTCTATTGTAGGGAAACATGTGTGTTTGCTGCCAAATTTCCCATGATTCCTATCATTTCCTCATATCCCAGTTCCAGTACAGTTTAAGAGTCCCATGTTGATTTCCCATGTTGATTGTTGAAGCACTGTGGAATTTCCAGGATCCGGTCAGCGACTGTTGCACAAAGCCTCTTCCACTTGGCCTGGTTCTTCCTCTATTCGCTGTGACTTCCTGATAGTTTTGGAGGATTTATGTGAGGGGTCAAAGGAAGAGAGTGGCCTGCCCACTGGACTCAAATAATAAAGCTGTGAAAAAACTGAGGGCTTTCAGGTAACAAAATACCACCTGCTTCAGAGACATTTTCTTCTCCCCACTGTCAGGTCATTAAACAACTGGTGACCTGCAAATGTCCATCTCTGCACTGTATTGCATACTATGTTTAATATTCCACTTCTGCACTATATTGCATGCTATCTTTAATATTCCACTTCTGCACTGTATTGCATACTATCTTTAATATTCCACCTCTGCACTGTATTGCATACTGTCTTTAATATTCTACCTCTGCACTGTATTGCATACTATCTTTAATATTCCACTTCTGCGCTGTATTGCATACTATCTTTAATATTCTACCTCTGCACTGTTGCATACTATCTTTAATATTCCACTTCTGCACTGTATTGCATACTATCTTTAATATTCCACTTCTGCACTGTATTGCATACTGTCTTTAACATTCCACTTCTGCGCTGTATCACTATTATTCACCATACTGGGGTCTATTTGCACATCCTTATCACCACACGCATATTTATTATTTATTTATCATTTATATTCCTTTATATTGTATTATTTTTTATTATTCTTATATTGCACTCTCTTGTTATGCATTGCAATCAGTGCATGCTCCTTACCTACCTGAATGGTCCCTTATTGCATCGCTGTTTGTCCTGTCTTGCTCTGCTATTTGTACTGATGTTCCGCAGGCACCTGTCCTCTCCCCTGCAACTGTGTCATCAAAATTTCACTATGTTCCTCTGAGCACGTGACAATAAAACTTGAAACTTGAAAACCAAAAACCCTTAAAATAGCTCATAATACACCTATGGTGTTATAATACTTGTCCATGCAAAGACAGATGCAAATACATGCAAAGATGCATATCTACAGTTCCCTAAAACAACATATAAACAGTGATCAACTCATTAAGGAGACTCAGCATAGACAACCGCGACAGCGGAATCCCCGTACATCCAGCGCGCTACCAAATTTGCCAATGGCATGCTAGAGGACCCATTAAACTGCGCATTAATTATTTGAGCTGCTCCCATCTGGTAAACATTTTATATCACTCACATCCAAAACCACATGACTTAAAAACAGCTTCTTCCGAGATGTTCTAAGGTGCGCTGTTTCTAGTCTACATTCACATGTACAGATCAACTGGTCTGCACTTTATTTGCTATTCAGTGTGTGTAATTTATGTTAAAGATTTATTAAGAACTGCATCCTACCTTTCCCATAATATGATTCTTTATGACATTTGAATTCTGCTAGTTCTGTCATGTATTCCAAATTGCGCATTTATTTTGTTTAGCCTACCAAATATAGAATTTCCCCACAGGATCAATAAAGTCCATCTCAATCTTAATAGGTCTACTGTATGTCTTACTTGTATCTGCTTCTGTCACTTGTAGTAAGCTGCATCACAAAATACACTTTTACCAATATTTTGTTCTAAAAAATGTATACGTAAATGAAATACATGTGAATGAATGAATGAATGCCTTTTATTGTCACTATACATGTATAGTGAGATTAAGAGCAACACGACACACGACAAACAATACACAATAAACACAATATAATAATAATAATAATAATAATAATAATAATAATAATAATAATAACAATAATAATAATAATATAATTGTACAGCGTTGCATTAAGGATGAATTTGTTCTTTCTTTTCTATTCTGTCTTTCTTTTGTCTTATGTATCTCATTTTATATGTATATCAATGTGTTCGAACACACCCATGTAAAGCGCCCTGGGGCAACTCTGTTGTGAAGTGCGCTATATAAAAAAAAAACTGAATTGAATTGAATTGAATGAAATAAATGGTTTTGTGGTTTGCTCTTTAAGTTTATTGTTTTCTGCTGAATTTACCGAACGATCTTTTAATAACAGGTAAAAGCAATTTGAGCCGTGGTTTATTGCGAGCTAGGCAAGGCAAAAAAAACTGTTTGTATTTGCATACTCGTCATCTATAATGTGGTTTACGCATACTTGTTGCGCATACATAGGTATTTTAACTGCTTAACAGTTACAGTTTGGCAGTGTAATAGGGCTGTGTAGTGCTGAATGAAAACTTGGGCACGGAGTAAGATTTGCGCAACATACAGCTTGAAATCATCGACACGTGATTCCTGACAAGAACTGTCCGTATAATGAATCCGGACGGCGGCAGCTTAAATCCGGAGGCGAGACCGGCCGTAGAGAAGTCCCTTCCCTATTTCGGGCTGCCGCTTGGCTGCCCTCTCTGAAATCTGAAAGACGCCGCAAATCGGAGGAGACTAAAACACATGTTTTCAAGGCAGAGTAAAACAACGAGATCTAATTCAATGGGAACCGGGCTTTACCTATTAATGAATGACAGGTGAACGTATTTTTTTCTTGTTACGACAGTATTTACTAGAACTAGTGGAAACGTCTAAGAGACAACGGAGTCACTTTGTTTTTTATGATGTCGGATTTTGGTTACTTGTCGTTGTTTTCCACCTCCACTGGTTTACTTGCATGAAGGTTAACTGTACACTCACTTAATCAGTATGGATATTTTCGTGTGAAGGGCAGGTCTTTTTTATGCCCCCCTGGACCTAGGTAATTTGGATGTCCAAAAGCGGAGGACGGGCATCTTCGCTGGATACGATGCTTTCTTACTTTCTAAAAGGAATGATGTGACCTTCCAAGTGTTTCCTTCTCCTTGTTACCGTCTGTCATGTTTTATACCGTCAGTATTTTTGCCTGCTTTTGTACGCTTTTGAAAGGAAGCACCTTGCAGCTCAGGATACATCGCTGCATCAATGAATCAAGATAATATATGTATTTTTTAAAAAAATTCTGCTGTTTTTCAGTCCTGTTTTAAGTAGGACAGTTATTCTTTAGGGTATATATCAGCTGAAACGCAAGTATGTCGGACGATTTATCACTCGCCCGGATGCTTTATATTGGAATGGAGGTAGCCATCGCTGTGGCATCGGTTATAGGAAATGTGATGGTCGTTTGGGCAGTAAAAACGAACCGGTCACTGAGGGACACCACTTACTCTTTCATCGTGTCTCTGGCATTTGCCGACATCGCAGTCGGGGCTCTTGTCATCCCCCTGGCCATCACCATCAGCATCGGACTACAGACACACTTCTACAGCTGCCTGCTTGTAGCTTGCAGCGTACTGGTCCTGACGCAAAGTTCAATCCTGGCCCTCTTAGCCATAGCGATCGACCGCTACCTCCGAGTCAAAATCCCAGTCAGGTAAAGTATGGTTAATTAGTTACCACGTACTAAGCCTATTTGCATCCTAAATGTACGTAATTCTCCCTAAATCAAAAGGTCATTGTTTCGCATGGGCGTTTTGATTTTGTGACCTTTGTCATCTCATCGCTACAAATGGGTAAAATTATATAGCCTGCTTGGGGTGGTATTGATGGGACATTACAGCGTCCGACGTCTGAGGTGCACACAGATAGTGTATGGATACGGTAAATGCGAGCTGCCCTAGAGCTCCTGCCTGGTGATGCTGCCACAGGAATGCGCATATGTTTGGCTCATTTTTGAAACATCTGCTGCAACATGAGGGAACTTTGCACGGCGTTTCTAAAACGGCATGCGTGTCGTATCGTCTGAGCCGTGCTTATGGATGTTTTACAGCTTTGTCAGCTGTTTCAGAAGTGTATACTTTTCCAACACTTACCAGTTTTAATTATCAGTTACCTGCTTTATTGGCAAGTCTGAAAATCAGGCCTCTACAAGAATAGTTAGGCTACTATTACTATTTCCAGACCCCGGCTATGGTATAACTTTTTCGAAGCGTGATTCGTGGCAATCTGATAATGCATTGTGTCAGGTGAACAACATCCCAGACTCCCAGTCTGTTTACACATGACGTAATGCAGTCGAGTATAAATATAAACGGTGTTCGATATGTTACAAATTCTGAGATCATTACGGTACTTAACAAGGTTGCCAACCTTAGTTGGCTGGCGTGACATTTTCAATTCGAGATATGTCTGCACACTCATTTACATGTATGTAATAGTTTTACTACCCTGTAAATGGTCTGTAGAGTTTGCAAACCACATGTAGATAATTTAGGTTTATAATGGAATAATACAGATTTGCCGTAAGATTTCGTGCGTGAGAATACGAAAACTGGAGTTTCACGCCAGATGCGTGAGTGTTGACAGCCCTGACTTACTGTAAGTCTGGACCAAAACTTGCGTTACTTGTGATTGCGACGCGCGTATTACCGATTAAATTACTAAGAGTGGAAGATCATATTGTGCAAAGCACGACTACGCCCTCCGAAATACTGTAAAACGTGCCAGTTTTTGTTTCGTTTTCAATTTGTTTGTCGTGTGAATCACACGCCATTGCTGGAGTTTCAATCTCCTGGAAATTACTCAGGCTGTGGTAAAATTACAAACATCTACCGATCCTTAAATTCGAATTTGCATTTACTTACATTTACCTAGCAATACAATGCACGTTGAATAATGGCTTTCCCGACGTGGACTGAGCACAACCATGTTAAGGTTTTGTGTGCAAATTCCACCCTGAGATTGAAAGGGAAGTGTTGATTTTGGGTGATTTGTGATCCTTCTTTAAGATCCAGTTCTAATTTGCAGCCAGATGAATAGTGCTTACCTCGATGAATGTGAACATTCTGGGAAAGTTCGTAATGTATTCGTATGGGAGACTGTCAGGTGTATGAAATGACCATGTCTGTGGAAAACTCGATCCTAACTAACTAACATGCCTGTTATTCGTACATAGCTCAGATTATAAATTGCTAGCCAGGGATTCATCACAATGCAATAGCTCTGTTGCTAAAATTCATCAGTTGATTAGCCAGCAACACTGCATTGTCTGTTATGACTTCTGGCACATACAGGGAAAGGATTAAGTACATCAGCTGGGTAAATGCATTTGAATGACAATAGATGCTACATTTTCATGCATACATGGGATCTGGGTTTGCCTTCCTGCTTGCCCTGCTGCCCTCATGCACTGAATGAAGGACTCTCTGATAGGGACCCATTAACAGTAAACTTTGTTATACAGTATGTGCTAATTTTCAAGTTACTCTGCTCCATGCCGGTAAATTTTGAGACCAAGAAATGGCGACATATCAAAACATATTCTCTTAAAATGAGAGGTATTAAACATGTCCTTTTTTATACAGCCTTCGGTCCTCTTTCTTGCGGTACAATTTACACACTGTAGACTGGGAAGATGGTACCATAACATACTGTATGTTTCCATGTGTGCCCATCAATAGGTATGTTTACCACCTGCACTGAAACAAGCTCCCATGGCCAATCCAAATTCCTAACCTGGGGGAGGCACTGGTGAGTTTTGCCACCCACCCCCCAGTGTCCAGAGCCCTGAAAGTCTCCCCCCCCCCCTTTTGGGTGGCCCTGCACTTGACTGTGGCAGGTCTGTGGTGGGTATGTCTTGTATATGCAGTTAACAAATGCACAAGTTCATACTCAGAATATTAATAATACAAAGACTCTAATCATAACAGCTGCCAAGGCATAAATGATGCAAATCAACATGTAAAAACAGGGGCTACTTTTCATATCCATGAGATTAGAAGTTCCAAACTCTAAGGGGTTGGGTAAAGGACATAAGAAGGCAAATAATACCTGATGGAAAAAAGATCGAACGGAGATAGGAGCACAACCTCTACAGCAGGGGTCTCCAACTCCGGTCCTGGAGAGCTACCGTCCAGTAGGTTTTCTATCCTCCCCAGCTTCTGATGAGCCAGACCTGTTATCAGGTAAATACCGGGGACAGGTGTGGCTCATCAGAAGCTAAGTGTGACAGAAAACCTACTGGATAGTAGCTCTCTAGGACTGGAGTTGGAGACCTCTGCTCTACAGCAAAGACATCAACAGCTAAGACTTAATGGGGTGAGATACATGTAGGAACCTTCAACAGTGTAACAGGAGGTTGTGTCATCCCTGAGATCACTGCCAAAAAGGGAAGGCCTTGGGGCATCCCTGTACAAATAGGGGACCAATCTATAATTGTTAGCTAAATTATGCCAATAAACAACAGCCTAAAGATTGGAAGAGTTTATGTCCCAATATCACACATGACAGTGTGCAAACTAGTGTACAATTTTATTTATTTGACATGATGATAGGGTTATGCTGAAAATCATTTGATACAGATTAGAGCCTTACATACAAATAGAATCAATGGATATTCAGTCCGGAAACAGGAAAGGCCGAGGTTGAGATGTCATTGCTGACGCACAATGAATAATTAAATAAGCAGGCAACACTAGAGGCAGTCAACATGTATTTCTTTGATGATGAAAGAGCCAATGACTATGCTGATTATGTTCTCAGTAAAAAAAGGTGGAGCCATGCACCTCATTGTCCTTATGAAGAAGTTCCATCAGAAGCCATGGTCATAGCTGAATATATAGAAAGAAAATGACTGTACAGTCAAACATGATATACGCGTTTTTATGTGGTGATCACAGTACAGACAAAGGCAGTGCAATGCTTGCCCAACAACAAAACCTGGGTGACCAAGGACATCAAGGCAACCCTGAATCTGAAGAAGATGGCTTTCCGGAACAGAGACAGAGAGGAGATGAGGAGGATACAGGTGGAACTGGGAGAGACAATTAAGGAGATGAAGGACGGCTACAGGAGAAAGTTAGAGTTGACATTTCAGCAGCATAACGCCAAGAAGGTGTGAAGGGACATAAAAACCTGGCCGTAAACAGAACAATGGCTGGGGGATTGAGGATAATCTGGACTGAGCCAACGAGCTACACTGGTTCTTTAACGGGCTTGACAAGGAGGTAGCAAACCACCAGCGGTCAAGCTCCTGCCCTCCTTCCACCTACCTCTGCTCCCCTTCTCTGCTTCTCTTCAGGGTTACTATAGAGCCTGCAGCATCAACATCCGGGACGTGGAGCAGGATAGAGAAGAGCTGGGCCGACTGCAGCCAAGCAAGGCAGCAGGCCGGGACAGCATCAGCCCAAGGGGGCTCAAGGGGTGTGCAGCCCAGCTGTCTGGCATCCTGCAGTGCATATTTAACCTGAGTCTGATTCTTCAGAAGGTCCCTGTGCTGTGGATATTTTCCTGGCTGGTGCCCATACCCAAGAAACAAGCTACTACATGCAATGACTACAAGCCAGTGGCACTGAGACTGGTGTTGTCACAGCACAGAGCATGATGCACAGCTCATTGGACCCCCTACAGTTTGCGTACTGGCCACACATGGGCATTGAAGATGGCATCATCTTCATGCTTCATTGGGCAGTTGTGTGAGAGTAATGTTTTTTGACTTCTGAAGTGTTTATATTACCATCATACCGGCCTTACTGGGAGATAAGTTCAGGAAGATGCAAGTTAATGAGCCAGTGGTGTCTTGGATAACAAGGCAAATGAAATAATGAGGCATTTCAGGACACAAAAGTCTCCAAAGACACCCGTCTGCATCAAGGGGACAAAAGCGGGGACAGTACAGGACTACAGATACAGGAAGTGAACCTGGACAGCCAGCTGGACTGGATAGAATCAGAGAAAAGCCAGAGCCGAGGCTTTGGTCAGATGTTCTACCGCTCGGCAGTGGTCAGTGTCACCGTTTATGCTGTAGTGTGTTGGGGCAGCAGGGTGAAGGCAGCAGAGACCAACAGGCTTATGGAGCTCATTAGCAGGGCTGGCTGAGTGCAGGGACTCCTGGGGCTGGACTCCCCACTGACTGTGGCTGAGGAGAGGATGCTGTGCAAATTTGTCTGTATCCTGGACAAGGCCCCTCACCCCCTGCACTACCCCCCTCCCCCAACAGCAAGTGGAGATCCTTCAGCAGGATACTAATATCACCACGGAGCACCACAGGAGATCCTTCCTCCCTGCGGCCGTTAGACTGTATATCTCTTCTCATTCCTGTCGGGAGGAAACTTCCCCACAACCTCCACTGGGATCACTGGAGTCTCACTGCAGTCACTGTTGGACACTGCCTTTCCTTCACATATTTATAAGTTATCCTGTATTTCTGCACATTATACAGCATCAACGGTTCTACACCCTATTTAGGGGGGCTTCAACTGCCTTATTTTTTTTTGTCTCGCCCCCCCGAAATTTTTTTTTTTTCTAAAACCATTTAGTGATTTGTCCCGAACTTTCATCTACATTTCGAACCCCCGGCTCGGCAAACTTCTTCTTGAGGATCCCCCCCTTCCTCTCAGAAAATTGGATCATGGGGGGGTGACATCCTAAATTTATTTATGGGGCCGAGTCCCCCTAATTTTCAAATCCTAGAATCATCCCTGTTATGTGATACCCTTTTTACATGCTTTGCACCTGCCCACTTTCATTTTACATACATACTTCACCTTTTTATCCTTTTGTCTTTACTGTATACATGTATAGTATTCCTCTTGGAGTCCTTATTTTATTTTATATTTTATTGTACTGTTGTATTAAATTGTCTTCTTTACTCTTGGTATTTTTAATCTCTGTTGTTTAATCCTGCACAGTGAGATCTATGCCTAGCAGAATAATTTCCCTCAAGATGAATAAAGTCTTCTTATTTTATGGCGAGGGCTTGTAGAATTTTATTTATTTTTTTTTGCTGAAACTATTTTGAACAGCAAAGGATTAAGTAAAATGAAATGATCCTTTATTTGCCATTTGCACCAGTACAGGTTCACGAGAATTCTATAGTTTTTGCATGTCCCATGATGCTCTCCTTTGAGACACACACACGTACAGTATAGAGGTGATGATGAAGCTTGTGGTCTGAGCACAGAGTCAGCATTTACCGCATCACTGGGGCATTTTTGGGGGCTAAGAGCCAGGCTCAAGAGATGTAACAATTTTACTCAATAATTAGTATTTTATAGTAGTCAAGAACCGGTTGGTTGAGCTATGCTGAAGGACAAATTTTCCAAAGTACTGACTCTCTAAGAGAGCTGCTTCCAGTGTACTGTGTGGATTTTTATGCAAAACACTCTGTGGCTTCGATTTTGGGAAGGGTGCTCAATAAAATGGAAAGAACTGAATTCAGATTTACATTAGCAGCAGTACCTCCGAAAGAATCCAGTTGTGAACTTTTTATGTACGGGGAGGTTTGTCATTGGCCGTTTTCCATTGAGGTACAACAGAGTTGTAAAAAATGTAAGCAGGTTGCGGCAAATTCAAAAATAATTTGCAATAATATCTGTCAGTCTGGATTAAATAACAAATTAATTTGCAATAAAATGTCAGTTTTCTAGTGTTCTATTTGTAGAACATAACTGGATTTGTGAAGAGAACCATTGATCATTTGCATATATTTCAGTTTTTTTTTATTGAAAGTATGTGGTCCCGCGTCCCGCGAGCGGTTTGAAAAATGGATGGATGGATGGAAGTATGTGGTTAAACATTGCAGCTTTCATATTTTATGCATTTTTGATATTTGCATACTCTGTATCATGATGTTTAATTTCACACTTCAAGGAAAGGGGAATATCACTTTTGTTCATAGAGGGATTTTTGGATACAATTACAATAAGATTCCTTAGTAACTTGGTAATAAATCAGTTATTATTCACAGTTATTAAGTACAAACAGTGAACAAATATAGTAGCAACCTGAGATGAGATCATTAATCAATACAAATCATTAATGATCAACACACGAGATCAGTATCTCATTATTTGTTCCCTCCGTAGTATGCAAAGGTTTATAGAATTAACAGATATAGTAACAAATATAGTAACTGCTTGAAATAAACGATCCGTTACAGTTCATTAATGATTAACGAACATAAGATTGATATTTCACTGTTCTTGTGTTATTCATTGTTTGTTCTCTCAGTAGTTAACAAAGTTTTATTTATAGATTAATAGATCTAGCAGTTTATACAGTGGCAGCCAGGAGCGGATTATTAACATTATAAACATAATAACTAGCTTACAGCAAATGGTGAATGAGCAATAATACCTAGTACATCATCTTTCATTTGCTTGTAACTA
Organism: Hyperopisus bebe; assembly: GCA_026777045.1. Classification (NCBI taxonomy): domain Eukaryota; kingdom Metazoa; phylum Chordata; class Actinopteri; order Osteoglossiformes; family Mormyridae; genus Hyperopisus; species Hyperopisus bebe. The sequence goes on along the minus strand of JAODJW010000127.1, from coordinate 8,605,852 downwards.
AAACTTAGTTTGTGGATAATTGATACATTAAATTAGAGTTGGTTCGTGCTTCATTAAGAGCAGTATATGATATTATCTGAACCTCCCCTTAAGTAAAGTGTTACCGGTTTTTTAAGGATTTGTTAAGGATTGTTGAGTGTGATTTTTGATATATGAATGGTGTGCCATTTCAGTTACTTGATTAGCTTTAGGGAGAAGTATTGCAAAGTTTAGAAGTTTGGAGGGGAAAATAAGACATTTTAAAAATCGCTTTGGGTTTTATTGCCTGGCCTTGTTGTGGAGTTGACATGCTGTGTTTTCAGGTGAGCAGGCTGGTCTTGGCCAGCAGCATGTAATCAGCTCACGTTAACTAAAGACGGAACACTCTGCTCGCTTTCACCTAGAGCCTGCCTTGCACACCTCTGGGAAATCCTCACTAAAAAGGGTTAATTTGCCTTCTGGGTGTCTGTCACATTCAGAGACTGGAGGAGTATTGTAAGTTAATTACAACTTGCCAATCCAGTTATAAAATCATCACCACTGAAGTATACACACCTATCACTCTAAAGAGAACATTCACGACTATTGCAGAATGCTGGCATTTACCAATTGCGCTGAATCACTTAAAGTGTAGTAGTGCCCTACTAGTTTTTTTTCATCTGAGGTGCTCTTAGTTGGTATTTAACACAGGTTAAAAACTAATTCAAACCAATTCAATGCCACATTGTCAGATTCCGTAGCCACCTCACATGAATTCATACTCTAAATAATGAATATGGGATTACACTTGCAATTATAAGTGAAGGGCGACTGATTTTTACAATGCAGAATGTAATTAAGAAAGTATTAGGTATATTCTTCTGTGTATAAATATTAACTGCAGGTTTTAGAATTTGTTTTGCACCTTTTTTTACCTGGAAATGAATGCAACTCTAATAATTACTTTAATGAAATGCTTAAAGGCTGAGCTGGGACAAAAATGAATGTGTCCTGCAGTCATTGTAGCATCTGCTGGTTGATGATTCTTCTCCTGTCTTCATCCATTCCACAGCTACAAGCGGGTGGTGACACCACGGCGTGCAGGATTAGCGGTGCTCCTCTGCTGGATGGTGGCCTTCATGGTGGGTCTGACACCCATGCTGGGCTGGAACAATCTCCAGAGACTGCATAAAAACAATTCGGTGACATCCGACCTGATCATCACCTGCGAGTTTGAGACGGTCATCAGCATGGAGTACATGGTCTACTTCAACTTCTTCGGCTGGGTGCTGCCGCCATTACTTGTCATGCTCCTCATCTACGTGGAGGTCTTCTATATGATACACAGGCAGCTCAGCAAGAAGGTCACCACCGGCCACAGTGACCCCAGCAAGTACTACGGCAAAGAGCTGAAGCTAGCTAAGTCTCTGGCTCTAGTGCTCTTCCTCTTTGCACTCAGCTGGCTGCCGCTTCACGTCCTGAACTGCATCACCCTCTTCTGCCCCGACTGCCACAAGTCCATTTTCCTCATATATACCGCAATCCTGCTCACCCATGGCAACTCAGCCGTCAACCCTGTCATCTATGCCTTCCGTATCAAGAAGTTCAGAATGGCCTTTTTCCGGATTTGGGAACAGTATGTCTACTGCAAAGCGGTACCTCCCCCAAACAGCTACCAGGACGACCGAGAGCAAAGTCACACTAAACGATTCCAGAACAGTGACTTATGATCCTGTATGGAACATGGAAAAGGGAGGAAAACCCAAAAAAGGACTAAAGCAAGGGTTTGGACCTTGCTACCAAATCGTGTAATTCCGTACTTAGCCTCCGATGAATGAAATAAGGGCTATAAATGTACACATTTAAATGTAGTAGTTTAATCAGCTAGAGGTCATCGTGGGTCAAACTGGAATTTAACCTCGGTGAGAGGAAGCTACGCTGCCCAGCTGATGTCTTTGTGAAATTCCATGCCTTAATATGAAGCCATGTGAAATACTGCTAACTAATACACATTTGGTTCATGATCATCAGCCATTTAAGGTACATCTGCATTAAGATGGCGAACAATGACACTGCCTTACTGGATGGAAATATTATTCAGAATGAACTCTCTGATGAACTATTTCACATTGTTATAAGTGTTTTCATAGTCGTTATGGGAACATATTTGCCTTCAGCTGGTATGAAATGCAGTTATGGGGAGTCTTTATATTCCATCCCTTCTGATAGTTGCTATGTGTGCATATGACCATTCATTTCCAGTAGAACATCAACTCAAATAGTATTATAGCTGCTTTTATTACATTATCACTTGGTCTTCTTAATACAATTGCAAGCAATTGTTCAGCCATATAGCAGTGTATCGTTATTGGATTTTTTTCAGAGTACATATAACAAATATGAAATGGTAAAGGCTGACTATGACTCCTGAACCCCAAAACATACTGTTTGATAAATGTTACAATGCACAACATCTAATACTGTCTGTAAGATATCTATGTCGAATTTTTCCTTAAAGATGAACACGCCATGGATATGTAAATATGTAGACTGTGAGTTTGGAAACTACCTGTTTAGTAATGTGTCTCCTGAACAAAACAGGCCCTGGAAATAAAGTGGTTTGTTGTCATTTGTGTGACATTAATGGGTTTTGCACCTGGATCTGTAAGAGTCAAAATATAATCAATGGGCATTAAAAATTCATTGGATGGTGTTGTGACAAAATGCTAGTGAGCTATCAAATTGACTATCAGCGAAATTCTGATCTTTAAACAAGTGACCACCTCAAAATGCTCCACAGAAACGCATCAGAGCTCCTCAGGATTGTGGATGGAGACTCCTACAACCAGAACATGAAGCATGATCTGTGCACAGATGCTGTCTACAGCACCTTTCATTTATTTAGAGGACGCTTTTATTCAAAGCAACATACAATTCAAAAACAATTGGGGGTTAAGGGTCTTGCTCAAGGGCTCAATGACAAAATTACTCTGCCAATCATGAGGTTTGAAGCTTCTAATGACAGGCACATGTCATAACTCGCTGAGCGGCACATCTAGACCAGCTATCCATTCATAACCACACAGCACAAGGCTGAGGACATTGGACAGGATGCCATTGAACAGCAAATGCGCGCGCGCACGCACGCACACACACACACACACACACACACGCACACACACACACACGCACACACACACACACACACACACACACACACACACAC
>JAODJW010000127.1:8550736-8576306 GCA_026777045.1 Hyperopisus bebe | reverse complement strand
TATAATAATAATTACTGTTACTGTCTATCATTGTCTAAATGTATTTTTACTGTCTAAATATATGTATTCAGCTAGTGCGTGTAAACATGCACAATGCTATCACAGCAAATGCGAGGCTGAGACTGAAGCGTTACCCTTTGTTTCTGCTGAAAGACGTGCTGTGTAACTCATTTCCCCGTGTGTACAAGTTATTTTAGGTCGACATTCACAGTTTGACTTCTGAGATTCAGATTGAGTTCTAGATAATTTTTTTTTTCTAACTGGCTGGTTCGACTTTTAAGAAATTGAAGTTTTAATGAGTTTGAAAACTGAGGTACCACTGTACTTACATGCTGCATATGAATGTTTATGAATGCACTATGAAGGTGAACTGAAAGTTCTATGAATGCATTATAAAGGCAGTATGAAGGTGCAGTTAATGTTAAGTGCTAACCAGAATGTACGCATGGAAGCACCAGAAGACCATGAAAAACACGCAACATGACCCTATTCATACTGCTCTCCGAAACATCTCCCATGAACATGGATTTATTTATTTGTTTATTTGTTTGTTTGTTTGTTTGTTTGGCATTTGTTGAATGTGACATACAAGAGGGGCAAAAAGCATATTGCAAACATGCAGCTGTCAAGGAGTTAACTTGTATAAGTGCAGCTAGACTGAGCTTCCAAAGAATGTCCACGTACAAGTGGATGCAGCATTAGCAAGAGCTACACACCAATGAGTGCTTATGTGGGATCTCCTTCAGGGCAGCAGGAAAAGCATCCCAGGAGGCTACCTCATGAAACTACAGTAGCTCAGGTGAGACAGTAGGGTTAGCCAGTCCCTGGAGCAATTTGGGTTAAGGACCTTGTACAGGGGCTCAATGATGGGATCACTCTGCTGACCCAGGGATTTGAACCAGCAATCTACTGAGACCCAACCCACAGAGCTGCCCCTGTCCCCCAACAATTTTTTTGAAATACTTTTTTGGTCAGTGCATAATTCACATGTTATATAGTTCTGATGTCTTTATAATTATTCTAAAATGTGGAGAATAGTAGAAATAAACCTTTTAGTGGGTAAGAGTGTCCAAACCCTTGACTGGTATTGTAAGTCAATACAGCTTCTGTGGCTTTATCAGTTTAGAGCGAAATGTCATCGCTTACATTAAGAGGAGACGTAGCCGCACTGTAAAAAATACCTTCAGTTCAGGAAAGGAGGATAATATACATGACAAAGACCTTGTTTGCTAGAGGAAAAGCCTTAGAAATTGTTTTCTTGAACATACACTGGTGGTCAAGGTATGATATTGCAAAAATATGAAAATGTTTTATGGCTGAAACTCACTAAAATTTGTTGACAGCAAGAAAAATACTGATACTTCAAAACAACTAATGTATCTGAGTAGCACTCCACATAAAGTTGTGAACAAAAAATAAAATATTAGTCAAATAAAACCTGAAAAGAAGAAGAAAATGCAGTTTGTCCAAGAAATCTACTCAGTATTTTGAAAAAGATGCCATAAATGCAAACAAACAGGGGAAGAGTTATTAAGAATGCAGTTAATTTGTTTCCATAAAACCAATTGTAAATTGTATGTATATCATATGGATGCTTGACTCTCTGCCCCATGTCCCCTAGAATATCAACCCAATTAGTGATGTTCAGAATAAATGCAAAAACACAGATTCCCGAAAATGTAACTTAAGTGGATTTCTTACATGTAAATAAAGCTCATTGTAGTTGCTGATGTTCAATGCTCTTAAAGCTATGGTGGTAATAGAGATAACAGCCAAACACTGGGGTTGTATTGGCTGCCATGTGACCGATGGATCTATTTCCTGCAAAGACAGCAGTGGCCTTTTCTCCTGTGGTCAGAATACTTAGCTACCACTGTATAACAGTCAACTGTAAAGTGAGGTTTATGTTTTTTAATTATATGATAATTTCCAAAACCTTCACCACCATATTAATAGCAATATGGAAAGTTCATTTGTGATTGACTGAACACAATGAAATGGTTGGAGATAAGAAGCATTTTCCCATTACTGGGGAAATATCTTCCTCTTTCTGAAGCCGAAAGTGACAGAATACATAATAAAAACACATTTATCAAAGCCAAATGAGACAGAAATAGGGGGCTTGCTGTGTTTGTTTCAAAATGCTTGTCCACAATGCCATCTGGGTAAAGTTGTTTCGCACAAATTTATTCATATACTTTATTGTTGGGGAAAACGTGTTTTATTATCATTGTAATGAAAAAGTATTGCTTGGTATTCAGAATTTAACCACAATCATGCAGAATCCTGATTCACTATCTTGCCGTCGATCTTATAACCGTTTATCTTGAACGGGGTCACAGGGAGAATCTTGATTTTAAGCTTTAAAATAAAATCACAAAATGACATGATCAAACATGCAATTATTAAATTCAAAGTAACAAAGTAAAAGAATGTTTGTGCATTTTATAGAAGTAAAAGATTTGTGGTCCGCATGACAATCACCTGTGTCCTGGTTTGCCTGTGCTCTGTAGTGGAAACAGGCATGAAACAATCTGACCTTTAAGTGTGTCTGCTCTGATCTATTCTGCAGAAACGGTACTACGTTAACCTTAAGTCTAAAACATTTTGTTTTCACAGATGCACTTTAGTATTGGTTAACAGGAGTGTTATGTGTTATTTGACTTCTTCCATGCTAAATGTATATGCATATTTAAACTAATGGCTTTTTTTCTTATCTTAACTATGTATGGGAGTTATTGACAACCGGAGATAAATTCCCTGAATCTGTGATCATATACAGCTCATTCACATTCTTTTGATGTGGGGGGGGGGGGGTGTGTGGATTAGGTTTATGTTACATTGTGGGGACCAAATACAACCTGTTATTTTGAGGTCCCCATAAAGATCTTAGAATGCAGTCAAAAAAGTAATAATGCCAAAAGTCTCATATTTTGTTACTGTACTTATGGTTAAGGTTATGGTTGGGTGGGGGTTAAAGTTGTCATATTGGGATTAGAGTTTTTACTAAAAAAATTAATGGAGAGTCCCCATAAAGGTATAATTACACACCTATGTGTGTGTGTGTGTGTGTGTGTGTTTAAGAGAGGGTAATTCCTGAAGATTTTAATCCAAGAATGACTTTCTAATCTTTCTAATGAATCTTTCTAATGCCACTGAGGGTGTTTGTAAGAATTCATTAAGCCGGAGACTATGTGGCCCCAGAAATAGTTCGAGGGTGTTTGTCCCCATCTGCACCCTCATTGGATGATGGTCCTTCAGGATTTGAGCTGTTGTTGGTGAAAGAGAAATAGCATTAGCCTCCATTAGCTACCAACTGCAGGGAGCCATCAAGGATATGACAACTGTGTGTCTCTTCCCATAATGCATTTGTGCTTCCATGTGTCATCTCATATTTTGCCTCAACAAGAACAACTATTTGTCTAAAAAGGGGTTGCATTATTACGTAAACAGAAAAAAACAACACAAACTTTTTCTTTTTCCATATTCACGAACATACCACAAACATTCACTTGGGATTGAGTTTATCCAGAAGAAATGCTTAGGATTAGACTGAGGCACAGTGTGGGTGACCTCTGACCCAGAAGACTTTTCCCACTTAAGTTTCCTGCTTTCATTGTCTCCCCTCCCATAACATTCATTCTCATTCGCAGGAAAGCAGCAGAGATGGCTGCTCTCCTGGTACTTGACAGCTCTGTGAAGGAGTATATGCTGTCTTGTTCCATTCATCCATCTCACTATATCCAACACCCCATGTCCATACCATTAATAGCATTAAATGGCTCTCCTCACCTTTGTCACTCCTTTTGTTTCAGAACGCCATGTGACCGCGGATGATGGATGCTCCTTACCCCAACAAAGAAAGACAGAACAGTTACTTCCTGAGTATTTCATACGTCTCTGGGACCCTCTGACTATTGAAGGTACAGACCCTTTGTGGAAAGGAAGTGTTCCGACACAACAGGCTGACTGTTTGATTCCAGTCAATCATCACAATTGAAAGCATTATTCATGGTCCGGTGGTCAGTTGTCAGTGGTCTTCCGCAGTGCCGGTCAACCAGTCTCTAAGCAAGTTCTTCTAGTCACTACTTGCTGAAGGAGGAAGACATGCCACGAAGGTGTTGCTAAAGGCAGAAGATGGCCTTGGGCATGTGTTCAAGAGACACATGTTGAGGAAACACACAAGAAGACTGTGTTGGGGGGTGTCTGAAATCGCATACTTGTTTGTTATGTAGTAGGCGAAGTATAGTATGTGATGTGAGCAGTATGTCTGCATCCTTAGTATGAATAATAGTAGGCCACTAGTACTTGGATGACGTATTACATTCTGTGAAATTCCTAAATGTGTGCAACTGATAGACACTACGCTGTCCCACACAGCCACTGGAGCCACAAGCAGAGACGTGGAATGTCACTTGGTCTGAAGCAAGATGATTAAGTGCCCTCTCTGTACAGATTGAAGTAGAAAGCAATACATAAGTTGACTTGAATATGTATTTTTTTCATTGATAGTTTTTAATAGTTTTTAACTTTCACAGCGGTCAAGCTACATCACTAGTAAACATCTGGGTCAGGTAATATGCAAGACACCGACTGCAGGACATCCTATTGCAGGCATACTGTGCTCATGCATACATACAGTAAATACCAGGGTTGGGGGCCATTCCGGAATGCATCGATCAATTCCAGTCCAAATCAGGAAATGGAACTGGAGATGGGATTGGAAAAAAAGAGTACGGGGAACAGAATTGGAGTTGAATTTGATTTTCAGGGAGATTTAAATTCCAAATCCAGTTCCATTTCCTGATTTGGACTGGAATTGATCGATGCATTCCGGAATGGCCCCAACCCTGGTACATACTGCATTAATGTTCAAGTAATGGGCTTGTAATGAAATTCAGTACATACTGTGTAAGTATGCGATGGGGGCAGTGTGGGTCAGTAGGTTAAGCCTCTATGCCTGTGATTGGATGGTTGTTGGCTTGAATCTCGTAGTCAGCAGAATAGTGATATTGCCATTGGGTCCTTGAGCAAGGTTGGTAACTCCCCTCAAAAAATGCTCCAGGGGCGCAGGATAAATAGCTAATTCTACGCTCAGACCCCAAGCATCGCTCTCACCAGCATATATGTGTATATATTTCAAAGGAGAGCAAGATGGGATACATAAAAACTCAGGAATTTTAATGTACTTGTGCCGATGCCAAATAAAGCATCATTTCCAATGGCCTAATGGAAAGTGAAAGCCAGGAACAAAAAAACACCAGTGGAAAGCAGTGCAGTTTGTACTCAGCACATTGCTGCCACAGCGTAGGGGTGAGAGTGACGCTGTCCCTCCCTGAAGAGCTTGATCAAAACAAACATTCCTGAGGCTTCTGGCCTTGAAACCGAGCCATTAACCATGAATTCATTAAGCTGCTGTATTACAGTGCAGCTTGCGCACTAATCCAAGTAACATCTGTACCTGTACTGAAAGGCAGCATGCAGAGACCATGTAGATGTACAGGCTAGTGTACAAGGCCACTGCATATTAATAGGAGAAGCCCAGCTGGAGGTAACGCGAAGAGGTCAGCTGTTAATAATGCATGAGGTCAGGCCTATTTTAATGCAGGCTGTCGGCAGTGTACACGCACTCACTGTAATTGAACATTAATGACTGTTTTGTAACTGCTGCATTTAAAAAGCTTTGTAAAAATTATGTAAATGAAAGCTTTTTTTTTGCTGAAAAATATTTATTCTTTTAACGGGGGTGCATTTTTTACATGGCATTATGAAACTTTTGTTAGGGAAAAATATTTTTGCCATATCACAAGCGCGTTGTTCTTTTGAGATATAAAAGCCCCTTAAGAAGGATTTGATATTTCATTTCATGAATGTACTTATGGCATAACATCATGTTTTGAATTTGATTGGAAAATACAAATGGGCTCTGCCTGGTTCTGGGGTCCCTGATGGGTAGCACTGGAGCCTGACCCCTGGACATATACACACCTGCCTTTGAAATTACACATTCTCATCCTGCTTAAGGCTTATTCTTCCATTTGAATGAAGAGACTGAAAACAGGATGATCTTCTGTTTGTACATTGCAGATGTTTCTGTAATTTGCACACAGGTGTAGACATGCAAAAGTTCACTGTTTTGTTGTCAACTCCTAGTGAAAACAAGGCACTCTCTGAAAAGCCCTGACACCAAGCTGTCAGTGTGCTAATTTAGGGTTGTTTCAGTCAACGGCCATTTGTGATCAGCGTGGGCACAACCCAGCGTCCCCCCTTCCCTAAAATAAGGCTTTCCGCCTTTCTAAATGTCAATTCCTCTCCTTGCCGAGTACCTGCTGTCCACAAAAATCATTATGCAGTAGCGACCTCCCTTGCTTTACCACTTTTCTTTTTCCATTATTCTGTTTTGGCACCGAGGAGAAGCTCTCAAATGAATCCAATTGATAGTATATGATTAAATTTGAGGACAGTATGTGGTTGTCAGAAAACGCTTTGCGTCGCTGTTCTCTACCCCAGCCTAACTGAAAGTATTTATACAGAAAAAATTCAGGCATGCATATTTTATAGCCCTGCAACATAAACGAGGTTAAAATTCAATTCCCCAACATTTTTATTGCACACGTTCATTGTGCATGAGGCAGTTATAACTGTAGATGCAAACTATGAGATTTAAGGAAGATTTATATGCCTTTTGCTACATTGTTATTATTGCAGATTCACATTTTCTTCAGTTCTAATGCCATTAAGAAGCCTTGATATCCCCTTTATTTATTTTTTGTGCTTTTGACTCTGATGATCCACAGCCGTACAAGCGACACTGGAGAAGGAGAATCTTTTACTAAGGGAGCTGCGAAGTGAAGCAGAGTGTTTACGCTGCTACCTGAGTCTCTCTGCTGCCTCCACTCGACCTCTCCGAGCCGGACAGCCTATGGATACCGCAGCAGCCTAACTATGATGTTCTAGTTGTCTGCTACGTCACTACTGGAGCCCTGAGATGGCAGTAACTGGCGCTAATGGGAAGCCTGTTGGGAAATCAGCCAGTGCGGCAGCACAGCCGAGCTGCAGAATTCTGGCAGGCTGTTTTCCACTAATTTCAGTGGTGTCATGGCTTCTAGTATCTGCATTGCAGGAAATCACATGTGCTGATGTTGTTTGACTTTATAATTGAATTATCAGGCAATCCACCGGCCTGTTCTATCAGGCGCAGGCCGATGAATGCTAAACTCGCCGCGCCAATACCGATAGCCATGCTCCTCCAGAGGCGCTAGGCATGCACTTCGCACTATGTCACATGACACTGCACTGCATACTGGGTAGTGCATCTCTTGCCGTAGACATCCAGAGATTTCACAGGAGTATGACAGGTCCCTGGGGGGTGGGGGTGGATGCAAGCAGAGACACCAAAATGCATGCTCCTACCAACTGCATCACCTCATTAGATGGAAGAGAAAGCTTTTCAAGTGAGATTGCTGCAGTTCTCTCAAAACGCCGGGTGCTACTCTGAGCGGACATGCTAAAGGCTGCTAATAAAATGCAATGGCATTTTAATCCAGCGGGGCCTTTTGTGTGACTGGCACCTGCAGAAAGTTCAACCCTCCTCTTACTGGTTTATGGAAAATGCTTTTTCTCTAAAAGGGCAATTCACACTTTGACACAGTCAGGCAAATCTTTAACATTAATACTGAAAACCCCTCCAATACCAGGACATCTTGTTTCAATTTCATTTTCAATCATCCCTTTCTTCAGTTGCTTACTAGTTCTGTATGATATTTCTATTAAATGCCACTTTCTCTGTCCTCAGATAAAGAGCTCTTCAAACATCTTCCTTGCTAGAATGGTATGGTGTTTATTCTCATTTTTAATTTATTTTTGTAGCGTTGCATCCCTCGACAACTTTTGATAGTAAAAGGTTTTTTAAATTGTACTATTTTCATTTTTTCATAATATTGCATGAGAAATAAACATACATTCAAAATATCACAGGTGTTCCTTTTGCGCCACTGTTTTGCAATACAGGTTTTGCTGATTTTGTACTTTTACTAATGTCGTTGACAAGTGAGTGGATGAAGGGTGCTTTGTACGGCCACAATATACTACAATAGATAGTAGTAAATGAAGATTTAAGCCACAGCCACCAATCAGTAAAAGAGCATTGTTCCTTAAATTAAAAAGCACCATACAGAATTATCAGAATGGCCTTCTTCGAGGAGCTGAAACTCTTCGTTCTTTAAATGGCTGTTGTCAGGCCGGAGGAGGATCAGGCAAAGTACCTGGTTATGAATATGCAATTTCACTATGATGTACAACATTAAATACATTAATTGATACAAGCTGATTGCAATATCTGTATCACAGCAATGGGAAGGCCTGCATTTGTCTGCATAATGCAGGGAGGCATGGTTTTATATTTCATCGGCTGTTCAGCTGGCCAACACCTTGCTAACCCTTGAATGTTCCAAAGTGAAATGTGTCCCCCAGATAAAACAGCATACAGAGTACTGTGTGTTTATTGGGTGACATGGGTCATTGGAGACTGACCCCTAAAGGCAGGGTATCCACAGTAAAGATCCCTAGTGTCTATATCTGTGGTACAAGATCATGGCCAAACTCTGTAATGAAAGCAGCCTGCATAGATGGGGGAATAATGGCCTCCTGTTGGGGGGGAGGCAACAATCCTACATTAATCCCTGGCAGGTTGATTGGAAAAGACTGAGTACAAAAAGCATTTACTCACAGTAACAGAACAGACACGTGGTGGGAAGGATCTCTGTTCATTCACCTCAATGGAAGCCATTTATGGAGGTCCTGAAATTAATAAACAAGTGGATATGTATACATTGTACAGAATACAAACAAACAATTAGATCCATCCCCCATTCAATCACTTACCTTGGACCAGGTTGGGTAGCATTTGAGTACAGTTCCATCCTGGACGAGATGCCTGTCCGTCACAGGGTACATACATACTACAGGAAATTAAGTGCCTTCAATTAGCTTAAAAATACATGTGTTTGGACTGGAGGAAATCAGAGGAAACCAGGGAAATCATACAAGCTCCATATGTACACACACTGTGGAGATGCGATTCGAACCCCCAAAGGCTACGCATCTGGCCATAATGCCATCCGATAGACACTAACCATATTTTCCTTCTTTTTCTCATGTATCCTTCTCTGTGTCATTCCCATAATGTATTTGTGTTGTTGTTAAACTACAATAAAAATATATTGACAAAAAAATAACACTAACCTGATTACCCAAATTGGCTTTTTACATCCAAATAACAGGCAGCGAATCAATCCACCCCACTGTGGTGTTAAAGAAGTTTATATTTACAGTAACATGCTAGGCCATAATCTTTCACAGATTAAAGATGGATGCAGCAACCTTTTCTGTAGAAAAACAGGGCCTCTTATGGTTAAAAGCTGACGTAAAGGGAGACACAGTTTGCAAAGGGCATTTATCAGTGCTGTCTTCTTCTAATTTAGCCTCGCCATTATCTCGCAGGGTCTGTTCGGGGGAGCATCCTCAAGGCTGGCTAATGCTGCTCCATGCAGTGTCTCACATTCAGGGCACGGACTCCAGCCTGACTCACATGTTACCTTTGACGTCTGAGGCAGATTACACTCCGGTATCAGGGCTCTGTGTGAGAGCAGAGCTCGTAGGCATAGCCATGCTGGACATGATCCAATTCGGGAACTACAGCTACAGTACGATGCCCTGAACTGTAGGTGACGGATAGGTATCTAAAGCAATTGTCGTCATGCAACTGATACTTCTACGATGAGTAATGGGCATCGAATCACATCCAGGCCTTGTGGAGCTTGTGGACCACCACTCATACCACGTGTTTGTATAGTTTGATTGGCCACAAACAGTCACTACACTACATATTAACCATGATCCCTGTTTTGGAGATACTAAAGCAGCATGTCATGCTAACCAGTTGGCTAGCTTTGATCTTCTCAAGACTACTTGCTGTTTGTTTAATTTTCGAAACTTCATTGAGGGGGCGGCAAAGTGACTTTTTGAGTGGAGCCCCAGAAACAGCGAACCCGCCCCTGTTTGTGTGGTGCAGAGGAGAAAGCCCCCGCAGATCACTTCAGACATTGCAAGGATGACTGGAAGGAACAAACCCCTGCAGCATTAATAAAAGTAGTCATTCGTTTAATTAATTTTCAGTTAAGGCAATCCAATACAAAGCATTTCACACCCCACTGTATGCCAACGATAATGTACAATAAAGAAAACAAAAATACCATGCTAATAAAAGACCAAGAACAATAAAGCACTAGGATGGCAAAAAATAATAAGAAATAAATAATAAACCTGAAAAGGAGAAAAGAAAAACCATAATAATTGTGACATGCTGGGCGGCTATAGTTTTCCATTAGAATAATCTCCATAGAAACAAGTCAAAAACAGGAAGTGCCAAGCACAAGACATAGGAAGTGCAGCGACGCAGTGGACGTGCAGCCATTTTGAATGCTAACATGCACGTTTGCCAGATATCCTGGCTTGGTACAGTATGTTACAAATGTGGGCAGGGCCTGTCACCCCGCCAGCAGCTGAAAGTCCGCTTTGTCCCCAGAGGATCGCGGAGTGACACTTTGCCTAATGGGGACGGAAAAAACACCACGTTGGGAATGCAAAACAAAACGAAACAACTGGTATTCTTGCATCACCGCATCCCTAATACCTTAACATCACACTTTAAATCTTCCAAACAATCACCCACTACATATGTCCAGAAAAACTATAAAAAATCTCTCTATTACTAATTGTACATAAGTATCATGAAATCTGTTTAACATAAATTTAAAGACTTATTAAATGATTATGTCCTGTGTTTAACACTGAATAATGTAGATCTATTCAAAGACAACCTTAACTGATCTAATCAATTTCATAATGACTTACAACATAGCAGATAAATGAAGTATTTATGCCACTCATCAAAACAATAATGATGTCTGTGTTTTGGGTGATTCTGGTTCACTCAGGGCAAAAAACCTGTTTGTCCACAGATTATCTGATTGGCTTACCGGTCGTCCATGAGTAACTGTTAGCATCGCTACCATCATTAGCATTGTTCTCGTTTCCATTTGTGGAAGGAAAATGTTTACAAAACTGACGCATTTAAATCTAGTCCCATAGTGAAGCCAACACATAAATCACACAGCTCCACAGCGAAATGTGACAGTGAAAGACAAGTGACTAAAACAGGAGAAACGAAACCTCTGTGCCTGAAACTCAGCTAAAATGCAGCTAAATTCATATGTTTGTGATTCTGGGAGCCCAATCAGGTGCCGTAAATATTGTTAAATTGCCCAACACTCCAAATAAGAGTCATATTAGTTCAAAATCAGAAACTCACATTTCATCTAAATTGCTCCAATTGCCAATTAATCCATCTCTTTTTAGATGTATTAAAAAAAAAAAAAACATATAGTATTCTTCATTTGACCGGGATGCACGGATAGAACAGGGCTGGGTTCTGTCGATCTTTTACGTTTCCATGGTAGTTGCTCACCGGCACCTTGCCCACAGACTCCGCAATTAATGACATCCCGTTGGCCCTGGCTGTGCTAATTAACCGGGCAGAGCTGTAAATAGGGTCAGCTGAGTGCGGCACCGGAATAGCAATGGAACACGAGCACTTGTGAATTTGTTTGCGGCTCTGCCCCTGTGACAGACCTCTGCCACATAATAATCACCATAACAATAATAATAATCAAACAACAAAGGTGGCCGTCAATGATTGTGTGACATGCAGGGGAAATAACACCTACAAATTAACCTTCATGTTCCGAAAATTACCAGTTCCTTCACGCAACTGAGAGTGCAGCTGGAACCTGGCCGCTAAATCCATTCATCCTGTTTTTAGCCTTGATGGAACCTGTGTTGCCCCCATAAGGTAAAGGAACATTTCGTCGAAAGTTTTATTTTTACAGATTATAAGGAAACTGGACTTTTTGATGAATACTTCATTAATTCTCCCTGAAATCCCATGGAGACAAGGAGTTCTCCACAGTTCATTAAAAGCTGTAGGGAACCTTCCCTAAAGAATAGGAGCAAAGTGAAATAATTATTAAACAATGGTGAAAATAGTACTCTGGGTACATGCGTCCCCATGACGAAGTCTAGGGTTAGTGTCCTGAATCTCTGTCAGTAAAAAAAACTGAGGTCAGGCTATCACCATGTCACCATGTGCATCCACAACACTCCTTCCCATATTAAGGGCATCTTAACAAGAAAATCAGCAGCTAAGGCCTGGAGGACGTTAATTCCCGGAGTGTTTCCTGAACAAAGAGCTTCCGGCATGTCCTGCCATATCGGCCGGAGACGGGAGAAATGCTTCGGAAAACGTGGCTTATCAAGTAGCTATTTATCGCTACCATTGAGTGGTGCTAAAAGGAGGGAGACCCAGCGAGGGTCACGACCCGTTCCCCGTGATATAAAGGCGTGTGGGCAAAATGGCAGGAGGCTTGAACAGCAACGGCAGACCAGATGGTCTAGAAACTCTCTAGTACAAAATGCAGTTATGAAAACGCTTTCCAAAAATCCCATATCGGTACAGGAGGGTGCCTGACCAAAATATCATGTCCATTAAGACATATCATGACCATTACTCGGAACATACTGTGATTAAATTACTGACATTATTCAAATACTTCCATGGTACATTATCAAAAGACATTGGACATTGGCCTTATTCATCCTTGAAAAAGTAACATAAACATTTTTCACATTTGGGCATAATGAACAGTATGTTCTCCACAGTCTCGCAGCTGGAGGAGCCTGACACTCCATTTTGTAACTGTACTGTGTTCCATGGAAAGTCAGATGGATCACTGACTCGGTAAAAAAATAATAGATAAATGCCAGAACAAGCTGTAAAAACAAGACTTTGAGAATCATATGCATATTCCCCATATTCAGTAGCTGAAATTTAAGGAATCGTTGTGTGGATATTTCGAAAGACACAGTTCAGAAAAGTGTCCACGAACAGCAGCCACAGACATGCTGAAGAACAGTTATGGCGAGCGCTTTCACAGACCAGAGGAGCGCAAAACGCTCCAGAACATTTAGATAACCACACACGGCACAAGTTTAAACTACTAACACAGTCCACTCCTTCTCCTGCTCCTCTCCACTCTGTTCGATGTTCCAGACATCCAGAAACACCGTCATTCTGATCTACATTTTTGAAAAATCACTTTGCCAAGTCCTACCTGTCCCATCCTTCCAAGAAAAATAAACTCGAACAACAGAAACCTCTCTCCCTTCTGAAGTCCCTGTTCCATAAGGAAGTCCAGCTGAAGTCCACAGACGTCCCAGAGTTCTGCGGGGCTCCGTCTCCGCCGCTCCTGGCAAATGAGCTCAGATCTGTGTGTGGAGAGGAAGTCCTGGCGGCGTATACGGGGGTGGCGACGGATTGGGTTTGATACCCCGCGACTTCATGTAGGAGATGAACTGGTCAGGGATCTCAGCCAGGACATCCTTCGCCAGCCGGGCCATGCTCAGGACGTGGTTACCCGTCCGGTCCATATAGTCACGGAACGGCACGAACTGGGGGCGGGGAAAGCCAAAATTCATGCGTGAAGACCAACAGTAGAGCATCAACAATAAACATTCAATAACATTATGCTGCATTTCATTTGAACTCATAACTGGGAAATTCCAAGATCCTAGTCGGAAATTTCAACTGAAGTCGGAATACCGACTCATGAACTCGGAGGAATCCACACGACCCCGAACTCAGAATTCAAGATGGCTCCACCCTTAGTTTTATACTGCTTATTAGCACTTACATCTTATTTCTGGCTCATTAAATCAGTCGTACACACAGTACTGTCCAACTGCCATCTGTTGTTGTGTTGCTACGGTGTTTTTATGTGCAAAATACAGCGTAATGAATTGTTATTAACTGATATTGCTAATAATGGCTAACAATTAACCATGCTAGAACCAGGGCCTGCTTCAGAAAGCAGGATTTTTTGCTTAGCCGGATAACTTAGTTAAGGTAGTGTTGGCTAAATGTAAGTGCACAAAGATAAAGGCCATATAAACTGGCTTAAATTACATCTAATAAGTTATCCAGCTAAGCAAGAAGTTTTGCTTTTTGAAAGAGGTTCCTGGCATTGCTAAATAGCTTTCTGACTTACTGTACTGGAACGTGGTTAATTCAGGTGTGATGCCATTCCCAGTTCCAAGTTCCAACCTCTGAGGTAAATGTAACACAACTTTAGGTACCAGAAAGTGAAAAAAACTGGCCCTCATTGTTTCAGATTCAAGACATAGGATATCGTTTATTCCTTTTGCACCCTATGCCTTGTTATTTCTTTCAAATATCACACTAAAGTTATCCACAATCAAATCCCACAGTCAACTGTGGAAACCTGTCGTGGAAATGAAAGTGAGATCCCCACTCACCAGGTCAGGGCGTACCCCAATAGTCAAATCCACAAAACCTATAATGAATAATTTTGGCATTGACATAAAGCATTCTGACATATTAAATCTAACTTAAGCCAATTTTCAATTTTTATCTGCCAGTACCTAATGTATGGATAATGGACAATTTACCAGATTAATTATCTGTAATGTTGGCCTTGGCTGTTTAATCCCTTTCATTTGCCTGGGCTCTCACAACAATTTGCTGCTGTAACTTTGTAACTTCTTATAATCCATTCCCTGATCACAAGGCTTTATGCTACAAACTTTGAATATCTTTGATTAAAAAATGAATGATATACCTACATTTAATGTGTACTAATGCTTATTAATGTGTTCTATTCTACAAATAAAGTACACAGTAATAACATCTATCCATCCATCCATTCATCCATCTTCAGTCTGCTCCCACTGGTGTGTGTCAGGCTACCCTGCATGCTAACAGTGTAACAGAACACACAGCTAGCTTACACGGTCGGGCCTATAATAAAAAGGTCAGTGTAACTTGCTGTGCTGCTCAGAAAATTCTACACTTGTAACTGGTTAAGATACATTTTCAATTGTGCTTTTGTTAGCTATTCCATTAATTACATATGTTATGCACTACTTAAATGATGGCCTATATGTAGACCGTAAATTAAAAAATGTTAATCAAATTTTTGAGCTAAAAATGAACCTGTATGATTTCACCTGTTTTACTGTAATTACTTATGGAATTGAACTGTGGTTATCAAGCTAGAATTTTTTAATTCACAGCAAGGCAAAGGTGTTGATCTTTCAGCAGGCGATAATATAAAGCACTGAGGAATTGTGCTGTGTAGCCAAAGGAATAACACCCCTTTATACTGTGTGTAAAGTTTCAGCTTGTGTCCGCAACAATATTATGCTCAATGGGCCCCATGAAAGCATATCATATTGGGCCCCAACACAGACCAATCCGGCTATGTTCCAAATGTTTTAGGGCCCCTGTCATCTCAATTAATGGCCCTTGGAATCTCCCTGACTTCCTCTGCCTTTATGCCTCCCCTGATGCTTCCTGCTAGCAGCACCTAAAATTATGTGCACATGCTTCTTTTGCTGCTCCTGTTTTATTCTTTAAAGAGCAGAAATGCTGCATCAATAACAATAAATAGGGAAGCCATTTCCCCCTCAGGGTTGATTGACGACTCTTTTTGGCAGCGGGGAAAGCTGTACTTCAATGCTATCGCATGACCATGGAGTATCAGGGTAAAGTCTTTTATACAGTAACATCTAAAGATGCCTTTATAGCTAAATTCATTGATTTTTGTTTTCTTTTTCTTTCATTTGGGCCAGTTTACTGCTTGCTAACCGTTAATGTCAGATTTAAAAACTCCAGTCTTTTGAATGCAAGTTTCTTTCAAGGTTCTGCAACTGTGGTCCACACTGACCTAACAAACTTTTTTATATTTGTTTTCAAAACTGTTTCTGCTTGTAAGGCCGATGTGCCATGTCTGATCCTCCATCAGCTAAACACACCCTAACACTACATTTTAATATATTTTCTGCAATTTCTTAGGCAAGGCAATTCATGAACAAGCTCTCGTTTGTGGCATCCACCTGGACAATGTCTCGTTCTGCCAGCTTCCCACGTGAAGAAATCCTGATGTCATCACCATCCAACTCTACCATAGCTGGGGAAGCAAGGAAAATGGGAGGTAGGAGATGAGACATGGGACAGAGCTTGTCCCAAATGTTTCAGTGTTGACAGTTATCTCTAGCACACCAAGATAGGACATAGATCTATTTACCACAAAGAACGCTAGCAGTAAACGCTATCAGTTAACATCTTAGCCAAAGACTAAGGGCCATGAGAGAATGGAGAGGATATTTCTGATAATACTGTACAAAACCTCTCCTCATTGGTCATTCAGTTTATCTGTTGCTTTCCACCACAAGATCATCTCATTTAATGAATCAGCTAATCACAAGTGCTTAGTGGAATCAACAAACAAGATTGGATCTATGGAAAACCTTGGGGTTCCTTGAGAAGAGGTATTAGCAGCACTGAGATAACAAAATCCGAGTGCAGATCGACTAACATCTGTTTGTTTGCAAGCACGATTTACTATTGGTAATGACTGGACTGTGTATATTGATTTCTATCACATGCAGCAGTTTTACTGACCCGAGGACGTGAAAGTCGGTACTTACCGTCAAACTCGGCCTGTCCCACTCCAACGATAATGATAGACATTGGAAGTTTAGCAGCCTTGAAAGAAACATGGGAAAATTTATTAGTACTGAGAGGCCATTAAGCCACACCACAAGTTGTCTGAAGAACTGAATAGCCAAAGGCTGTACACATTATGAACCTGACTTGATGCAGTGCTGTTCCACACTGACTGAGTGAAAATCACAAAATAGAAAAACTTTGTGTAAAAGACATGGAAAGTTTGCACTGACAGCTTGCACTAGATTAAAACACCTATGCCATGTGTCTACAGACAGATCTGTGGATTCTGTATGTAATCTCAACAGATCGTACTGCATATATTGGCTCACAGACAATGGCGCCCAGACCTCCCAAAAAGCTAAATCCCCAGAATACAGGAGGGAATGCACATGTGCACCAAATATTTGAGTTTCCCGAAGAAAGTTAAACATTCAGTTGGTTCCCACTGCACCACAGGAAAGGTACAAAGTAAGGCCATTAATAAATAATTTTTGAAGAGAGAGGTGCTCATTCGTGTCATCTCTGAGGAACAGAAGCAGCCCACATATGCAGATGTGCCCCGAGGTTCTCACTTTCACTTACTCTACTAAGTTACACGTCGTCCTCCAAGATTGATGAGCATTGTTCTTGAGTTTTTATGATAGCGTCTCCCCCATAAAATCAGATCCTTTTCAATCAACTGGAAAAGCCATGATCCATGCAAAATAGCACTTTGGGTATAGGGGGCACTAACCAATGATCTTCTGGGAAATTAGAAAGTGGGGATTGGTCAGGGGGCCAGATCTACACGATGGATCCAGCAGCCTCACATGCGCACGGATCTACTTGTCTGTGAGTCAGTCTGCATCTTTGCATTCAGACTGCAAGTGTGAATGTGCGTATCCTGTCATTCATTTTGTTTCTCTATACAAGAATTAGTTGAAGATCGAGTTTTGTAAACCCAAAGGGCACTGCTCCGCCTTCCATATCTAAAATAGCTGCAGTTCAATTTTTAACATTTAGAGCAACACAATTCCAAGGGCCAATCTGCTCCATGAAGTTCAATCGATTTGTTGATGAGGTCTGAAGGAAAAAGCCTGTTTATGCTTGTAGGAGCTGCGGTTCGGTAACCTGGCTGTAGTGGAGGCATTAACATTAAGTAAGCACTACCTGCTAAGTCTGTGGCTCAGTAGATTAGGAGGTTGCCAGTTAAATCCCAGGGTTGGCAGAGTGATTTCACCATTGGGCCCCTGAGGAAGGCCCTTAACCCCAAATTTCACCAGGGACTGTCTGAACTGGTTTTCATGAAAATATATGTTCCTTTGGAAAAATGAAGTATATAAATGTGAAACTGATAACTTATTATTAAAAGTTTAGTCAGTGGATATAGATTGATTTTGTGCATGTGTATACAAGGAGTACAAGTGTGTATGCATGTACGGGTAGAGTGTTTATAATTGTTTGCACAGGTGTGTATGTTTCTAGCAGTTGGATGCAGGTTGAATGCAGGAGCAAGTCTAAAACGTGCTTGAAGGGGAAATGTGGGGGCTGACAGGGTTGGGCTAACGCAATTGGCACAGCACCAACCTCGCCAACACCCACCCAACCACGTCCCCAGTCGCTGGGAGGAGAGTCAGTGAAAACACACAAGCACACATTCCATACACATAGGATGCAGTCATTCACATCTCTCTAATCACCCCCTTCACCATCTCAAAGACCTCCCCCCCTGCCCCCCATCAAGGGGGTATCTCCAAATACAACCAGCGAGTGAGTGCCTGTTGTTCGATGAGTGGGGTCATCTTAGATGGCTACAGCCTCAGCAGAATCAAGACACAAGCCATCGCGTTTCACAGCAAAACTTACAGTGCCTTTCCAGTATCCTTCTCATCGAACCCGAGGCAGCGCGGATATAAATACTCAGGCAGTGTCACACCCTGCACTCCGCCACCTTACCGGGTGAGTGACAGCACATGATCCCCCGCAATAATATGCATAACAGAGGCGAAACATGCGACACGCATGACAGACCCAGGATTGCATCACCCACAGCACATTCTCCACAAGATATTTAAATAAACAACCATGTTCCTCCTCTGCATCTTCCACAAAGGTTCCGATGACAACATTAGTGCTGGAAGTTAAATTAGGCAGCCGAATACACCTCTGCAAGTCTGGCTCCACCACCAAACCGCCAGAGGAGGAATTCCACGGCACCCTGTGTTTGTTTTGTTTCCCTGCCTAAACTTTTTCGTAGGGGGTGAAGCACAGAGCACTCCTTCATGCAGCGTGACGATGGTAATCCACTGGTCCTCCAGCAGCATCTGTCACCTGGCACTCAGCTACCAGCAGAACATAAATTCATCTCCCTCCCAGTGACAGGTGCATGATGGAAAAGCATGACTATACTTCTAAAGCTGAAATTCAGATTAATACACAAGGCATCACATTTATATAAGCAGGTGTATACAGCTACTGATATCATTCCAGTGTGTCAACACTGATTTTCCGCCCTCCACGCAGTGCCATACTGCAACATCCAGTGTCTAGTTTCAATAACTGATGTAACAGTTACAGATCATGATATAACACACAGACTTTCATCCAGATCAGTGACATCCAAGAGCACTAATGTTTCTCCTGTCGAGCTGTTTTGCCGGATGGTCGGGCAAGCGTAGCGGGGGAAACGGCCAACAAAGTGAAGTCCTCTTAGCTAGAGGGTTACATTTGACATCCATCTTTCTGTGACGGATGAAGACCAGGCCAAAAACGGAGGTCCTGTTGATCTGAATGGATCCATCAGTCCCCTGGGGATGGAATGTTAAAGCAGGTCAAGACTGAGTTCCTAAGTGGACTGAACTCCAAATGCCTTTAGGTATTATTATTATTATTATTATTATTATTATTATTATTATTATTATTATTATTATTACTATGATTATATATATTATTTCAAACTGACCTCCAGTGTCCACCTAAAATAACACTGCTTGCCTAGACAGACAGATACACATGAAAGCTGACAGTTCACATTGGAAAGCAGACAAACTTGACCGTCTTCTACATGACCCTGGGGTGTGTCAGACTCGACAGAATGGAGGCGACAAGTCACCACCCCAACCCCCACCCCCGTTAGCGAAGCTCAGCTCTCGAAACTTGCAAAGTACCAGAACGCCTGGAAGTATCTCCCTGACTTTCATTGCCATTGCTCATACAGCTAGATAGATAGAGAGGCAGATAGCCAGATAGACAGACAGACATACAGATAAATCCTCATTGACAGCACAGCACACATATTTACACTAATAAACAGTAACAGTAAATGATGAATAACAATAAACAGTAACAATGTGAAGAAAGTCAAGGGAGTTATTGCACAGAATTCCATAGTAAGTTAATAGGAATAAACGATACTGCACAGTGAGTTGTACAGTGAACTAATGATGACTAACGGCAACTATGGACAAAAACGTGATGCTGTGATCACATTCAGTTTATTCACGAGGTAGAGAGGGCGGGCAACTACTGTTACTTACATATTGCAAGTAAGGTGTTTGATGGAGAGTGAGCGTCAAAGAGTTGTTAAGATGTGGAACTATTTGTACCTAGACATTTCGGTGTGGAAAAATAACCTAAGCAATTACGAGGAGAACGGTGTGTGCCGGAGAGGCACAGGAACGAGAGTCTGATCAAAGACCATGCGATGTGGAGGAAAAGATGGTGAAGAGAAGGCAGTCGGTGAGCCACGGGTGGGGGAGGGGGGCAAAACACGACTGAGGTGTCAAGTAGGTCAGAGAGTTAAAAGGCCTCCTGGAGTAGAGGCTGGGGACAGGCCACGCAGGCTTTGATGAGGCAGTCTACACACACACACACACACACACATACATTTTAAGAATCCATAGGTGCCTCCCCTCCCAGCTAACTTGGAATGTCCTGTCACCACAGCAACCAGTTTCCATAAAGCAACCTACACCGCACACGGACCTCACTGCCCAGTTCACTCCTAACCCTGACAGGAAGTCGTAAGCTCAGGGAGGTTCACTGAGGCATCATGGGCCGGAGGCATTTCCCCACTGTGCTGCACTCCAGAAGAAATTCTGCCGCCTAATAAACAGGAACAAAGGAAGGGGTGGAACAGAAGAAGAGTGACAGCTTTTTTTTCTTTGTTTTTCACCAGAGCGCCTGACAGGCCTGACAACAAACGTTCATTGGCATTTGAAAGACTGTCTTTACAGGAAACGGAAAAGTGTTCATTGGCATTTGAAAGACTGTCTTGAAAGGACTCAAACAGACACTTCTGTTAGAAGTCAACAAGTGACAACCTGCAGCCCCCACCCAGTTTTTCATTTGCCGAAATATTTTGATATGTCCTTCCGTGCGAACATTCAGGGCGCAACCTCTTGAAAACGGAACATCCTTCCATTCTTTTGAGGTGCACAAAAACATGGTAAAAACTGAGTGAAAGCATGGTGAAATTACTTTGTCCAGCAAAGGACCAGAAGAGGAGGCGTGTCAGGGAGAGACTGAGCAGCAGGCAAGATCTTAAAAGGAAGGTGTGGCTGTTCTGCTCAGATTGACCAACAGTCGCAAATTCCCTTTAAATCCAGTCTGCTGGATGGCTCCTGACCTCACCGGCGATGAAGATGGGCACATTCCTTCTCTGCGGTGCTCCATGGGCGAGGAGCCTGAGGATGTACGTGCAGGACCAAAAACCCTCAGGCGTTTGTGGAAGCACTGCAGCTGGAGAGTCAGACACTAACAATGTTTTGCTTAATACCTGTCATGATACTTCACATCACTGCTCAACAGTCTCAGACAACGGATATATAAACATATGGGTAGCAACCATCTGGATCTGTAAATTGAATCTGTAGCATGAAATTCTGTGATGTAAAAGAGCAAAGGGATGCTAGACCAAACTGCAGCAGTGAGAATTCTCTGCACCTGATACAAGAGGTGATGTTTCCCCAGTGACTTACACTGACGATGGCTTCCTTGGTCTGGGCCATGTCTGATATGACGCCATCTGTGATGATGAGGAGGACGAAGTACTGAGACCCGTCCTGTACAGCTGCTGCATACCTAACAGAGAAGAGGGGGACCTCCATTTACTTATCGACTGAGAGGCATGATCCCATATTGGAAATCATCCAATGAGCTTATCCCATGTAAAACCTGCACAAGGATGCCAGATCATCACAGGGCACACAAAGGGATTATTTAGACACCCTAATCTGACACGTCTCTGGTTTGTAGGACACCAGGAGAACTTGCAAACACCATAGCCATGCACAACTAGAACAGGCAGTGAATTCAAAAGCCTGCATGCATGAATAGGAGTCTATATATAGTTTATAGGCTACTATATTAGTATATTTATATTCAAAAATATTTTAAACTGACATATTAACTGTCCAAACTCAGTGTTCATTAGGTTCATACCATGGCATATTGCCAACAGTATTGAGCATTTTTTTTTTTTAAATAAACAAAACAATTAATATTTTCATATCTTCAGTCAACAACTTTAATACCTTTCGAGCTAGATAAATAATCCCCTAGATTATTCTCTCATCTTTAAAGCACTACTGTTGAGTTTGCGTGCCATTTCTATTTCAGTTCTGTGAGCTGCGTGAAGCAGGGGTTTGGCAGGTTAGGAGCCCTGGGATGGACATCTTAATTAGAGAGGGGAATGGATTCATAATCTGACAGGGCACAATTTACTCTGGCAGGGGCAAAGGAGGGGGGCTTTTCATCCCTTGTCATCATACAAATTGAACTTTTTCTACTTTTGGTCGTGTTTATCAAGCTCGTTCAAAGCTTTTTACCCACAAGCACCATGTTTCAACGTGCAACCAGCAGTAGTGTTTAGCACCACTAAAAACTATGCATTGTTTGGGGGCCCCTATTGACCAAAGACAGTCACTAAACTGAACGTTAAATAAACATGTTCCTTATTTAGGAGATGGCGAAGCAGCATGCTCTGCTAGTCAGCTAGTAGCTAGCAACCATCTTCTGATTCTAGTCGCTAGATATTGATTTAGTTTTAGAGACATCTGCAATGTAT
Source organism: Hyperopisus bebe (assembly GCA_026777045.1). NCBI lineage: Eukaryota > Metazoa > Chordata > Actinopteri > Osteoglossiformes > Mormyridae > Hyperopisus > Hyperopisus bebe. The sequence goes on along the minus strand of JAODJW010000127.1, from coordinate 8,553,615 downwards.
TGTGGTCTGTTCCTGGACAAGTCAGTTCAAGTCACACCACTATAATACCCCCCAGGTAAGGTTATAATGGGCCAAAAACATTCATTGCATCATGCTACTGGATTCCAGTGATGGTGCTACATGGAGAGACTCACACCTGACTGGACTCACCTTGCCACATGATTAATAACTGGGGCAAAGTTGGTGGGTCCGTAGAGCTGCACTGTCTTCAGGCTTTGGTGGTAGGCTTCTAAAATCCCCTCTATGCCATTGCAGTATGGATTCTCTATATTGCCATTCTAGCAAAGAAAAAACAGAGCAAGGATTTACTTAGTTATGGATTGTATTCAGATATCCGTAAAAAATGCCATTACAGTGTAAGGAAGAATTACAAATCCAACCAATCAGCCGAAACTGTTTAAACAGTTTTCTTGTATTCTGAACATCATAGCCTAAAAAAATGCAGTCGATACATAATTCATATTTTTTCAATTTTATTCATACCTATACATTATTAATAATATGCCGGTGAATTCCGTACCGTAGATAATGTGTAAAACTGGTAGCATAAGGCACTGAAAAGAAATTTTGACTATCAAAAGTGTCAAAAGGTTTTGCTGCTGGAAATTGAGGGCAGGAGCAACTGACTGGGTGAGGCTCCATAACTCCATCTGAAGTGATTTTAAGGAGGTGAGACTGTCAATCAATGTGATAGCAGGAGATGTGTTTCATATTTCTGCAGCCAGGTGCTTATTAGTCCAGTGAGGTGGGGTTGGGGGTATTTCAGGGCTGCCGAACAAGGCCTGAGTGAAAATCTTTAGTTGATGATATGCCTCCATGCCAGGTTTAGTGAACAAACAAGGACTGTCGCAACCTCACGGATCTCAATTTGCGTCGTGGAGCTCGTTTAATGTGGATTTTTATTTTTCTTTAATGTTTAAAGAGCATTTATCCTTAAAAGCTGCCTCACACAGACGGGAGAATCCGACGTATTTGTCTGAAGGAGCAGCTCTCAGATTTACCGTCGATACCCGGAACTGAGTGAACTGGTTTGTGAATATGGGGTGTTCTATTGTCATCAATTTACTGGGAGGAGTGGTCAGTGCACTGGGCTTTAATCACCAAGGGAAACTCGTGAGACACCCGTCCATCTGGGGGCAGCTTGGCACCAAAGCCCAGCGCCGGAAACATCTTGTCGCTGTCATAGTCCTGGATGATTTCACCCACGGCCTTGAGTGCCATGGCATAGGCGTTCATCTGGTAGGGGTTCATGTAGTGCAGTGAGGTGGACTGGGAGGGGTTACCTGTGGGGGGCGGGAGGGACAAAGGCTCAGAATAAACACTGCAGCACAAGCAAAGCCAGTAGTTACCTTTAGATATTCACTGGCTGGTAGCCAAAAACCTGCTCACTTTCTGCTGGGGTCTTGGCATAGGTGTCGGCCTTGAGTTCTAGCCTAAAGGTAACCAGTGATCATATAAGGGAACTTCATCCACTTCGTAAGAGGTAAGAAAGAGGATGACACTAACAATGAGTTATGAACCCAACATAGCAGATATGACACGTATATCAGCACTAATAATATGGAGATGGAACTTAAATCTTATCAGCGCATTGCTGGTGCATGTTAGCACATTTTAAATGAGAAAGGTCAACAGTTTCACATTATTACATTCTAGCTGGTCAGGAGGGTGTGAAGACAGGCTGCGAGTTCGCCGTGTTCGGCACAGAAATGACTCATCTGTTTGGCCTTTCGAACGGTGGATGTTATGGTGTGTGGTAAACAAAGATGGCTGATTAAAGTGAGGGATAAGTATCACACAACGAAGCAGCCCCAGAAAATAATCATTCCATTTGGCCAGAGGTGAAGATTCCTGTGCACTCTCCTTAAATACCACCCCCTAAGCCCCCAGTAGTTGCAACTCAAAAATCATACATCACCCCTGTTTCAATCACTGACCCTCCTTGAGGGCAGAGTAGCTTCTAAGCACAATTAAAAATAATTATGCCACTTAAAGTGATGTGAAGCTTTTCAAACAATGTCTTCCAAAGAACTGCTCCCAACCTCCAAGTGTGATTTCAAAATTGTATCAAGCTTACTGACACTCGATATACTATACTAAAATTAAACACAGACTAGAGCATATAATATAAATACAATACGACACATACTATACTAGCATATACTAACATACAACAGGAAGAGCAGATGGTTCACAGCTAAGGGCTGAGTTTTGGACCCACAGGAGAGTCACATACCGTTAGATGCAGTGAAGTCAATGGCTACAGTGAAATTGATCTGGGTCCTGAAAGGAGAAAACAAGCAAAGAGTGTGAGAATAAAGGAGTTCAGCTGACACGGCGGGTCCCTGGTGGGGAGGAGTCAGCAGCAGGGCCTCCTCCAGTGGCTAATTGGGGTAAACAGGAAGAGTGATTAGACTGTGTTGGCTTTGCTGAGCTGATGGAGCGGTACCTCGCGTTCACCCAGGGGCCCGAGCCGGGGTCACACTCGACTTGTCTCCGTTTCTCCAGACCCCAACTGCCTCAGACGAACTCACCTCCTTACCCATAATTAATTCGTACTGCCTGTATGTTTACCACCATTCAAACCACACCCCACCCCAAGGTTTGAGCCCCCTGTTGGCCACAAATAGTCGCTACACTAAACATTAAATAATCACATTCCTTATTTAGGGGATACTGAAGCAGCATATTCCGTTAACCAGCTAGCTAACTACCACCTTCTTATTTAGTTTTTGAAACATCTGGGGGGGGGGATTGGCTTTTTTGAATGGGGCCCAAGATGCAACAAATGTGCCTCTGCAGAAAATCACAGTCGTCTATCTTCTCAAGACTGTACTTCCTAGCTGTTTATTTCATTTGTTCGTTCTTTTCATTAACAT